>CM021105.1:539002792-539689840 GCA_007115665.2 Sequoiadendron giganteum
ATGTAAAATTGTAAAGGTATACAATTTTCTACACTACATTTAGCCCCCACTTTATTGAGAGTATAAACTTACACTAAAATAGAGAAATATATGTCAAGGGAGGTCCAATTGTACAATTGTTGGAAAGATAACATTTAGGATCAAGGAGAGTGATCAAGCCCCAAAGATATATGATCTCATTGAAAACTAATGTAGGTAGAAAATAACACACATGTGTAGCAACTATACAAGGTACACAAACATCCAATGTCAAAGCTAATGCAAAAGATCTAAAAAAAGGAAAAAAGGATGGACTATATCCATAAAACATACTTGCAAGGGCTAGTGAAGTCAGATATTGACTAGGTGATCCCCAAGGACAAGATGCTTGATACACACAAGGTCTAGTGAAGTTTGATAGTCATAGGTGTGTACCCATAAAAATGATCGTTGATTCATGAGGCTATCAAGCTGCATTATCGTACACACTCATGGAATATATTACTTCAAAAGGCTAGCAAGTTGCATTATGCTAGACACTTATGGAATAAAATTGTTTCACAAGGCTAGAAAGTTGCATTATGCTACACTTCTGGAATTAAATTTCTTCACAAGGCTAGCAAGTTGTGTTATGCTAGATACTTATGGAGAAAAATTGCTTCACAATACTAGCAAGTTGTGTTATGCTAGACACGTATGGAATAAAATTGCTTCACAAGGCTAGAAAGCTATGTTATGCTATACACTTATAGAATAAAATTACAAGGTAAATAATTAAAAATAATCAAAGGTTTTTTTCTTAATGCATGGAAGGTCAAACCTTAGGGAACATCACACTTATCACCACCACTAAGAGTGGACTAGTTGAGGAATAAAAGATTCACAACTTATGGAATGAAAACCATAGCATTACCACCAAGAGAAATGTCATATGTCAAAAAAGGTCACACTCTTATGGGATATTAAGCCTAACATTACCACAAAATTGACACTTCACATAGATCAAACAAGCCACACTTTGATCAATATGGTCACACTTCCTAGGAGATGTATGCCATCATCACTAAGAAGGGAACATGCAAACAATAGTTGGGGGACTATATGCCCCCCTTAAAATGTTAGTGTACTTAATAAACCAATTTTTTAAGGATATAGATAGGGATCTCAATAGGAAATAAAAAAAATACAAGGCTACCTAACCCCTTGGCCCCCAAGTGTAGGACAAGGATGAGCCCATATATAATATTATATATGCTACTCTTTACAATACAAAAGATAATTGTGCATAAATTTCAATACATATGGTAGTCAACATGCTATAATTCTACAACTATCACATGACAAGGAGAAAAGTAAATAATTATTATTTGACTATATAATCATATTGACTTGTAAAAGGATCAAATTCTTTCAATACCTTCTTTAAAGCATGAAATTTGTTAGCTTAAGATGACCAAGTGTTCTATTATATACATAGTAAGACATGTTTGTACTTTCTCCTTTCTTATTTTCTCAAATAGGTGGTAATATCATCAATCCTAGGCTAAGATATTTATCTAAGGTCATTTTAGTCTTGGTTATGGTATGTAAAAATAGTAGCTTCTTAAGTTTATAGGGCTTTTTTTCGTTACTTGTTTGATGTGAAGGTAGACGATCTTTATATCCTCATCCCTTAGTTTCTTCTGATGGTATTTGTTCTAACAATTATGAATCTCATCCTCATTCCTTATGTCACATCCTTTCTTTGTCAAAATTGAAAAACCTTGGACATAACACTACTCTCGGTTAATTGGTGTGCTGGTGACTTTGTTCACATAGAATGGAGAGGTGGCAGTTGATGTGTCTTCGTTAGGAATAGGTTCCTCTATGGTTGGTGGTTGAGACTTGTTTTTTGATTCAATTCGAGGATGTAAAAGAGATTTAACTTGTCAAGTGGTGGAATTATGGGAGGTGTAGGTTGTTGACATGAGTTATTAGGCAATTGCATTGAGGGGTAAAAGTCTGAATTTTTCTCAAGCTTATCTAAGTAGTAGTGTATGAATATTTGCATTCTCTCTTCATCTCCACTCAAGATGTCTACTTCATGAGGAAATGTATCAGGAGATGAAGGATCATGAATATTCTCAATTGCATCAGGATCATCACTAAACACACATCTTGAAACATCAACCAAATATTTCAAGGACATCTACAATTTACCAAAACACATATCCATGTTGAAGTTTCACTTAGTATTTCCTAATATGTAATTTTTCAGATCTGAACTATGATTGATTGATGATTGTAAGATATAGAGACCTAAAAATGATGACCTAAAAATGATGAGATAAAAATATGTGTAAAAATTTGAAAAAGAACCTGTAGAAGGACTAATTTTCCCAGCAACGAATGGGTCTTTGTACTTGATATTCTAAAATGTCAAAAATTGAGTGTCTAATTTACTATTTATGATTTCTATTTCTGGATGCAAAATGATTCTATAATGACTATTTTTTCTAGGATTTTTTGATGAAATGCAAGTGCAAATGTATGACAATGTATAAACAAAAGTGATAATTTTAAGTGTAATTTTTGGATGAAATTCTAATCTAAATCATTGAAACACACACTAATGAAAACTATGATGCAAAATGTATACAATATATTCAGATTTTTATGAGTTTTAGTTATGCAAACATAAAAGAGGCAACCCTAAATAGAGAATGCAACACACAATGATGCAAAACCTAGATCTAGGGTTTTAAGGACTACCAAATCATAAATTTATGATGTCAAATGTCAGGTTCACCAAAATGAAATTTTGGGAAAAGGGGTCCTAGATCCTAAATGCAAAGAACCTGAGACTTAAGGGGTCTCTTCCTAAATTTCATTAGAATTCAAACCAACAAGCCAAGGGATTGACTTTCAACCTCAATGATACCTGGGTTGGTTGATTCTTTAGGGTCTTAGGATGATTAAGAATGATTTAAAATGATTAAAATAATGAAGCTAATTGAAATATATGACCTGATATGTAAAATTTAGATTCCAAAAGATAAGTAGATTGTAGCAATACTTTGCAATAATATTTGGGAGATAATAGACAACATGTGCCTATCACCAAATGTTCAATTTGGTATGTGCAGAGGGACTAGTTCACCCCTAGGTGAATAGGTCTTTTATAATCCTCTAGTGCCAGATTTGAGATTTTATTTTCCACCTAAAAATTTGTCAAAATATTGGAAATGAATTATTTAACTTAGTTTTCGTAGGTCAACAAGAATGATGACAAAAAATGCAACAATGAAAAATTTCTCTTGAAGATCTCTTCAATCCTTTTTGAACCTGTAACCCACACATACATAAAGAGGGAAATTTTTTTGTGCCATATAAGGGTTTACCTCAGTCAAAACCCCATGAATAGTGTTCCCACTTTCACAATGGCAATGCCAATGATAAAGACCTTTATGAAAAGGAAGGAAACAATGAATGAATAGTTGCTACAACTCACCACCCTTCAATAGCTTCATTGAAGGATTTCAGACATAAACATCACTTCAAGGGAATTGGATCTTGATTTCTTGATTTTCTTGGATTATTGAATGCATGAATACCTAAAACACTTGTTAGCCTTAAAAATACAACATGAATAAACATAAAATTTGGCATGATGTTAGGATCTTGATTGCTACTACAAATGACTAATAATGCTACTCTTGAATTCTCTTGAAAATAATATTTTTTCTTTGATTTCTCTCATAAATTCACTTAGATTTATTCTTGATAGATTTCAAATGATAAAAAGACTAGGTATTTATAGTTGTTCATCCAATTTCCCAAAAATTAGATTCCAAAATTTGACACTTACAATTTAAATTTGATCATTAAAATGTTCCCATAAACATATTTTAGTTTAGGTCCTGGCCTATACTTTTAGGACACACATGATATAAGAAAATTTAATTATTAAATGCATTTATTTAATGTTGGTTCTCCTTTCAAAAAATGGTAAGAATAAAGCTTTGGAGTGTATAATTTGGCAGATTAGAAGCTTTATTAAGTCCAATAAATTAAGGGTCCCAAACATAATGTGAACTTGTAAAGGTATACAATTTTTTACAATACCGATCTTAAATATTTGATTGGTACTAAGGAATGGGAGATGAATGATAGGATCAATATTTTAACCCATTAAAAGCAAGTAACTTTGACTTCACAATATTTACATGAGCATATAAGTCCCTGAAGGAAACATAGCTATTAAGATAAAATTTATTTCTAATAGGTTCTATTAATCCTTGGATAAAGTTAGGTTTTAGTTATTCATCAAGATGCTTCATTTTGACACATAAGGACTAAAATATAATAGTTCATAGCTATTGATTCTATCATTTGATCCTTGGGCATAATAAAAAGGATTGAAATTATAGTTTTCAAGCCCATGCTTCTTGAATGCACAAGACAAATGAGACGGGGGTGAGTCAATTGTATATTAAGTCATCAAAACCCTCATTAAAATTTAGATCTACATGAGTCCTTAAACCCTTAACAATAATCAAACCCTCAATAACCATTAAACCTTTATCATGCATTAGTAGAATGTAAACATAAGAAACACTAATGCAAACATACCCAAACACATGAGAACACAAAATTTATGTGGAAAACCCAAGAAGGGAAAAACCAAAATGAGGATTAGATCACAATATAAAGTAGTTGCAACACTAAATACAATAGGCTCACTATTGGAGGGCTCACTAACCAAAAGAAAAAAAGGGATCACCGCTAATGGCTCACTGCTAGATTATAAAGAAGATTGTTATAAAGAGAAATCCCTCTTAGATCAAAAAATTTCCACCACTGCTTGACTAGATTTTTTGCACTCTCTCTATAAAATTTAGACACCTTCTTCTCACTTCTTCTAGTAGTCTTAGGAATTAAGGCTCGCAATGAATTTTTTAATTTGGCACTTGACATGTCAATACTTCACATTACACACTTCATTCCTTGGTTCTCCATCAACTCAACACTTATTTATACCATCTTTAACCTTGAAAATAATTAACAATATCAACTAAGCACCTCAACCATGGACATTCAAATTAGGTATACACTAAGCATTCCCACTGTAAAAAGGAATGAAATAGGACCTCTCCACACCTTAACTCGGACCCAAATCCACTCATACACACCATTCCACACTTCCACAAAAACCGAAGAATATCCATAATTAGTGAAAACACCTAAGGTCAATCGAACCTGTGTTAACATTATTAAACAATCAAGTACAAAATTCATTTGATACAAAGATGAATCTTGGACCATACACAACACTTTAACATAATATGGAATATTCCATCAACACCTTGAAATCCAACAACTCCTTTGCAACATCATACACTAGAAGAACATACTCATTTTGCACAACCAGCTAACTTTCTACACACTGCAACACTAGAATCCAACCTTGCGAAGTACCAAAACACAAAAAGATCAGATTGAAGATATATATGAGAAATATAGCAAACCATCAGATCTGCAAGACTAGAAACTAAAATGCAAAGAAATGCAGAGAAAAATAATTTCTTCTAAACAACACTACTTTCATTGTTCACACACTAGTGAACACAACTTTCTCTACACAAAAATCCAAAACTCTGAACACTGGATATAACACCTTTGAACACTAATTGGATAAAACTATGGTTTTTGAATTACTCTTTAAATTGGATTTGATGTACTTTTTGGGAATGGCTTCCTCAGTTCATCCTAAAGTTTCAATCCGGGAATGTAGGCTTTTGAACTGTGTTGTGGCAATATGCCAAAGAGAGTGTGACAGGAACCTGTGAAGAAATAGTTCTGCATAGAAACAAATAACTGGCACTTAACAGAAGAGTAGTAAAGTAACAAAATAGAAATCTATCTAGAAATAATGTTCCACATAGTTGAAGTTGAACTACTGAAAACAAACCTCCAATACTACTTAATGAAAATTCAGAACAATCCCATTAACTTATTCAACTGCTCTTATGTTTAATGATCAACATATACCACCAAACAACTATTGAATGAATATAGATTGTATTGGTAAGTATTTAGCAACTCAATACCAATTACTACCTTCGTGGAAATGAATCACACAACAGGAGATTTAGACAACAATACAGTAATGAAATAATTAAACAACTCATAAATTCAAAGCATACATTACCACACACACAATCTAATGCAATAATCACCAATCAACCAAGGAAGTGGGCCCTACCTTCGCTGGTCGTTGGATGATAAAACTCGCATTCACAGAATTATTCTACTATCGCTTCCATTCATCCAAACAATCATAGACAAAGTATATAGAAAATCACCACGGTTCTTCTTTTAATTATATATATCGATATATAGTTTCAGCGTACACGCATATATATACATATTGAAGCTACCTGAATGTCTAACAGTCTTTCAGATGTAATCGATAAAACGTTCTGGTTGTTAGTGGCTTTTAGCCAACAACCTTTAGAAGGTAATCAAAAATAGTTTAAAAGTCTTTTGAAAGTTTTCCAAGAACAGCGTAACAACCTAAAACAGAATGACTAATCTTTGAAGAGGAAAAACAAAAATGACAATATAACTTCAGCAATTCAGTTATCCTTCCACTGATATCCTTCATGTGCATTGTCAACCATTAAACACTTCCTATCACCAGAATCAAAAAGATACTTAACAATAGTCAACAAAATCGGTATTTTCACTAGTTTTAACCTTTTCTTCTATTTCATAAAATACCATCTGTTCATTAACAAAAAGTGATAGGAATGACAGGAGACACTAGGAAAGATGACAAAGTTTGACACAAATGAGAGGTAAAAGGATGACACATTTTTCCCTTATCAATCACTTCCAATCAACATATCTAAACCACGTAGATAGGTCTTCAATCATGAATAAATACATATCAAAACATTGAACACCACTTTATCATATTGAACAATCTTCACCACGCGGTTTCCTTTTTTATTTAAATTTTCTTAAAAACACCTGGAAACCAAGCACCACTAACTCAAATTCATAACCTAGAACACTTTTATAGAATATCAACCACACAAGAGGTTGAACATAACCAACACATTCTCATCAAAGAAACACTATAGGTTGACATTAATGATACTATTAATGACAACATAAAGCAACTAATCAAAGCATCTCCATATAATTACAAAAATATCTATTGACATCAATGTAACACTAGAGATATGTTGACATCAGTGACAATAAAGACATCCAACAATCTCATACTTTCTCATTGATGGTAACACATGGGAAAACCATCAACAACAAAAACATGAACTACTCTAAACACCAACTCATATACTCTACCACAATATGTACATTGCTCCCCCTTAAACAAGCATCAAATCTTTTCTCTCCTCCTTACTTCATTAGGTTTTTCAGTTAACTATCTCTCCCCCTTTTAAATCAATTTCAAAGGGTAACACATTTATACCTCTCTCCCTTTGACATAGATCATACATTTTTCTCACTTACTACAGTTTTGCACCTTCCTTTTCTTTTATTGCACTATATTTTCTTCACACCTTTTTTGCAGACTAAATAACATACTTCACAAACTAGTAACCACTACACATATCCACACAATGACAACAATAACTCCCCCTAACTACATAATCCAAAAATTCTACTACCTAATCCCCCTTAGAGGTAGGCACCAACATCATTCCAAAACAAGGAATAAATCTTGAGATCCACTAGATTGATGCATATCCTTATGCATCTAGTTGGATGAAGGAGGAGAAATAACCCCCAAATTCTCTCTGAGATACTCAAAGTATCCTTAGGAAGAGCCTTCATGAATATATCTACAACTTGATCCTTAGTAGGCACATACTCCAACTTCACCTCTTTCTCTTCAACCTTCTCTCTCAAAAAGTGATACCAAATTGAAATATTCTTTATCCTTAAATGCATTACTATATTCTTCGATATATTAATAGAACTTTTATTATCACATAAGATGAAATAGGTTCATCATATACCACTCTAATATCCTTTAAATTTTTCTTGGTCCATAATACCTATGTGAACCATGATGTTGCAACAATGTATTCTACCTTTGTAGTATATAATAAAACCGAATCTTGCTTCTTGCTTAGTGGTGATCCCACAATACGAGTTTACAAATTTTGGGCAAACTGGACACTGGACTGATTTTTTTTAACTAAATCTTCACTTTTGGGCTGCTATAGCGGCTAAACCATGAGGAATTTGAAGATGATGCAAACTAGTGATTTGTGACATTTCGTCTATAGATTCTAAATATATTTTTTTGAAAAAATTTGGAGTCAGATTGCACTTATTTTTCCATCTCCTTCGAAAACTATCTTTAAAAAAAAAAAAAACATTTTTAACAAGTGACGCTCATCGTATATGGCATAAATTTTTTTGTATGAAGGATAAATTCTTTTTTTTTTTAATTTAGATTTGTAAGTATGATATCTAGCACTTTCATTTGGTTTCATAGTGTTTTATTAAATATTTTTTCCTTAATCAAGTTTCGAATTCAAACCAATTACAATTGAAACATAGGCAGACTGTATAGAACATAAAAAAAATTGTATGTATCGAATTTTTTTTTTTTTTAGTGGATCAAGGACATCAATACCCAGCCTGAACATATTATTTTTAATTTTATTTTTATAATCTGTTATTTTTCCACATGTGTAGAACAAAGAGCTTCATTTTTGGTGAAAAACCTATGTTTAATAAAACTAAAAAAACACATACATAATAAATCCAAAACATATTAAAATTATATTCGTTGGATAGCTCATTCTGAGGACCACCATGATCATTTGAAATAAATTTTAAATGAATTCATTTGATCCCCTTAAAGGGAAATGAAAAGTGATTTTTTTATCGGCATTTTGATATGTGTAAAGGAGACTCCATTGTAGGTATGGTTTAAAACTAGCGGGGTTCTATCCAATGGGGTTTGATCTAAGGTGGTTTGATAAAACCCTCTTCAATTGGAATCCTTAAAATAGAAATTTTAAAGGCTTAAATCATTATATTTTCTAAAAATATGTGATTTTAGAAAAAATCATAATCTCCTAGAAACTGTAAACTAGATTTGTGGGATCACCCTTAGCGAAGGCACCAACTTGTTTTCAATAAATAATACACCACTTATTGTAATTTTTTATCATCCACACAACCTTCCCAATATGCATCTGTATAAGAACTCAGAGAGAAATGAATATCATTTAGATACAACAAGCCATGTTTCAAAGTTCCTTTCAATTATCTGAATATCCTCTTCACTATTGGCATATGGGACTCTTTAGAATCTTCTTGAAATCTATCCACAAGAAAGAATGCATGGATGATATCTAGCCTAGTACCAGTTAGATATAAATATCCTCCAATCATTGATTTGTACTTTCTCTGATCAACCTTAGGAGGTTCATCACTCCTACTTGGCTTGCGACCAATATCCATTAGATTAGAAACCAATTTAGAGTCTTCCATTTTAAAATTCTTTAGAATTTCCTTGACATGCTTTGATTGTGAAATAAATATTGCTTTCTTTGTTTGAATGATTTGTAGTCCAAAAATTATGTCATCAACATACACAACCACAATCAAGATTTGATCTTTTTGAACATTAAATTAAAGATTACTATCTATGGTACCTTATCAAATCCTTGCTACAAAAATTACCTATCCAATCTTGCATACCAAGCTCTAGGATCTTCCTTGATTCCATATAATTCCTTCAATCTAAAAACCATATTAGGATTATCTAATAACTGAAATCCTTCCAGTTGTTCAATGTAGACCTCTTCTTCCAATTCACCATTTAAGAATACAAACTTCACATCCATTAGATAGAATTTGAAATCCTTAAGAGCTACATAAACCAAAAACATTCTAATAGCTTTCATTCTTACCGGTGAAGCAAATATCTTGTTGAGATCTATTCCTTCTACTTGTGAGTAATATTTACACACAAGTCTTGCATTATTTCTTACACCCTCCTCCACTCTCATTCAACTTGTTTCAAAATACCCACTTAGTTCAAATCGCATTCTTGTTTGCTAGTCTTTGGACAAGTTCCCAAATCTGATTCTTCTCAATCTACATTAGCACTTCTTCCATAGACTTGATTTAATATTCATCTTTTCATGCCTCAATCACTATTTTAGGTTCAACTTTGGAAAGTAAACACAAGTTTACTTTTTCTTCTATCATAGAAGCCTTTCTTCTTGTCAATACACCTCTGATTTTATCCCCAATGATCTGATCTTCTAAATAATTCTTCTACACATACTTAGGGGTTTTAGGGATCCTTTTCGGAGCTTCTTCCTCTTCAACTTGTACTTCTTTTTATTTACCTTAAATTTTCTCTTCTTCTCTACAAGAGGAATCATTTGATTCATATTCATCTATCATTACTAAACTTTTATATAAGTCTTCATCCACTTTGACCCTTGCAATTTCAACAATCCTTTTTAGCCTCTTTTTATAGCACCGATAAGCCTTGATTCTTGTAAAATATCAAAGGAATATTCCTTCATAAAATCTTGCATAAAAGTTTCCTATGATTTCTTCATCTCTTCTAATACAACATTTTCTTCCAAAAACTCTGAAACATTTCACAGTAGGGGTTCTTTCATACCAAAACTCATAGGGAGTATTTGAATTTTTTGTCCTTGCTTGTGCTTTGTTAAGTACGTAGACTGTAGTATGAAATGCTTCTCTCCAATAGACATCCAAAATATTTTATTCATTCATCTTTGTCCTTGTTACTTCTTGAACAATCATATTCTTCATTTCCACAACTCCATTCTTCTGAGGAGTCTTAGGGGATGAAAAATGCCTCTTTAAATTCCATGATTTTCACAAAAAGTGTTCAACTCATTGGATGTGAAATATCCACCTCTTTCAAATCTCAAATATTTTATCCTCATATCCATCTCATTCTCCACCATAGCTTTGAATGCCTTAAACTTATCTAAAGCTTTTGATTTTTCTTCAAGAGAAAAGTAACCCAAGTCATTCTAGAATAATCATCAATTAATAGCATGAAATAGATGTCACCTTGAAATTTTTTGAATCTTGTAGGTCCTCAAAGATCCATATGCACCAACTCCAAAGGACCACTAGTATATTGTTCTTTGACTTTGAAATTCTTTCTAGATTTCTTCCCAATCTGGAATTCCTTACAAAAAACATTAATAGGTTTTATAATCTTGGCATATCTCTTACAACTTGATTTGAAATAATCCTCACTAGGCTATCAAAATTGATGTGACACATTGCCATAGCCAACTTTCATTAGTCTGAGCCATAAAGCATTGACTATTTGTACCCTTAAGTTAATAAACATTTCCATTTGTCATTCTTCCTGCTGTAACCGTAGTTTCAGAGTCTTTTCTAATCTCACACCCATTGTCCTAAAACACAAGATTACATCCTTTGCTATACTTTTTTCTAACACTCAAAATATTATGCCCAAACCCATAACATAAAGAACATAATCTATATTATTGTTTCCATCAAAACTGATTGAATCATTTCCACATATCTTGGAAAATGTGTCATCACCAAACTTAATAGCCGCCTTCAGGCTTCTCAAACTTAACAAACTTACTCTTATCACTTGTCATGTAATTTGAACATCCACCGATAATGATCCAGTTGTTCTTCTCTTCTTTAGCATGAAAAGAAGTCATCAAACCTAATTTCGTAGCACTCTCCTTCATACATATTGCAAAGTTAGTAGAATTAGTTCCAACATTAAGAACCATGAACAAGTATTCATCATCTTCATCATCAGGGTAATCAGATTCATCATCAGATATACTAGTGTCTTTTATAACATAATAACTTGTCTTAATTGATTTACCTTTATTTTTCCTTAGGTCCATCTCTTAAAGCTTTGATAGGACATCTTAAAGAATAATGACCAATATTCTCAAAATTAAAAAGCACAGAAAAGGTAACTTACCTTTGTATTTTTTAGTTCCCTTTTCAATTTCCTCACAAAATCTGATTCTAGCTCATCAAACCCATCCAGATTAGATTCCTCATTCTTCTCTACTTTTCCAAGTTTAAAAGAGGTCTCTTTTTTAACATCACTTGGACCAAACTCTCTCAATTCAAAAGCAATTTGTGTACCAAATAACTGATCTCTAGAATACTAATCTAAATTATGAAATTCTTTAATAGTAAAAACCTTATGACTGTAAGATAAATAGTAGGTGTTCTTAGTATCTTCTTTACCACCTCTTCTTCTTCATGTTTTTCTCCAAGGCCTCTGATGGAAATGACAACTTTGTCCAATCTATGCATGTAGCCTATAACATCATCTTCTATCATCCTTAAGGTCTCAAATTTAGTCTTTAGATTCTACATCTTTGCTTGCTTGACTTTATCATCTCCTTCATAGATAATTTCTATCCTTTTCCAAATTTCACTCAAAGTTTTAAGACTCATAACTTTCACAAATCTTGAATTAGAAAGACCACTCAAAATAGCATACCTTGCTTTCCCATTTTTCTCATTTGCCTTGATCTCATCATGTAGATATTGTATATCCAATTTTAATAGGCTTCAAAACTGAAAATCCTAAAGGGTCAGTGTAGAATCATGGGGGTCCAAACTAGGCCCTAATGTGGCAATGAAAATTAAAAATATAGTTAAGAAACATGACATAAAAATTTGAGTAGGTTACTAACATAATTTGAAAAACGTGTGAGAAATGTTTTTGTAGAAAATTGAATCTAGTTTCTGAGATACGAGTCCTCTTTTGGAAAAACGTAAATCTATTTGGAGAAATTTTGAAATTTCAATATAGTAGTACTAAATTTTCAAGAAAAAAAGAAGAAGCAAGTGTATGTTTGACCAACCTAAGTACAAGAAAATAAATAAATATTTTTCTGAAACTTTCAATATAAGTAGATGACACATGCCCGAATGTGCCACATTTTTTTTATAATTTTTTTACAAGTAAATAATTAGTTACAATTTTTTTATTAGAAATTTGTAAAAAATATGAAAACTTGTTTTTCTGACCACCATAACTTGGTCAAAAATTTATGAAAATCATTTTTTATTTTTTTATCCTATAGTATGGGAAGAATAGAATGTTCCACATCTTTCAGATTCAAAAAATGTGAAATCATTTGAGAATTATATATTTTTTTCAATTAGCCTATAAATCAGGAATTTAGTCAGAATGCATCTAAAAAATCAATAATAATTATCTATATTTAATTTTAAATAATTCATACTTATATTGGTGTAAAGATGACAATTTTATCAATAAACCCTTTTCATTTCATCAAATTTGGATTAAAAAATGTCATCAACCACTTTTGGGTCATATCGTCACTTTTTGGAACCCCATGATCCTACACTCACACTAAAGAAGTAAGAAAACCTTCCATTTTGATCTTTCATAATGCATAATCAGATCCATAAAATAGAGGAGCCTCCTTGTGTTCCATCCCAGATCTACCTCAAGAGGTTAACCTTTCTTTAAGGAACCTTGCTCTGATACCAATTATTTTGCACAAGACAACTGAGATGGGGGTGAATTAGTTGTACATTAACTCATCAAAACCCTCACTAATTAACATTCAAATCGGTATTATTCGTTAAACCCTTAACAACCATTAAACCCTTATCATGCATTAGCGGAATGTAAACATGAAAAATAGTAATGGAAACACATCCAAACACATGAGAACACCAAATTTACGTGGAAAACCCAAGAAGGGAAAAACCACATTGAGGGTTAACTCACAGTATAAAGTAATTGCAACATTGAATATAATAGGCTCATTACCGGAGGGCTCACTACCCAAAAGAAAAGAAGGGCTTACTACCAATGGCTCACTTCTAGATTAGAAATAAGAATAAAGAAGATTGTTAAAATGAGAAATCTATCTCAAAACAATACAAAAGTTCCACCACTGCTTCACAAGAACATTCACACTCACTTTGTAGAATGTAGACACCTTTTGCTCACTACTTCCAATAGTCTAAGGCATTAAGGCTCACACTATATTTTATACTTTCACAGTAAGCATTACACACTTCACTAATTTATTCTCCATCAACTCAACACTTATTTATAATATCTTCAACCTTGAAAACAATTGGAAAAGTCAGTTAAGCACCTCAACTATGCAAATTCAAATTAGGTCAACACTAAGCATTCCCACAGTGGAAAGAAATGAAAGTGGACCAGACCACACCTTAACATAGACCCAAATCCACTCAAACACGCCATGCCTCACTTCTATAAACACCGAAGCATATCTGTAATTAGTGAAAACACCCAAGGTCAACCAAACTTGTGTTAACAACATTAAACAATTGAGTACAAACTTCCTTTGATCTAAAGATGAATCATGAAACACATAGAAAACTTTAACAAAATATGGAATATTTCATCAACATCTTAAAATCCAACAACTCCTTCACAAAATCATACACCAAAAGAACATATTTGTTTTGTACAACCAGATAGTACAATTGAATCCAAACTTGTGGAGCACCGAAAAACAAAAAACTAGGACTAAAGATAGATATGAGAAATATAAGCACACCCTCAAATCTAGAAGACCAAAAACCAAAATGCGGAGAAATGCAAAGAAAAATCATTTCCCCTAGACAACACTACTTTCATAGTTTACACACTGGTGAACACAACTTTCTTTGCACAATGATCTAGAACTTGGAGCTCTGGATATAACAACTCTAAACAACATATCCCAACCAAAAATAAATGTCTTCAATAATGAATAAATGTGGAGAAAAACATGAAAACCACTCTGTCATACTAAACACTCTTCACCACAATGTTTCCTTTTTTATTCAAATTTTCTCAAAAGAACTTGGAAACCAAGCACCACTAACTCAAACTCATTGCCTGGAAAACTTCTACAACATATCAACCACACAAGAGGTTGAACATCACCAAAACATGCTCATCAAAGCAACACTAGAGGTTAACAACATTGATACTATTAATGACAACATCAATGCAACACTAAAGATCTATTGGCATCAATGAGAACACAAACTTATAACAATGTTTACATATAAACTATCAATAACTAGATTTTAAAAGTCAAGAAATGGGTGAATAGAGCACTACAACAATGAAATATTTATATATAGCACAACCTTTCAAGTTGTAGAGGAATAGCTTGGCCAAAATCTTATCTTCATATGAAAATTCTATGAATGTTGATTTTAATGATAGTAAATTAGTATAAGGGCCCCCTTTACCATTACAAATGTATCAAAATCTTAGGCCAAAAAGCCCATTAATCAAGAGTAAGTAACAATTTCAAAAGTTGGAAAAAATATTTCTCATCTCAAGATAATTATTCTTTGTTCAATTATAAGGCCCAACTATGTTGTATCCTTAGTTGCACTCTTCTTGATTAGTGACCTTCAGGCTATTACTTATTTTTAATCATTACATGTTTTTGATTAGGGGTAAAACAAGTTTTGATGGGGCCCTGAAACCTAGTACAAATAGGTTTTACAAGGACTTGAAACCCAAACAAAGAGAGAGCTACATAAAGGAGAAGACAAAGACCAACAGACATAGACCAAAAGTTGTGTCACACTTTATAAAGGAAACAACCAACGTTGATCCAAATTTTAAACCTGAATCACTAAAAAGTGGCATATATATTTTGAATTTTGAAATGATGTGAACTAGTAAAATATGTATTTTTTAGTATATTTTATGTTTGTATTTTAAAAAATAAAAATAAAAATTTATTTTAAACTAGTTTTTAATAAATCAACACCATAATTTAGTTGCTGATAAAATGCTGAAAAAATGAAGTTTCATGGGACGTCAAACTTTTTATAGTATTTTTTTTTTTTTTGTTTCAAATATTTTTTATGTATTTATAACTTGAAACTTTAGTGCATGGATATATGTTTTTCCAATTTTAATAAATATAATTTTTTAAATAAATATTAAAATGTGTGTGAATCAAAAAATTGTTGTTTCCATTAGATGCCAACTTTCATATTAAATATTTATCTAAAATGAGAAAAAAAATATGTCATCTTGAAATAGATTCTTTTATCTAGTGCATCATTTTTTTTCAATTTTTTTTAATAAGTTTTAGTATTTTTCCTTGGCATGGTAATCAACCTAATATTTTGTGTTGATAGCCTACTTTTAGTATAAATAAAAAATTATAATTAAATTATTATTTAATAAATATATTTTTGAAAACTACACTTATGGATCTACAAAAGGGTATTTTTTTTTTTTCTTTAAAATATTATTTACATTAGCAAAGAGTTATTGAAACTTCATGTTTTTCAAATAATTTTATATTTTTGGTAAATTGGACTCAAAGTGGTGCTCCATATATTTTTAGCCAACAATTTTAGTTGAAAAAGTTATGGAAGTATTTAACTTAGCTAGAATGAATCTTACTAGATCATATGTTTGACCAAAATTAATTTTTAGTTAGAAATACTTAAATTCAGTTGTGCTGATAAGCTGGATGAAAGTATGACATAGCTTTGTAATTTTACCCAAACAATAGCAGCCATAAAGAGAATGGAAAAACTAAACGAGCTACATGAAATAGGAAAAGAAGGGGCCTAAAACCTAGAAACAAATAGGTTATTATAGGGACCAAAAAACCTTAGATAACCTTAACATCACTTGAATGATCCACCAGATGTCATCAAACCAGATGCTCAGAACATTCAAATTTGAGCCCAAAAGATAAATCAATAACTCCAAAAATGCCACCTAAATAGGGGCTTTAGGATACACAACAAAAAACTACAAGAAATTAGCTTCCCTACAACATAAACTCACCTAATAACAGGAAAATGAATCAAACTCCACATCTAAAGGAGTGAGATCCCCTCTATTAGAGAGGATGACATGACCAATTAAACCACTATAGCCAGAACACTCTAGCACATTCAGCCTCCAACTCCATAGGAGAACCACCCACCTCAATAAGAACAGTAGTTGAGGGAACTAGAAACCTTCACCTCCCATCTCCACCTCAAAAGGAGAGAAATCCACCTCCATAGGATCTAAGGGGAAAGTTGGCACAATAGCCAAATAAGAGGCCATAGCATCCTTTGGAAAACTCTGTACTAGGAGCAAACTGTGGACCAAGACAAGAATCCCAAATACTAGCTACAAACCTAGCTTAACCAACAACAAAAAAGAACCCAGAACAACCACCACTACCAAGTAAAACTTTCATAACAATCTCAAACCCAAACCATCCAGCTCTATCACCACCTCTATAGGAATGTGAGCAGAGAACACTTCAGAAGAAAGTGTGACTGAAGCAACCATAACCAAAGGAAACAATTGGGGAAAACAAAATTAGCCCAGCTAGAAACATCCCAACAAAAATAGGGGCTATCAACGCATCCTTTGGCTCCATCATGAAGAGAGTCTTAAGAGAAACACCCACAAAGTGAAAAGAACCCCTTCCAGGCTTCACAAAGCAAACAGAAAATAGAACACCAACCTTCAAAAATAAATAACACAAAGATAAACCAAGTTTCTCCATAAAGGGAGACCACAGAGGCCAAGATGGTTGAGGGTGAAAATTTTTCACCACAAGCTCAAGAACAACACTCACAAACGAGACCAAGCCCACACAATAGAACAAGAAAAAGCTCGAAGTTTTTCAACAAAGAGCGGGGGTATAACTTCAAGCTACAGAAAAATGACAGCACCCCCCTTTGTCAAGGGAACTTCCAAATAGAAGAAGGCTTACACCCACCTCAATTATGGCTACCCAAAGAGCCAACAACCACCAAGAAATAAGGTGATATCACCCACACCTCAACCACAACATCATCAGGCTCAATCATTGGCGAAATAAAGAGGACCAACAAATCCCCACCACTAGCCACAAGAATCCTCCAAATAAAAAAACCGCACTAGCATCCACAGTTCAAGAGCAAAGGGATTGATGAAAGCCTTAGAAGCACCAACCTCAATGCAACATCCAGACACCAAAAGCCTCTACAACCCAAACACACAAATCTAGAATGCACAAGTCCCAGTAGGAGGAAACAAGGAACAACTACTACCTCCACCTGCCCAAAGACCACAGGAAAATGCAAAGGGAAACCACACTACACAAAAAGGAAATGCAAGAGAAACCCCCGCATTTTTCCTCCAAAGACAAGGATAAAACAAAAAAAAATGCCAAGAAACGAAAAAGATCTCGAAAGATCCACGACCACAGAGACCAATGAACCAACCTTGGTATTTTCATCCACATCAGAGCCCTCTCCATCGTTGTCTCCATTGTCAAAGGAGTTTAAAACTACTCCCCCTCTCTATTTCCCGCACATTTATTGCACTCCTCCAATCATTTGCATCGCTGAATTAATCATTACATGTTAATCTAATGACACATGATATATTTTACTTATATTATCCATGTTGGTGTGCTTTAAAACCCTCTTGGCTCATAAATTTTATTGCTCATTATTTTTATTAGACATTTTCTAACCAATATTGAATTATGTTTAAATCTAGGGTATGTGCATGGAGATGGGAGGCCAAAAAGGGGTTAGAAGTGACCCTTTTTTTCCAAAATTAATTAAAAATAATATTAGATGATAAATTTAAGATACCCATGCTCAAAATTTAAAGATGTGAGAGTAAAAAGATTAGTAACTTGCTTGAAATCTAGTTTCTAAACTTTTGTTATTTTTCTATAAGAGGGTCAAAAGGAAGAGCACATAGAGTGGTCCTATTTTCTTCAAACAAATATAATATATCACGAGATGTGCTCCTCTTAAAATGTTGAATACTTTTTAAATTTCTCACAAATCCTTTTGATGGGAAGTTATCTAGCATCACGACATCCCACAAATTTACTGCCAACAATTCACTCATGGAAAATTCACCATCATGATATATTCACCTCAAGGAGAATTCACCACTAGCAATTCACCGCCACTAAAAAATTATCCCAAAATTTTAAGGTGATGAATTTTCTGCGGCGAATTTTCTGCGGTGAATTTTCCTTGAGGTGAATCTGTTATGGCCATGAATTTTCCCATGGTGAATTGCTGGTAGTGAATTTTCCTACAGCCTTAGCATCACATAGTTTATGACTAATTTTTATTACCTTTTTTTCTTGAAAATATAATTTTCACTAATTTTAAAAGTGGGCACAGCATGAAAAATAGAGAATTGAGTATGCTCTTCCTTTATTTTTTAGAGTACTAATTAAAATTTCCTTTTTAATGTTCATAAAATATCAAAATTGTAATTCATTTCAAATTTATATGAACAAATAAAAAATCACACAAAAAAACTATATATTGGATTTTGATTAAAAAAATAAAGACAATAGCAAAAGAAATTAAAGATGGTAAATTAATGTGTTTGAATTTTATAAAAACATATATTGTTAGAAAGGTAATAGAGAGCTTGATGTTGTCATGGATTTTTTTTAATGACATCTAAAAATGTGTAATCTATTGGAGAGTGCTAAAAAATGTTTGTATATTTTATACAAAAAATGTATTGAAACTTGTCACATGTTGGTCTAACCCTATGGGTTGTATGTCCAATAGAAATCTAACTCTAATGATAGAATCTATAAAGTGATATAATGCATGCATGTTTAGATTGACAAATAAAATTAGAGTAGTGGTTTGTAAAAATGAGAGAAACATTATTTTATTCTTTCGAAGAAATACAATCATTATTTGACTAAACTAACATAATTGTTTATCTTGAATTTACATAAAAGATCCTAATTACATAAATTTTATTTGAATTTGATATTATTAATGGTTATTTTTATATTTTGAATGTTTTAAATAATTATTTAACAAAAATAATTAGCTTATTATATTGAATCAACATAAAAATTATAATTACATTATTTCATCTGAATTTGATAAGTTGCCAACCATTATTTTCATATTTTGATAGATTGTGTTATATTCATATAGAATTTATCATTATATGAAGGAAAAAAGAAAAAAATCAAACACTGAAGGAGAAACTATGAAAAAAGGAGAATGAACGAGATAATTTCATGAACATAATAAGTTTAACACTAAATTTTAAGATATACCATCTTTAAATATTAGTTGGATTTTGATGCATCCATTGGAGCCATGAAAGAGATATTTTTTGGAGAAACTTGAGAACAGTAAATACAAAACATTTGTATCAAGGATTGGTTGAACCAATAAATAATAAATTAATAATCACTCTATGATTTTAAATATAAATTTAGATGTTGCACTAATTTATTTTTAGAGTTGATTCCTCAACGATATAACACTAAAGGATCACATACAATAAAAAACCTATCACAAAAAGAAGAAAAAATAAAGATATGGAGGACAAGAGCTATTGATCAAAAAAACATAAATCATTATAAATGTGTAACCATTTATCTAGGTTGAATAATGTAATATGAATCCTTAATTATGCTTTGCATACTTGACAATTCACAGATCTTGGCTACTACCACATGTTAATTTTCCTTATAATTTATTCAAGAGTGTAATGCTATCTAAATTTCATAGCTTATTAACTTTTACCTCTTTTAGAATTTTTAGTACATTTGTTAATGAAACATTCCTATCACTGACTCGTGATATTGCGACCATCACTGAAGGTCCTTGACAACTCGTAATACAAATAAATAAGAATTTTATACTCTTCATCTAAATAACTTCATTATAAATATTTTTGGTTTTTCAATGTTTTCTCTTTTGACTTCATTTAAGAAAATATTTTATAAGACCAATGAAGGTACATCATGTTCTCTATTTCTTTTTCTAAGAATAAGCATGTATGTGGAATCTATGTAAGAAATAAAAGCTTTGAGTAAAATCTGATTACTCACTGCCATAATAATTAACTAGGCATCAAATTTTTCATACATATTTACAAATGAATCCAAAATAGACTATACATAATTATATATCTATATGTATATATATACATATCTATATACATTTAAATATATATCGATCAAATATTTTGATTTATGAATATATAAGAATATTTCTATTCATTTAAAAGAAATGAAGTAAATAAATCAGTAAAATCATATACAACTATTTCTCCCTAAACTTAAAATCCATTCCGTTAATTGTAACACAATGTAAAACATAACATGATAATAATAATACAAACTCATTTACTTTGTTATCCTACATGAAGCATAAAAGATTTTAAATAATTTTATTGGCAAGTATACTTACCCAAGATTGTTTTCTTTTGCACCAAAATATATTTGTAAGTCTACACTTTATTTTTCTGATAGGGTTCTGAATTCATGTCAGGTTATTACAGAGAAACTGAGAAGAAAACAGATAAAAACATGCCTATGATATGCTATCCTTACTCTGGAAACTCAATACCCTACGCATAGCTAGCTAATGACACAACCAAGATATTGTAGCACCAAAAAATTTCACAAAAACCTGCTCGTTTTTTTCCTCCACGCTGCCACAAACACTAACGCCTCCTCCTTATAACAACAAGCCGAGTCTCTTTTTATCCATGCCACAACAGTTGTGACTGTTTCTTTTCCATAAAGGAATTCGAAGAATAATGTCAATTATGTTGACATGAAGCCTCCATGTGAGGAAAATCTTCCCGTTTCATGCATTATGGGGTAAGCTAACTACCTTTTCCAATTGCACCATAATAATGACTTCATTAATAATAATGATTATAAAACACTTTAAGAATTAATAGGTAAACAAGAATGATAGCCTCTCGACCATTGATAGAGGTTAGTTATAAGTTGAGTATGATTTTGACATATCTTTAAGATTAGATTAGACAAGTCAAGATATAAGATTAACTCTTCAATAACATTGAGAATAACATAGTTAGATTTGACACAAGTCCTATGTGAGTGTGTGTTTGACTCAAGATGACAATTATCCATTTGTTCAAAAAGTTTATACACTTCTCTCTTGTGATACTCTCCCTTTCCATCTAGGAGGGAAAAATTCCTGAATTCAACTTAGAAAGCCATCACAATGGTCATTTCATTAATAACCATGATATCGTAATCATTAATCAAAAGTAAGAATCATCACAATTCTCTAATCCTTTAATTAAAATATTTATATTGCATCATAGTTTCATTTAAAAATCAATTGAAGTAAGATCATCCATTCATGCCTAGTTAAACACATAATTAACATAAAACCTAAAAGTAACTTTAAATCAAAATTTTGGGTGTGACAATGTAGCTCCACTTTAAGATGATGATGACTTCTTTGCATGCTGCTCAAATGCTTCATGTGAAGACTGATGTAGAATGGGTACCAAAGAAGCAATTAAGAATCTTTGGATGCTCTCGATGAAGAATCTATGAATTTTGATGCAAGAAGTGATGTTCTACTAGAAAGAATCTTTGAATGCTCTTGGTGAAGCATCTCTAAGACTC
This sequence comes from Sequoiadendron giganteum, assembly GCA_007115665.2. Taxonomy (NCBI): domain Eukaryota; kingdom Viridiplantae; phylum Streptophyta; class Pinopsida; order Cupressales; family Cupressaceae; genus Sequoiadendron; species Sequoiadendron giganteum. The sequence continues at coordinate 539,025,247 of CM021105.1, forward strand.
ATGTAGCAGATGATGGTGTATGAGTTGATCATCTTTTCAATCATTCTTTTTAGTCACTCCCACATTGTTTGAGTGTCAAACATAGAATCATAGAATGAATATAAAAGAAATATAAAGTGCTCAAGGCACAATGACAATGCCAAACCCCCTTGATTATTTGATCCCCCTTGAATTGATACTTTAGATGATTTAGTGCATATAACAATTTCAATGTAATGAGTAATGGAATTTTATAATTGAGTGCATGATATTGTTTCCAATTAAATGAGAAAGTGATATTCACTTTTACAAAAGCATTACTTGATGTGAGTAGCTAATTGAAAGATATAATAATCATTTATACTTAATTTTGCTCTTAGAAACTAAAAGTTTTCCTATTTAAAGAGGAGACCAAATATGTATTAAAAAACACATTTTTCACATCGTCTCAATGCTAGTTATTTTGACTCGGAAAAAGCCTTTTGATGATTTCAAAATCAAAATTTTGACTAACAATTTGAAAATTACGACTCTTTGAAAAAACTCCCCCCTTAAGCATAAGCATGAAGTGCAGATAACAAAAAGCAAACACCAGAGACACTAGATTTACGTGGAAAACCCTATAAGGGAAAAACCATGATGAGGATTAACTCACAATATAAGAGTAATTGCAAAATCGGTTACAAAGAGGCTCATTGCCAAGGGAATCACTACCCAAGATAGGACTCACTGTTTAGATGGGAGGCTCACTGCCTACAGATATAGAGAACATAGAAAGAAGAATGTTACACATAGAACATTACCTCAATGCAATAGTAGATCCACCACATCAACTTGTACACATCCGCAGCCTTGATCGAAAAATTGCAGACACCATCAGGTCATTGCTTTCAGGAGTCTAAGACATTGAAGTCCTCACTGCCTCAGTTCACTTTCACACACTCTCTTGCATCAACTTTGCTTCTCACACTTGTGGCATTCAAACCTTTACATCTTGACTTGTATTTATACCATCTTCAATCTTAGAAACTTCCTCCAAGGTCGGCTACACACTCTTCATTTTATAAATTCAAATTAGGTTGGAAACTCAACATCCCCGCGATGGATGAGAATGAGAGAATACCAAACCAATACTTAACTAGGACCCAAAAACAACATCTTGGATCAGTCACACACTTCCTTAATTGATACTTATCCTTTGCATGATGTGTAAACACCAGGTCGGCCAAACCTAATAAAAAAAACCAATAAACTTTGAAGTACACGCATCCGTAACAAGATGATAACATGCAAACCACATAACATGATTCACTATACACTGGAACGCATCTTAGATTCCTTCAGATTCATCTGCACCTACTGCAACAACCTTCCTACAAAGAACACTTTCCATCAGTCCATTTGAACTGTACAAACAAACATAGTAACATTGAAACTAGTTTTCTGAAGCACCAAACCATGAACACCTTTGACAGAACATAGATAACACCATTATAAGCCTTTGTCCAGATCTGCAAGACCTGAAACAAACCAATGGAGGACTGCAAAATAGATACGTTTTTCCCAATCCACAAACAAACAACTATGCCAAACCAGTTCACAAACTGGTGAACTCAACTTTCACTCTTCATCAAACCAAAAGTTATAATCTAGGATATATCACCCAAGGATTCCCTTAAGCAATACTACAAATTGGAACAAGCATAGGATCAACAAAGAATAAATGAAAAACACATATCGAAGCACATTTTGAGCACACACAATTATGTCTTCACTATTTCTTAATTTTCTCAAAAATACTTGGTAACTCATCATATCAGCACACCTGCAGCACCATAAAGATAGCTCCATGTACTCACAACATCTCTACAGTATCTCAACTATACATGCACCACCTACAATCACTTGTTTCCTTTTACTACAACAACCTGTACTGTGTTGACATCAATGACAACATTAATGACAACACCACCATACTCATTCATACTTCCAACACAAAATATTCCAGGGCATGATGTATCACAAATGAGTGCAATTAATATGCAAAATAGTGCTTTCCACAAGGTAGACCCAAAATCATCCAATATGAGTTCGCTAAAAAAATTGACCTCCAAACTCCACACATAGCCTGTGCAATCCTTCAAGAGGAACAAAATAACACAACAACCACAATATGCAACTATATTTTGAAAAAATATCAAAGAGATTTTTAACAGAAAAATGAAATGAGATTGGAGATTTTTGAAGAGAAAAATGAAATGAGATTGGCTTTGTGAAGATCTCTTAATTAGGATAGATCTAATATTTTGGGAAGGGTTTTACTTGCATGGCTCTGATCTCATGTCATGATTTTCAAGATCATAAAATAATAAACCTACAAATTCCACATTTAAATACTTGTACATAATAGCCTAATTTTCATTATCAAAGAGATAGATAAAAGAGTTCAATGAAATATTAAATGAACATTGCTTTAATAGGCAAGGTGGTGAAGGTAGTCAAGTTGAACACAATGACTGACTAACTCTTCAATAATGAAACACTCATTAACTCAAATGAAATCTTTTATGTGAGTGGTAAGTAACTATGCAATAGGTGTCTCACAAAGTGAGGACACTTGTCTCAACCACATGAGGTGAGACAAAACTCTAGATTGGCCTAAATAAAATTAAGCAAATGTGTATAGGTCAAACTAGAAAGTGATGATAACTAGTTATCCAATGACACTATTAAACTAACAAATCCAATTTCTTGCACCTACATCTCTAGTGCTTTTTGAATATTTTGTGGACCAAATTTTCTCCACCTACCCCTGTGGTGCTTTCCAACAAAAAATGACACACATCCATTGGCACAATGTCGCACATCAAACATCATGGTGCACTCACATGTTGAGTCTCACCTAACATTGTTCCTCTACCATAATTTGGTTTCCCTACTACAACCAACTAACATGGTAGGGGCATATATGTCTCATGCTCCATACCCCAAATTTCCAACCATCTCTATATTCACAAAGTTGTCTATGTCACCACTATCCACCCCCACATCACAACATTTGTTAACTGAAACCTATACATATTCTTGAATAAACTCTTCCTTTGTGTTATATGACCCACTATCATAGTTTAAATATCTTTTTGAAACTAATAAGTCTCATATTCAAGGTTCCTCTTTGAAGTAGCTAACCTCTCATAGTTGACTCTTTCACTAATTGTTTCCTCTTTTACTTGACACTTAAAATTCTTTATTTCTTTCCTTTCCACATTTGAAATAAGTTACTCTATAAGATTTCTACCATTCCCAGAAAATCCCCTTTTAATTTGGTGGGAATATCCTCCATGCTCCTCCTAGGTCTCTCTATTGTGAACATCTACTACTCTTTCACATTTGTAGTGAATTCCATAACAATCTCCAACCTTGTAGTGGCTATTGTAATAATCTCCCTTATTTCCATAATAGTTCATATCATTTGACCATCTCTAAAATTGGAACCTTCACCTTCTCTATCACTACAATACTAGTTTCCTCTTTCTTGACCTCTTGGGTCTCCTATAACAAAATCTCATCCTACTACCATATTTATTCTCCCCTGTTCCTCTTTGGTAAGTTCTTCTTATCCTCCTATTTTTGGTTTAGATTCTTCTTCATGATGAAGTCCAATTGGTAGGCCTCCTCTAATATTTAGATCTAGTTTGCATAACCAAAACCTCTAGGATGGATTCCCTCAATCCATTGCAATATTTTCCTTTCTTAGCCACTCCCTCATGATTCCCTAACCTAATTTTTATCTTATAATATTCTTCAATGTACTCCTTTACAATCATCTCTCTCTACCACAATTTTTTTAGCTCCTTTAATAGTTCAAACTAGTAATTGGTTGAAATAAATTTCTATTTCATCTTCTCCACCATTTAGTCCCACTTAGTAATGCTAGGCTTTCTTGTTCTATTCCTTTCCAATTAGACTTCCTGTCAACATATCACCGCATGATATTTTGAATTGGCCTTCATAAATTGCAACCTATTTGGGTCCATAATATCCTCATACTCAAAATGCTCTTAGGTGTGTGCAAGAAGTTGAGTCCACTTTTGGCCTAAAAGTGGAAATTGTGTTTTCCATGATTTTTAGAATTTGTATAATTTGACCTAAAAATTTGAAGCACATAGAGATTGAATATTTTAAAAAAGTCAATAATAGGAAATGTAGTACTTTGAGTCTAGTTTCCAAATACGTAATTTATTTTAATACCTGGATGATACAAATTGGTTTTCAATAGGCATGTCTAAAAATGACTATTTAAGTCACCTTTTTTCCACCATACCATGCACATGTACACCATCCATATTTTGACCTGAATAATTATGTTTTTTTAATCCTTTTGGGAAAATATTTGCAACACACTAAAGAATATGCAAGATATTTTTTTGTAATTTTTTTTAATATTTTTGTTAGGTTAATTTTTTATTGGCTATATTTGTTGTTTTAAAAAATATTCATGTACATCACACATAAGATGATCTAAACTTATCATTTTTTTTATTTTTTTTCCAATAAGAAATAATTGTTTGAAGACTATGCACGTATAATTCATTTTTCAAAAAAATAAATTAATAGGGTGGGTGTAGAAAGATAGGGGGCCAAAAAGTGGCCACCCATCTTTCAAAATTTTAAAAATTCATAATGTGAGCATATTATAATGCACTTGCATTATGGCTTGGTGTTACTGAGCCCTAGGCTTGGCCACACCAGGGCCAAAATGTTCTTTCTTTATAATGCAAGCGTGTTTGGGCTAATATAAACAAAAAAGAAACTTCATTTCATTATATATTCTACTATTTCTTATTTATTTGTGGCATGTAAACCCTCAAAACCATGCTCAAATTATAGGAAGGCTCATTCTTCATTGATTCTTCACCAAAATGTTGCCACGACATTGGTGAGGTAAAATGAGTAAGTTTTATTTAATTTTTTGTGTGAATTTATTATTAAATAGGTAGATTTAATATTTTTTTTGATGTAAATTTATTTAATTTTCAAGAACTGATAATGCACCTCCAAACCCTCCTAAAATTCCTCTTCAAAATATTGATTAACCTCATGCCCAAATCCCTACCAAAGAACAACCTCAACAAACACCTCCAAAAATTTGTCAACATGCTCTAAGAACTCAAGAAAATATAATGGGACAAATTGAAAATAACAAAAAACAAATTGAGGATATATTTGCAAGGTTGAAAGATCCTACAAACTCAACCTCTCATAGAACCACACTTTCTCAATCACTTAAATCGATAGTATCATGTATGTAGATTAAATTAGCAAGAAAATAAGTGGTTGGTCGAACAAGAGATGAGAGTTTATAGAACTTAATGCAAATAAATTATCCTATAAACAAGTGAAAGATGAAAAATTACAAAATTTGACTTTTGTTCCGTACAAAAACCATAGAATGAATCAACCTTTGCATCCTTCAAGCTAGAGGTTCTCTATTCATTGGTGAAACCATCAAGGGATAAGGAACCATTTTTGGCAGACGTGGTGGATGGTTTTTGAACCTCCTCCATGCAACAATAATGAGGTGTCATACTATTTTTTGAGGAAAATGTACTGTGAGTTTGTTCTTAATAAAATACCAAACTATTTTGATGTGGGACTTCTAGGGTAGAGGTGGGGGATCCATAAAAGAAAAGTGAGGGCACATCTTGACCCACAATGGCTAGTGAGATGAGCAATCACTAGACCTGCATATGAGCATGTGGTTATCCCTTCCATTGTGAAGGAGAGTGTTGAGGTTGATACACTACAATTGATTAATTCCTTGACCTAAAGCCTCATACAACATGAATGTACTCTATCATAAGGTGAGTCAGGTGAGTCCAGTGAGTAGAGTTCCCCCTCATATTTTTCAAGCTTGTGGGTCACCCTATGGTTATGACCCCATGCATGGTCAAGATGAAGGTGTGAAGGGTACATCTATAGTTGATCAAATGGTGATGACAGATGCCCCCCTTCATGAGGAATTCGACCCTGATAGTCAAGTAAATGTTAGAAAGTTCATTGAATTTAATTTATTAAATTTCATTTTTGAAATTCAAGAATTAACTAAATTATTTTAATGATTATAATGAAATTTCAGGGTCATAGCATTCATTCTATTTTCAGCAGTCCTCCAACTCCCTATTATGAGACCATGTGTACTGTAGAGGTAAGTAACTAGTAAATAATTATAAATATTACATGCAAATAGAATTTTTAAATGAATGTTATTCTTATATCTCATTTTGGATGTTAAATAGGTTAATCTTGGAGCTTCAATGGCAACACCTCCTAGTGGAGGTGAATATCGAAGTTTCATTCAGGTAATATAGACTATACATTATATTTCATAACTGAATAATGTTTAATGAAATGAAGGTTCTAGATAGTTTGTAACTATTCTTTGTACTTTTTAATTAATTTTATTTTAGGTTTTTATGCACTTCATAATCTATGAATTTCATTTTTTCATGTTGTTAACCTCAAAATATATAGGTTAGGGAATCACTAGCTTTTAGCATACCATTTCTCTTATCTGCCTAACTATCATCACTAGCATACTATTTCTATAATCTATTATAATGTTGTTTTATTTTCAAATGTTGCAAGCAGAGACTCCTCCTGATATTGATAGGGCAAGGGAGCATGGTGTCTCTACTACAATAGATAGCTATACGCCTTTCACGAGTGTATGAGGGCGATTAGTAAATTTCAAATGACATTAATTGGTATAGTTGTTTATTATTGAAAAATCAAATGATTATTGATTTGTAGTTTAATTTCGATCTAGATGGTTTCTATAGGACTTTGGAATGCCACCGCCTGAGCATGCCATTTTTGTGGATGAGGAGAGAGATCATTTGGAGGTGGTAAGTGATTATTATTAAATATTTCATTTTTTATAATGTAATTTCTATATATTAATGTCTATAATTATTATTTTAATAGGTACGCCTCCATGAAGAATTAAATAGGAGGACTAGCCCTCAAATTCAAAGTAGATCACCATCATACACATCTCCATCCCCCAATTATCAAAGGTTGCTTGTGATCTGTTATCTTCACTTGGAGGGGAATGATTATTTATTGGGGTCATTTGTTGCATGCCTATATGGTATTTTTGGACATATATTTTATATTGCATATGCATGACATTGTATACCTATATGACATTCTTGTAACCCTATATGGCTATTTTGTATATATGTTATACTTATATCGACATATATTGATGTATGCCTATATGACTATTTGTTTGATAAATATCTTTTTTATTGATGGCGTCCATATTTGCATTATAAATCCAAGCTTAAATGGATATTTGTAGATGGTTTACTTCAAATATTTAAAGTTTGAACATTATAAAGTAAATATGAACTATCAATTGGTTGTATTGAAAACTTAGCCATTTCATTAGTGACATCATCAATCATATAAATATAATAATGCATGATGCAATCTAATGCCTAGGTCTCTCTACCACTACACATCTAAGCCCATAATCTCTACGATCTTTGTAGCATGGTAAGGAAATTCATGTAATTATACAATGCACTTTTTGTTGTTCATTTCACACACATGCCCCGCTTGAACCGGGGACCCCCTCTTTTTGCGTTGCTTTTTGTCAGGTTTGTTTGCTCTTGCTCCACATTTTTTCTCTCAATTTTTGGACATAATTGATCAATATCCCTTCAAAATTTCCAAGTCATATCATGCTTAGACCACTTGTCAAAGTTTCATTAAGTTTGGGGAGTTTGTAAAATTTCCTATATGCGGAATTCATGACTCTCTTTATTGTTTGCAGAAATTTCTTTGTGAGTCGCCATATGCGGGATGCCATCATCACGACACCATATGTCTTGGCATCCACTCTCCAATTTTTTGCATGAAATTGAACTAACTGGCATCCACACCGCATTTTTTTGCACCATTTCGGATGTGTGATTTTTTTAAAATCTTCATTTAATGGCCTGCATTAATGGTGATAAGGGTTATAAATAGTGGAACAAATGATTTATTTTTCTCACCCTTTTTCATTCGAGAGTTTCATCAATTTAAAGACTAAAGTGATATTCCTCTTTCTTCCATTCGTGTTGTGTCAGGTAAGGGTAATTATCATTTTCACTTATGTGTCTTTTGAAATTTCTAGAAATTGTGCATGTTAGGGTTTCAAGTTGAGTAGGTCTAGGTTTTTTTTGGGTGCTTTAATTCATGGTAGGGTTTCGAGTGGACCCTATAAACTGTATTCTATAAAACTCTGATTAAATCTTGAATGGAATTCGTGAGTAAACAAACCTTGTTGTAGTTAAAATCTAACCCCTAATTAACCCACGACTAGTGAACTCTAGAACCCTAGAAAATTTCTAAATATACAATAGAATGCAAGATTACTATCATGGGATGTCACCTTTGAAATGTCATTTCAATGGCATAAGTGACTATGGAATCCACTTACATCACTCCCACAAGAAAACCCTAGGATCCTCAAGATATAGAAACTCGAAATTTGTCAAACATTGAATCCCTTTGCAGAATTCCCTATGTGAGATTTTGTAGGTAGAGAGCCATGAAACCCAAACCATATTTATGCCATAAATCATCTTGATTCCCGCATGAATGATGCGTACAAATATCAAAACCGAAAAGCCTTAAAATAAAAAAGTTCCAAATCTTTGTGGGAGTTCCGATGTAGGATGCCATTAGCAGGAAGTTGTGGGGCATAAGCCATTTCAATGGCATAACTTAATTGGCTTTCCGATTAATGGCATCAACATTCATATTTCACGTAAGTCTTCAAATGAACTATAAACAGTGTTACCTTTGACCTTAGTAGTTTTATATTTGTTGAAATTAAGTGTGGAATCTAATGCGTGCTTTCCCATGTGGGATGCCACTTGTGTGATGTTGCTTGTAGGTTGTCATTCACCCCAAGCTGTTTTCGACGACATAAACCTTGATGGCATCTGAATAGATGGATTCTGTGTGATCCTTTTCCAAATTTTCTAAACATGCACTCGAACCATGAAATGGACTTCCCACATGCTGAATGAACCATTTGATGATTTGAACTTAAAACATTGAATGTTTAAAACACTTGCGATTTTTCCCATGTGATATGCCACATGTAAGCTGATATGACCTTCAAGCCATTTTCAATGCCTTATCATTTGAAAAAGTCCTCATGCGTGGCATCCACATGCCAAACTTCTGCACTTCACAAAATGAAAAACTTTCCAAGTATGATGACTTGACATAACTCACATTTTATTTCCCATGTGCTAAATTGGCTCAACACATAATTTTCCAAGTTTAAAATTATTTTGGGGATTGTAATGTGGGAAGCCATCCATGGGATCCCATCATTCATGGGCCATTTTTATGGCATAGACCTAAACGGATTCCACAAAACTTGAGAGGAAAAATTTGACCAAGTATAGTGATCCCAAGTGTTTCAATTTTCATTTTCCTCATGACTTAATGAATTCACACTAAAAAAAATTGATGGTGTGTCAATGCAAAAAGATGGCCATGGGATGCCATCTATGGAATGCCACTGCTGGTAGCTTCTGCATTGACAACATTCATAGAATGGAAATCTATATAGCATGACACGCATAATTGAAAAACTTACCAATGGTTAGGAAATACTAGAAATTAATGGATTTATTGATTCTTCTTTGATTTATGGATGCATTTATTGATGTTTTATCCCTCAGTAATTTATTAGGACTGTAAGTGTGAATAAGGTATAAATCAATAAAACACTTCTTAATGAAACATTTCATCAAAGATTAAGCTAATTACTCAATTGAAAGTGTCGCATTGTCTCCTATCTTCAAAGATTCATTAAGTTATGTGCTCTTAGATTTAAGTAACACTATAACTGTTAAAATGACAATCTAACGAACGGAATGATGCTGATGCAAATGATATGAAGCTAATATGATAATGCTAAATGATAAAATAAACTAATATAGCATGGATTGACATGAAAATTGATAAATGCAGCTACAGGAGGCAGCCATGATTGTGAAAGCTTGAATGCTGGATTTTGGATGCTTGATGAATTTTTGTAGAGTAAACTTGATAACCTAGGATCCTTTTCTTGTTTTAATGACACTTTATTTATAGATTTCCTAGTTGTAGAAATGCAAAGGGATGGCAAAAGAGAGGCTTGGATTCAATTTGGAGGATTGAATGGTGAGAGATGGAGGAGATTGAGAAGATTTTGGAGATTTTCTCTACCCATGAAAACACTAGGCAAGAGAAGAGGAAAGATTGATGGAGGAGGATTGAGAGATAAATTTGCAATTTGTCTCCAATTCTTCCTGTGAAGTTTCAATCAATTAATTTTTACGTGATTTTGACATAAATTAGACATAGGATATCTAATTTGAATTGAGGAAATATAGAGGAATATTCCTTATGCCTTTATTTAAATATTTTTGATTTATTTTAAATTAGCAAAAGAAGGATAAATAATTTAATAAAACAAACTATAGAAGTTGTTTATTAAATTAAAGAGAAGAATACGACAATTAATCAATAAAGTGTTTAATCTTTATTTAATTAAGATTAGAAGAAATTAAATGTGAATGTGAATGTGAACTATATAAATAAATATTTCTATTTATTCAAATAGTAGAGGAATTTAGAATAATTAATCAAATAATCCGTATTTAATTAATCAAATTCTCCAGACCATTTTTAGGTGTATACATTTTGCCCCTCTTTGAAGTGATATGTTTACACATTGCTTCAAAGAAAATTTTGTTGCTATTGCTAGTATCGATGAAAAAAATTCAGTATGCCCCAGACATGCCCCAGATATTGATTTTTAAATGATTGCCAATAATATGCCCCCTCGGAAGATAAATTAATGATTTGATGATGATTTGACAAAGATTTGATGAAAATATAATAATTTATCTCCCGACATTGATGAAGAAAATATAGCCCATGGTTGAATTTCAATTAATTCTATGAATAAAATTAATTAAAATAAAAGAAAAGCCACCAAAATCCCTTTTCAAAAATATATATAAAGTCCAAAAGGTCATTTTCAATGTCATTTGCACTCTTTGACTTTCATATTCTAGTGAGAGAGTCATTTCAGCTAGCTGGAGCAAGATGCCAATCCCCTACCACACTCATCGTGTCGAGTGCATGTGACATCACCAGTGGCCAGCCGCCTACGGACCTCCAGTATGTACCCATAATCCACCTCTTTTTTGTGCATTTTTGTTTTTAATGCATTTTTTATGTTTTCGCGTTATTTTCTTAGTTTAGCGCATCCAAGTTGCATTGTAATGCTTTGCACTTCGGTGTAGCACATCCATAAACTATTTTAGCACTTTGAGATTTAGCTCTTGTGTTATTTTCTCTAGCACTTTTGTAGGATAGCGTAGTGCTTTCTTGATTTAGCGCTTAGGTAGTTAAGTTTAGCGCTTTGATGTTGGACCTTAGCGCCTAGAATGTTCTAGTGCTTTGATGTGGTTAATTAGCGCATGCATGGTTTGTTATAGTGCTACTGATAAAGTGGCACTTTGATGGACTGTTTTAGTGCATCGATGTGGTAAAACAACGCTTTGGGTAAAGTGGTGCTTCAGTTGTCTGTTTTAGCGCATTCATGTTCTAGAATAGCACTTCTGATAAAATAGCACTTTGGATACCTATTTTAGCGCATCTGGATAATAAAATAGTGCTTTTGATTTTTTAGCGCTTTGGATACTTGTTTTATCACATCCATATTAGATTTGCAAACTTTGACATAGATAACTTTAATTTTTGCCAATTTCGATCATGTCCATCCTTTGGTTTGGTATGATTTGATTATCCAAATTCCTTTAATGACCAATTGTGATGATTTAATAAGACTTACTCTCATGATAGGCGAGAAATAATCCTATTTGTGATAATCCTCATGGTAGGTGAGGAATGATTCATATCTGATAAACCTCATGATATGCGAGATTATATAATGTTGATGATGAACCTCATGATAGGTGAGGTTTGTTGATGTTTGTTCATGAATTTTGATCAAAAATTCATACCAAAGTTTGATTTGACATGATAGTATATTGACTTTTGATTCTTGACATAGTGCACTGATTTTAAACTTCTTATGATGATAGGAGGATCTAGGTACTCTCCGAATGTGAGAGCGGTTTCCTTGGACCACTGATTTGATTCCCCATCTGACTCCAGATGAGATTCAAATCATAGGTTGAGGTGGTCTTACGAGTCTCCTTGATATTCCCTAGATTAGGATTAATCAGGTCTCCTTACTACTTTGGCTGAGACGTGGCACAGTGATCATAACACTTTTCATTTACACACCAGTGAGATGATGGTCACACCCGAGGATGTGTGGCGGATACTGCGGATTCCATTCATGGGAGATATTGTTGTATACGAATCACATGAGGTTGGTGGGAGAGATGCTCTTCATAGAGTCTTTCAAAATTAGCACATTGCAGGTCCGAGTGTCTGATGGCGGACGATAGCTGATGCATATGCTTCACTACCAGCAGTGCTAGCTAGATTCATCGAAGATTTCCTTTGTCCTGATAGCAGGTCAAAGGGATTCTCTGTGGGTTGGGGCCGGATTTTGGAGAGGATGGTTGTGCACAGGATGAGATATCCATGGGGGATGTGTATGCTAGCACACCTCTACCATGATTTACATTCAATGGTATACTTGGGAGCATGTAGCTTATCAGTGAGGATGACCCTATTATAGGTGTGGGAATGGGAGAATTTCTCCATTGCTCAACCATTTCCAGTTCTCGATAGACCTACCGACAGATCGTATGTTTTTTAGGTATAGAGGTAGACTTACCCAGGCTCGAATGGGTAAGTTAGAGCATTGGAGATGAGTATTGAATGACACAGAGAGTGTTGTCTGGCGGCTGTATTTGGACTGTGAGCAGTGGGATAAGCATGACGTAGTGCTTGGATATCTTTTTGATTCTATGTACCTGATTGGCAGGACCCCATTTCTTTTGGGGAGATTTTTGTTACGACGGGTGTACAGGCAGTATGACATTGTTTAGTGTATGCCTTAGGGGGTAGCTCATTATGCCTGATGATAGAGTGATGTAGCTAATTGGGGGCCATGCCTATCATATGATACACTAGTAGAGGGGTACAGGACTCTACAGCCTTCTGCCTGGGATATGCGTAGGGATATTGTCGAGGCATCTATGACAGAGGAGTATGCAGCATTTTTGGCATTAACTCCACATCCTCGTATTACTATTCCTGATGAGCCAGCACCATTACCCATGGAGGATGATGTTACCGAGGGTTCTGAGGAGAGTAGTGGAGATGATACTACGTCAAGTGGCAGTACTGAGAGTGGCAGTGATGACAACATTAGTGATGACAGTGATGGTGGTGGTGGCAGAGGGGCTGGTCCAGTCAGTGTCAGACCATCATCGAGCAGGCCTCTCAAGAGGTGAGCAATGGCAGTACCATCAGTCGATCATCAAAGGCATATTGCCAGTTTACAGACATAGGTATAGACTCTATAGGGGTAGCTGGTACAGGCACAAGGTTTGCTGGTACAGATGCAGAAATAGATGTAGAGTTAGGCATAGGCTCATGCCCAGGCCTTAGCACAGGTACAGGGACAATTCACAGTTGTTCAGACTTGGGTTGATACCTTGACAACTAAGTGAGATAGTACTAGACATATTTTCGAGAGGGAAGAAGAGACGACCGAGACACTGTAGAAAGTAGACAATGGTACCTTTGTTGTAGATTACATGAGGTTATGCAGGCTGGCCATGAGGCAGAGTTTTACCGGGGTAGATACCATGATGCAGTGCTTGCCAATTGTAGAGTCAGTTATGCCCCATTGAGATCTGGTAAGATGCATACTCGAACAGTTAGCGAGGGTGTGACACAGCCTCCACAGAGAGATCCCAGAGGTCCCGGTTCTTTCGGGGGTGGTGGTGGTACTGGTCCTGTTGGGCCTACTCATTCTGGTAGTAGTAGATCATAGATGTTGTACTTTTGATTATGAGACATTCCTTTTTGAGATATGATGTACATTCTGAGTCAACTCATTTTTTACGATGTATCTTTTCTTAATTCAGACTTCATTGTATACTTGACATTGATGAGATATATATGATATAGAGTGATTTCTATTTATGATGGATTATTATTCTATGATGTATGCTTTTTAATTTATGTGCTGATGTATCATGTGATGAATGCTTTTATTTCATGTGATGATTCTAGATGAAATACACATGCAAAATATATGATGTATGGATTTTATAAACAATAATGATGTTCTAAATGATGATTTATCATGTATGGATGTGGATAATAATGACATGACATGTATTTATTTCAATGTGATGAAATGTATGGATGTATGGTAATAATGTTGATTTATGATGTAATCATTTATGATATGATGAAATCTATAGATGGTAAATGCTTTTTATTTTAAACATGATAATGATAATAAAATGATGATTTTGTGATGAGTGATAATGGATGGATGATGAAATTTCATGAAACAATTTATGAATGAAAAATGATGTATGGTTTAAAAATTGATCAAATGCATATGATAATGATGTAATGAATGATATGATGTAATGAAACATGAATTGATGTTGATGGATGATAAATGAGTAACTATTTGATGTAAAATGCATGAATGATGAAATGATGAAAACTTAATGATGAGATGATGACCTCTATATGTTTTCTTTTGATGATTTTTGATATATGTAAAGTATATGGAATCATATTTGTAGAAAATATAATCATTATTTGAAATCCTTTATGCAACAAAAACTCCGCAAATAATGAATTTATTATGAATGCAATCTATTTTAACATGCATCTATATGCAAAAAATTGTCATTTTAACAGTACTTTGTGTTTGGTATCATCATAGATCTTTTATTGGATGTTGAAAGTGAGTACAAGCGGAAATGGTATATGTTAGACCAATTACGACCTGAGTACTACTTTCATGATTTTTGATATTGCAAGTGAACAAAATAATCTAGGTATAATTAAACCGAAATGACATGAGCATTCATTGCATAAACAGGTAGTGATTAATCATTTATATGTGTGAATTTTGAATGTCATCGGTGATACATTTGCATGGAACATCCCCTGACAATTCATACATTCATATGCTTAACTTACAAACAAAAGACAATAAAAACATCATTCTTCTTCCTTGTTTCTCTAGTTCAATTAAATCATTGAGTTACTCCAAAGAAATGATAATATCAATCAAAAATAGAACGTATTCACTTTTTAACTTAGAGTGTTCCAAATCATTATTCATATTAGATCATCCATCCTGATTTTGTGATATTTTTGCGATTTTCCAAGATTTTCACCAAAGACCTAACTTACTAACTTATCCTAGGGGTCTTGGGGGCTGATCAAAGATTATCCTTGCCTATGTTACACACATAGAGACCATATAGTTTGACTGACACAGACTCATGATTTTGGTTTTGCTTTTCTAGACTGACTCTTTGACTTGTTTTTGGATTTTCTGATACGATACGGATGTTTGATGCTATTCCGATGGTGATTGATGTTGCACTTTGATGTTGTTTTTGTTTTCTTTTAGTACTGTTGTTTTCCCATTTTGACAAGACTAATGTTTTCGTTGCCCCTAGTGATATCCAGCTATTGCCCCCAAGCTAGAGTGAGACATAACCATTTGAAATGATTTGATAATGGATGAAATTATGACAAGATTAATGATATGATATGAAATGGTAATGACTACCAGACTAATGATCTCGATATGTATCAAAATAGACGGGAAAGCTGATTTAGAATCACATACGACACCTATTTCTAGGTTTTCACCATATGTTTTGATTACACTCCTTGTTTTGTATATTTTTCTTTTTTTTTTTTGTATTTTTTGTTGCCAAGATGCTTGTTTGTCAGGTTTTCGCCAAGGAAACCATTTTTAAAAGTTTGACCCATGCACTAGGAAATTCATGTATAGAACTTTCCGAGATGGATACTATTGATAGGTTCATCAAACAAATCTCCTTTTGATGTTGATATTTGATAAGCCCCTAATCCATACACTGATATGACGATAAAAGTACCTAGCCAATTAGGCTCAAATTTCCCTTTCTTTTCCCTATCCTATTGATTTCTCGGGTTTTCTTTTAGAACCAAATCGCCAACTTAAAAAATACTAGGTTTTATCCTATGATTGTAACTCCTTGATATTTGTTGTTGATATGTTGTGAGATGATTAACAACTTGTTGACGATGCTCATCCAACAATTCTAGTTCTTATAGTCTTGATACCCTATAGTATTCATCTAAAATGATTCCTCTGAGTGATACACAAAGTGATGGAATCTCTACTTCAATAGGTAGTATGGCCTTTGATCCATATACCAAGGCGTATGGTGTAGCTCATGTTGGTGTTCTGATACTGGTTTTGTAGGCCCACAATGCAGGATTGAGTTGAACATGCCAATCACGTCCAACATCGTTTACCACCTTCTTGAGGATCTTTAGAATTGTTTTATTAGAGGCCTCTGCTTGGCCATTTCCTTGTGGATAGTATGGTGTTGAGAAACAATGTTGGATATGGAACTTTTCACACAATTCTTGAACATATTGATTTTTCAAAGGCCATCCATTATCAGTGATAATAGATTGAGGAATGCCATATTGACATATTATGTAATTCAAGATGAAAGACGAGATTTTCTTCCTTGTGATTGTTGTAAGAGGCACTGCTTCTATCCATTTTGTGAAATATTCTGTAGCTATTATGATGAACTTATGTCCATTGGATGAAGAGGGATTTATTTTTTTTACCAGATCTAGGCCACATTGACAAAAGGGCCATGTTGATGTGAAGGGATGTAGTTCTTGTGCTGGTGCATGAATCAGATTACTGTGAACCTGACACTTTTGACATTTCTTTACAAACCGATAAGATTCTTTCTCCATGCATGGCCAATAATATCCTAAACAGAGGAGTTTCTTCGCTAGAGTTATTCCACTCGAATGAGTGCCACAAATACCCCCATGAACTTCTCATAAGGTCATCTCATATTCTTCGTGTTCCAAACATTGGAGTAAGGTACCATCAAGACCTCAATGATAAAGGATGTTAGCAATTAAAGTATGTCGAGAGGATTGGTGGATAAAATTACGTTTTTGATTCCTGGAAAGATCAGGAGGGAGGATATTATCTTTTAGGTATACATAGGTTTTTTCATAGATGGAGGTTTCAATGGTCTCTAGATGACATATGGTATTGGATTCCGAATTATTGAAAGGACATGGTATTTGTTCTACCATAAACTCATAATAACCTTGTTTCTCTGGCAACTGTAAGAGTGAAGCAATTGTGGCCATGGCATCCAAAACTTTGTTCTCCGCCCTTGGAATTTGATCAAATTTGATGTTGACAAAAAATTGCTTTAGATCATCTATTTGTTGCTTGTAAGGCATCAAATTTTCATCCTTGGTCTGATACTTGTCATTTACTTGATAAATGACTAGTTGAGAATCTCCATATAGTTGTAGGTCTGTGATTCTCCATTCAATTGTTATCTTGAATCCAATGATCAATGCTTCATATTTTTCCATTCTATTTGTACATTGAAACATCAGTCTATATGATTTTGGAATAGTGTGTCCCTGGGGATTGATGAATAAAATTCCTGCTCCAGATCCTCGCTATGTGTATGATCCATCAAAATATAATATCCATTGTTGTGGCATCATTATCAGAATGTCCACATCTGGAAACTCCACTGTCATGGGCCAGTCATCTGGTAAAGGAGCCTCTGCCAATTGTTCGGTGATTGCTTGACCCTTGATGTATTTTCTATCCAGATATTGAATATCAAATTCACTTAATAGCATGACCCACTTGGCTAGTCTACCTGTTAAGGCAGCTTTACTGAGTAAATATTTTAAGGGGTCAATCTTTGCTATTAACCTGATTGTATGGGTCAGCATATAATGTCTCAGCTATTGAGTAGCAAATACCACCGCTATGCATGATTTCTATATGAAAGTGTAGTTTATCTCATAGCCATTTAATGTCCTACTAATATAGTAGATGGCATGTTCCTTTCCTTCATAATCCTCCTATGCTAATAATGCTCCTAAAGATATATATGTTGTTGTAATGTACAAAATCAAAGGTCTTCCTTTAGTTGGTGGCATGAGAATAGGTGGTGACATTAGATATTTTTTGATTTGAACGAACGTTGTTTCACACCCCTCATCCCATTTGAAAACAACATTTTTATGTAACGGATGATTAAAAGGATGACTCTTGTCCGCCAGCTGGGAGATAAATCTCCTGATCAATTGAAGCCTTCCCTATAGAGATCTGAGTTGACTGATATTTCTGGGAGGCAACATTTCCATTATTGCCTTGACTTTCACTGGATCCACTTCAATTCCCTTTTTTGAGACAATGTACCCCAACAGTTTCACTGATGTGACCCCAAGGACACACTTCTTGGGGTTTAGCCTAACATTGAATTTCTCTAGCCCTGTGAAGATTTTGCTCGGGATATGTAGATTTCCTTCCCTTGTACAATATTTTTCCACAATATCATCCACGTAATCCTCCATGAAGGTGTGCATCATATCATGAAATATTGTTGTCATTTCTCTTTGATAGGTGGCTCCTGTGTTTTTCAGACCAAATGGCATGACATTCTAGCAGAAGGTTCCCCATGGACATGTAAATATCGTCTTTTCCTAATCTTTTGGAGCTATTTTTATTTTATTATATCAGGAAAAACCATCCATGATTGACAACATGGCATGCCCTGTCCTCAAGTCCACAATGATGTCTATATTTGGTAATGGAAAATCATCCTTTGGGCATGCTTTATTTAGATCTCTGAAATCCATACATATCCTGATGCTATTTTCTAGCTTTGAGATAGGTACAATGTTTGATATCCACTTGGCATAGTCAATAGACCTTATGAGTCTAGCATCTAGCAATTTCTTTAACTCGATCTTTACCATTAATGCGATATGAGGATGCATTTTTCTCAATTTTTGCTTCACAGGATTGATTCCTGCAAGCAAGGACAAATGATGCATGAGAAGATTTGAATCCAAGCCTGGCATATCAGAATATGACCAAGAAAAGTTGATGCTTCTTTCCTTAAAGAACTTGATGAATTCTGGTCTCTCTTGATCTGTCATGGAATCTGCCAGATGTAGGATTTTTTCTTTTTCTTCAGTGCCAATGTTAAAAGACTATGTTGGTTCTACCAGAATTGATGACCTCTAATGATAATGTTCTGGAAGAGTGTCAAATCTCCCATCTTTCGGTGCCTCAGAGAGGTTTTCACTATTAGATACGTTCTTTATTTTATCTTTTTCCAGATCTAATGCTGCCATAGAATGGTTTTCACCATTAGATCTATTATCCCTATTTTTACTTTTACAACTGGAAGATTTGACACCCTCTTGCTGAGTTGCATTGTTATGAGTATTACAAATATAACTCATACCAGGTTTGTCATGGCATAGGAGATTCATGATGGCATCATTGTTTGCAAATATTGGTACAGTCAGAGGTTCCACAGATTCCTAATCAATAAGTTCTGGATGGATAAATGGCATGAGGTCATCAGATTCATTTAGGTTGATGGATGTAAGGGTTTGGACAGCCATTTCATTATAGTTTTTATTTTCAATATTGAGGTCAATGATGGTACCTTCTTCAAGATCGTCTAGTTCACTTGATGTATGTTCATCCCCACTTGAGTCATCAATATTTAGTGATCCTGATACGAATGGTCTAGACCCAAAGCTTTGTCCCTCCTCACGTGTAGGTGCATATTGTTGTATTACATCAATTTGAATATCGGTGCAAGATAAATTGGAACACAGATCCCACTCATATTCATTTGAATCTGTTTTAGAGCTATCTCTAAGTTGAAGGATTTTTTCTACAGCCTTCCTTGTCATCTCTTGTTTTTCTTCTTCAGAGTATCCTAGTCTCGTCTTCTCTTTTGATTGGAGAGTGAAGGGTTGAATAGGCTCAATTATTCCTTCCTTTCTTAAACCAATAGGTCCTTATCCCTCGTAACCCATTTTTTCTAGGATAGGTTTCTCTTTGCCATATTTGTCTATATTGATATTGATGTTCTTGATACTGCTATTTGATTTCGATGGTTCTTCATCTTTGTATAACCAATCAAGGATTGCTTTTTGTCTAATTCATCCTCTATGGTACCAGCTCTTACAAACCTTTCTCCTAGAACTTTGATAGGTAGTGATGTTTGATGTTTGATCATGGATGGTTGGCCATATGTCTTTGGAGATGGCATTAACTGTGAAAGATTAAGCGATTGCTCCATAGAATATTGTCCCATTCCCTTGTCTGTCAGCTGGACCTGCTCTTGAGATTTTTGTGATAAAGAAGTTTGGGGATCTGAAATGTCTGTTACTTGAGTGTCAGCAAGATTTTTATCTTTTACTTTAACCTTCTTCTCTACCCATTTGGTGATGATATTTGGACATTTTTCTTCATTTGATGACTTTGAATTGGATGCTTCCCGATTGTGAGGTACAAAGGTATCTTGAGAGTTTCTAAGTGTGTCACAATGCTGAGGATGATTATAATCAGCAGATACAGTCACCTCCTATCCATTTACTAGGAACTTTAAGCATTGGTGATATGTGGAAGGGACTACCTGCATTTCGTGGATCCAGGGACATCCTAAGAGTATGTTGTAAGTCAACTCTTTTTCCAGTACTTGACATGATATGTGTTTCATCATTGGTCCCACTTGAATTGGTAACACAATCAGTCCCTTTGAAGATCTTTCTTCCTCATCATATTCTTTTATGGTCATTTTCCTTTGGGCATCAATAGAATCATTGGAATACCCTAGAGCACGGATTAACTTTAGAGTGCAAATGTTCAAACCAACTCCCCCATCTATTAAGACTCTTTTCACATGATGATTGTGGATCAAGACCTCGATATGTTGTGTGATGTTATGGGGATGGTTGAATGAGACATCATCCTATTTTGAGAATGATAGAAAATGTGGGGTAGTCAAATGCCCCACCATAGCTTGGAATTGGCAAACATCTAGATTTTTCGGTACTGTAGTGGCAACTAGTGCTTGTTCTAGAACCTCCTTATGTGATGGAGATAGTTTGAAGAGTTCTAGTATTGATATCTGCACTGGAATGTTTTGAAGTTGATCGAAAATGTTGTAATGAGATGGAGGTGGATATGCATTTTTAGACCCAACTCCCTTTAACACTACCTTAGATTGCCCCCTTGTCATTACATTTGTTGGTTGATAGTCCTGTCGTTCTCTGATTTCTATAACATTTATTTGATTTTTCAGGGATTCGTATGCTTGGGAGAAAATCCAAAGGGGTAGTATCATTGGTATCGTGTTTTTTTATGTTATGACCAATGGTATGATCACTCTCTACTTTGGTAAGACAAAGGATTGTTTTATCTTAGATATGATTGATATTTTTACCTTTGTTTTTTGTAGAAGATGAGGCTCCTTTGTCATAGTTTGGTAAAGGCTCCTTTAATGTTGAATGATCATTATTATTTTGGGGTCCCTCTATATATACCTTGTTATTTTTGGTCAGATCTTGAACTACGTGTTTTAATTCCATGCAATCATCAGTTTTGTGGCCTTTATTGTTGTGGAAGTTGCAATAATCTGATTCATTCCACCATGGTGATTTGACCTTTGGATCCTAGAATCTTGCTTCTCGTGTGGTGATAAGACCACTGGTGACTAGTTCTTTCATCGTTGATTCCAATGTTTGGCCTAAAGGTGTGAACCTACACCGGTTTGATGGTTTTTGGTATGATTACGGTTTTGTGATTTCGTTGTTCTGAATGACATTTGACTTGATGATTTGATCATTATTTTGATTTGTTTTCAAAGTAGATGCTGTCAAGTTGAAGACTGGTTTGGCATTTTTTAAATCACTTGTCATTTCGTTTGTAGTCGTATTTCAGTTCTTTTGCCAAAATTTTGGTTTATCACTATTGGGGTATTGATTTGAGGAGTTTGTGCTATTTGATTTGTCATTGAAATGTTTAATAACCCCTCTTTTGACTAGCTCTTCTTCAATATTAAGGCCATTTTCTATCACCTTTTCAAACGTAGGAGGACATTGCAATTCAAGTCTATATCTCATCTCCTCCATTAAATTGTCAATGAACAGCTCCATTTTCTCTTCCTCGAGAATGGATTGAGGATATCTAGCAAAGAATCATCGCCATCTTTGTAGAAAGGACAAGAGTGTGTCCCCTTTGTTTTGTTTCAGGTTATACATAGCCTTTATCGTAACATCGTGTTGGATGTTAAAAGAATACTGGGAGATGAACCTATTGACAAGTTCCTCAAAATTCCTGATACCTAGTTGTAATTTTGAAAACCATTCCATACATGCACCTTCCAAGCTTCTTGGGAATAATCTCATTAGGTAAGTTTCCTCTTGGGAAAACTCTAGGCTCATGGTTTTAAATTCCTGAATATGATCGATCAGATATGTCCATCCATTGTACTTGTCATACTTGGGGAATTCACAGTGTCTAGGAAAAGGTATCATATCGACTATTGAGTTGAAAGGATAAGGAAAAATGTCTTGTATTGCATACCTTTTGATACTCCCTTTTGTCATATCCTGTAACTTTTGTTGTAAGATTTGCATTTGGGATGTTAAAGCAACAACTAGATCTATTGCTTGTGTGGGTTGCGGTATTTCAATCTCACTTGTTTTAGGTGCTTCTTTTAGACAATTTACGTCAAAGTCCTTAGGAAGTTTAGCACCTGATTCAACCAACGTTAAGAGATATTTATCCATGTCTGTTTCTAAGATATTTTCCATGAATTTATGGAATTTGGGATCCTTTTGGGTTGTTTGAATGTCCTCTGGAGTTATTTCATTCTTATCATTTTGATGCAGACTGTTCCAGGGATTTTCTTCTACCATTGTATGTGATGTTTCAAGTTCTTGTTCTAAGAGTCTCTGTTTTTGTGACCTAGTGAATATTGGCATACAAGTTTTTGTTCTTTCTTCCAAAATTTGATCTTCTATGTTGGAAATGTCAAGTGAATTTTTAACAAAGTTGAATAAGATGATAGATCTTATTGATAAGACTAGGTTAAAAATTTGATTACTACACCTTGTTTCATGATAAAGGATGATAATATCCCGATGATGAAACTTTAGTGTAATAATCGATTGTGTTTGATTTGACACTTTTGATTTGTAAGATCTGCATTTCAGTTGGTAAGAGTGGAAATGTGTACGAATCTATCTGATTTCGATTTCTAGACAGTGATTTTGATAAAAATTCATGGATAAATGATAGACAGACTAACTGGTATGATTTGGAACTCTTAATTTTGAAAGCACTAAAATAGAGTTCAGGGGGACTAAAATAGGTGATGGATGCGCTATTTCGTAGAAGCGCTAGAACAAAGTTCAAAAGCGCTAAAACAGGCGATGGAAGCACTATCTTTACAGATGCGCTAATACAATGCTCGAAAGTGCTGAAAAAGGTGATGGAAGCAGTGTTTGGTGGAAGTGCTAGAATAATGACTATAAGCGCTAAAATAGTTCCTAGAAGTGCTATTTTATGAAAGTGCTAAAAGAGTGACCCGAAGCACTGAAACAGGACTTTTAAGACTCACTATTGTAAAACTTGACTAGGCCTCGTGGCATATTCTATCATGGGTTGTGGAAAATAGGATTGACGTATGCATTTGACTACGGTTGTGATATTGTGTGAGAGCTCTCCTTTGGAAAAAAGCTTGTGAATAGAGTGATTCTACTACGTAATCAAGAGTATGACCTCTAGCAAATTCGTGATATCTATGAATGAAGGTTCTATTTTGTAAAAAGATCTTTCGATTATGATATAGAAAATGCCTTCTTCTTAAATTATCCCGATAACTAAGTGGTCTCTTGAGTTTGGTGATTTTTATTGCTCTCTTGACAAATGTGGTTGACTTCCACTTTCGAATCATGAATTTCTTGACCTGATTTGACTTTGTTGTTTTTCGGATGATCTTTTAGTATGATTTTAATGATTTTTGTGAAAACACGGCAAGCAATTTGTGGAATAATTGTTTTAAACTGAATAGATCGTGTATATTCAAGAACCACGAATGGTCCTTATTGATTTTTACAGGTTTCTTTGACAAATGTACATAAATTAGATAGGCTCACACTTAAGGTCAAATAGGTCATCATTATACTCAACAGTCCACATCTTGAAATTGTGTAGACGTACACAGTCGTGTCACCCCCTAGAGGGTGCCTGTGTTTTTGTCATTTCCAGGCACGTACTCAGAGTTGGATTTCTCGTCCTCTGAGCAAATGGTCCTTGGTAATTATATGGTGAGTGTCTTGGGGGCAGATTCTTCCCTCCCCTTGCACTGTGACTATGACAATGTTTGGTTACTGACTCGGTGGGATACTACTGTATGGTTCATAGATAGGGCTTCCGTGTAGTGCAGCAATTGATAAAATCCCTTAGGAGACCTCCCAATATTTAGAACAAATATTTTGGGGATGGTTATCTTGATCACGATCGACAAGTTGGACTTTCATCAACAACTTGCATTTTGATTAGAGTGGGTTGGAATCCTTTCTTTTAGGCGTTCCCACTTAGGTCATTCTCGTAGGGTGAGTACTTTTTTCCACTATGGCAGGCCTTCTAAAGGATTTTTAAAAAAGCATAAATTGCATGGAAATAAGGATGAATTTGGTGCTTTGATCACCCAGTTAAGGGGAGAGCATAACCCTAATCACCACACACGCACAATAGATAAATTGTTTTGTTTTAAGCCAGAAAACACAAACTTTCTAGTCTATGTGAAGATTTTGCTTCACAAAAATCATGATGTTCTTTTTAATTGATACTGCAAAGGTGCGATGGCTACCCTACGATTGATAAATTTTTTAACTAGATGTGGCTACCCTAGGATTAATAAATTTTTAAACCAGATGACTATCCTAGGATTGGTTCATTTTAGTCTAACTGTATAAAAATTAAATTCTCGCCATGGTCGCGTTGGATCCAGTTTGAATTTACAAAAGTGCTAAAATAGTCCACTAAAGCGCTATATTTTTTACCTGATGCACTAAAATCGAAACCATTGAAATAGAACATCGAAGCACCAGAGTTTTCCATGAAAGCGCTAGATCAGCTTTTCTAGAAATGGGTGACCGATGCGCCAAAACAGGTCATGGAAGAGCTAGAGTTGGAAGGGTTAAATATTTTTATGGATGCGCTATAGTATCACGGAAGTGCCAAAAAATAACACGGAAGCACCATAGTTTACCATAGATGCGCTATAGTTTTTTTATGAAAGCGCTGAAACAAAACACGTCGAAAACCTGCATGACACTTTTTAGAAAAATTGATAAAAATATGGGGTTAATGCCCCATGGTGGGTGCCAAATTATAACTGTGAATAAGGTATAAATCAATAAAACACTTCGTAATGAAACATTGCATAAAAGATTAAGCTAATTACTCAATTGAAAGCATCTCATTGTCTCCTATCTTCAAAGATTTATTAAGTTATGTGCTCTCAAATTTAAGTAACACTATAACTATTAAAATGACAATCTAAAGAATGGAATGATGCTAATGCAAATGATATGAAGCTAATATGATAATGCTAAATGATAAAAGAAACTAATATAGCATGGATTGACATGAAAACTGATAAATTCAGCTATAGGAGGCAGCCATGATTGTGAAAGCTTGAATGTTGGATGTTGGATGCTAGATGAATTTCTGCAGAGTAAACTTGATAACCTGTGATCCTTTTCTTATTTCAATGACGCTTTATTTATAGATTTCCTAGCTGTAGAAATGCAAAGGGATGGCAAAAGAGAGGCTTGGATTCAATTTGGAGGATTGAATGGTGAGAGATGGAGGAGATTGAGAAGATTTTGGAGATTGTCTCTACCCATGAAAACACCAAGCAAGAGAAGAGGAAAGATTGATGGAGGATGATTGAGAGATAAATTTGCAATTTGTCTCTAGTTCTTCTTGTGAAGTTTCAATCAATTAATTTTGACATGATTTTGACATAAATTAGACATAGGATACCTAATTTGATTTGAGGAAATATAGAGGAATATTCCTTATGCCTTTATTTAAATATTTTTGATTTATTTTAAATTAGCAAAAGAAGGATAAATAATTTAATAAAACAAACTATAGAAGTTGTTTATTAAATTAAAGAGAAGAATATTACAATTAATCAATAACGTGTTTAATCTTTATTTAATTAATTTAAGATTGATGTGATAGAATAAAATAGGGAAATGATAATTAAATCAAACAAAGTATTTAATTTTCTTTATTTAATTAAGATTAGAAGAAATTAAATGTGAATGTGAATGTGAACTATATAAATAAATATTTCTATTTATTCAAACAGTAGAGGAATTTAGAATAATTAATCAAATAATCCATATTTAATTAATCAGATTCTCCAGACCATTTTTAGGTGTATACAAGGAAATTTATTACATTTTATTTTTGCAAAATTTATGGAACAAGCTATGAAGACTGTTAAAGCCAAGAAGAGCATGAGAGCTGCAAAGGGTGAAAAGGAGAAATCCAAAATGAAGTATGAATTCCACATATTCGAGTGCACTTTAAGGATCATCTCACAATGGGACAAGGTGATAGATACTAATTTGGGTCATATAAATATTGATGAATTTAGATAGTGTGTCCTAGTCAGCCCAAAGACTATAGAGGCATGGAAATTAAAGAAAAGTGGCATTGCTAAGGAATCGGGCTTCCCTTTGGATTTCATTAGCTCAGAACTAATCTTTGGATGCAGAGAATGCTACCATCAACCAACAAGGATGATAGTGACTATTGATGAGAGAGTATAGGCTGACTTGACTCCTATGTCAATTGGCCAAACATTTGGGATCCCTTTGTTTGAAAAAATGGAGGATGTGGATATGGAGTATGTACAAAATGTTTGGAAAAAAAACCCCACAACCTGTAAGAAAAAAATCAATCAGGCATGGATGATTTATCCTCATGCAAGTGCATGGAAGTTTCCTGAAAATATTTATTAGAGTGACTTCATGGAGGAATTCAACAACCTTGTAACACTTTTGATTAG
Organism: Sequoiadendron giganteum; assembly: GCA_007115665.2. Lineage (NCBI taxonomy): Eukaryota > Viridiplantae > Streptophyta > Pinopsida > Cupressales > Cupressaceae > Sequoiadendron > Sequoiadendron giganteum. The sequence continues at coordinate 539,052,447 of CM021105.1, forward strand.
GGTGATGAGGCTCCCAACCTACTCTATCTTTGAAGAATGGATGTGGTACTTTATAGAGGAGATCCTTAGAGGTGACAAAAAAAATCATTGGGACAAGATGATAAGTGACAATATTCATAATCAACTTGTTGCGGTGAAGAAAACCAAGGAGTTCTACATGACCTCTTACATTGTCTATCTCTTAGCGATCAAGTTTCCTCACAAGGGGTTGACTTAAGGTGGTGAGCTTGGGACAAAGAAAGGAAAAACCATAATTTGTGATTGTTACCCACAAGTGTAGTAAATGAATTACAAGAAGGATTATAGGTGGGTAAATGATGCTTTTATCATGCATATTCTATGGACACTACCAAATAACTACAGTAAAAGGTTGTCCCACTATTCAAAGGAGTTGATCAAGAATTTTGGGTAGTGATTTATCTAGTTCTCCAAATTTACTTACATAAGGGGTGAAGGATTCTCAAGATTCTCGTATCATTTTCCATGGTATCCCAGTGATAGAATAATCTTGTTAGAGCTTACTCAAAAATTGCAGACTTCTCATTCATTGCTACAAGAAAAGCATCGTGCAAGGGTCCCGTATCCCATCGTCTTTGGTCAATGAATGTATTCACGCCCTATTGCCCCTTGTGAAAAATATTTAGACAAAGAGATTATAAAATAGAACCCTGAGTTTGATACTAAGCGAGGAGCCGTTGACCCTTGGAGAAAATTGAGAAAATAGTTTGGGAGAAAACACACTCATTAGGCCCATATTGAATATTTTTGGGCGAATTGTGATGATGATCATGAAGTCCAGAGGTGGAATTATATGCAAATGATAACAAATTTCATAAAATATATTAGTTTATTTTCAGTTCCCAACCAAGTGGTCGATCATGATAACACTCTTGATGAATCATATAATGTTGTTTACGAGGTACCCCTACTAGTAATTGACTAGACTAAGCCAAAAATTACAGATTTAAAAATAATCATGCACCTGATTGAGCAACAAACTAAAAGGTGGTTAGATAGTCAGGTGGATCAATTAAAATGTCAAGGTGTTGAATTAACATATGGATAATTGGAAGATGAAATTGAAATTGAAACAAAAAAATGGATCTGAGGTTGGTTCTTTAGGAGACACCCCAAAATATTTTCCAACCTCCTAGTCAAGGAAAAGAAAGGATGCCTTAGAGTGATAGCCTAAGAAGAAAGTATACTATAGAAAGGCGGTAGAAGGGAAAAGGCCACCCAAGAAATCCAAGAAAACATGAACGTTTGTTACTAACATGCCAACCATACAAGAGGAGTCCTCTCCCCCAGATGAGGAAGGTAAGCCAAATTCATATCCACCTACCACTTCCCCACTTCCATCTACTACTATTCCACCATCTTCTTCCACTCTTCCACCACTACCCATATTATCTCCTTCCACTGTGAATGTCTCAGTTCACCTTACTTGTTCTTCTCCATCTGCTTCCATGGTCATGGTTGACTCTTCCTCATTAACCTATTCTACCTTATCTTCTTCTTTTCTCCCACCTTCACAACTGACTTTCTCCTCTCTACCACCTTCCATTTCAACTACCCCTATGACACCTATTACATTACTTGAGACCTTTGTTTCTTACAAAATATTCCTTGCCAATTTTCAGAGACTATGTTGACTCCCAAGGCTAAATTCTTCATAGACCAGCTTTATGCATCATTACCTACCCCTCTACCTCCTACTGAGCCACCAAAAATGGAGGCTACCATGCAAGTATGTGAAGAAATGGAAAGAAGGAGTGAAGAGCATATTAGGGGGACAATTGATACAACTGAAGAGCTTGCACATTCAGATCATGATGATTACTATGAGCATGTTGACAAAGGCCTAAACATTGTTTGATCTAGATGAGGTTCCTTTGGAGGATGAAGGGAAAAAAACACCCAATGATGGGGATCTAAGTTCATTTGTTAGACATTATGATGTAAAAATATTTGATAAAGAGTGTGAAGATGAGCAGAATAAGGAACATGATGTCAAGGAATAAAGTCCAAAGGATCACCATCCTAAAAAAGGAGAGGATGATGCTACAAGAGATGAACACAACAAAGACGAAGGAGGAAAGGATCAACATATCAACATAGATGAATTGGAAGAAAATGTCAAAAGGGATGATGAGATTCAAGAATCCAACCAAGGTAAGGGCCAAAAAGATGAAGAACTACATTTGAAAAAAGAGGAAGGAGAAAAGAGTGTTGATAAAAAAAATATTGAGCCCACTCAAGAGGTAGGAGTTGAGAATGATAGGGGTGAGAAAAAAATACAAGAAGAAGAAAGTATTGGTGAAAGAAATGTAGAATTTATTGAGACCAATAAAGGGAAGGAAATAATGTAGGAGTAAGGGTATAATGAAGGAGGGAATAATTCTAAAGACTCCGTAAGCATAGGGAGGAAGAGATTCTAAAGGATCAAGAAGATACATAAGATAAATTTAACACTACATCTCTTGATCAACAAAATGAAATCCCTTCATGGCTGGAGCAATAGTTGAAAAGAAAGCATTTGGTTCTACAAGATCCAAAGGCTCACCTAGAATCCATTTTGGAACGTCCCTAGGTGAAGCCCAAGGAGAAGAAGAAGTTGAAGATCAAATCTCATATCACTACGGATGCATCGAGCTCGCACATCTTGTAGGTGGCGGCTCTGGCAGTCGATAAGGATGCATGGATCATTTAGGCTAAAGATCATGAAATACCATCTATCAATCTTGGCACCGCCTCCTAAGTGCAGAAGATAGATAATTTACAAGGGTTGGTCACTAGTATTTTGAATAACATGGGTAAAGACCAGGGCACAAAGACCTAATTGGAAGCTCAAGTGGTAGAGTTGATATTTTTATACAATAATGGGCCACTTTTGGGGAGGAAACCCCAAATGAATCACTGAAACCTACAATATTGTCCAAAGAAGAAATTGGTAAAATGGAAAATATGAGGACATGGACCAAGTCTACCTCAAACTAGCTCAAAATGGTGATTGACTTGGGAAAACAAGGAATTCATTACGGGGTTAGGATGCATAATCATTTCTTGATTCTGAAAAATAAGATTAAAAAGGAGGTAGAGGCGTGCAAATATTTTCCTAATATTTACAATATGACATGCCCCAAGCTAAAGTGCATCCTGAAGTTACCTACAAATTTTTGGTAGTAGGAACTAGCTCTGCCAAAGGAGGATCACTGCTATTTTGAAGTTTGGTTATTCAATTTTGAATTTAGAAAAGGGGTCCTCAAGAAGTCAATGATTGAGCTGGATGCCATTTTCGGCCATATCATTGAAAATTTATTTGAATATGATGAGATTTTGGAATTCCTAATAGGATCTAAAATCCTAGGTTGCGATTTGGATCATGAATCTGTAAGGTGGGAATTCCAGAAGAAGATGAAGTAGGGAAGCAACAATAATTTTTCTGGGAGTTTTATGGACTTCACTGCATGAGCCTTCACTTGCTGAGAGAAAATTATTCAAAGAGGGGATTAGTGTGTGTGGCTACATGAAGAATTAATGGAAGAATGCAAGATGATCACCTTCAATATCAACAAATCTGACTTCTTAGAGCATATTAAGCTCTTGGCAGTTGTAAAGAAGTTTGTCGAATATGCTATCATGTAAAATGATTCTATAAATGTTATAATAGAAGATAAATAATTGTAGTTTCCAACTACATGAAAAAAGTAGCTAGAAGACAAAATTAGCTAGAAGACAAAATTGGCTAGAAGACAAAATAGACTAAAAGACAAAGTAGTTACCAATTTTATATTGTATTTGTATTGGACATTGTGTAAACCCTAAGCTATAGTAAATCTAGTTCATTGATTTTAAATCAATCTTATCCATTCATTTGGGTTTTGGAAAACTATAAATAGGGGAATCCTCTCATTTCAAAGAGAGAAATGAGTTGTTGTATAAAGATGTTTCAAAGCAATATAGAAGAAAGCATTGAAATTTGGTGGTTTCTTTGAGTTTTCTCGTAACGTGTGCATGATTCAACCTCCATATTTTATTTTATTTTAGTTTAGTTTACTTATAGTTGTGTCTTCATTTCTAGCACTTTAGTTCATGAATAGTTTTAATGGTGGCTAGGTGTTAAATTATTTTATACACTTCTAGCTCATGCTTTTGTTTGTTTATTGATGATAAGTCATTGTGTAAAGCTAGTATGAGCTTATTCATTTACTGTACTCAAGCTCAATTGTGTATGTGCATGTTGTATGTATTCATATTACAGTCTGAAAATACAAAGTTAACTTTAGAAGATTGCACTGGTTTTGTGATATTGTAGAGTATTCTTGGTTAAGAAAAAAATTGTTTCTTGGGAGTCTGTCTACTATAATACTTTCCATTGATACTATTATTCATATTATTTAGAATTAGGATAACTCTCTAAACCCTCTCGTCTTTTTTTCTTTCTTTAAATCTGAGTTAAGTTTAGGATTCCAACATCAAAATAATGTTATATCCGATGAATAAAATAAATTTTAGATTGCCATTATGAATTTACGGTCATAAGAATATCAACTTTCAGATATTTGAAACTTCATTATAGACCAATGATTTCTAGTTCTGTGTACCATAAAGGCCCCTTGTGATTACCAATAAATCACACAGCGAACCTGAGTTTTTTATGCACCGTCAAGACCTGACACCCGAGAGACCTTGGGGTATTTTTTGAAGCTTGTCTTTAGGAAATTGCCTTTCAAGAGAGACAAGACACTTGTGTTATGTGTATGTTGGTGCAGTGCAAAAAAATGCATCAATAGAATTAGTGCTATAAGGATGGAACTTGGATGAAATTGGATGAAATTGTGTCATTGTCTCCACAGAGGTTTTATAGAGTTACTAGATCTACACCAAACAAAGGAGAATTCTATGAGTTACAGACCCCTACCAGGTCTAGAAGAGCAAAGAAAGAGGAAGCTTCAGCATCAGTACCACCTACCCAACCTTCATCTCCTCCATCCGCTTCATCTCCTTCCGTCATACTAGTTACTTCTCCATTTATCACTCACACTCAGACCACCGTATTTCAGCCACAAGTTGCTGTAATTCAACCATTTCCACCCCCACCTCCACAAATGTATTGGTTGGCCAACAAACCATCCCCACTTTCCTTCAATGAATACCATGATATGTCAAAAAATCTTTAAAATTTCTACTCCAAATTCTACACAAATGATCTCCAAAGGACAGATGAAGAACACATCAAAATTTTCCAAACTCGCCTCAAGGATAGATGGTGCAGGAGCACCCATAGGTTTCCTTAGGTTGTTTAGGAGGTTGTCTAAGACAACTAAGAAACCTCATTTAGTTCATTTGTGTGTCATTTTTGTTGTGATTTGTCCTGATGAAGGTCATGTTGACCATATAATAGGTGTCAAAAGGTCTGAACTCAAAATGAGGTTTAGGACTTTGAGGATGTTTTTACAAATATTTGAAAATGTTGCTCAGTTGAAGCTACCAGCAGCCAAGGAGAGCCCAAAGAAGAGAATAACTGATTTGGTGACCTATTTAGGGGTGGCTTCGACATGGGAGTCAGGTTGGAAGCATTTGAGATTGTTTGAAGTTTTGAATTCTAAAGAAAACAGTGGTGATTGTGTGTGAAATTCTGGTTTTTGCATTCAAGTGTTAGTTTAATGGATTGAATGTGACACTGTAACTTGTGTAGGATGTAGAGTAGATGTTCTTTGAGCTTTGTGTGGTAATAGATAGTTAGATTGTTCACTTTCAAGCATAGTTTGTAATTAATTTGGTATCCATACTATTGCTGATCTGAACCAAGCAATTTGAAGAATGGAGGGTTAGTTCACTTTCCCACCGTACAAATTATACAGCCCTTTGGGAATAGTGACTAGACTCCATGGATATACATATAATAGGGTTAGGATTCTTTGATAGCACCAGAGTCATTGAGGAAGTCTTCTCCTAAGCAAGCCAGGGAAGAGCCCGACTAGGAAAGACCAAAGTGCAGAGCACTAAAAATTGCAGAGGTGTTAATTTTATGAAAATGTTCCTTTTGGAGAAGGAAGATATGTGTTCTACCAAGCTATGGTAAGAAGGGAATGAATTTTCCAATCCATCTGGTGAGGGAAGGACTTAACAGATTGCAGGAAGGTCAAGAGAGGGCTTAAAAAGGCCTAGTTCAGCCCATTTTCAGATTAGGGTTTTGAACGGCCTGTTGAGGCTCAAGGCCCCAATAATCATTGAGTGGTGGGATTAAGAACCAGGAATCCCAAGAAAATATTGGGGGTTACTTGGAAGAACCTTGTGAAAAACCCTGATCCCTCAGAGAAGAAAACCTAGGTTCTAGGCCTAAAAGAGGGGTTTGGTGAAAGCGACTAGAAAATGGAGCTAGGTGGATCCCTAATACCCTTGATAGGATGGATTGAAGCCTTTGAAAGTACCTCCACACCTCTGTAAAACTAAATTCAAGAATTGGAGGATTAGTAGCCTTTAGGGTGGATTAAGGGCTAAAGCAAGTGTTACAAAATAGCACCAAGTGTTGACTTGGAAGGAAGAAGTTAATTGATAGGTGGGTTGGCAAGGATAACCAGGGGAACCTAAGAAGGAAGGGGTCCTATAGGTTATCAAAGGTGGAGTAAAACACCCTAGAGGTCTACCAAGCAAGACCTAGAGCATGAATCAGTGATTGATTCATCCAACCTCCCTACCAGATTGGTATCAGAGCAACAAAAGATTTGGAATTGACTGTTGTATGTCAGAGATTGAGTCCAGTGGTTCTACAACCATGATGAAAAATATAGAGTTGGACAAGAAGGTCAAAGATCAAGAGGAAGACAATAGGCTATTGAGGGAAAGAATAGCCCAACTTGAGCAAGCAATGAGTAATGTGCAAACCAAGACCAATGAGGTCAATGATAAGTTGGAAGGAAGGGTACCCAAGAGTGAAGAGGTTGCAGAGGAAGACAAGATCCCTGAACTTGACCTTGTTTTGCAAGAAGATACTTTCTTCAAGTGATTGAAAGCTATGAGTGGAAAATCACTTGAAGGCATACCACTGTTTAGTGGGAAATTGGAAGCTGATCTAGTCATGGATTGGATAGAGGAAATGGAAAACCATTTTGAGTGTGATGGAGTCATTGAAGCACATAAGGTAAAGGTGGAAAAGTCAAGATTGAGAGGTTCTGCCTTGACATGGTGGAAATTCATTCAAACAAAGAGGGAAAAGGAAGGCAAGAATCCTATTTCTACTTGGCAGGGAATGGTTGCCAAAGTGAGAGAAGCATACATGCCAGATGATTATGAGATTCAGTTGCATAAGAAAAGATAGAGCTTGATACAAAGAGACCAAGATGTGAATTCCTATACTGAGGAGTTTCAAAAACTTTGTATGAGGTCCAATGTATCAGAGGATGAAAGTCTCAAGGTGGCTAGGTATCTTAACGGTTTGAAGTGGAACATTCAAGAGGAGATGACTCTTCTAAGTCCCAAAACAGTGCACCAATGCTATCAATTGGCTATAGAGATTGAAGAGAGGAGTAAGAGGAAAAAAGACTAGGCTTCCAAGAGCAGAGGAAAAGTCAGAGATCAAAGAGGACATAGAGGTGGTTACCAAGGTAGAGGGGTTGAACAAAGAAATCAGGGAGAGTCTAAACTCATAGAGCATGGAAGTGAAACAACTTCTAGAGGAGGTTATGGAAGAGGTAGAGGACCTCAAGGAGGTTCAAACAGAGGAAGAGGAGCAGGCAGAAGTAACTCATATTTCACTAGCATGAAGTGTTATAGCTGTGGTCAAGTAGGAAATCCAGCTTATAGGTGCCCGGAGAAAGCATCTTCTTCAAATATAGAAAAGAGAGTAGCATATGCACAAGAGGACACCATGAGTATCAAATCACCAGAGGTTAGTCACATAGAATCATAAATGGGGGAGAACTTTATGTTTAGAAGAGTTCTCATCAGACAACCAGTCAAGGAGGAGCCAAAGCAAAGGAGAGCCTTATTCAGGGTAAGATGCAAAATACTTGGAAAGGTGTGCAAGGTTATAGTGTATTAAGGATCTATTGATAACATTATCTCAGAGGAATCAGTGAGGAAGTTGAAATTGGAGAAGGAGCCCCATACTAATCCTTACAAGGTGACATGGTTGAATAAAGGGTAGACAACGGTCGAGTTCTCCATTGGAGGGTACAAAGACAAACTGATTTGTGATGTGTTGCCTATGGATGCATGCCATCTTCTATTGGGCAGGCCATGGCAGTATGATAGAGGAGCCGGGTGATCCCACAATAGTGGTTTACAATTTTTGGCCAAACTGGACACTCAAATTATTATTTTTAACTAAATTTTCACATTCAGACACCTATAGCGACTAAACCATGAGGAATTTGAAGATGATTAAAACTAGAGTCTCATCACATTTTCTCTGTAGATTCTAAAAATATTTTTTTCAATTTTTTTGGAATAAGATTGCACTTCTTTTTCCATCTCCCATGAAAACTGGTTTTTTTCATAAAACAACATTTTTAAAAAGTGACTCTCACCGTATACAACATAAATTTTTTTGTATGAAAGATGAAATTCTATTTTTTTCAGATTTAGATTTTTAACTACGATATCTAGCACTTTCATTTGGTCTTATATTTTTTGACTGATTATTTTTTCGTTAATAGAGTTTCAAAGTCAAACCAATTGCAATTCAGACATAGGTGGACTGTATACAACATAAATTTTTATGTATGTATCGAAATTCAATTTTATTTTTTTTAATGGATCAAGGGCATCAATACCCAGCATAAAAAATTTTTTTATAAATTATTTTGATAATTTTCTATTTTTCCACATGTGCAAAACAGAGAGCTTGATTTTCAGTGAAAAACCTATGTTTAATAAAACTAAAAAACCACATACATAATAAAACCAAAACATATTAAAATTATATTCGTGGGATAGCTCATTTTGAGGACTACCATAATCATTTGAAATAATTTTTAAATGAATTCATTTGATCCCCCAAAAGGTAAATCAAAAGTGAATTTTTATCAGCATTTTGATAGGTGTAAAGGAGACTCAGTTATAGGTATGGTTTAAAACTAGTGAGGTTCTATCCAAGGGGGTTTGATCTAAGGTGGTTTGATCAAAGCCTCTTCAATTGGAATATTTAAACTAGAAATTTTAAAGGCTTAAATCATTATATTTTCTAAAAATATGTGATTTGAGCAAAAATCAGTTCCTCTCAAAAATTGTAAACCAACTTTGTGGGATCACCCAACCATCTATGATGGAAAGGAGAACACCATCTCATTCAAGAAGGATAGTAAAACATTCAAGTTGCAGTCACTATTAGATGAAGAAGAAGGCCAGTAAAAGACCCCTAGTTTCTTGTTAAGTAGTGGCAAGGAGTTTATCAACACTCTACAACAAGGAGGTGAGGGATATGTGGTCATGGTGCAACCTAAGAATGAAGACAAGATCAAGAAGATAGTCATACCAAGAGTAGTCCAAAAGTTACTTGAACAGTTCAAAGACATAGTTAGTGATGGAACACAAGTAACCTTACCTCCAAAGAGAGCCATCAGTCATCAGATTGACTTCATGCCAAGGGATTCATTTCCAAAAAAAGCTGCTTACAAGCTCACACCAGATCAGAACCTAGAAGTAGCTAGACAAGTGCAAGAGTTATTAGACCAAGGACTAATTAGGAAGAGCATTAGTCCATGTGCAGTACCAGTGGTCTTAGCAACCAAGAAGGGTGGCAAGTGGAGACTATGCACTGACTCTAGGGCTATAAATAGAATTACAATCAGATATAGGTTCCCTATTCCTAGGATTGAGGATTTGATGGATTGTCTTGGAGGATCTTAGTACTTCACCAAGTTGGATCTCAAGAGTGGATACCATCAAATTAGAATCAAATATGGGGATGAGTGGAAGACAGCCTTTAAGACAACTGATGGGTTGTATGAGTGGAGAGTTATGCCATTTGGCCTCTCAAATGCCCCTAGCACATTCATGAGGCTCATGAATGAAGTGCTTAAGGAATTCATAGGGATATTTGTGGTGGTATATCTAGATGATACACTCATCTTTAGCAAGATAGCAGAGGAACATTTGAATCATGTGGAGATGGTTCTTAAAAGATTGTAGGAGGAGAGGTTAGCCATCAACCTAGAGAAGTGTGAGTTCTTCAAACAAGAGCTTGTGTATTTGGGGTTTGTATTATCCCAAGGATCACTGAAGATGGACCCAAGCAAGGTTGAGGCTATCCTAAGTTGGCCTACACCAACCACCGGGATAGAGGTAAGGAGTTTTCATGGGTTAGCTCAATTTTATAGGAAGTTTATAAGGAAATTTAGTGGCATATGTGCACCAGTACTTGATACAATCAAAGGTGGCCTAAAGACTAAGTTTAAGTGGACTCTTGAAGCTGAGAAGGGTTTTGAGAAATTGAAACAAGAAGTGGCAACTCAACCCATCCTTTTGTTACCTAGTTTTGATAAGCTATTCATAGTGGAATGTGATGCCAATGGAATTGTAGTAGGAGGACTACTAAGCCAAGAAGGCAGACCTATAGATTTCTTTAGTGAAAAGCTCAATGAAGCTAAAAAGAAGTATTCTACCTATGACCTAGAACTATATGTTCTAGTGCAGTCTCTTAGAAAGTGGAGACATTATCTCCTACCTAAGGAGTTTGTTGTGTTTACAGATAACCAAGCACTTAGCTACATCAACACACAAGAAAAGTTGAGAAATAGACATTTGAAATGGATGGAGTACCTCCAAACCTTCACCTTTACCATAAAACACAAGAAGGGACAGTTGAACAAGGTGCCAGATGCACTAAGTAGGAGGTTGTTGACAGTGCAAGAGATTCAATTCAAAAGCATTGGGATAGAGAGTTTCAAGGATCTCTATGGAGAAGATGAAGACTTATCGGAGGCATACAAGGTATGTTCTAATTTTGAGAATCACTTTCATGGTCAATTCTCAGAGTATACATTGTAGAGTAAACTTTTTTTCAAGGGGAATAAGTTATGTGTTCCAAAAGGATCAATGAGAGAGAGTATCATCTAGGAGAAGCACAATGGTAGTCTTAGTGGTCTTTTTGGTATCAACAAGACAATGGAACTAGTGCAAAGGTTCTATTATTGGCCCAAGTTGCCAAGCGATGTCAAAAGGTATGTGGAACAGTGTGTAGTTTGTATGAAATCCAAGGGGGGAGCTAGCAATGCAGGTTTGTATCAACCTCTACCCATTCCCAACAGACCATGGGAATGTATTAGCATGGACTTTGTGGTAGGACTCCCTAAAACTAAGACAGGGTTTGATAGTGTCTATGTGGTGGTAGATAGGTTTAGTAAGATGAGTCACTTTATTCCTTGCAAGACCACCCATGATGCTAGCTATATTGCTCACCTTTTCTTCAAAGATATTGTGAGGATCCATGGATTGCCATTGAGTATTGTCTCAGATAGGGATGTGAAGTTTATGAGTCATTTTTGGAAAACCCTATGGAGCAGATTAGGTACTAACTTGTCTTTTGGATCAGCTTACCATCCTCAGACCGCTGGACAAACTGAGGTGATTAATAGAGTGTTAGGTAACCTTCTAAAATTCCTAACCAAGGAGTATGGACAGACATGGGACATGGTCATATCACAAGCTGAATATGCCTACAATGACAGTGTGAACCAGACCATAGGCAGAAGTCCTTTTGAGATAGTATATGGTATGCACCCAAGAGGTGTGTGTGAGCTCAAAGATCTGGGAGCTATGGAGCATAGGAGTGGTCATGCTGAGGATTTCTCTCTGACCATGAAGGAGATTTAGGAACAAGTAAAGAAGAAAATCACAAAGGCTACTCACAAGCTGAAGACTAAGGTGGATATGTCTAGGAGAGATCTCCAATTTGTAGTAGGGGACTATGTCATGGTCCAATCAACAAATCTAGGTTGCAGAAAGGAACACCAAACAAGTTATAGATGAAGAGAGTAGGACCATGTAAGGTGTTGGCTAAATATGGAAAGAATGCTTACAAGGTGGAGCTACCTGCAGACTTAGGCATTTCACCAGTGTTTAATGTGGCTGATTTGATCAGGTATAAAGGACCAGCCACTGACATGGATCAGAATAGTATGGATGGTTTGACGGATGTGATTAATATAGCCTTACCTCCTAAGGACACGCTGCAAGCAGAGAGGATATTGGAATCCAGGTTGAAGAAGTCTACCCAGCATAAGGTATACATGGACCATCTCATCCAATGGAAAGGAAAACTAGACTCTAAGGCTACATGGGTGGATGAAGCTTAGTTCAAGAAGCATGGCATTGAATTGTCTCCGATCTCTCCCCACCTTCCTTAGTGTTTGTGCAGGAGGGGGGAGAATGGTGTAGGAGCACCCATAGGTTGCCTGAGGTTGTTTAGGAGGTTGTCTATGACAACTTTGCCTAGGAAAACTAAGCAACCTCATTTAGTTCATTTTTGTATCATTTTTGTTGTGATTTTTCCTAATGAGGTCATGTTGACCATAGAATAGGTGTCAAAAGGGCTGAACTCAAAATGAGTTTTAGGACTTTGAGGATGTTCTTACAAATATTTGAAAATGTTGCTCAGTTGAAGCTACAAGCAGCCAAGGAGAGCCAAAGAAGAGCATAACTGATTTGCTGACCTATCTAGGGGTGGCCTCGACATGGGAGTTAGGTTGGAAGCATTTGAGATTGTTTGAAGTTTTGAATTCTAAAGAAAACAGTGGTGATTGTGTGTGAAATTCCAGTTTTTACATTCAAGTGTTAGTTTAATGGATTGACTGTGACACTGTAACTTGTGTAGGATGTAGAGTAGATGTTCTTTGAGATTTTTGTGGTAATAGATAGTTAGATTGTTCACTTTCAAGCATAGTTTGTAATTAATTTGGTTTCCATATTGTTGTTGGTCTGAACTAGGCAGTTTTTGAAGAATGGAGGGTTATTTCACTTTCCCACTGTACAAATTGTATGACCCTTTGGAAGGTGACTAGACTCCATGGATGTACATATAATTTGGTTAGGAGCCTTTGATAGAACAGAGTCACTGAGGAAGTCTTCTCCTAGGTGAGCCAGGGAAGAGCCCGACTAGAAAAGACCAAAGTGCAGAGCACTAAAAATTGCAGAGGTGTTAATTTTATGACAATGTTCCTTTTGGAGAAGGAAGATGTGTGTTCTACCAAGCTATGGTAAGAAGGAAAAAACTTTTCAAATCCATTTGGTGAGGGAAGGACTTAACGGATTGCAGGAAGGTTAGGAGAGGGCTTAAAAAGGCCTAGTTTAGCCCATTTTTAGATTAGGATTTGGAATGGCCAGTTGAGGCTCAAGGCCCCAATAATATTTGAGTGGTGGCCTTAAGAACCAGGAATCCCAAGAAAATATTGGGGGTTACTTGGAAGAACCTTGTGAAAAACCCTGATCCCTCGGAGAAGAAAACCTAGGTTCTAGGCCTAAAAGAGGGGTTTGGTGAAAGCAACTAGAAAATGGAGCTAGGTGGATCCCTAATACCCTTGATAGGATGGATTGAAGCCTTTGAAAGCACCTCCACACCTCTATAAAAATAAATTCAAGAATTGGAGGATTAGTAGCCTTTAGGGTGGATTAAGGGCTAAAGCAAGTGTTACAAAATAGCACCAAGTGTTGACTTGGAAGGAAGAACTTAATTGATAGTTGGGTTGGCAAGGAGAACCAGGGGAACACAAGAAGGAAGGGGTCCTAAAGGTTATCAAAGGTTGAGTAAAACACCCTAGAGGTCTACCAAGCAAGACCTAGAGCATGAATCAGTGATTGATTCATCCAACCTCCCTATCAATAGATAGATTGAATATGAAGATGTTGCTTGCAGGATTTTCCCATACTCATTGGGTGAAGAATAATTTTACTAGTATATCAATTTACCTACTGGATTAGTCACCTCATGGGACCACAAGAAAAACACATTCCTATAGAAATTTAAAATTCCAATCAGCCCCATAGATTTGTACCAGTAGTTCATGTCTATTAGAAGAGAGGTCTTTGTTTTCCAAGGATTTTGTTGTCTCTAAGTGTAGATCTCCTCATCATTTTTCAAGAAGTTCCTTTTCTCTCAAGAATCCAAGAAATTGGTAGTTACGAGGTTTTATTTCTTTGTTTTCATGAGGTTTTCCTAATAATGGGGTTTCCCATTTTAGTCAAACCCTTATTGCGATAATGGTAATACTTTCAACCCTAGGAAAAATCTTATTCAGGCTTTTTAACTACCTTTTGATATGTGTGGCTCAGATTCAGAGACTTCTATAGGTTCTCTTAATGTTTCTTTTCAATCATGTATTCCTTCTGGGGATCCTGAATGTTCTAGAGCTCTCTTCATTCTGAAGGATGAAAAAATTCTTGTGTTGGATTCTATTGTTCCTCCTTCTACTTTCCCAGATAAAATTTTCATGAAATAGGAATATTTTTATATGATTCTTCAGTTGCAACTTCAAAATGTGAAATGAAGTAGTTGTAAGGCCTCATTCTTGCCAGTCTCACTTTATTCAGAGTCAAATCTTATTAGAGTTGGTTTGGAAGATGGTGCTCAGATCTCATAAACATATCCAAACAATATCCCTTTGAAAGGTTCCTCTCCTGTTTCTTTCCCTAACAATGTGGATCTGGGGGTCAAAGGTTCTTCTCCTGCTACTTTCCCTAATAATGTAGATCCGAGAGTTAGACCTTCAAATGGATGGAAATCTAAAAGGAAATATCATTCTCCTTCTCATCAAGGTGTGTGGTATGTAAATAAGAAACAATGGCAAGAGAAGAAGCAAAATAGGTGATCTATGGAGGTTCCATTTGTTAAGATTTGAGAAGCTCTTCTCAAAGATCAGTCTTAGAATATTCGACAAATGACTTTAATTTGTGAGTTTTTGCAATATTCTCCTTCCATTTTTGAGCTGAAAGATTTAATCTATCATGACTGGTAAAGGGAAAATCAGGTTTTTATATAGATAGTGGTAACGGTTTTTTCATTGATTTCTTCTCTACTAAGCAAGCTAGAGATACGATATTTAGGGTTAATTTTTGGGTGTATAGAGGTTTTGGTTTGGACATTCAGCCCTGGGTGCCTAACTTTAACCCTAAAAAGGAGAAAAATAGATTTATTCCTTTCTGGTTATAGTTGTGTTCCTTACCCTTGGAGTATAGGGAGCCAGGAATTGTTAAAATTTTAGCCAACCAACTTGGCCTTTCCTTAAATCTTGATCTTGATTTCTTTACAAAACTAGAGTTACCAGTTAGGGTTTGTGTTTTGTTGGACATGATGAAAGTTCTTCCTTAAAGTATTAATATTTGATCTTACTCTGGAGTTCACAATCAAGATATTTTCTATGAAAATCACACAACTATATGTAAATAATTCCATATCTTGGGTCATCCTACTTCTTCTTGTAAAGGGTTAAAGGGTCAAGATGACAAGTTAAAGAATGTAGATTTTGTTTATGCTTCTCAAAAGCCAATTTTGATACAAGAAATAGTCTATGAGCCTCTTGAAGTTAGTTCTAATAAAAGTGACTTGTTGGGGATTATTCCAAATGGAAAGAATAAAGGGAAGGATAAAAAATTTGTTCTCGGCATGTCATTTTTTATATCCCTTAAAGTTCTGGTTCATTTTTATGTTCTTCAAATATTTTGGATCAGAATTGTGTAGAGTTGAAAAGTCCTTTACCTTTTAAAGGTGTAAATGGATTTCACTCAGTTCTTAGTGTTATCAATAAAGAAAATCTATTTTTTACTCATTCTAAACTTTTGAGGAGGGTTTGGATAGAGGTAGAGTTAATAAATCTTTTCAAAATGTAAATAAAAAAGGGAATTTTTTAGATATACATTACTTTGTAAATTCTAAAGCACTACATTTACATTTTTCTATGGTTTTGCATCTCTCAATTCAACACGTTTATAGTATTTCCTATACATTAATATGGAAAACATCTTCCATAAAGACTTTTCCAATAAATTGTTTAGAAAATAAGTTCAATTTAGAAGCAGAGTTCTTTTGCGGGGCCCAATGCAAGTTTGATAGTTTAGAGTCTAAGGACTTTCAGTCTTCTCTAATTTTTGGTGACTTGGATGAACTTGTAGATAATATTCTCACTATGGTTGGTTCTTCCATTATTGATGAAATTTTTGGGGAGGTAATAACACCAAATATTGTTGTAGACTTGTCAGCTGCAGGTGTTAAATCTTTTTTTGAGTTGTCAAGTGTTGAAAAGGATGATAGTTTGTCTAAATTGGATTCTTCACCAAATGAAGTTATAAATGCTAATATAGATGTTGATGAGGGAAGTAAGGATATTGATTTGTCTCATATTCTATCAATAGAATAGACTCCTCTTTTGTCCTCTCCAACTCAGAAGTCCCTTGGGAAATGAGGAAGAAAATCAAATGTAGTAAAGCTACTAGAGGAAATTGCATTAGGTAGGCAGTCAACTTTAGATGGCAGTATAAAAAAATGGTTGAGGGGAGCCTATAGCTCTCTAAATATGGAATGAGGATTATATCTTGGAATGTTAGGGGCATCAATGCCCCTAACAAGTGGGACTGCATTAAGCATCAAATTAATGCTTTTCGGGAAGATATTATACTCTTACAAGAATCAAAGTTCTCTCAACAGTCTTATGAAGTGATAATTAGTAAGTGGGTTGGTTGGAAATCAACTCAGTTTGTTGCTCAAGGGGCTTATGGGGGGATGCTCATTTTGTGGAAACCTCAATTTGTGTCAATAAAAATTATAAAAACTAAACATCATTAGCAATTAATGAAGGTAGTGTAGTTTGATCTTTAGTTTTACCTTTTAAACATTTATGCTTTGAATGCAATAGGTGGAAAAAATCTTTTGTGGGATGATTTGTCTCAAGTTTTGGATCAATTTGGGGCTGAGAAGTTGATATTATTAGGATATTTCAATGCAATTCTATCTATGAAAGATGAAAAGGGTGGAATCATTCCTCTTGAGAAAATAGTTGAGAACTTCAATTCTTTTGTTCTTAACAATGCATTAGTGGATATACAGCCTAAAAATGAAAATAACACCTAGACAAACAAACGTAAATATTTTCTACAAATAGTTGTGCCTTTGGATAGGGCCTCGGTTTCCTTGAATTGGATCACTCAAAATTTTATCTTAATGTCAGAAATTCTACCTTGGATAGGCTTAGATCATTTTCCATTATCTCTCAGTATTCAAAGGAAAAAGGAGATTTCAATCTCAAAGTCATCATTCAAGTTTGAAAATATGTGGTTTCCTCATCCTCATCTTTTGGATCTTTTAAAGTAGTGGTGGTATCAAGATCCCTTAGTAGATGGAACCTTTATGTTTAGATTTTTTTGTAAATTAAAACATGTAAAGATTAGAATAAAACATTAGAACACTTTTGTTTTCAAGAATATTTTTTAGCAAAAGGATGATGTATTCAAATAATTATCCATGGTAAATTTAGATATTATAGCTCAAGGCCTAACCCCACAATCTTTTGACCTTCAGAAAAAGCTGCAAGAAGACTGGGAAGAGCTATCAATTTGGGAGGAAATATATTGGCATCAAAAATAAAGGAAAATGTGGCTTAAAGAGGGTGACAAAAATACTAAGTTCTTCCATAGATTTTCTCAAATAAAAAAGTGAAGAATTCAGTTTTTTCAATTAATGATAGTGATACTAGTTAAATATTAACAAAAGAGGAGGACATTTAAAAAGAAGGGGTAATTTTTTTTCAAATCTTCTTTTCACTCCAGCTAGAACATCAGATCAACAGTTATTTGTGAGAGAAGAGATGTTGCAAAACATTCCATCTTTAGTTTATTCACAAGATAATGTGCACTTGATGAAACCATTCACTCTAGAAGAACTTAGACAAGTGGTCTTCTCAATGTCTTCTAATAAAGCACCAGGCCTAGATGGTTTCACCTCCATCTTTCTTCATAAATTCTTGGATTTTATTGGGCCTGATCTGTTGAAAGAATTGGAGGAATCTACAAGCTCAAGGGCAATGATAAAATAGTTTAATGTAACCCGTATTGTTTTATACCAAAGGTAAACAACCCTCATCTTTCTCAAAGTTTAGACACATATCACTCTGCAACACTATTTACAAAATTTTCACAAAAGTAATTTATTGGAGATTAGTCAAGATTATACCTCGTATAATCTTAGAGGAGTAGGGGGTTTTGTTCTAGGCAGAGAAAATATAAAAGGTGTTATTGTAGCCCATTAGGTATTGCACTTTGTAAAAAAAATTTATATTCCAACTTTTATTATCAAGTTAGACATGATGAAAGCTTATGACAGAGTGGATTGGACATTTTTGTTACAGATCTTGAAAAAGTTCAATTTTCATGAAAAGCGGTGTAAGTGGATCTACTCTTGCTTGTCTGGTGCAATGTTCTCAGTACTCATAAATGGAACCCCTTCAGTTGTTTTAAGTCCTCTCAAGGAGCAAGGCAAGGAAACCCCTTATCTCCCTTTTTATTCATCATACTAGCAGAGGCTTTAAGAAGATCATTTAAGAAAGCACATTTGGAAGAGCAATGGAAAGGTATAAATTTTCCACCCTCAAGTCTATCAATAAATCACTCATTATTTTCAAATGATACCATTTTATTTGGTAGGTCATCTTTAGCAAAAGAAAGAAAAATTAAAGAAGTTCTACAAAGATACTCTATAGCCTCGAGTCAAATGGTGAACTCAAGAAAGCCAAAGATTTATATTTTTAACACAGATGCAAGGTTAAAGGACAAGATTTTACAAATTATGGGGTTTCAACTTGTAGTTTTTCTTTGTAAATATCTAGGAATTCCATTTTTTGTAGGGAAAAATAGAGTGTCTTACCGAGAAAAAATAATTCAGACTATTAAATCAAGAATATCAATGTGGAAGGGGAGATGGTTATCTATTGTTGGCAGAATTTTGTTGATAAAATCAGTTTTGTCTTCACTCCCAAACTATTTTATGTTAGTCCTAAAATCCCCAAGCATAGTTATTACAGAAATTGAAAATCTAATTAGATCTTTTCTTTGGAAAGGAAACATGGATTCCAAAAGGAAAATTCCGCTAGTATTATTCCAAAATATCTGTAAAGAAAATCTAAAAGGAGGGGCAGGGGTGAATAATATGTTGGCAAGAAATATTGAACTAGGAGAAAAATTGGTATGACACTTATACTCAAGACCACATGGAAAATGGTGTAAAATTATGCAAAGTAAATATTGACACTGTGGAACTAGCATGTATTCTCACTATATCTAACCCCCCACAAGGCTCTATGATGTGGAAATTTTTACTAAATTGTAGAGGATTAATAGTTAGATAGATTACTTGGGAAGTTCACAATGGAGAAAGTGTAAAATTCTAGCAAGATTCATGGAATGGGTCCCCTCCATTGGAAAAGATATACAATTTGCAATTTGCAATTGATTATACAACCAACAACTAGGGGCTAAAGCTTAAAGATTGCATTGAGGACTTAGATGAGCAAATAGGGGATGTTACATAGAAAGTTTTGCCCTCTTAGATTTTTACCCTAGCCCAACAAAAAGAGTTGTTAGAAATTCAAAGATGTAGAATGGTTTTCATTCATACTGGGGATGATAAACTAATTTGGGCCCCTTCAAATTCAGGTAATTATTCAATTAAATTGGGGTACAAGGCTGCTATATTGGATCAAGAACGAGGGAGTAAACAAAGAGCATTGTCATTTTGTTGGAATTCAATGGTCTTGCCCAAGGAAAGCTATTTTTCATGGCTGGCACTAAATCATAGGGTATTAACAAGTGAAATATTGGTAAAGCTTGGAATCGCAACTCCTTTCAAATGTGTGTTGTGTGAAGAGTTATCTGAATAAGTAGATCATTTATTCTTGACATGTCCATTTGCACAGTCTTGTTGGAATTTTGTTCAAGACAAGTTAGGTTGGAGTTCTCCTCTGCCAAACAAGCTATGGGATATGTTCATGTCCTAGCCTTCTTCATATAAAATATCTCTTTATGCAAGCATATAGAAAATAATACATTCTTCTATAATATGGGGCATTTGATGGGAAAGAAACAAAAGAATTTTTTGAAAAGAAAAATCAAGCGTGGACTCAGTGGTAGCAAAGCTAGAAAAAAATATCTGTGAAGTTACTAATTCATATGTGCAAAACCCTAAACATGTGGGATCTACTTTTACAGATTGGGATGCTAAGTAATTGAAAAAATGGACGTATCTAGTGTTACCATTCAAAGGTAGTCCATTCACAAGTGGAAATGTAAAAGTTGATAGAAAAAAGGTGATATGGGTGCCTCCCTCTAATGGTTATGTTAAGCTAAAAATTGATGGTGCATCTTGAGGTAACCCTAGATTGTCAAGGGTTGGTGTAGTGTTAAGGGATAATGGAGGTTTAGTAATAATTGCAATGTCGATTTCACTACCAAATGGAACAAACAATTAGGCTGAAGTGCATGCTCTCCTAACTTTTAGTTGTGCAATGTAAAGTATCCAATTTAATAATTGAAGGGGATTACTTGTTAGTTATAAATGCTTGTAAAAAAAAATGATCAAGAAATTGGAAAATCAATTATGTTCTGAAGAAGATTTATGCTTCGATAGAAAAGCTTGAAATTTTTGAAATCAAGCATGCTTATAGGGAAGCCAACCAAGTTGTAGATGGGCTGGCTAATATAGGGTGTGAACAACAAGGTGTTAAATTTTATAGGGACCGAGCTAATTGTTTTCCATTCAATCTTCAGGAAATCATTCAATTGGACAAGGACAAAGTAAACAGTGTCAATACATAAAGGCAAAGTTCAAGAGTAACCAAAAGCTAAAATTTAATGTTTAAATAAATGCCAAAGGAGCTGCATTTGTGTTCAAAAATAAAAATGGTGTTTTTTAAGCAATAAAGGTGCAATGATTTTGTTGTCAGAGTGAAGGCTCTCGATATGCAAAAGGTGGTTTTAAGTGAATGATGAAAAATAAGGCATTTTGTTCGTAGAAGGAGGATAAATTTAGCAGTGGAGTAGTTTAGGGATTTCTAAGTTTTTGTTCTTTTTGTAGGTTTTTGATATCATTCGCTAGTATTTTTTGTCATAGGTTTTGTCTTGGTTACCATACAGATGTTGTGTGTAGTGTCAACAAAAAAAAATGTAATGAATCATCATGATCAATTATTTCTAATCAAAGGAAAAGTATAGAAAAATTTAATAACTTTTGGAGCAAGGAAATCTTTGAAAGTTATGCATTTTTTAAGCTAGTACATTCAGAACATTAATAAAAAGAGCATTTTTCCACTTGACAAACAAATGCAGTGCATTGGTAATCATTTTTTGAGGTGCCAAGTAAAATAAAATATTTCATTCTAGCTTCAAGTATGGGAAGCTCAAAATCATATAAGATACCTTCAATTCACATTAATTTGCATTACAAATATATGATGGTATTTTCCAAAGTGTGGTACATCGGCAGGTCTTTAAAAAGCTGAATCGGGATGAAATGCAAACAAATTCCAGGTAAAAATTGGGTTATCAAGAGCCAAATGTATTTTATAAAATCTGAAAGGAATGGTATTATGCAGTGCTTCTTGCTTCAACATCTTTCATAGTATTTTTTAAAGCATCGTACGGAAGTCTGAGACACTTATGAAGTTGGAGGAAGTTCTAGAAAAATTATTAAGTGGTATAATTGGAAGGTGTTGTTCAAATGACTAGAGAATATAATAAAAAGAATTATAGGGTTCTTATTGAAATAAAGAGGTATGAAATTTCATTCTCAGAGGAGGTAACAGATGAGGAAATGTCTCAATTTTGTAGTATTGCTTGTCCAAGAATTGTTGATAGCATTAAAGTTGTGATGGGGGATGAGATTATTCAGCCAGACTCTCCTATACTCTTGTTTACATCAAATTTTCTCTCAATTTTTCTATCAAATGCAATGGATTTCCTCCAATGTTTTGTTGCATTAAGAATTGTGTATTCATTAGTAATCTTACCAGAGGTAATGGGAGAAAATTATCTTTTAGAAGTAGTTCAAAAATACACTTTGGATTTGGGGGAAGCAAGTGTAGCAGGAATTTTTCCAAGAGTTATCTCAAAGAAAAGAAAGATTTTGTTGTTGTGTATGGAGCAGTAAAAAAGGGTCTACGAGATGAAAATATGTGTTTAATGCTTTGAATGATTCAATTGCATTCAGAAGAATTAGGGCAGAAAATGATAGATTTTTTTAAAGAAAAATAATATGCCCTCTCCTACATTTTGGGTCATCAAGCTCACCAAACAAGAAGACAAAATGCAATACCAGTTCCTTGTATTAGTTCAAGCTTTGGAGAAGTAGGGGAGGAAGGGAGAGGTGATAATTTTATTGATTTAAATGTAACTGTTCAAGTTGTTAATCAAAATGTTGAATACATGGTGGAGTGAAAAGGCAGAAGACATGAATGGTTGATAAAAAAATTGCATAAGGAATATGTATAGCAATATTGCTTGCAAAATATATAGTTTCATATATTCAGATATATGAAAAATAGCTATGATACTTGCTGATCAGTACTATAATTCTAGTATTTTATAATTTTGTTTAAAAATATAATATAATTATCTAGGCTTATTCCTTTTCCCGATTAAAAAAATGGTTGTAGCCTCCTTACATGGTTGATGATGTCTTAGTAAGAGCAGTATATTATGATGGCTTAGATAATCTCACCATAGCCTTAGTCAAGAGGATGCATCAACCTCCAGCAACTTTAATATATGCATATGCAAAAGCACTCAAAGAAAAAACTAACTTAGGAGAACGCTTGGCAAGTCCACTACCTTTGTTGGGACCTATCTCCAATCCTAGAAAGATCCATGGACTTAGTCATGCTTTATCTAACCAAACCCCATTAATGAACCAAATTCCTCAACTTCCCAGAGTGCCTCATCTAGGACCCCCATTGAATCAGGCCCCACCGATACCAAGTTATCTACAAAATCCTACTCAAAAAACCTATTCTCAACAATCCAACATACCCTCATACCTACAGAATTCTAAAGTTTCATCCACTCAATAGAATTTATCTACAACATACCGTGTATTTCTTCAACATTTTTTTCCAACACAGGGTAATTCAAACAAGGAATGAATCGACGAGTTGGTTCAGCAAGTAAAGAAGTTAACTATTGAATTTACTCACCTGAGAAATTAACACAGCCAATTGCAAGCTTCACAAAGAAGTATTCAAGCCAGCTATCATCGAGAAAATTGTGATTCATGCCTAGCCTTAGGGAAAAGTTATGAACGAGGTCAGAATTAAAGAAAAAACTTTGAAAGGAGGCAGCCCCAATGGAAAAATTAGACATGGAATACCAAGCCTAATAATGGAGGGGTTCCAATGCCACTAGACTCATCCAACAATTCAAACAATTCAAAAAATGGAGTGTACCTAGCTGAAGCAACATTGTTAGGATGGTGTAGAATTTACTAGACCAAAAAATATTCAGAGCTTGCGTGCCTAGAGTTTTAGGCTTCTACTACAATTTTCCAATTGGAAGTATAAAACATTGTTGATAATTCAGGTCATAGAGAAACAATACCTTTTGAACCATATGATTAAGTCCTAGTTGTCAATCAGGCACCTTTCCCTCAAAGTGAAAAGAATGAACCAAAAAATGAATATGTAGAAAAGGATGGTGGAACAAATGAGGTATGTAACAAATGAAATTTATCCCAAATGTAAGAATCAATTGATAGTGGTCCTAGAGATGAATAGGAATGATAGGAAGAGGAGGTTCACATGTTTCATCAATGCTCAACCCCCTATAATTTGAGGAACAAATAGGTCGGTAGTCCATTTACTACTTCCATACCAACAAACAACTTCAACATAATTCCTTATCCAAATGAAAGCAATAACCCATCTTATCTAAAGGTTCATATTCAATACTTTAATAGGAGCAAGTGTTGGAATCTAGGAACACTGAGAGTGGGGGTGAATCAGTGTTCTGTAATCTTCAATTTTATTATTCTAATATTCAAACCATTTACAACTTTAAACTGAAGGAAAAATTAAAACACACAAAGAAATAATCCACAACACCATAACACATGGATTTTTATGTGGAAAAACCATGGTGGAGGTCAATCCATAATTTGAATACTCAAATATAAGTTTTACAAAATGGGAATGCACTTGCCTTCATGCACACTGCCTAGAGCTCACTGCTCAAAGTAGGAAGTCTCACTTCCTTACAAGAGGTTCAAATTAAATCCATCTGAAGGGTTGAATTGGAGGAATAGAATCTTCTAATGCCAAGTTATAGTTCCGGTTGAGAAAATTAATCAATTTTAGACCTTCTATTTGATTGTGCTCTTCTTCTTTTTCTCTACTAGAACTTGCATCACCAATCTTATATGTGTAGATGAAATCACAGAACTTCCCTTCTCAATTTTGCATCACACAGTCATACACTTCACTTCTATCCTTCTTTGATACCAAAATGATATAAACAATCGATCTTATATATCCACATCAAAGGATAATATTATCTTCATGTCGGCTTTAACAAAACATATAATATTTTCCAACCATCAGCTAAATCCACAAATGATTCTTAATCCGTACCATCCAAAGTTAGCCATAGCATAGTGAGGACCTAAATAAACATGTTTGAACACAAAAAAATTAAGCAATTACTCCTTAAACATCCACAATGGCTATATCCACCAAGTCGGCCTTCTAGCACTGATAAACAAAAAATCAATACACTAGATCTCCAAACTCGTACACCGATTGATGTAGAAGAACACAACTCAAGAATAAGGTATTCCAGATACCCAAGGACCTTCAATGAGATGTGAAACATGAAATGATAGACAAATAATGCATATTGATCGACAAACTTAATTTTAACTAGATACCTTGTTCTTCACTCTTACTTCTAGTATGAGTAGATACATAATTGTGTACCAAATCCATGACCTAGGTTTCCATCAATGAAAACACTAGAAGTCATATGCCAACAATCTCCCCCTTTGGCATTGATGGCAACACTTAGTGAAAAATAGCTAAGTGTCAAAACCAATGTAAGTACGTTGGCAAACTTAAAAACTTCAAAACTTCAAAACATAGCTCCCTCTAAAATTGATGAGGCATTTTTCACTGCTCTTTCCCCCCCTTTAACATCAATGAAAAACACATATTTATCTCCCCCTCTGAAATATGAAGAAAAACTTGTTGATTCAAAACTGAC
Source organism: Sequoiadendron giganteum (assembly GCA_007115665.2). Classification (NCBI taxonomy): domain Eukaryota; kingdom Viridiplantae; phylum Streptophyta; class Pinopsida; order Cupressales; family Cupressaceae; genus Sequoiadendron; species Sequoiadendron giganteum. The sequence continues at coordinate 539,077,671 of CM021105.1, forward strand.
TTGATATCCATCTGATAAACTTTGTAGTTTTTGTAAGCAACATAAGCAAGAAACAATCTCCCCTTTACACATTTCTCTTCTCACCCTTAGTTCGCATTGTTCTTCTTCCCATTTTTGTTGGCTCTTCCATAGTTTTTCACATTAATATTCTCCTCCTTTGACATCAATGGAAAATTCGGCCTTCTAGCACTGATAAACAAAAAATCAATACACCAAATCTCCAAACTTGTACACCGATTGATGTAGAAGAAAACAACTCAAGAATAAGGTATTCCAGATACCCAATGACCTTCCATGAGATGCGAAACATGAAATGATAGACAAATAATGCATATTGATCAACAGACTTAACTTTAACTAGAGATACCTTGTTCTTCATTGTTACTTCTAGTATGAATAGATACATAAGTGTGTACCATATCCATGACCTAGGTTTCCATCAATGAAAACACTAGAAGTCATATGCCAACAATCTCTCCCTTTGGCATTGATGGCAACACTTACTGAAAAATGGCTAAGTGTCATAACCAATGTAAGTACGCTGCAAAACTTAAAAACTTCAAAACATAGCTCCCTCTAAAATTGATGAGGCATTTTTCACTACTCTCTCCCTCCCTTTAACATCAATGAAAAACACATATTTATCTCCCCCTCTGAAATATGAAGAAAAACTTGATTCAAAACTGACTTGATATCCATCTGATAAACTTTGTAGTTTTTGTAAGCAACATAAGCAAGAAACAATCTCCCCTTTACACATTGCTCTTGTCACCCTTAGTTTGCATTGTTCTTCTTCCCATTTCTTTTGGCTCTTCCATATTTTTTCACATTAATCTTCTCCTCCTTTAACATCAATGGAAAAGGTACACAAACTCTTATACCAATTGTTAGCAACACAATGGCATACAACTGAGAGGGGGGGTGAATCGGTTGTCACAAAATTTCAAACTTATTAACCTTTAATCTTTGATCTAATTAATAACAATGAAATTATGAATCAACAACACATCAGAAACACACATAACACCAAGATTTTTTCTTAGAAACCCTATTAAGGGAAAAACCACGGTGGAGGTTAATCCACAAGTTATACCCTATGAAAAGTATAAGAATAATATAAGAGGAATACACATGGATTCAGGCACACTACCTAGAGCTCAATGCTCAAAGGAAGACTCGCTATCTTACATAAAATATTCAGATTAAAACTATCTAAAGAATTTGAACTGAGAAAGTAGCATCTGTAAATGTCTAAGTACAATTTTGGTTAAGCACATGAACACTTCTTCACTAACTTTCACTCTTCTTCACACTTTGCTCTACCTTTGAATGATCTGAAAAATTGTCACACATAACACTCACACACTTCGCTTCAAACATGTCTCAAATGAGAAAAATAATCACTTATATATATCCGCAACAATAAATTATATTTTATTATGATAGCTTCAACAATATAATAGAATGAATGAGAACTGCCAGCCCAAAACAATAAAGATTATCAATGTGCATCAACCAAGGTCAGCCACAACATAGTAGAGACCCAAAATAATAACCTCAAACACAAAACACCTTCAAAGATTCATCCTCAAATATCCACACCATGCTTCAAACACCTTGTTAGCCATGAACATGCAAGAGAAAATCTCGGATCGCGAGCACAATGATTGATGTGTATGTGCATTACAAATAGAACATGATCTAGAAACATCCATGAACACTTAAGTAACATACACAACAGCTAAAATTACCATAATCACATTATCTTCTTCCATGAACACCACTTGCAGTAACAAAATAGTTGTAAGAACACAAAAAATTATAACTTCCTGAAATCTTCATGTGCACCTCTAAAACTTACGAAGTAGAAACTAGATAAGCTTGAGAACAAACCCTTTAATCCACAATATCTAGTTATCAACATATTGAACTTTCTACCGTCCTAATCTTCACTGCTTCACAAACATCTTGTAACATATTTATTAAAATACAGTATTAAAGACATTAATGCTAATAGTTTTGACATTAATGAAAACTACAACATCCAACAATATTCCCCTTTGGCATTGATGGCAACACATGATCTAAAAAATACACCATCAATGTAAACAATCTCCCCTTTACACATTGCTCTTCTCATCCTTAGTTCACATTGTTCTTCTTCCCCTTTCTTTTGGCTCTTCCATAGATTTTTACATTACTCTTCTCCCCCTTTCACATCAATGGAAAAGGTACACAAGCTCTGAGTCATCTGACTACTCCCCCTGAGTAGTAGCCACCACAACATCAATCCGGGTCAAGATATGACTATGAATGCATAGACTGATGCAAAGACTATGCATCTTAGTTCTGATTAGGAGGGGTAATCACCCCTAACTTCTCTATAAGATACTCAAAAGTATCTTTGGGCAAAGGCTTAGTAGACATGTTTGCAATTTTTTCCTTAGTAGAAACATACTTGGACTGAGATATAAAGATCCCTTTATCTACCTAAGTAATTTGCAATCCCAAAATGAATTTCAACTCTCCAATCATTGACATCTCAAACTCATTCTACATCTCATTAGCAAACTTCATGCACAAACCATCATCTCCTCCAAAAATGATATCATCAATAAAGACTTCCACAAAAAAATATTTATCATCATCAATCTTGGAATACATATTACTTCAGCAATACCTCTATTAAATCAAAGCTTCAACAAATACTTATCCAATATGGAATACCAAGCTCTAGGGGCTTGCTTTAGTCCATACAATGCTTTCTTCAACCGAAAGACCATATCTCCATGATCAATCAATTTAAATCTATCAGGTTGCTCAATATATACCTCTTCTTCTAATTCACCATTTAGAAATGCTGACTTGACATCCATCTCATAAAATTTGCAGTTTTTGTAAGTAGCATAAGCAAGAAACAATCTCACAACTTCAATTATAGCAATAAGAGAAAAAGTTTATTCAAATTCAATACCTTCCATCTGAGAGTATCCTTTACATACCAATATTGCTTTGTTTCTGATAAATTCACCTTGTTCATTCAACTTGTTTCTAAAGACCCATTTAGTTTCAATTACATTTTTGTCTTTAGGTCTAGGAAAAAATCAATGTGTTATTCTTCTCAATTTGTTGTAGTTATTCTTCCATTGATTCAATATAATGTTCATCTTTGCATGATTCATCGACATTACTTGGTTCAATCTTTGAAATTCAACAGTATTTTTTTGTAATTCTTCTCCTAGTTTGGACACCTTTGTTCTTATCTCCTATAATCTTATTTTCTGAATGATTCAACCAAAAGTAGTTCATCTGAAGTGGATGTTGAGTATATGGGAGAATATGTGGTAGAGGAACTAAAGAAGGTGAAAGTGAGCCTATTCGCCTTTGATTTTTTAAGAGTTCCCACCATTTGAGATGCCTTATTTAGATCACTAAATGGGACTTCACCATCAAAACCATCATAGGATGCAATGAAGAAAAGGGTCACATTTGACATTTCCATGAATGAATTGGTAATCAAAGAGATTGTGAGGAGAAGGCTAGACAAGCAATCAGCCAAAGAGTGAAATCAAACACCAGAAAAGGATAAAGGTGGAGAAAAAGAAAAATTTCAAGTCTCAAGTTGATGTTTCAACAAGACTCTTCCAATGAAGGCTAGAGAACCCTCCTTTCCTGTTGACTATCCACATGTTTGGTAAAAATATGCATAATTATTTGTTGGATTCTAGGGCTTTGACAAATGTCATGCCATTTGCAGTATACAAATCATTGGGAATAATGCCTACCTCATAAAAATGAGAGGTAATTCAATTAGATAAGACTAAGGTTAATGTGGTGGGTGAGTTGAGCATAATCCCAATGCAGGTTGCATCATCTATCCAAGAGTTTAGCAGAACATTAACATCCAAATAATAGACATCCCTAACACCTATGGAATGATCTTGAGAAAAGACTTCACCCAAGATCTTAATGGGTACACTTCAGCTAATCATTCACATATGTGGCTGCCTTAGAAGGAGTTTCCCAATTAGATCTACACTGAACATGAGTTGAGGATGAGGATCATGATAACTGAGTACAACAAGACAAATGAAGTGTTTTTTGTGGAAACAAAACTTGGGAATTATGCCTCGATTATATATGAGGGTGAAGAAGAGGAGGTAGAAGAAGTTCTTGTGTTGCATCATGTGCCTACAATATTGACTAACCTTCCCAATAGCACCAAAGTAATGATTGAATTTGATAATAAATATTTTCAAGATGATGGTAACCTTGAACCATTTGATAGTTTCTAAAAGTTTACGAAGAAATGCATACAAGATCAAATCAATCTAGGAGTGAGGATGGATTTCAAGGAGTTGTTACTCCCTAATTGGTGCAAAATACATGATGCATCTCACTTTGAGTTTCAGTGTTTCCTTCTTCAAACAACCATAGTTCAAATCAAAGGTGGTTTACTCTAGTAGGAACTCAGGTGGAGGGATCACAAGACCAAAACTAGTTAGAATTCAAACAACAAGGTGATACAAAATTAAACTCATTGCCAAGGAGTGAAGTCTAATTTTCTATTTCAAATAATGAACACTCTTCTAGGTTCTGGACATTACGCTTTGATGGATCTAAATCAAAGCAAGGAGCGAGAGTTGGCTTTTGAGATGATCATTCCCTCTAGTAAGACCTTCTTTACTACACACAGATTGCAATTCTATTGTATAATAATGTAGCATAGTATGAAGCACTAGTACATGGATTATTGATGGAATTGCAAAAAAGGTTAAAGTGTTGCAAGTGTTTGGGGATTCAGAGTTAGTAGTCAATCAAGTTAGAAAACTATACTCATTTTATGACCGAAGGCTAACTAACTATAGGCATAGGGTGTTGAATCTAATAGAATGATTTGATGCATTCAATATTAAGCTAATTCCTAGAGGTAAAAACCAAACAACTAATGCATTAGCAGAAGAAACTGACACCTTTCAGCCCTTATCATTAACCGACCTAAAGAAATTCACAATAGAGGTCACCCCTATCCCATCCATGCCAAACAATGTAACCAATTTCTAAGTGTTCAAGGATGACAAACATATCCTAGACTTTGTTAGAAGCTCAAAGTTTTTTTACCTCTCATATTATAGACTAAGTAGAACTCAGGGATGTAGAGCTTGATATGGAAGGGTTCATTAACTTAAAGACCAATACGATACCTAGAGGTATGGTCTAGTTAGAGAAAGTCTTCAACTTTGACCATATAAGGGATCATAATCAACAAGACAAAAAGGAATCCATAGACAACCAATGTGATATGCATTATTTGAGTGCCAAAGAAAATGTAAAATTGTTTTAATTGGAAAGGTCTACACTCCAGAAGAAATAAAATGGAGAATTGAGGCTCTGTACACACACCATGACATCATAGCTTGGGGTTATGAGGACCTCAAGATGTATGATACCTCAATCATCACTCACACTATTCCCCTCAAATTGGGTGTGAATCCCTTTAGGCAATGCCAATGACCAATCAATGTACTGCTAAAACCTATCATTCTTGAAGTGAAGAAGCTATTGTTCACATGTATCATCTTCCCCATTCGACATTCCACTTGGGTGGAAAATATGGTTCTAGTCCAAAAAAAGAATGGTCAAGTTTGGTTTTGCATGGATTTCATAAATCTAAACTAAGCCTCAGAAAAAGGACAACTATCTAAAGCCATTACTAGATGAGGTATCACAGATCATCAATGGCTCACAAATGATGTCCTTCCTTGATGGGTACTCAAGCTACAATCAGGTGATGGTGCAGTATGAGGAAATACACAAGACTAAATTCACTACAAAATGGGGTACCTTTTCATATAGAAGGATTCCTTTTGGCTTAATCAATGTAGGGGTGACATTCCAACATTATATGGACATTGCCTTCAAGGATCTAATTGGAAAATTCATTATCATTTACATGGATGAACTTACTGTGTTCTCAAACAAGAGAGGAGACCATGTTTTTGACTTGTGTAAAGTGTTCCAAAAGTGCAAGGAGTTTGAAATTTCATTGAATCCAAATAAATTCATCTTCGGAGTGACAGAGAGAAAATTTCTAGGGTATGTAATCTCAAAGAGTGGTATATCCATTGACCTAGAGCATGTTCAAGCTATCCTAAAAATTCAGCCCCCTAGAAGCAAGAAAAAAATGAAATCCTGCTTTGGAAAGATTAACATTCTAAGGAAGTTTAGCATGCAGTTTGGTGAAATTGTGAAATCGCTAAATGCTATGCTCAAGTAGGATGCTAAGGTTGAATGGACACTAGAGGTGAAGCAGGATTTTGCAAAGATAAATAAGGAAATCACTAGCGCTATTGTCTTAGTCATCTTTGATTATTCCAAGTCATTATACATTTACTCGTTTGCCTTAGATCATTCATGTGCTAGCATGTTGACCCAAAAATATGATGAAGGAAGTGAGAATCCTATTGCATTCATGAGTACTCCATTGAAAGATGTTGAATTATATTATCCAATTATTAAGAAATAGGCCTATTCTCTAGTTTGTGGTGTCAAGAAATTTAGACACTAAATCTTAAGGAATAAGGTAATTTCTATTGTTTTGGACTTGATGGTTAAGATATTATTGATGCAAATTGAACGAGGGGAAAGGAGAGAAAATTGGGTTAGCATGCTACAAGAGTATTACATGGAGATACAACCGATGAAGCTTGTTTGAGGCTAAGCCCTCACCCAAATGATGGAAGAAACTGATTTGGGACTCATCGCCTAGTAGTACAACTTAGAGGATGTTTCCCCTGATGATTGGTATGATGATAATAAATATTATCTACTAAGTCAAAAATGTCTGCCACACTTGCAAGGAGTCTAAAAATGAGCCCTACGACTAAATAGTAGCAACTATATCCTAAAATGTGCGATGTTGTACAAGATAAACCATGAATGGATCTACGTTTGATTCCTTTGGAAAGCTGAAGCCACGAAATATTTGGAAAGGGGCATGGATCAGGTCTTTCGATAGCTCACCATATCATATGAGCTAGGTATTACTAGCCCACACTATTTAAGGATGCTTAAAACTATGTTTAGGCCAGCCATGTTTGTTAGAATTCTACCACTTTGGAGAAGCATGTTGTTGTTTTTTACTACAACCAGTCATGGAGGTAAGGCCATTCACATAGCGGGGACTAGACTTCACTGGTCCAATTAACCCACCATCCTTTGTAGGACATAGGTACATTCTTACTGCTAGTGATTATTGTACTAGATGAATGGAAGCTATTTCTTGTAGATAGTGTACAATGAAGGTGGTAATCAAGTTTCTTGAAGGATATGTTACCAATCACTTTGGATGTCCTTTTTCTCTGGTATGTGATAATGGTCTAGCCTTTTCCTCTCTAAAATTTGTGGGCTGTGCTTTTGATTATAAGATTGTACTAAAATTTGTGTTAAATTACTACCCATAGGGAAATGGGTTAGTTGAGTCCACTAACAAGAATTTGTTCACAATCATTCATAAATTTATAAATAAGAACTCAAAGGATTGTCACAACCAACTACAATTTTCTCTATAGGTAGATTGTTTTCGACATAAGGAATCCTTAGGAAACTCCCTCTATCACCTAGTCTATGGTTTAGAACCTATTTTCTTGATTCACCTTAAAATCCCCATGCTACAATTTATCAATAAATACTATGATGAGGGAGAATATCTTGAAGCCCATTTGGCTAAGTTGCTCCACTTAGAAGAAAAAAGAGATGAAGCTATATACAATTTTTCCAGACATCAAGGCATATTCAAACAATGGTTCAACTGTAGGGCCATGGTTAAAGCCTTTACAATTTCCAATCTAGTGTTATATTGGGATAAGGCCCATGAGAAGAAAGGGAGACATGATAAATTCAACAAGCTTTGGCTTGGACCCTTCTAGATTTTTGAAATCTTCGGAGATAATTCCTTTTGCCCGAAGACTCTCACCAGGGAAGATGTCTTGTTACCAGTCAATGAGAAATACATTAAGCATTATTTCCTTGCTTGATCTACTATAGCTTGCCTATGTACATAGTTAGCTTAGGTGTCCTATCATAGATTTAGGTTGATTTAGGGTAGTGTGCTTACATTTGTTTCCATCCACTTTTGTTTTGTTGGGATGTGTTCCTTTTCCTTAATATGGTGGCTATGCATGGTGTGTTCAAAGGGTTGATTTTTCTGCACATTCACATTTGTTCATTGAATAAGAATTCATAAGTTATCAGGAATTTTTTATTTGCTTCAAAAAAATTGGTTTCATCAACTAAACTCTTGCTTGATCTAGAAGAGAATCCTTGTCTGAATCCTTTCACATTTTTATCAATATTAACAAGACACACATCTTTAATAGTCCCAATGGACCATACAGTAGTTATCATGAGGTCCTGATGGGTGAAAAATATTGAATTTTCTTCAGTGACAACTGTAATCTCCAAACCCTACTATAGGCTTCATAGCTTATTTAGTTGTACAAAAGAAGTACCAAAAGAAAGTATAAAAGATAAAAGAAACGAAACAAAATAAAATTGTTAAATGAGCAACTGTGTGGATGTGTGAACAACTCTATCAAGGATATGGATGCTCAATTGGTAATAGAGCAATGTTCATGGGGATTACAGTGACAACCTCAATGGGGATATGGACACCTGACTGGAAATGAGGCAATGTCGAGGTTACTTTTGGAGTTAGATTACTTACATACCCTATCTTAGTTGATTGGTTACTTTTATTTATAGTCTCTAAGGGAGAGGAATTAATTCATCACACACATGTTTTTGTGATACTTATGATTTGATCTAGTGAAGGATTTAGTTCTCCTTTGAGCCTTGAGTTTACCTTAGGATACCTTATTTCTAGTCTATGGAACTAGAGGTTCTAGGTTCTAGATGATCCTTATCCCTAGAATGCTCAAGAACATTCCCCAATAGAATTTCCATTTGTTGTGCTTTTCGCACACACGCCTTGGTTGAACTAGGGACCCTCTTTTTGCATTTCTTTTTTCTAAGTTAGTTCGCTCTCGCTCCACTTTTGTGCTCTTGCTCTTGCACCTAATTGATCAAAATCCCTTCAAAATTTCCAATTCCTGTCTTGTCTAGACCACTTGTCAAAGATTCATTAAGTTTGGAGAATTTACAGAATTTCCTATGTAGTTTTCCATTATGCGGAAGCCATCACTCTCTTTTCCATTTGTGGAAATTTATTTGTTGGCACCATATGTGAGATTTCATCATCATGGAACCATATGTTTGGGCTTCCTCCATCCATTTTTTCATATGGCATTCAACTAACCAACATCAGCACTGCATTTTCCACACTAGTCCATGCATGTGGTTTTAAAAAAACCTGCATTTAATGGCATGTATTAATGGCTATAAGGGTTATACATAGTGGATCTAATGGTTCATTTTTCTCACCCTTTTAAATTTGATAGTTTCATCAAGCTATTTATAGCTCAAGTGATTTAAATATTTAAGCAATATTCCACCTTCCATTTGCATGGAACCAAGTAAGGGTAATTATCATTTTCGCTTATGTGCCTTTTGAATTTTCCAAAAATTGTACATGTTAGGGTTTTTAGGATGAGTAGGTATAGGAATTATTTGGGTGGTTTAATTCATGGTAGGTTTTTGAGTGGACATGATAAAATGAATTCTGCAACACTTCAATTGAATTTTGAAGGGGATTCATGAGTAAAAAAACCTTGTTGTAGTTTAAATCTGACCCTTAATTAACCCATGGCTACTAAACTCTAGAACCCATAAAACGTAGGATCACTTCCATGGGATGCCACCTTTGATATTTTGTTTCAATGGCATAAGTGACTATGGCATCTAATTTATTCACTTCCATGGGCAAACCTTAGGATCCTCAAGATATCAAAACTCAAAAATTGCCAAACATTGAATCTCTTTGTGAAAGTCCCGATGTAGGATGTCATTGGTGGAAATCCATGAAACCCAAGCCATATTTATGGCATAAACCATCTCAATGCCAAAATGAATGATTCCCACAATCATCAAAACCAAAAAGCCTTAAAATAATAAATTCCCAAATCTTTGTGAGAGTTCCCATGTGGGACACCATTGGTGAGAAGCCATGGGGCATAAGTCATTTCAATGGAAAAACATAATTAGATTTTTGATTGATGGCTTCCACATTCATATTCTACACAATTCTTCAAATGAACTATAAATAGTGTTACCTTTGACCTTAGCACTTTTGCATTCATTGAAATTAAGTGTGGAATCCAATGCAGGTTTTCCCATGCAGGATGCCGCTTGCGAGTTTTCGTTCACCCCAAGCTATTTTGAACAGTATAAACCTTGACGAAATCTGAATGGATGGCTTCAGCACGATTCTTTTTTAAATTTCCCAAACACATGCTTGAACCATGAAATGGACTTCCCACATGTCGAATGAACCCTTTGATGAATTGACCTTAAAACATTGAATGTTTAAAATGCTTGTAGGTTTCCTATGTAGGATGTCGCCTGTGGTGTGCCATGACCTTCAGGTCATTTTCAATGGCTTATCATTTGATGACATCCTCATGCATTGCATCCACATGCCAACTTTCCACACTTTGCAAAATGATAAAATTTCCAAGTATGGTGGCATGATGTAACTTCAATTTTATTTCTCATGTGTTAAACTAGCTCAACCCATAATTTTCCAAGTTTAAAATGATTTTTGGGATTGCAATGCAGGAAGCCATTTGTGGGATGCCATCATTCATGGGTTGTTTCTCCAGCATAGACCTTAACAGCTTTTGCACCAGTGGCTTCCGCATTGGGTTTTTCTACAAAACTCTAGAGGGAAATTTTGACCAAGTATAGTGATCCCAAGTGTTTCAATTTGTATTTTCCATGTGACTTAATGAATTCACACTAAAGTAAATTGATGTTGTGTTGATGTGGAAAGGTGACCATGATATTCCATCTGTAGAATGCCATTGCACTAGTGCCACTATCGACGACTTTTATATTAATGGCATTCGTAGGATGAAAATCTGCATAGCCAGGAATGTATAACTACAAAACCCACAAATGGTCAAGAAATTCCAAAAATCAATGGATTTGTGGATGCATTTATTGATTTTTTAACCCTCCCTAATTTTTTAGGACATTTATCACATGTTCTTTGTGCAGAATTTTTGGAACAATTTGAAAAGATTGACAAAGCAAGAAGAGCGCAAGAGCTACAAAGGGTGAAAAGGAGAAATCCACAATGAGGTATGACTTCCATGGAGTCGAGTGCACTTTGAGGTTTCTCTCACAATGGGACAAGGTTATAGGCACTGATTTGGGTCATATAAATATTGATGAATTCAAATTGCATGTCCTAGTTAGCCCGTAGACTGAAGAGGGGTGAAAATTAAAGAAAATGAGAATTTCTAAGGAAGTGGGCTTCCCTCTAGCTTTGATTAGCCCAGAATTAATCTTTGGATGCAAAGAGTGCTGCCATTAGCCAACAAGGAGGATAGTGACTATTGACAGGAGAGTATTGGCTGACTTGACTCCTATGTCAATCAAGAAAACATTTGGGATCCCTTTGTTTGACAAAATGGAGGATGTCGAGAATGAGTATGTGCAAAACGTATGGAAAGAAAACCCCATAGGCTATAAGAAAACAATCAATCATGCATAGTTGATTGATCCTTTTCTAAGTGTGTGGAAGTTTCCTACAAATATTTATCAGACTGACTTCATTGAGGAAGTCAATGACCTTGTAACACTTCTAAGTAGGGTGATGAGACTCCCAACCTGCTTTATCTTTGAAGAGTGGATGTGGTACTTTATAGAGGAGATCATTAGGGGTGACACAAAGTTTCATTGGACCAATATGATAAGTGATAGTATTCACAATCAACTTGTTGTGATGAAGAAAACCAAGGAGTTCTACATGACCTCTTACATTGTGTATCTCTTAGTTTTCAATTTTCCTTATAACGGGTTGAATTGTGTTGGTGAGACTGGGATGAAGAAAGGACAAACCATGATTTATGAATTTTACCCATAGCTATAGTACATGAATTACAAGAAGGATTGTAGGTAGGTAATTGATTCTTTTATCATGCATATTCTATGAAAACTTCCAAATGACTACAATAAAAGGTTATCCCACTATGTGCAGGGATTGATCAAGAATTTTGGGTACTAGTTGATCTAGTTCCCCAAATTTACCTACATAAGGGTTGAAGGATTCTCAGGATTCTTGTATCATTTACAATGGTATCCCAATGATAGAATAATATTGTTAGACCTTACTCAATAATTACAAACTTCTAATTCATTGCTGCAATAAATGCACCATGCAGGGGTCCCATATCTCAACGTCTCTGGTCAAAGAATGTATTCATGCCTTGCTTCCCCTTGTGTAGAATATAACCTTGAGTTGCATATTGAGCAAGGATTCCTTGACCCTTGGAGAAAATTGAGAAAACATGTTGGGAGTAAACACACTCATAAGACCTATATTGAAGATTTTTGGGAGAATTGTGATGAGGATCATGAAGTCTAGAGGTGACATTAAATGCAAATAACAACAAAGTTCATAAAATCTATTGATTTTTTTCTAGTCCAACTAAGTGGTCGAGGATAATAACACTCTTTATGAAGCATGGAATGCTATTGCAAAGGTACCCCTACTAGTAATTGACTAGACTAAGCTAAAAATTATAGACTTAGACACAATCATGCACCCAATTGAGCAAAAGACTAAAAGGTGGTTAATTAGTCAAGTGGTTCAATTACACTATCAAGGTGCTGAATTAACTTATGGAGAATTGGAAGATGAAATTGAAAGTGAAAGAGAAGGTGGAGTTGAGGCTAGTTCTTTGGGAGAAACCCCAAAATATCTGCCAGCCACTAGGTCAAGGAAAAGAAAGGATGTGCCAAAGCGACAACCTAAGTAGAAAGTATACTCCAAAAATGTGGTAGAGGGGCAAAGGTCACCAAGGATATCCAAGAAAACTAGAACCTTTCTTCCTGACATGCCAACCATACAAGAGGAGTCCTTGCCCCTGAAGGAGGAAGGTAAGCCATAATCACCTCCACCTACCACTTCCCCACTTTCATCTGCTACTATTGCACCATCTTCTTGCACTCTATCACCACTACCCATATCATCTCCGCCCACTATGAACATCTCAGTTCATCTTACCTTCACTTCTTCGAAAACTTCTATGATCATGGTTGAATCTTCCTCATCAACTTCTCCCTTATCTTCTTCTTCACTCCCACCTTCACAATTGACTTTCTCCCCTCTACCACCTTCCATTTCCACTACCCCTATGACACCTATTACATTAACCAAGACCTTTGTTTCATACAAAATATGAATCGCCAATTTTTTGAGACTATTTTTAATCCTAAGGCTAAATTCTTCATGGCCCATCTTGATGCTTCATTACCTACCCCTCCACCTCCTATTGAGCCACCAAAAATGGATGCAACCATGCAAATATGTGTAGAAATGGGAAGGAGTGAATGGTAGCTTATGGGGACAGCTAATACAATTAGAGAGCCTACAAGTTTAGATCATGATGATTACTATGAGCATGTTGAAAAAGACATGAAAATTGTTGATTTGGATGAGTTTCCTTCAAAGGATGAAGGGAAAAAATACCCAAGGATGGGGATCTAAGTGGATTTGACAAGAATTATAATGTAGAAAAATCTAATAAAGAGCACGAAGATGAGAAGAATAAGGAACATGATGTCAAGGAAGCAACTCCAGAGGAGCACCATCCTAAAAAAAGGGGAGGATGATGCTACAAGACATGAAAAAAGCAAAGAAAAAGGAGGTAAGGATCAACATATCAACATAGAGGACGAAGAAGAAAATGTCATCACGGATGACAAAATTCAAGAAGTCAGCCAAGATAAGGGCCAATAAGATGATGAAATACATTTAGAAAAAGAGGAAGGAGAAAAGAGTGTTGATAAAATAAATATTGAACCTTATCAAGAGGCAGGAGTTGAGCATGAATGGGGTGAGAAAACAACAAAAGAAGAAAATATTGGTGAAAGAAATGTAGAATTCATTGAGCCTGATAAAGGGAAGGCAATAATGCAGTAAGAAGGGTAGAATCAGGGAGGGAAGAATGCTAAAGATGCCCCTAGGTATGAAGAGGAAGAGTTGCTAAAGGATCAAGAAGATACATAAGATGAATTCAACACTACATCTCTTGATCAACAAACAAAAATCCTAGAGCAACAACTAAAAAGAAAACCTCCAGTGCTACAAGATCCAAAGGCTCAACTAGAAGCTATTTTGGCCTGTGCCCAGGTCAAGCCCAAGGAGAAGAATAAGCCAAAGATCAAATCTCATATTACTATAGATGCATTAGGATGCCAAATCTTGTAGGTGGTGACTCTAACAGTCGATAAGGATGTGGGGACCATTCAGGCTAAATATTATGAAACAACATCTATCAGTCTTGGCCCCACCTCTCGAGCGTACAAGATAGATAAATTCTAAGGGTTGGTCACCAATATTTTGAATCAAATGGCTAAAGACCAGGCCATAGAGATAAAATTAAATTCTCAAGTGGTGGAGTTGAATTTTTTTATAAAGAAATGGGATAACTTTAGGGAGGAAGCCCCAATTAAATCACTATCACCTACATTATTGTGCAAAGAAGAAATTGGTAAAATGGAAAATATGAGGACATGGACCAAGTCTACCTCGAACTTGCTCAAAAGGGTGACTGACTTGGGAAAAAAATCCATTCATTATGGGGTCAAGATGCATAATAATTTTTTGATTCTAAAAAAATGAGATTGAAAAGGAGGTAGACACATACAAATATTTTCCTAATATTTACAAGATGCCATGCCCCAAGCTAAAGTGCGTTGTAATGCCCTGCCTCATAACCCTAGAAGAATTTGTAATAACTATGGAAGCGTACAATTATTTTTCTTTAAAATTGCATTATTAACATAGAAGATGCACTACACTTTCGCAACAACCTCTAAGGCATGCGACAAAGGTTACATCTAGATCCATAACATATACAATACTCAAATTAAGAATTTAATTAATTAAAACAAGAATTAAATTACATACATTCAAACCTATAAATTACATCACATAGATAAAATATACATCAATATTATAACAATACATTAATTAATCAATAAAGTTTACATCACTCATTCCTAGAATGAGGTAGATCATACATATGAGTTAAAAAATACATGAGACTGCCTTGAATACAATTGAGGGGTGATAAAATTACAAGAGTCATCTACAACAATAAAAAATGCATGCAATAAACAAGCTAGAATCCATGAGTTGTCCACTAGAAAACCTCACCATCACAATTAGAAAAAAGGGGACCCAACAGAGTAGGGTGTATCTTCCTCCCAACCAAGTGGTACCCAAAGGCCCACCCCCATGCTAGGAAATAGTAACAAGGTTCCCTAGATAGGACCATCGACCACTAGACACAGGCTAATACATAACTGAACTTAAAAATACTAGTACAACACTAACTCAAAGGGTACAATGCTTCTAGTGTTAAATAATAAGATACAATAGTGAACCAACCATACTACTGACATAGAAGGAGTGTCATCACAAAGGTGCATGGGTTACCCCGATAGATCATCCCAGACCCCATTCCCAATCGAGAACCACTCTCCTACTGTCAACACATGGAACAAAACCACTCCAAACTTAGGAGGAAAAATTAAAAAAATCCACTCCATACAAAGGAGGTAATATGATGTAGAGTGGTAGGGAAGGTAAACAAATAGCTGTGATGGCAAAGACACTCAACTTAAATGCTTCTATTAAATACTCTTACATGGATCCTCAAACTACATTACTCCTTAAGAGATCAGCCCTCTCACACCTAGGGCTCACAACTCAGACCTCTTACAGACCTTAGGAACATTGAATCATGTATTTTTGGATAATAATAAGGTGTAACAACTTCCTATCACTTAGGTTTCAACAAGCTTCCACAAACTATGGTCAATTAAGCACTTTTATCCCTTAAGGCTAGTAGCCTTCACCCAGTAGGATAGTAAAAAAAAAAAACACATATAGGACTATCAAGCCTCAAGGAACCTCTTACAGACCTTAGGAACATTGAATCATGTATTTTTGGATAATAATAAGGTGTAACAACTTCCTATCACTTAGGTTTCAACAAGCTTCCACAAACTATGGTCAATTAGGCACTTTTATCCCTTAAGGCTAGTAGCCTTCACCCAGTAGGATAGTGAAAATAGAACACACATATAGGACTATCAAGCCTCAAGGATGTTGGATCCAAACACCCAACATGAACCCCTACAATAGCTCAAGACCTTTCTTTCTGATTGTCAAAGCACAACCCACAATACAACTTCCTACCGTTGTTCCAAAAGGCCTAATTCACAGACCTACACCTGGGTTTTGATTACCTAGGATCTCTACTTCACCCCAAAGCAAAAAAAATGAATCATTCAGGTTCTCCACACCTATTATTATCATTCCTAAGTGCCTTATATACTACTTTCAGAGATAAAGCAAAAACTCACTCTTTTGCTTGTCAAAATGGCTTGCCACATAGAGATGTTAAGCCAAGAATCTTACCATGATTCCTCCAAAAAGTCTTCCATTCTCCCAAAACTTCAAGGAAAAATAAGATAGGCATACATATTCCATCCCACCTGGTTTTAGCAGTTATAACATGTGGGAATGGAAGGTATTCACATTTTCCCTTCAAAACCTTGCTTTTAAGGGTTTTCAAACCACCCGAGAGTAAAATGGAGAGATCTCACTCAATTCTCAATGAAAAATAACCACTACAATTCCAAAATAGATTTTATTCAATTATGTATCCAACCATTATAGGCTTGGAGTGTGGAACAACACGTGCAGGCCGTACAATGTACAGGATCAAATTTTTTTTAATGAAAAACAGAGAAAAAAAACAAACTTCTTATTAGAAACTCTTTCCACACTTGTTCAACAACCTTTACTCAACCAAGCGAGGCATATTTGAAGCCTTATAACTCCCTCCAATGTCTTCCAACTTCCATTTGAATCATTTGGTCATTGAAAACATCATTAGACTTCATTTATACACATAAATGCCTAATTAAGGCAATTTGACCAACTTTCCTCAACTCGCCTACAAAGAGGCCTCCAAATTATATGAAAGGAATCCAAGCCCACTAAATTAGGCAAGGTGACTCCCCTCAAGTTTCAAGCTACACCAAAACATCCTTATTTCTTAATTTTCCAAGGTGAACTAGACTTACAAAAGGAGGATGGAGTCCTTGTTTATACAAAGGGTTGGTCACCAAGACCAAAAATCAACCAAACACCTAGAAGACCTATTAAAAAGCCTTGAAATGGTCCATAAGACCTTATTCCAACACAAAAACAAAACAAAAATATAGCAAAATCATTCTAGGTCCATTAGACCCATGGGTACTCCCACACCATACTCCCAAGCAAGAAAAAGATCTCAAGTCCTCTTTGAGATCAAGTCCTCTATAGTAGTTCCATGCTATTTAATGCCAGATTCAAACATACAAGTGGAATCCTCTTTCTGTAGACCTTTCCACTTAAACAAGTACTCCTTATAGACCTTCCTTCTAGTCCTCTTTGTCTCCTTGGTGTCTAGGATGCATTCAAGAGTCACAAGTTAGCTTGGGGGTAATTCCTTAACCCAATATTCATCTTCCATTGGTGTTGGACCTGTTGCATCCCCTACATTCAAAAAATATTTGAAAGGATACAAGTTATAAACATTAAAGAGAGGAGAGATTTCCACCCCAAGAGGTAGCTCTATTTCATAAGAATTTTGGCCAAACATGTGGACCACCTTGCAAGGTCCTATCTTTTTCATCATGATTTTAGTATACTTTCCCTTTGGAAGTATCTCCTTCTTCAATTGAGCCATCACCAAATCTCCAACCTTGTATTGAACATCCCTCTTCTTCAAATCTGCTCTTTCTTTGTACTTCTCAACATTCTTTTCTAGAGTTTCCTTCACTTGTTGATGGATATCCTTGATTGTAACAAAAAAGTCCTCTCCTTGAGAAATTCTCCTATCAACTCCTTGTATATCTCTTAACTCATCGACCCCTCTAGGGTGCATGCCATAGAATACTTCAAAAGGGCTCCTACCAATGCTCCTATTCATGAAGTCATTGTATGCAAATTCAGCCTAAGGTAAAATTAGATCCGAAGCTTGTCCATGCTCCTTAGTAAGACATCTCAAGAGATTTCCCAATGATCTATTCACCACTTCAGTTTGTCCATCCATTTGTGGATGGTATGCAGAGCTAAAGGACATATTTGTCCCAAGTTTCTTCCACAAGGTCCTCCAAACATGACCAATGAACTTAGAATCTCTGTCAGAAATAATCCTTAAGGAAAATCCATGCATTCTAAAAACCTCCTTAAAGAAGATACTTGCTATACTAGATACATCATTGGTGAGTTTACAAGGAAGAAAATGAGCCATCTTACTAAACCTATCAACCACCACAAAAACACTGTCAAAAACTTTTTGGGTTCTAGGCAGCCCCAATACAAAATCCATTCTTACACTCTCCCAAAGCCTATTGGGTATGGGAAGTGGTTGATAGAGCCCTACATTTGATGAAGTTCCCTTTGCTCTTTGGAAAATTATGCATCCATCCACAAAATTTCTCAAATCCACTTGCAGCCTTGGCCAATAGTAGTACCTCCTCACTTGTTGTAAGGTCTTATCAAGGCCAAAATGACCTCCAAGACTCTCACTGTGTTTCTCCTTTATAATATTCTCCCTCATTGAGCATTTAGGCACACATAGTTGGGTTCCTTCGAAGAAAAAACCATTCTGAAATAGAAAATCAAAGTATTCACCATGAAAAGTATTCAAATGCCAATCACAAGTTTTGTATACCTCCTTAAAATCTACATCTTCATGATACATGTCTTTCAATGCATCAAAACCCATGCTTTGGAGTTGGATCTCTTGCACTACAAGTGCCCTTATATAGAGAGAATCTTCCACCTTATTTGCTTGGCCCTTCTTATGCTTTATTGTGAATGTATAGGCTTGTAAATACTCAACCCACTTCATGTGCCTATGTTTGAGTTTGTCCTGTGCATTCAAGAAACTCAAAGCATGATTATCTGTATAGAAAATAAATTCTTTAGGTACCAAGTAGTGCCTCAATTTTTTGAGGGCTGCGACCATAGCATACAATTCCAAATCATAGGAATAATACTTCCTCTTTGCTTCATTCAACCTCTCACTAAAAAATGCAACCGGTCTACCTTCTTGGCCCAAGACAACCCTTATTGCTTGGTTACTAGTATCACATTCAATTGTAAAAACCATATCAAAACCAGGGAGCACAAGTATAGGTTGTTGTGCTACTCTCTTTTTCAGATATTCAAACCCTTTATCAGCCTCATTGGTCCAAGAAAAGTTACCATTGTTACCTCCTTTGATGGTGTCCAAGATGGGTGCACAAATTTGACTAAATTTCTTGATGAAATTTCTATAAAAGCTTGCAAGTCCATGAAACATTCTCACATCTCCCATGGATTTTTGTGTTGGCCAAGGAATAATATAATCCACCTTTGAAGGATCCATCTTCAAACATCTCTTGGAGATGACAAATCCAAGGTACACTAGTTATCCCTTCATAAATTCACACTTTTCCATGTTGATTAGCAACTTCTCCTCTTGTAACCTCTTCAATACCATGTCAATTTGCTTCAAATGTTCTTCTTTAGACCAACTAAACACAATAATATCATCTAGGTAAACCACAATAAACTTTCCAATGAAAGGTCTCAATACCTCATTCATAAGATGCATAAAGGTGCTAGGGAAATTTGACAACCTAAAGGGAATCACCAACCATTCATAGAGGCCCTCATTAGTCTTAATAGTTGTCTTACATTCATCACCCTCTCTAATCCTTATCTGATGATAACCACTTTTCAAATCAATCTTGGAAAAGTAGGATCACCCTGCTAGGAAATCCATAAGGTCCTCCATTCTTGGCATTGGGAACCTATATCTGATTGTGATCCTATTAATGGATTTTGAATTAGTGCAAAGCATCAAATTCCCATCCTTCCTTGGTGCTAGGATAGTAGGAAAAACACATGGGCTCAAACTCTTTCTTACTAGCCCCTTATCCAACAAATCTTGCAATTGTCTTGCAATCTCTTCATTCTGAGTGGGTGTCATCTTATATGCAGCCTTATTGGGAAATGTAGCCCCTAGAATCAGATCCATATGGTTGCTTATATCCCTAATGGGAGGTAGGGAACTAGGTAATTCATTTACCATTATGTCCTTATAGTTTTCCAACAACTCTTGGACCTCTCTAGGTGCATCTTCCTTCTTCTTTGAGGGAAGATCTATTTCACTCTTTGGCTTCATAATCGGGAAGAATCCTATTCCTCCTCCTTCCTTCAAGGTCTTCATGAACTCCTTCTCACCCACCATCAAAACACTAGGCCCTGCATGCTTTTCCTTGTCTTCTTCTATGAGAGGTGTGAGGTTGTAAGTCACCCCATCCTTCACAATGGAGTATGTATTCTTCTTCCCATCATGCTTGCGCTTCCTATCAAACTACCAAGGCCTCCCAAGCAGCAAGTGCAACACATCCAGAGGGATGATGTCAGATAGGATCTTGTCCTTGTATGACCCAATGTTGAATTCTACCCATACTTTCTCATTCACCAAGACTTGTTGTCCTTTACTAAGCCATGAAAATTTGTATGGCTTAGGGTGAGAAATCCTTCTCAAATTCAATTTTTCTACCATCTCAATTGAAACAAGATTATTACTTGATCTAGTATCCACTACTATCTTACACACCTTACCTTGTACCTTGAAATTGATTCTGAAGAGTTCCTTCCTTTGTGGGGGTTCTTCAGGGATTGGTGCCTTGAGCAATGCTCTCCTAATCATCAAGTTCTCTCCAACTTCTTATGTGAGGTTTACTGCAAGTGAGGTCACACTTTCTTCATCTTCATGTACCAATTGATTCCTCCTCTCTCCACCATGAGATCTTGATCCTTGATTTTTTGAGCCATTTGAAGGATGGATGCCCAAGCTGGTTGAAAGTGTAACATCTCCCTAAAAACTGATTGGAACTTCTCCCTCCATTAGATATGCCTCTACCATTTGGTCTCCTAAGCCTAAATCCCCCTCTATTTCTTGATTACCCACTTGATTCATTAGGATTAGAATCCTCTTGTTGCTTTTGGGACTGATTTCTACCCCCAAAGTTGCCTCTACCTCTGAAATTCATGCCTCTTCCTCTATTTTTTTGCTCTTCTTTCCTTCTTATCTTCTATTGAGCCTTATGTGTAATTTTTATGCAATAATCCATGTTCTTAGGGACAAGAAAACTGATCTCATCTTGTATGTTGAGCCTTAGGCCATTGATATACCTATCCACCCTTTCATTCTCACTCTCCACATGATCACATCTCATGCTCAACTTGAAGAATTGTTTAGTGTAGGATGAAATATCCATGTCTTTTTGCTTCCGATTTTACCTCTTTTTGAACTCCTACACCTCATAATCAGCAAGCAGTAATTGTGCCTTCAACATATGCACCATCCTATCCCATGAGTTGATCACAGAATTACCAATCTTCACCCTTTCTCCTTGGATGAAATTCCACCATGTCAAGGCAGATCCCTTCAACTTTTCTTTGGAAAATTTCACCTTCTTGTTCTCTACCATTTCTTTGTATTCAAAATATTTGTCCAATGCCTCTACCCATTCTAACACTTCTTCCACATCTATCTTTCCACTATACACCGATGGGTCAATCTTCACTTCAAAGGACTCTCCTCTTGATGCTTGCAATGCTTTAACGATTCTTCTCTCATGACAGGAAATCTCTTCCTCCTGAGGGTTCTCTCCACCTTCTGCAAGTCCTTCACCCTTTGGCTCTTCTTCAGAGGAAATATCTTCCTCTATGGCCACTCCTCTCCTTCTATTAATTTCCTTTAAGGCCTCCACCTCTTGTCTCAAGGCCTTCAACTCTTTTGCAACCACCGATCTAGGTTGTTTTGGAGGCATGATGTCTTCGCTTTAGAAATTACCTGCAATCAAGCTTTGATACCACTATGATGTAGAGTGGCAGGGAAGGTAAACACACAAATAGGGTTCACAACTCAGACCTCTCACACCTAGGGTTCACAACTTAGACCTCTTACAAACATTAGGAACATTGAATCATGTCTTTTTGGATCAGAATAAAGTGTAACAAATTCCTAGCACTAAGGTTTCAACAAGCCTCCAC
Organism: Sequoiadendron giganteum; assembly: GCA_007115665.2. NCBI lineage: Eukaryota > Viridiplantae > Streptophyta > Pinopsida > Cupressales > Cupressaceae > Sequoiadendron > Sequoiadendron giganteum. Next base: position 539,099,977 of record CM021105.1, read on the forward strand.
AAACTATGGTGAATTAGGAACTTTTCTCCATGAAATTCAACATAAAAAACACATATAGGACTATCAAGACTCAAGGCTATTGGATCCAGACACCCAACATGAACCCTTACAAGGCCTCAGGACCTATCTTTTTCATTGTAAAAGCATAGGCCACAATACAACTTCCTACTGTTGTTCCAAAAGGTCTAATTCACAGACCTACACCTGAGTCTTGATTACCTAGGATCTCCCTACACCCCAAAGCCCAAAATTTTATTCCTATAGGTTATCCACACTTTTTAGCATCATTCCTAAGTGCCTCATAGACTGGTTTTGAGATATCAAGAAAAAACTCACTCTTTTGCTGTCAAAATGGCTTGCCACATATAGATGCCAAGCCAAGAATCTCACCATGCTTCCTCCAACAAGTCTTCTATTCTCACAAACCTTCAAGTAATAATAATAAAGACATACATCTTCCATACCACCAGGTTTTAGCAGTTCTAACACATGGGAATGGAAGGTATTCACATTTTCCCTTCAAAACCCTAGTTTCAAGGGTTTTCAGACCACTCGAGAGTAAAATGGAGAGATATAACTCAATTCTCAATGAGAACTCACCACTCCAATTCCAAAAGAAAGGTTATTAAATTATATATCCAACCATTATAGGATTGGAGTATGGATCAACACGTACAGGTCGTACAACATATAGGATCAGCAATTTCTTAATGAAGAACACAGAAAACAACAAACTTCTTATTAGAAACTCTTTCCAAACTTGTTCAACAACCTTTCCTCAACCAAGAGAGAAATATTTCAATCCTTATAACTCCCTCCAACATCCTCCAACTTCAATTTGAATCAGTTGGTTGTTGGAAACACCATTAAACTTCATTTAAACACATAAATGCCTAATTAAGGCAATTTGATCCACTTTCCTCAACTCACCTACAAAGAGGCCTCCAAATTACATGAAAGGAATCCAAGCCCACTAAATTAAGCAAGGTGACTTCCATCAAGTGTCAAGATACACCAAATCATCCTTATTTCTTAATTTTCCAAGGTGAACTAGACTTACAAAAGGAGGATGGAGTCCTTGTTTATACAAAGGGTTGGTCACCAAGACCAAAAATCAACCAAAAACCTAGAAGACCTATTACAAAGCCTTGAAATGGTCCATAAGACCTTATTCCAACACAAAAACAAAACCAAAATATAGAAAAAGCATTCTAGGTCCATTAGACCCATGGGTGCTCCTGCACCACAATACATCCTCGTTTGAGGAAACCGGGTAATTACTGATAAAGGAAAACACACTAACCAGGGGTCATGCAATGGGCTGAAATAAAAATAATTTACAACCCCCAACCAATAACACCAGTAGAAGACTTATAACATTCCTAACCCATTCCCTAAGAAAATAAATAGAGGAAATTACATGCAAACACAATATAGAGAAAATAAACTACTTTTGGATATTTTAAATCCAATCACAAAGAATGTATCAATTGGGAAAATTATTTTTATAGGAAAAAAAATTTACAAATAACTTCTACAGAAGAATTTTTCAACTTTAAAATAGAGTTTGTCATATCCCTCTCCATAAGAAAATCTAGCAAGAAGCAAATCATCTATTTTCCACAAACAACATTTCATAATTTCCACAGAGAGTTTTTCATATTCGACCAGAAAAACAAATCTAAAGAGAAGGAACAATAAAATTCATACCAATAATCCCACAAGAAATTTCTTGAGAAGCTTTCAACCTACAGGAAAATTTTCTACAGAAAACTAAATTTCCTTCCAAGGAAGATTTTCCTTCCAAATCCCTAACTGGTTCTTCTAAACTAACAATAATCCCAATTTATAATATTTTGCAATAGTTTTCCACTCATTCGATAGAGGATTTTATTCTATAGAGGATTTTATATATGACAATTACAATTTTAAAACAAAACCCAAACTTAAAAGCTTGCACAGACAATATTTTCTAGAGAAAGATCTAAACTAACAAGCTTTTCAATATAAAATTAACAAAAATTAAAGAAGGAACCTATAGTCCAACGCCTGTGAATTTGTAAATTCAAGTAGCACCTCCTCCAGAGTTCCAAATATTTTCTCCTAGATAAATAATAGCTTCCATCAAAACAATACAATTTCCCAACACACAAACTTTTCCCGAGATTAATTTTAGAAAATATCAAGAACACAAAGCTTTTCCTGAGAGCAATTTTTCCAAAAATTTCCAGAACGCATGCAAATCATAAAAGACTTTTTTTTATAATCTTTTCCCCAACACACCAAATATCCTTTGTGCTTCTCTATAGAGAAGCTTCTCACTTCTATCATCAAAGCCACAATTTTCTCCCCGTGAATAAATTTTCAACAACATCATAAATTCTTCAACACATGTAAAAAATTAAAAAAAATCTTTAACAACCAACTTGCATAAAATCCTCCAGAAATTTAAAATTAAAAACATTTAATAATTACAAAATATTTACCATTTCAAATTTAACTGAATTAAACTAATTTAATTAATTAATAAATAATATAATCCTAAGGTTAGACTATTTACCAATTAAAATTAATTAATTAATTTAATTAATTCACAACTTCTAACATTAAAATAAGATTAATTTAATAATCATCTTAAATAATTAAATCCATTAAATTCCCCTTTTTTCAAACATTTCAACATAATAATTCAAAGCAAGATAAACAACTTTTAAACAAGTAAAATCGATTAAAACCAACGACACACTGAGACTAGGGTAAAGGCTTGACACATGAATCCTAGCTACTATCTCCCAATCAACATTACTGTTGGGCAATGGACACACTCAAACTTGTAAAGCTAGGTGGATTCGATGTCCTATACCTGCAAACCTATAAACATGGCATATATCGAACTTGCATATATACATCATAGTATAACACACCGTGAAGAGGAAATCATGGAATTGTAGGGCACTCGCAAGCAAGTGGTGCAATTTCATCCCCTTCACCAATACACTATCATGAAACTGAAAATTATAACATATATAATTTACTCATGTGAAAATAAAAATGTTATTCCAAATAAACATTATGTTAATCAAAGGCATGTCAAAATGAAACATCAAAATAGAGAATCATCACATCATAACATATAATCCACATCACTCTATAAATAGTGATAAAAAAATAACAAACCATCACAATCTAATCATAAGAGAAAAACAAATGGGTTTTACATGCATCTTGAAGTTACCTACAAATTTATAGGAGCAAGAACTAGCTCTACCGAAGGAGGATCACTGCTTTCCTGAAGTTTGGTTATTCAATTTTGAGTTCAAAAAAGGGGTCCTGAAGAATTCAATTATTGAGCTAGATACCATTTTCATGTATATCATTGGAAATTTATTTGAATGTGATGAGATTTTGGAATTCTTGATAGGAGCTGAAATCCCAACTCAAGAGTTGGATCATGAATCTATAAGGTGGGAATTCCAGAAGAAGATGAAGTAGGGAACCAGCGACACTTTTTTTGGTAGCTTTATGGACTTCATTACATGAGACTTCACTCACTTAGATAAAATCATTTAGATATGGGATTAGCATGTTTGCTTGCATGAATAATTAAGGGAAGAATTCAAGATGGCCGCCTTCAATATCAACAATTCTAACTTCCGAAAGAATTCTAAGCTCCTGACAGTTGTATAGAAGTTTTTCCAATATACTATTGTAGAAAGGATGAGGGAAATTTTATAATAGAAGATAAATACTTATAGTTTCTAGCTATAGAAAAAAAGTAGCTAGAAGAAAAAATTAGCTACAGGAAAAAATTGGCTAGAAGACAAAATAGACTAAAAGAAAAAGTAGCTACCAATTTTATACTAAGGAATATTATATTTGTATTGGAAATTGTGTAAACCCTAATCTATAGTAAATCTAGGGCCTTGATTGTAAACAAATATTTTCCATTCATTTGGGTTTTCGAAAAATATAAATAGAGGCATCCTTTCACTTTCAAAGAGAGAGATGAGTTGTTGTATAAAGACATTTTGAAGCAATATAGAAATTTTGAAGCAATATAGAAAAAAAGAATTAAAGTTTGGTGGTTTCTTTCAGTTTTTTCCTAATGTGTGCATGATTAAGCCTCCATATTTTATTTCATTTTAGTTTATTTATATTTTTGTCTTCATTTCCAGCTCTTTAGTTCATCAATAGTTTTAATGGTGACTATGTGCTAAAGTATTTGATGCACTTCTAGCTCATGCGTTTTGTGGTTTATTGATGATAAGTCACTGTGTAAAGCTAGTCTGATCTTATTCATTTACTACAATCAATTTCAATTGTGTATGTGCATGGTTTATGTATTCATGTTACAGTTTGAAAATTTTAAGTTAACCTTAGAAGATTGCACTAGTTTTGTGATATTGTAGATTATTCTTGGTTAAAAAAAAAATGGTTTCTTGCTAGTTTTTCTACTATAATACTTGTAATTGCTACGATTGTTCATAGTTTTTAGAATTAGGATAACTCTCTAAATCCTCACATCTTTTGTTCTTTCTTTAAATCTGAGTTAAGTTTAGGATTCCAACATCAAAATAATGTCATATCTGATGAATAAAGTACTTTTAGATTGCTATTATGAATTTATAGTAATAAGCATATCAACTTTTAGATTTCTAAAACTTCATTATAGACCTATGAATTCTAGTTTTGTGTATCATAAAGGCCCATTGTGATTACCAAAAAATAGCACATTGAACCTGAGTTATTTATGCACTGTCAAGACATGACACCCGAGAGACCTAGCGGTATATTTAGAAACTTGTTACAAAGAAATTTCTTTTCAAGAGAGATAGGACACTTGTGTTATGTTTGTGTTGGTGCAATGCAAAAACACACATCAACACTTTCAAGTATGCAACTAAAAATGAGCAAGACATTATTACATGTGACCTCATACCTCTAGAAGTTTTTGATATAATTCTTGGAAGAAATCTACCATTCCAAACCCCAATAGTGGATGTTATGAATCAAAAGATAATATTTTAACCTCAACAAGTCTAAATTATACGATAAAATAGCTCGGTATCTACTAAGTAATGTTATAAAATTGATAATATACAAGAATTCCCACTTCTTATTATCTACTTAGAGATGTTGCATTGGAAATATCACAAGAAATAACATTGCTCACTCATGCATCTTCTCTATCACAACAATAGATGCTTGAAAATGTACTATTATAGGATGAATATTTCTTTATAAATTACAAAAGTATTCCAAAAATAATTTATGGTAAAAAATCAAACCAATTTGTTATTGAATTCCCTTTCTAAAATGGATCATTGTATCATACATTTACTTAGGAGAAGGATGAAATTTAGCACAAAAATCTAAGAGATAATTGATCAAGGAAAGATTTGACCTATTTATTTTTTCATGTGGTTCCTTAGAAACATCAACAATGATATAGGAGCACTTGCAATAAAACTAGAGTTCATGTGGCATAATCAACAAGCATTATAGTTTTATGAATTATAGATTAAGTTACCACATGTATTTATAATCAAATTTCTATTTGGTTGCGCTACGATGAGGAGGTATTAGTGGGCTATTTTTGTATATCAAAAAAATAAGGATATAACTATTTCTTCATAATGTGTTGTAGAAATAACATTTTCAAGGTGATTATTCACATAGAGACATCATAATTAGTGATATGTGTGGTATGTTGATTTCATATTAATTTCATAACTTATTTCACATTAATTTCACCTATATTTGTTGATTAATTATTAAATTTCCTACAAGAGTATGTGTTTATGGTTTTCGATGACATATTTTTGGCATATAGTTATGAAATCAATTTTTAACCAAAACAAATTACAAACAATTTAAATTATGTTTCCAATAATTTTATTCAATTATATTCAACTACCCATCATCTAGTTGGATATACCTACAATTCAAATTTAGAGACGTATTTTTCATGCCCACACTTTCCTTCATCTCAAAAAAATGTTTTCCTATATTGACCAAAAATGTTTATGAATGCATTGAGTTCAAGCAATTTAGGAGACTATTTCTTTGGTGTAGATTATTCAGTCACAAGATTATAAAGATGCCTATGTTGAATAAAATTCATAAATTATACTTATTTCATAGCCACCCTAACATGTTCAAATTGCCAATTTACCCTCAAGAGATGAATAATGTAAACAATGCCACTTGACAACCTTTAACTAAATGCAACTGACACTTTTTGGAACATCTAAAACATTGTTGACACAATGGAATGACTTGGATATATGAAAAACTGAGGGAGGTTATTGTAGATAGACTCTACATGACCTTATACCTTTAGATGACATGGTTAATGAGTAACAAGTCATCAAATTTTATTTTCATTTCATACTTTATGAACTCTTAAGAGAAATTATCAGTGCAATGTAGTTTGGAGAATTTTGGCATGTTGGGGTGCGAGACATGACCTTTCCTAGCATAAAACTACCCACCTTGATGTATTGGAACTATCAGTTTGGTCACATAATGAATAGAAAAAAATTACACCACTTGGCAACTTTACACTGCATGTATTTGACACTTCTTTTATCAACTAAAACTCATCACCATGGGGAAAGGGATTGGAGATATCAACAATTGACAGAGGTTATTGTAGAGAGGACCTACATGATATTTTACCTTTAGAAAAAATGTTTCTAATTTCCACAATTTATGCATAACAACTCGTCAAAGTTTTCTTTTTTTATACTTTTTCTCATAAGAGATATCATTGATACAATAAAGCTTGGAATATTCTAGCATGTTTGGGTGCAAAATAGGACCTTCCCTAGCATAAACCTACCCATCCAGTTATGTTGGAACTAGCAGTTTGGTTGCAAAATGAACATAATGAAAATTACACCACCTTGCAACTTTACACTACATGCACTTGATGCTTTTTCCATCAACCAAAAACTTGTCACCATAGGAAAATGGATCAGAGATATCAAAAATGAGAGAGGTTATTCTAGAGGGGCCCTACATGATTCTATACCTTTACATACAATGTAGCTCAAACTATTTTGACATGTTTGGGTGTGAAACAAGACCTTCCCTAGCATAAAACTACCCTCCAGATGTGTTACAATTGTTGGTTTGGTCACACGATGAACATAACAAAAAATACACCACCTTGTTACTTTACAATACATGCATTTGATGTTTTTCCCATCAACTAAAAAGTTGTCACCACAAGAAAATGGATTAGAGATAATAAAAACTAAGACAGGTTATCATAGAGGGGTCCTATATAATCTTATACCTTTAGACACAATATTTCTAATTGGCATAGTTTTTGAGTAACAACATGTCAAAGTTCACTGCTCTTTTGTGCTTTGGTCTATTAAGAGATATCACTAGTGCAATGTAGCTCAGATTGTTTCAGCATGTTGGGGTGTAAAACATGACCTTCCCTAGCATAAACCTACCCATTTATACATGTTTTAACTATAATTATGGTTGAATGACAAACAAAATGAAAATTACACCACCTTGCAACTACATGCATTTGACATTTTTTCCATCAACTAAAAACTCATCACCATGGGAAAATGGATAAGAGATCAAAAACTGAGATAGGTTATTATAGAGGGGCTCTACATGATGTTGTACCTTTAGATTGAATATTTCTAAATGTCACAATTTTTGAGTAACAACTTGCCAAAAAAAAATTCCCTTTTGCACTTTGGTCTCTTAAGAGGTATCAGTGGTACAATGTAGCTCAGATTGTTCCAACATGTAGGGGTGTGAAAGAGGACCTTGACTAGTGTAAACCTACCCATACAAATATGTTGCAACTATCAATTTGGTCACACAATGAATAGAATAAAAATTACACCACCTTGTAACTTTACACTACATGAATCTGATGCTTTTTCCATCAACTAAAAACTTGTCACCTTAGGAAAATGAATCAGAGATATGAAAAATTGAGAGGTTATTGTAGAAGGTCCCTACAAGATCCTATATCTCTAGATGAAATGTTTCTATGTTCCATGGTTTCAAATTAATGGCTTGTCAAGGTTTGTTTCCCTTTCACACTTTGGTATCTTAAGAGATATTGTCAGTGCAATGTAGCTCAGAAGGTTCTGGCATGCTAGGGTGAAAAACATGACCTTTCTTAGCATAAACCTGCCCCATCTAGATGTGTTGGAACTATTTATTTGGTGACATGTGGAATAGAAAAAAATTACACCACCTTGCAACTTTACACCCCATGCATCTGATCCTTTTTCCATTAACTAAAAACTTCTCATGATAGGTAAATAGATCAGAGATATGAAAAATCAAGAGAGCTTATTATAGAGGGGACCTACTTGATCATTTAGCTTTATATAAAATGTTTCTAAGTGCCATGATTTTTGAGTAGCATCTCATCAAATTTTTCTTCCCTTTTTCACTTCGATCTCTTAAGAGAAATCATTGGTGAAATGTAGCCCAGAATGTTCTAGCATGTGGGGGTTTGAAACAAGATATTTGACCTAGTCAAAGTGTATGGAGAGCATTGAAGGCTTTGAAAGAATGAGTAGTTAATGAAATTTCTTCTGTGAACACCAATAAGACATTCAAATCCAAGGTTTACAAATTCTAACTAGTTTCTATAAATGAAAGCTTAAATTTCTTAGTTGTTGAAGATTATGTTTTCATTTACTATTGCTAATCAACTTGGCCAGAACCTAAATACGAAATTTCCAACTTACACTAAATAAATAGAAGAACATGATTACCCTATCTTAGAGAAGAATCTTAAAAATATCAACAATAAAATGAAGATAAAAAATAATACAATTATTTCAAATGATTCATCATTTTCTAAAATGTGAATTTACCTTGATGCTAATCTCCTACACATTATATCATCATTGATTCTTGTTTTAGTACCTTTCATGAGTACACAAGAGTGTAGATCATACTTACCACACAAGCTTAAATAAAATTACATGGTCATATTAAATATGTCTTATCAAAATTGTTATACCTAAGATGGTCCATTTACTACCACTAAGGGAACCACATCATGTCATTTTTAATTGTTAGTGAAACACAACAAAAGATGGCGAATAAATAGACCTACCATAAATATGCATATAATCTTCCCAATATGAATTGTATATGTGTAAAAATTTAGCAACAAAAAGAAAGAAACTTTAACTTAAAGAGGGGTAGTAAGTCCTTCACATGCCATATGAAATTTGGAACCAAAATATAAGTAAAGTTAAAATGTGAGAACACAAGGTCTAACTATCAACTAAAATACATTAATATCAATAACATGACTTTAAAAATTCAATGTGCATACTAAAAAATTAATCCAATGAACCATCTGGGTATAGTCTACTCTTTATTGTGTCAAGTATTGCCTCATGGTCAGACTCATGCACATTCCACAAGTTCTTCTTGAATGGTGTACCCCATATTTTATCAAATGAAAATTCGATGCCATGACAAATTTTGAGTAATGATGAATATTATAATGCATGTACAAGTCCTAAAACAACCAAAACAATAACACTCCTATGTGGTTACCTCCTAAGCCATGTTCTAGTAAAAACCACCAAGATTGTAGGGTATTCAATGTTTTGTCCATCTATAATTGGGGCCTCCAATTTATTTTTGGCCTCAACATAATGACACAAGTAATAATTTGTTCCCTCTTAATTAGATTCATTTGCAATAATTGCATAAACATGCCCTACATTGATATGTGCAAAAAATTAGATGAATCTAGTCAACATTACAAAAACACTACAAGGTAAGATAACATTAGGAATTTCAAAAACTATGCAAGTGGATATATTACCTAGTTGAAATAGATCTGATATGTGATCAAATTCAATTGATGATTGAATCTATGTTAGTGCTAGTGCCATCAGGAGTCAATACATGTCAAGTGGGCTAAGAAACCTTAACCACCATTCACTAAACCACTCCTTTGATTTCACACTCATTCCAAGCTTGAATTGTACATGAAGAACAAAAGCATGTCATCTTCCACATATGGATACTCCATGAACCTACATTAGAGCTTCTAAAAGAGTGTAGGTCACTTGATCCTATTAGTGTACAACAATCCTCATGCTATGCAATGTTAGTATGATCTATAAACCAAAAAAATATATGAACTGAAGACTTAATTTTATTACCTAGACCCATCAAATAATTACACCACTCAATGATTGATTTCACATCTATCAACTCTACATTGTATTTATACTTTAACTATTCTCATGCTATGAATCTTTTGATACATTATCCTACACCATGATGCTCCCCCTTTGCATGCCCATCCTCAAAAAAATTCCACATATGCTGAAAACCTATAATATTATGCATCATGCTCAATCAATAGAACATCCATGAGTTCTTTAATTATGATGCAAAATTATTCAACCATATGATATGCTAACAAAATGATATTCCCCTTCTAGCCAAATCATGGTGGAACACCTAAAAGAAACCTTGCATGAACTCTATAGAATGTGTGTGATCATCATTGATATAAAAATTCAATACTCCCTTATGATATTTGTATCATCCTTTGAACTATGATTTTCATTAACGAATATTATGTGCACACATATAACAACCTATGTGCAGTTGTAATACTATGATTGCACCTCATGTTGTGGTTGTAGAATGTAGTTCTCTACAAAATTAAAAAATGAAATAATGCTACCAAGTGGAAATGTGTCCTTGCATAACTTCAATTGCAAGTCCAACCACTGAGCTCTATGGGTATGCCTTGAATACTCATACACTATATTGTCACAATTTAATGTAGACATAAATTGATATAATGGAATATTTTGAATAACTGAATCATACCTTTTTGCTTCTTTACCATCTACTATATTATAAACCATTGTCTTATACTTGTTGAATTCTACTAGTTCATTTCCCACCACATGTGTACTTTCCATATGATCACATATTGGCATACATTGCAAGCTACCACAATGCTTACATGTGCCATCCAAGCATAATTTCTTGTAGAATAATTGGCCTTCCTCTCTTTCACATAAAATTGTTGATATGAAGTCTCTTGAAGATGTAGGTGGGGCATGTATGCCACAATCCTACAAAAAAAATTTACTATGCAAATCTAAACATATAGACTGATAAACATCAAAATGGTTAGAAAACTCAATATGTACTCTACAATGACAAGTAGTGCATGTGTGATTTATTTTGACATAGAAAAGCTTTAGCATTTCAAAATATCTTTGAAATTTTTTAACTTGAGGATACATCTCTAGAATTTTACCAGAAAATGTTTTTGAGTCATCTCCAAAAATGCTTTGGATGTGGCTCACAATTTTGACTACCAATTCTCCTTTTACCATCCCTTTGATTTGAAGATACCCTTGTGTTATTCCTCTAGAAATCTTCAATTAGTGAACTTAATGATTCAATAATTGGTTTATATTTTCGTGGAACTTGATGGCACCTTTATATTTTGCAATTTTGAAGTGCTTATGCCCTTTCAGTTTGATGACAGAGCCTAGGCTCACATCCTGCTAAATATGCCTCGAAGGCCCTCTTTTACTATTTAAAATCTGGCAACTTGAAGCTCATCTTGCAAATCTACATGGTAGAGTGATTCCTAGTACATATGGTATTGTACTTGTTCAATTTTGCACTTCCTAGATGCATTCTGATGGGTTAATTAATGTGTTGCTAACAATGACCAAGACAAATTTGGTGTTCCAAAAAGTTACAAATTTTTGAATTCTAAAGGCAACCCATTTCTTGTTTTGGTCTGAACATATCCACTTCTAATTTCATCAAAAGCAGAGGCCATTTAATACATTATTTTAATGTATTTTGGTTGCGATGAACATGTTGGTAGACTAGTTTACAATGGAAGTACCCGAATTTTGATGGCTAGGAAAAATTTGATTCAAAACCCATGTTTTAAATAATTGATAATGGCCACATGCAAAAAAACATGGCTCCAGAGGATATGGTTTGTGCATAGTGAATTTTTACCATTTGGCCCACAGGTGCAATTAAAAGTTGCTCATTTTCTAATGTCTTCAAATGTTAGCATTTAAAATATTGTGAATAATTTAAATATTATGGATATGTGAAAAGGAATTTATGGAAAATATAAAATACATTTCTAAACTTATTTTATGAAAGAAAGTTTAATTCTTGCTTCTTATTAGTCAAGGCATGATAGCATGCAAAACTTTGAAGTTTTAATTTTGCTTCACAACAATGCATCACTCATCGCCATATTGAATGGATAAATCAAAATATTACAATGATGGAGCAATGGGCTTTATCTCATCACTTATCTCCATATTGAATAGAAAAATCAAAATATTACAATGATGGATCGATGGCCTTTGTCTCATCACTTATCGTTGTGGCGAGTTTCTCTTTCTAAACAAACCAGCGATGCATTGAGTGGCGGTGATGGGATTTCATTGGCTAGTTTAATTAATGTATTTTGAGTTAGAAAACATTTGAAGTCATGAGAGGCTCCAATATTTCATTTCATGAAAACTCCATCTCTATCGCTCATCGTTAAAATGAAATGGAAAGGGATAGATAATATAGTGATGTATTGATATGCAACGATGAGAATTTATTGCACAAGTGCATTAAGTAAACTTTAAAAAAACTTGAGCAAAGGTATAAAATATATTTGAAGTTTAACGCTTGCAAGAAGTTTATCTATTCTCATCGCTCATCGCTGAGATGGAGGGTTGTGTATTTACAAAACAACGATGGCTATGAACATTGTGATGAAATTAAAATTCGGCTCATTTCAATGCATTTTGCAATGGAAATAAAGTAAAACAAGTGATAGCTTGTGTTAATATGGTACAATTAAAGTTTTCCATGAGAGGATGGATTTAGGAAAAAACATTGATTTATAAAAATGGTTTGGCTATGTTGTAATGTTGAGGCATTTGGAATCACGTTTTTGTGCACAGAGTTGGGTTTCTGGATGTTAAAATAAATGATTTTCTATTGTTTTCATCTCCAAATCATGGCCAACAATATTCCTCATGCATGGGTAGCTTTTTTGGTAATGTTTGAGCTATTTTGAAGTGTCCATATATGCTACAAACATATGTATGGTTGAAAATGCCTCCATGATTATTCAAGTGCCTCAACCACATCAAATAATTTTCCTACAGCTTCAGGAATGTGTTGATATTTCTTTATGTGCTTATGGGGGGATCATGAGACCATTCTAAACAAGTGAGTTATTGGCTTGATATGAGCAAAGGAAATGAGTTAGTTGTAGGTAGAAATACACACATAAAGGATTACATGTCAAATGTTTGACAAAATGTCAAACCAAATGCAAAGTGAAATGAAATATCAGAAGGTTAAAATGAAACATTAAAAGCATTTTTAAAAGGTGGGTAAGTGAATTTTCACCTAGAAGTAAATATTTTTCACTGTTAAGTGAAAATGGAGCTAGAAAATAGGTAAAATATTTGCATGGGATCTTCAAGTGAAGACAAGTTGAAGAGAGGGAAAATGAAGAATGAGAAGTTTCTTCTAAGTGTTGGTCGGTTGTTGATCAAGGGAGCAGAGGTGTGCCATGTGTCACTATGGATTAATTTTAGGGATTTTCTACTTTCTCATTTCTCTTAAAATGAGAATGAGTTTTCATTTTAAAGTCATTCTAACATTTTGAGGAAGCTGTAAGGGGTAGGATTTTAGGTTTATGCAGGGAAATAGAGGAAAATGCTTTAAAAGTTTTCCTATAATTACATTATATATTTGGATTGCAACATATATTAGTACATGCTTTTGCATGCTCTCAGTGTATATTATATCCATTTTACAATGAGATATTTCTTTTAGTAATACAATCAAGGGTTGTAAAGATCTCCATGCACATTTGATGCATCTAGGTTATCTTCATTGTTATTTTTTTTTCAAGGAGTAATGTAATTTCTTTCAATGAAAATAATAAAAATATTTTATGAAAAAATAGATTTACAAGTATAGTGTAAATTGTTAATCATTAGTTGATCTCATTAATGCAAGGTGTTAATGAGTGAATGATCATAAAAATATGTTTAGAATGTGGTGAGGTATGTGTACATGGATTGTGACTCTATAGCCCTAGATAAGCACCTGTTTATTTTGAATTTTTTTCCTTCAAACTCAAAAACATATTTCAAATATAAAATTGTGATTTACTTTCTACAATGTTTATTCCTAGATTATTTGCGTACTTCATACCTAGGTTTTAATGACAACAAGGATAGTTTATTCCATCTTGCAAATATATAAACCCTTGTCATTTGCATGAATTCTATCTACTAGGTGTTGAAATAAAACTTTATTTCATATCCATATTCAGTACCATATAGGGAGACTCACCTAGGTTTTACAGAGCCAAAAGTGTAGGGGAGAAAATTGTGAGATCATTCTCTCATTCACTAGCCAAATATTTCTTTGAATCTGAGTATAAGACATGGCACCCCTATAGTGTTCAATGCTATTCAAATTTCGGAACCAACAAAATTCTCCCCAAGAATTCCCATAATTCATTGTCATTAGTGTCCTCAATTCTTTGGCACCTTCCAATGGCTCTTGATAAAGTTTTTATATTTATTCTCAATGCTTGACTTGTCTTTCTAATGAGAAAATATTTCTTTGTCTAGTTACTTACTATTGTTGATGTAATGAAATTTCATGTGACATTACTATCTTTTGTGCATGAGGTGTTACCCACACTCTCTTATGCACTCATTAGATTCTTCACAATAGATTTTTCACTTGAAGCCTCTGATGTTCTCAACCCAAGAATCTTCATGATGGACCTACACTTTATACTTCACATCATTTCAACAAATAGTTGGCATCTTTTGGTCTCATTTATTTTTTAAAGAACACTATCTAGCCTCATCCCTTAACCCTTAAACCCTTAAACATGTAAACCCTTAATTCTTAAACCCTCAACCCTTAAACCTATAATCCCTCACCCACTACCCTATACATTAAACCCTCAAACCTCAATTATCAACCCTCTACCCTATACATTGGATCATCAACAATAATCCCTCAACCTAATACCCAAACCTTACAACCTCAACCCTATACCCTCAAAACTCAAACCTTAAACCCTAATCCCTTAAGCCCTAAACCCTCATCCCTCAACCCTTAAGCCCTTAAACCCTCAAACCTGAAAAACCTTATTCCCCCAACCCTCTACCCTCTACCCTATATATTAAACCCTCTACCCTATACAATGGATCCTCTATTGGAAATTGGATTGCATTAAATGGTTGTCATTAATGTCAACTGTAGACACCGAAAATTGGTCTAGGCCTGCGAACACCACTTTCGACATAATTTTCTAATATCCATGGTCATGATTAAATAATGTTAATTATTTAATTACCCTTTCTAACACATATTTCCTCTATTAATTAAATACCCCTTTTTCATTAATTCATTAATTCATAAATATTCTTTATTCAACTTGATTAATTAAATAAATCATAATTATTTAATTATGTCTCTAACTAATTAATTCTTCCCCCTTTTATCATACTTTTCCTTCTTAATTAAATATTTATTATTTAATTATTCATTTAACCTCCTTTATCTATAATTAAATATTTATTATTTAATTATTCATATTATCCTTTTCAAACAATCAAATTAAATAAATTATCTTTATTTATATAATTAAAGTCTTTTATTTTCGAATGTTGAATTAAATTAACATTTAATTCATATTTTAATCATTTATGTCACATTCTTCTATCATTCAGTTATCTAAGTCATTCACTCACTTTCTGACACGAGATCTATTTTTAGTTCTCTAGTTATCTCCGGATTCAACGCGTGTTTATCTCTGTGAGAAGACTCTCTGTCACAACTAGTTGATTAACTAGTTCTAACTCCTATTTGCATTCGAATGCATTATTCTTCGAGTTCTAACTTTGTCTTTTACATACAAAGTCTATTTCTTCTATTTTTGAAGATTAAGATCTTGAACTTGTGTTCTAACTTAGTCTCTATCTTGCAGTCTTTTTTGAACTCATGTTCTAACTCACATTCTATCTAAGACAAAACTCACATCGCATGGCATTCATTAATCTCATCTGTCGATCTCTCTTTCAATCTAAGCCAATCGTTCGAAAACCCAAAATCTATAAAATAGCCTGTCATTATCATTATTCCTCCTCCCAAAATCATACACTTTTGAGAAGAAACTTATCTTCGATATTTTTCTTAGACATTCGACAAAGTTATGCTTGCATTCAAACACAGAAATCTAAGGGCAATAATACTGAAACAAAAAATGGAGAAGAACAATCAAGATAATTCGAAGGAGTGAAGGCATATTCGGTGAGAGCTTTCCATTAATTTGTTTAGTTATTATGTTTACTTATTCGTTCTTTGTTGTTTGATTTTAGATTATTATTCTAGATTAGGATTGAAATCGTTTATTCTAGTTGCAGATTATCCTCTTATTCACAGATTATTGTAATCTATTGTTACATTTGGTGAACCCAATGTGAAACCATCTCAAAATTCGCACATCTTTTCGTCTTTCCATTTTTCCATTTTTCGCTTTTTGCTGGTTTTCGTATGGCACACCGCATCTGTTCAGAAAAACAACACATCTGTATCCATGAACCGCATCTGCTAAAAATAGTGACGTAGTTGTCAATCCACACTGCATCCACAAAACTCTGAACCGTATCCGCTTGTCAACAAAATCCTGAACGGCATCCACGTGTCAACATCGAGCCGCATCTCTGACTCAAAATGCTACATCTGCCTGGTAATATTTTTTCAATTTTTGCTCATTTCTGTACATTCATATTTTCATTTTTTCTATTTAGGTTGTTTTGATTTTTGTTAATGTTTGTTTACAGTTGTGTTAAGGTGGAATAATGTAGTGTTTGCAGGACGAAGCATAGAAGACAATAATGAAACCAAATACAATATTTTATGCAGGATGAAAGTCGAAGACAAGAACAAAGAACTACTGATCAATTTGCATGCATGACCTAATGCCTTTGTCTTTATTTATTTAGAAAGATTTTGTTTGGTAGATAGATAAATGTCATGTGGATTAAAAAAAACTTTCTGTTTGGTAGATAGATAACTATCGTTTGGAATAAAATGAATCATTGTCTACTTTGTCTGGTGTGTTGCACATATTTGTCACCCTTACGATTCAGTATATCAGAGTATCCTCTCCCCTTGCGCAATCATGCGATCCTGGGTGTAAGAGAAATGGTTACTAACTCTAGAACTTGGGCCTGTCTTGGTGGGAAAAAGTACTCACCCCAAGATAACTCAAACCGGTAACACACTAAAGCCAAGCGACTTCCACTCGGTATATAAAAATGGATTTATGGAGAAAGCCCAGAAATCACACACACTATTTCGATGAGATGGACATAAATGAACTCTCACCGACGTTGGATAGTGCCCCATGAATAGAATGCCCTTATTAAACACCTTGTTGTAGATTTACCAAAATCCTACCTACTTGTTGGCACAGCAGGGTCGGCCCTGTGAAGCCGTCTTACATTCTTATGGTTTATGTGTGGAAATGAGATGTATGCCATGGGACTTTCATGGATACAGTAGCTTGGCTGCCCCGTATAAGTGAGTGTCATGGAGGGGAGCTAGTGGGGTCAAGCTACTAGTCATTCGCCATAAACATGCATAGCTGGAGAAATCCAAGTAAGAACTCAACAAGTATTGTCCAGAAAGCCTAGGTTGTAAATGTTTTTCGAGTTTTAACAATTCTTTCATCACAAACTGAAAATAGATTAATTGTTGTGTTTGTTTTCTATTGTATTCGCATAAATCTTGATCAACAAATCAAGTTATTCAAAACAACTTTCGAGAAAATTTCAACTGTCAAAAAATTGAGTCACAATTGTCAATTTAAACGCTGCATCTATCTTAGCGAGTCGCATTTGTTAGGGAAAAAGCTGCATGTGTCTATCAAAAAAGTCATCATTCACAGTCTGGATATTATGAGCCACAACTGTCATATTTTCAGTCACATGTGTGCATGCAAACCGCATCTGTCAATTTTCAGGCCGCATCTGTCTGTCATAAAATTTAGGGTTATAGGGTCCATATTTAGAACCGCATGCGTATTTTTAAACCGCATTTGTCATAGGAAAAACCGCAACTGTCAGAAACACCGCATGCATAATTGTAAACCGTATCTTTCAAAATTTCAACTGCAACTATTAGGTGAACCGCATTTGACTGTCAACACAAAACTTCAAAAAACCGCAAACTGAGTCCAAAACATCACTGTCACTAATTGCTTCTGGTTGTTAAGATCAACCTTGGACATAAACTATAAATTTTTCTCAAAAAGCTTGCATCATTAGGTGTCATATACGTCTTAGTCAAAGTCATCCTAAGTTGCATGCATATAGATACTTCCTAGGAAATCACATATCATAGAATAGATAACTTTCCTCGTCATTGGAAACGTTCATGTTCCAGTTTGTCATAATCATTGAACCTAGTAACTTTAGTCCCATTTAGTGGATCTTTTCAGTTCAACAGTCTAGTTTGGAAAATTCACCTTGTCAACTATCCTTGTCATACAACCAGGTTCCTTGGTCAAATATAAATCATTGCATTCATTTATTCCATAGGTGGTAGGTTATACCCGTCTTAGACTCATTTATCGTCATAATCTACTTGAGAGTTTGCATATTGTCAGTCCTATTCTACGTCATCTTAGTCTATGTCTTTTAGAAATTATTTTAGCAAAATCGTTTATTGTCAAGAAAAATCCAAAAACATAGACATAGGTCATATCATTTTTTAGACGTAGTCTGCATTACCCCTTTTTGAGTAGCTTTTTCATGGTCGAAACAAGGTCTAAAAATAAACATAAAGCAATGACAGACCCCAACGAATTCATCAATCCATTTAAAAATCAACCATCAAGAAGTAAAAGACCATGCAAACTTTTGCTTGAAAAACACGTCACTAGAGACACACATGGACAAATTTACATTGAAGACATAGACGCAGTAGTACAAGATCCTGAATTTGCATCCTTTATGGATGAGTGTTTTTCAAATGATCCCCAACAATATCTAGCAAAGCTGCTAGCAGAAGGTGCCAAAATACCCATAGGATTTGATATTCATAATTTGCAAACACCACTGATTCAACCAACGCAAACTGTCATGTCAAGTGTTTCTATTCCCCAAATTACCACAACAATACCAACTAGTGTATCTACTCAGACATCGTCAATTGTAAGCACAATCCCTTTCAACATAACACAGGGTTTACAATTTACTACGGGAGCAACTTCCTCCAACCCCTTTGGCACCAACACGAATGCTAAGAGATCCAAAGTTGGTGGGAATATACCTATACCAAATCAAAACATTTAGACATGAAGCATTCCTATACCAGATCAGACCATTCAAACAGGAAGCATTCCTAGACCAAATCAGACCATTCAGATAGGGAATATTCCTATACCAAATCAGAACATCCTAACAAGATATATTCCCTCGCCAAATCACAACACGTCACAAAACATGGCATATCAGAACACCTACATTGATCCAAACAATGCAAACACCATGTCCTTGACACAAGTAGATGTCCTTCAAAACCAAATGCAAACTCTTCAACAATAGATGGACAACATGTCTATGTTAGGCAAACAAACTATATCAATGCAAGACCTATGTCCATGTCCATTTGACAAAGCGCTTTATATGACACCTTTCCCCCATGGATACATTCTACCAATTTTGGCTAAGTATAATGGGAGGAAGAATCCTTTGGAACACATTAGAGAATTCTCAATGGCATGCATGTACATATTGTGTGACCCCACATACTTGATGAGACTATTTCCACAAACCCTTGTCGGGATAGGACTAGAGTGGTTTTCTAAATTACCATATGGTATATGATCCTGGGGTGAATTAGCTGAGAAAATTGTCAAAAAAATTGCCTTTAACATAGACAACGAGGTAACAATAGCAACCTTGTGCCACACAACACAAGAAGACGGTGAAACTTTCACCACTTTCTTTCAGAGATGGAGAAGTCTGGCTAGCAGATGTCCAGTTGAAATACCAGAAAAGCAAAAGGTCACAATATTCTTGGAAAACATCAACCCAAAACTGCAAAGTGACTTAAGGGTACACTGTTGTACTTCGTTCCTAGACTTGGTACAAAAGGGAATTATCCTTGAAAAAGGCCTTATAGACAAAGGATAAATAAAAGTACCAGGTAGAAATTTGGTTTTCCAACATCAGAACACACCCAACGATAGAAAAAAATTATGGTCTAGAAACAAAAATGTTACAAATGACAACATTGTCGATGCTAAAAACATACATATGGGACTAGTTATCACACTTATAGGTTACAATTCCAATCAAGACATGATGAATAGTCCAGATCAAATAGCCAACTATGTCCAAAATTCACAACAACAAAGACCACAAAGGAGATTTCCTAAATGTCAATTTACACCTTTAGGACAACCAATCGAGACAATTTTCAAAGAGTTGATTAAACATAATCTCATCAAACCTTTGGAACCAAGAGAGTATGATCCTAGACAGTTCATACCTTCATGGTGGGACGATAACTCTTTTTGTGAATATCATCGAATCAAAGGACACAACCTACAACAATGTCACCAACTAAAGAATATTATACAAGACTTTGTTGAAAATGGAACCATAGAGGTCGATGGGTAGAAAAAAACCAAGAACAGTGATCATAAGGTCTTCACGGACTTGTTACATGACCACACGAAAGGAAAATCCTCCAGTTCGGGACCTAAGAATAATCCATCAGCCAATTATACCAATACCAAGTATGACTATGGTAAAGGAACGATCATAAATCACCTCCGAGCTGCAAATGAGAACATTAATACCATAATCATTAAGAAGCATCCAGAATGTAATGTAAACACACGTAGAACTAAGATTACTATTCCAGGTCCTTCTTATGAGACACCTACGCAAACTTCCAAGTTTAATTACAACCTTCTTGATCAATTGAGTAAAACCCCCGCGCAAATATCTATCTTGGAATTGTTGACTTTATCACCTGAGCATCGAGCCATTCTTGACAAAGCTCTACAAAACACAACTGTTCCTACAGACTTAGATGCCAATTGTTTCGAAGAAATGGTGGGATATTTGACCAAATCACATCATGCCACATTTTCCTAACAATATTACTCAACTGAAAAGTCTAATCATAATGACTCCTTAAATCTTGAAGTCTTAGTCTATCAAACCAAAGTCCGACGAGTCTTGGTAGATGGAGGAGCAGGTTTGAACTTGTGTACCCTAAAATTGGTTAAGGCGTTAGGATTCTCAGAAGACTGTGTAGATACCTCTAAGAGTATAGTCATCAAGGCTTATGATGATGAGGAAAGATCATCCAAAGGAGTTTTCACACTCCCTATAAGAATTGGCCCAGCAATCATGAACACCAGCTTCCAACTCTTGGATCTCACCCTTCCATACAACTTATTGCTAGGTATACCTTGGATACACACAATGAAAGATTTACCTTTGACATATCACCAATGTCTTAAGTTCCCATATAATGGCACAAAGATCACGATTGATGGTGATCTAGATCCTTTTCAATATTGTACAAGCCTAAGGGAAATTCCACAATGACAGGTACCAGTTAACCAAGAAGCTTCATCATCCACATTATCCCTATACATTGACCCATCACATCTCACTAAATCCATCTCATTCAAACCACCATCATCCTCTCCTAAGCTCGAGATCCAAGACAAAGGTTGTGGTGAATATCATATAAAGGCATCATACTGTGTTAGTTAGCTAATTCCACCTAAGGCATATGGCTTACCCATGGCAGATAGAAGACAGTTAGTATTCATATTTCATGTTCCCCCTACAATAACATTGACCAAATGGGGAGAGTTAAGTGTCAAGGTGATATTAACTCATGGTTGTATTAAGAAGACGATGCATACCCCTCCCCGTCTATTCAAATAGCTAAAGACCAGTATGGAAAAGGCTTTAAGATAATGAAAAATGAAGGCTATGACGGGCACAGTGGGTTAGGACTACATCAAAATGGAAGGATGGAACCGATCATTCTCTCACCATGACCAAAATACCTAGGGCTAGGGTGTCAACCGCTTAGAATTGGGTTTCCTAGTACTTTGTCACCATTTCAAGAGGAAGTGAGTGCTTGCGCAGATATCGAGATATATCATGAACCACTTCCCCCAATTTACAACAAACCCCCAATTTATGATGAACCCCCTAACTCAAGAAATTGTGAATGGGATTCCCTTTCCTCTACTAGTACAATGAACATAGATTCTCTATTTGGGGAATTGGACCTAACGATAAAACCTGTACCAAAACCATCTAGTCCCCATCATAGGAAACACTTTCCCAAAGAAGAATGGAAAAAGAACTATTATTGGGAAACCCTTGATCATGCATCTTGGGCACCTAACAAACCATCTTCTGATGATTTAGCCCTTACAATAGTCCCACATCAGAGTTTACCTATCCCTAGGAAGAAGAACAAGGAGTTAGTCCAAAAATTTTGTGACCATATCAACCATTCTATACTTACCTTGTCAGCAACTACCTTTAAAAACTCTGATGATGACATGCCCCTTATATATCCCAAACTTATTGACTGGGATCAACAAGGTACACCTATCATCAATACATTCGAGAATGACAAAAGCAATTGCTGAGTTCATGGGACTTAGAGAAGGCATACCAAGAGGGGATCATAAAGCAAGTTTTACCATAGACTTGGATGATAAAGCATATTTTGGGGAGCCTATTTACACCTCTAGTTGCAAAAATGAGAATAAAAAGAAAAAAGACGATGAAAAGAAAAATGATGAGTCCCTAGGTGAAAACCGAAAGGCACCTATGGACAAAGAAAAAGTCAAAATAAAGGACGTATCCAAGGGCGAAAACCTCTCAAAGGCACCCAAGGATAGAGGTTTAAATATTCTCCTCGTTGAATAGGAAAAGTCACCGATGCTAGTAGAAGAGTCTGTTGAAGTCAACATAGGTAAAGAAGAGAATCCTCATTAGGTATATTTTGCAGCTTCTTTAATAGAGACAGAAAAACCTGAGTTTAAGGACTTCTTCACAAAGAGACAGATAAAATTTGCATGGTCATATGATGACATGCCTAGGCTTGATCCAAACCTAATAGTGCACCATTTACCACTATAGCCAGGTATTAAGCCAGTCTAACAGAAGTTAAGGAAAATGCATGCGCAAATTGCTCTATTGGTCAAGGCAGAACTTAAGAAACTCTTGGATGTAGGATTCATAAGGACAATAGACTATGCAGACTGGATATCAAATATTGTACCAGCTAAACCAACTGGGGGCATTCGTATTTGCACAGACTTTAGAGACATCAATAAGGCATGTCCTAAGGATGACTTCCCTTTGCCAAACATCGACATGATATTAGATCTTATAGCTAGATGCGAGATGCTATCCCTCATGGATGGTTTCTCTGGATATAACCAAATTAAAATAGTAGTTGAAGACCAACACAAGACAACTTTCACGTGTCCATGGGGCACATACTCTTGGAATGTTATGTCGTTTGGCCTTAAGAACGTAGGAGCTACCTATCAATGGGAAATGACTATGATTTTCCATGACTTTGTACATACTCTCATGGAAGATTATGTAGATGAAATTATAGCTAAATTAGAAACAAGGGAAGATCATTTGAAGGTTCTAGACGAGATATTCTAGAGGCTAGAGAATTACAACATCAGGCTAAATCCGAAGAAGTGTGTCTTTGGAGTGAAATCATGGAAACTATTAAGGTATATCATTTCCTGAAGAGGCATTGAAGTAGATCCAGAGAAGGTAAGAGCCATCATAGAAATGCCTCCTCCAATCAGCATTGGTCAACTCAAAACACTACAAGGAAGACTATAGTCCATTAGGCGTTTCATAGTACAACTGGCAGATAAAATACACCCATTTCAACATCTACTCACGAAAGGAGTACCATTTGTGTGGACCCTAAATGTTAAGAAGCCTTCCAAAAAATCAAGTACTATTTGCTCACTCCACCAGTTTTAATGCCACCTACAGAGGGAAAACCATTGATACTATACATTTTAGCAACTCAGTTGGCATTAGGGGCTCTTCTTGCAAAAAACTATGATCAAGGTCATGAGAGAGTAGTTTATTACATTAGTCATACCTTAGTGGGCTATGAATTTAATTACAACAACATAGAATGTGCCTGTCTTGCGGTAGTCTTTGCTACCCAAAAACTTTGGCACTATATGCTCAATCACCAAACAATGTTGGTTGCAAAGATTGATCCACTCAAATACTTCCTAAGTAAGGCAACATTAACAGGCCGATTGGCTAAATGGGTTATGATACTTAGCGATTACGACATCCAATATGTCAAGAGGAAGGCTATAAAAGGGTAGGTAATTATAGATCAGTTAGCCGATGCACCTATGAAGTCAGACCATCCTTTAGTGGCAGTTTTTCCTGATTAATTTCTCTTCAACATTGACATTAAGATCAAATGGAAACTGTACTTTGATGGGTCCCATACAAATCGTGGTTCAGGAGCTGGTATCCTATTTGTTACACCTTAAGGCGATACCATTCCTAAATCATTCAGGATTACTTTCTCTTGTACCAACAACATAGCAAAGTATGAAGCCTTAGTGACAAGGTTAAAAATGGAAGCTCAGTGGAAGATTAAGAGTCTACATGTTTTCGGTGATTCTTAGCTAGTTATCCAGTAGGTAAATGATGATTATGAGACTAAGGACAAGAATCTTGCCCCATACAAGCATATGGCTAATAGTTTCAAGCATTATTTCAATGACATTACTTTTCAACAGATACCACGTATCAAGAATAGAGCTGCAGATGCTATGACAACCATGGGTTCCTTGTTGGATATTCCGAGTAACATGCCTAAGTTTAAGTTTCTGGTTGAACAGTTATTGGTTCCTGCCTATGATGTCTCTGATACTGCGATGGTGTGTACCATTGTTGGTCCTATGTCTCCTTGGTATAAAGGCATATTCAACTATCTAACTAACCAAACCTTACCTCTAGACCTATCCAATAATCAATGTTGAACCTTCATTCATAAGTCATCTAAGTACACCATCATCGAAGAAACCCTATATAGACATACCTTAGATAATGCCCTAATGAGATGTCTCGATGGTGAGGAAGCACAAAAAACTTTGCGAGTGGTGCACGAGGGTATATGTGGATCTCATTCAAGTGGTCCTACTTTAGCCCATAAGATTATGAGACTAGGTTATTATTGGCCTACAATGGAGAAAGACTCATATATCTTTGTAAAGAAATGTAGATAGTGTCAGATTCATGGAGATTTGATAAGAGCACCAACATAGGATCTTCGTCCGATTACATCACCATGGCCCTTTTCCCAATGGGGACTTGACCTCATAGGTAAGATACACCCTCCATCATCCAACAGCCATAAATTCATCATAACCACCACTGATTACTTCACCAAATGGATTGAAGCTATTCCCATGACTTACATCACCGGCATGCAAATATCTAATTTTATCCTAAACTATATCATTTTTCGGTATGGTGTACCCCAATCCATAATCACAGACAATGGCCGCCCATTCAAGAACCAAGAAGTATGCCATTTATGTGAAGAGTTCCATATCAAACATCATTTTTCCACCCCATATTACCCACAAGGTAATGGCCAAGCCAAGGCATATAATAAGACCATTGTTAGAATCCTAAAGAATACTATCAATGACGTTGGTCATCACTAGCACCTACAGCTTAATCCTACCTTATGACCTTATCGCACAAGCATCCGTACTCCCACCGGTGCCACTCCATATTCCCTCGTATTCGGGTCCGCAGCTATCTTACCTATTGAGGTTGAAATACCTTCCCTGAGGGTATCCTTGAAGGGTCACATTGATGATGAAGAATACCGTGTATCTAGGTTACAAGAGCTAGAGTTACTGGATGAATGAAGATAGAAAGCACTATATCATTTGCAAGCATATCATAATCATCTTCATCATAGCTACAATAGGAAGGTTCTCAATAGACACTTTGACATTGGTGACCTAGTTTTAATGGAGAATCCTAAGAATCAAGCTGAATGAGAAAAACCAGGTAAGTTTGAACCTAACTAGTTAGGGCCTTATATAGTCATAGAAGCTTTTGGATCAGGAGCATACCAAATCTCTACTCCTAAAGGAGAGCCACTTTTGTCACCTATCAACAGTCTGCATCTAAAGAGGTTCTATGCCTAGTTTCTGAGAATCCGTGTCTTAATCTAGAAAATACAAAACAAAATGGAAAAAAAAAATGGTTACCTTGATGAAAACCTAGCAAACAGGCATCTTTGTAACACCAAAAAAATTAGAAAATAAAAAAAGTAAAGAGAAATAAATCCGTCCAATAGTGAAAACTGCTTCGGTGGTGCTATGGATAAGTACCATGGTGAAGTGAAAACCTAGCAAATAGGCACCATGTTTAGTCAAGCTCCCTCTTTCGTCTACCATCATTCTATTCAGACCTTTTCACCATCTCTCATAATAAATGGTTGTCTTATCCATTTCTTGGAACAATTGACATTTAACGTCCATTCCGTCACATTCCCCACTCCATCTTGCAAGTCTTATTCCTGATTGGGGGAAAATCCTTTTTCTATGCCTTGACACCTTGTACATAACGTCCTACCATCGAAAATGTCCTGAAAAATACCAAAAACATTAGAAAATTTTAAAAATAAAAAAAAATCAAAACATGTGAGAAAATACCAAAAAACAGAGTCAAGTCAGTCATGTTTAGTCAGTCATAGTTGAACTACGTTGCCTCTATGACTGGGATGTATGCAAGGCCATCAATCGATGTGCCCCTGAGGCATTAGGTCTATCAATATAGGTTTTTCACGAATCAAACACATTAAAATCATGACGCTTTGTACATTCAAAGTCATTGGTCGTGTCGAACTACGAGGTCTTTGTGTGTACAATGTAGGCAAGGCTAATCAATTGATGAGCTCCTGAGACCACACTAGGTCAATCTAATAGGGTTCATTCACAATCACTATCACATAAGTTGCATGTCATAGTTTAGGGTATCATCTTAGGTCATACACTATCTACACACACACTTTTTATCATTCAATAATCAAAACAAGTCATGCATCAACAAGGCAAAACATCTCAAAGTCAGCAAGTCAATATCAAACACATTGTCAAAGCGATCAACCTATGTCAGGCAAGATATGTCTTTCTTGTCAGCAGACGTCATCAAATTGTCATAGTCTCATATAGCTTGTCACTTCAACGTCATCAAGCTCCAATGTCTTATACGGCATGTGTCTTTCTGAAACCAGGCTTTGTAATGCCTAATACAGATAGTCACTAGTCGAAACCAGACTCAACGTCTTATGCAGTATGTGTCATTCTCTCACATTACGCTATGTCAAATATCAAAAAATCAAACAATCCTACAAGATCAAGTTTTGGAAAATAATTTTATTTGTCTTTATGAGTTTATATCTTATTTTGTCTTATCTTTTTATCAATTTGTGAATTAGTCCAGTTACTAGCTTTCTCAAGGATGTCCCTTGAAGGATTTAGAGAAGCAAGGATGTCTCAAGACTCTTTTTCTTGGGCTACTGTCTATCAATTATCTTTTTAAACATTGGTTTTTGAGTCATGTTACTAGTTTCCTCAAGGATGTCCTATCAAGGATTTAGAGGAGCAATGACATCTCATGACCCATATTTTATTTGTCTATTGTCTGTGGTTTGTCTCGACAAAACAACTGGGGAAATTTTGTCCTTAGTATGAGTTGAGACACTCCTTGTCTGTGACTATCTGTTTTTCACAGATGGATGACTTTGTACACTATGGTCTATCTCATATCATAGTGTGTATTATCCATTTGTGTCATGTCCCACCCAATGATGATAACAAGCAAGCATAGCATATTTTGGCAATATATTAAAGATTATATGTTTTTCTCAATCAATCAACCTTTGTTATTTCTTACTAACATTCTAAATTCATTTCATCCTAACATTTCTCTTCTTCAAAATAATGATAAATTCCTATGACACAATATCAAAACATTAGATCATTTGCACATGCATACATTCAATAAACATTTCACATAGTTGCATTGCATTTCACACATATAGATAGTAACATTAACATCCTCATTTCATACATTCGAAATCATGACATAATAGGCATTTCATCATCATAAGATACATCATGTAAATATTGCATGTACACATTACCATCACATATAAATAAGCATCATATAGAACATTGCATTCATTATCATAAGTAAATTAATACATCCATGACATCATTATAAAATGCATAACTCATAACATGTAGAAAACATTCATTCATAACACATGTACACACATCATCTAGGAAACATAATCATATAGAAATAATGCATCATCCATAAAATAGAATTGAAAATCATATAGAAGCCGCCAAAATCATATATATATATCGCTCAAAAATAGTTTGTCACAGTATAATGTCAGAATGTATCCATAAATAAAACATGAGCTCGTAGGCTCTCTGATCAAAATACAATGTCTACATGCATAAATAACTGTCATCATGTCCCACTGCCACTATTTTCACATGGTGAAGGTGGTGGGAAAATCCTCGAAGGTACTCTCTACGAGGTGGAAGGCCTCTCATACAGACCTGCCCTCGGTGGTCCTACCACACCCTCTGTACTCTGTGTCTTGGTGTGACTTTTGCTCTGTGACCTCTAACTGCGCACCTTTGAAAAGCTAGGAGCTTGTCTCTCTGCTAGCACCACTGCCTCATATAAGTCCCTGTAATAGGTAGCTCTCTCAACTGATCGAACTAACTCCCATACCATGCCATTAGATGAAGACCCACTGCAAAGGTGTCTAACCTCTGTGAACTGCTATTCTATCTCTTGTCTTCGAGCTATGGCCTGATCCCTCTCCATGAGTGCATTATCTCTCTCTACGTGTGCACTATCTCTCTCTGCATAGGCACTATCTCTCTAACCTCATAGCATCAAACTCTATTGTCATAAGTCAGATTCTCTCCTCTAAAGCCTCCCTATCACCATCCCTAGGAGTATCCTCCTCCCGTCTCCCCTCCATAATCCGATCCCTGAGCTCTCTCCTACTCCTCCATCGGTGCCTCCTCCTCAACATCATCCTCCCCATATCCAGCCAAAATACCTAGAGGGTCTATAGCCATATCCATGTCCACATCCTCTACAACATCCTCTACTCCAATATCCACCTCTGCACGCTCCTCTACAACTACCTCCTCGGTAGCATGCTCATCTCCGCCCTGTACATCTGCTCCACCTCCGATGTCCAACATCGGTATATCCTCTGCTACTGCCTCTCGGATAGGTGAAATTCCACCTACCCGACCCCCTCTCCGTCCTCTCCATCCTCGCCTACCACCTCTACCATCATCACCTCTCCCTCCAACTCTACCAACTCTGGTGCCTCCACCTCTTCACCATCCTCCAGGTTTTGTGCCTCGTCTCTCAATAGGTGTCGACCGATCCAGATCTGTGTAAGGAATAGGCTGATGCTCTACCCACCATGTGTCATAGGTAGCTGTTGTCCCTGGGTCTGCTGCTCCATGTCTCCAACCCCATGGAACTAGCTATAAGGTCTGTATCTCTGCCTCTGTGGTAGCGACAGGAATCATGGGCCCCCAGTATGGAACCTCTCTAGACAAATGAGCAAACTCTTCTCTACTCTGAGGCTCATCCTAAACCTCGCCGAACTGTCTCAGAACTCTATCTGGCAAGTGTCTCTCAATGATATGCACACTAGAAATAGTCCTCCCAATAAGGTACTGTGTTTGTTTGCAGAATACCAAATGTATCTCCTCATTTGGCCACTCCTCAAAATCCATGTACGGTCTCCACATGAACTAATCCAGAATGTCCAGTGCATGTCTCCAAAATCTAGTGTCTCCCACATGTGTATGAGTGATGTGTCCTATATATCGAAACACATACAGGAATCTCTCTTGTCACTCTACAGTAACTAGAGGACGAAAAATAGCTATCCTCTCCCAAGCCCATACCATCAGTAGAGTGGTCCCACAGCTCAATTACTGTGCATCTCTGTAAGTAATGTCATGTAAGTGAAAATATAACATCCCTAGTAGACATAGAACCCAAGCATACCTAGTCTCACTCTCTAACATAGCAACCAACATCGCACCCCATCCAAGTGGAAAACCATGACCTTGTCTATCTGGAAGAACTATCCCCCTATCAATGTACACAATATACAGTCAATCCTATCATATCTATCTGCTAATACTGGCCATCTGATATCATAATGCTCGATGCCGAGCCTACTGATATCATCCACTTGATAGAATCTTGCTAACTCGGTCAATCCACACTGGGTATCATACATAACCCGCTCTCCCCTAATCAAAAGTCTCAATATCCTGTACACATCCTCCAATGTGACAGTGGCCTCCCCAGTCAGCAAATGAAATGACGATGTCTCAGAGTCCATTATAACCACATGCGGTGAA
Source organism: Sequoiadendron giganteum (assembly GCA_007115665.2). NCBI lineage: Eukaryota > Viridiplantae > Streptophyta > Pinopsida > Cupressales > Cupressaceae > Sequoiadendron > Sequoiadendron giganteum. The sequence goes on from CM021105.1 coordinate 539,130,620, forward strand.
ATAACCACATGCAGTGCAAAAACCAAATGCGGTGCAAAAACCCAAATGCGGTGCATTTTCTATAGCCTACCTATCTACTACATATGCATTTCACTAATGCATATGTGGTTCACTACCCTACATGCGACTATTCCTAATGCAGATGTGTTGCATAACTACATATGTGGTGCATTATGAATCAAATGCGATCATTCCCTAAAATGCCTAACCTAGCCTAGGCATGTTTTCGCATATGCATCATTTCACATTCAAATGCAGTGAATATGATGGCATATGTGTCATTCACGATGGACCACATTTCTTATTGACTTTTAAATACCTAGAAACATGTGCAAAAATAAATTTTAGCGGTTCATTTTTGGGTACATACTGGTGGTCCTGCGTTGGCTGGCCGCCTGAACGTCTGGATCCCATATCCTCGATGCAAAACATAGGGAATGGGTGCCATTTTCATCTGCTAGTCAGAGCAAATTCTTAGTTTTTCTAACTCCTCTGGGTGCAAATGAATTAGATTTCAACCTAATTCCTATTTATAGGTAGGGTTTGAATGGCATTTCTTCAAACCTAGTCTATTGGCCACTTAACCTTTCAACTTCAAATGACCCATACTCATATGTTTCCTCTCCAAATTCAATTTCGTCACCTCCATAGCATTTCTGACTATCAAATTGACTTATCGGGAATATTTCCTAATTTTTTTTTTTAAATTCAAAAATTGTCAATTTTCCTGAGGGGGCATACCCTAACCTATTTCATACTGGGGCATGATTGGGGCATTTTTTCTTTGACACAACACCGAAACAACATTGTATCAAAGAGGGGAAAACTGTAGACACTGAAAATTGGTCTAGGCCTGCGAACACCACTTTCGACATAATTTTATAATATCCATGGTCATGATTAAATAATGGTAATTATTTAATTACCCTTTCTAACACATATTTCCTCTATTAATTAAATACCCCTTTTTCATTAATTCATTAATTCATAAATAACCTTTATTCAACTTGATTAATTAAATAAATCATTAATATTTAATTATGTCTCTAACTAATTAATTCTTCCCCCTTTTATCATACTTTTCCTTCTTAATTAAATATTTATTATTTAATTATTCATATTATCCTTTTGAAACAATCAAATTAAATAAATTATCTTTATTTAATTAATTAAAGTCTCTTATTTTCGAATGTTGAATTAAATTAACATTTAATTCATATTTTAATCATTTATGTCACATTCTTCTATCATTCAGTTATCTAAGTCATTCACTCACCTTCTGACTCGAGATCTATTTTTAGTTCTCCAGTTATCTCCGGATTCAACACCTATTTATCTCTGCGAGAAGACTCTCTGTCACAATTAGTCAATTAACTAGTTCTAACTCCCATTTGTATTTGAATGCATTATTCTTCGAGTTCTAACTTTTTCTTTTACATACAAAGCCTATTTCTTGTATTTTTGAAGATTAAGATCTTGAACTCGTGTTCTAACTCACGTTCTACCTTAGTCTCTATCCTGCAGTATTTTTTGAAGTCGTGTTCTAACTCACGTTCTATCTGAGACAGAAATCACATCGTATGGCATTTATCAATCTCATCCATCGATCTCTCTTTCAATCTGAGCCGATCATTCGAAAACCCAAAATCTATAAAATGGCCTGTCATTATCATTATTCCTCCTCCTGAAATCATACACTTTTGAGAAGAAACTTATCTTCGATATTTTTCTTAGACATTCGAGGAAGTTATGCTTGCATTCAAACACATAAATTTGAGGGCGAGAATACTGAAACAACAAAATGGAGAAGAACAATCAAGATAATTCGAAGGAGTGAGTGCATATTCGGTGAGAGATTTCCATTAATTTGTTTAGTTATTATGTTTATTTATTCGTTCTTTTTATTTTATTTTAGATTATTGTTCTAGATTAGGATTGGTATCATTTATTCTAGTTGTAGATTATCCTCTTATTCACAGATCATTTTAATCTATTGTTACATCAACAGGTTGTCATTAATGTCAACACAATACTGAATGTATGGGATCATTATTGGAATATATTCCCTATAAAATATGATCATTATATGTGGGTTGGTGTGTTGGTTTTTAGGTCTGGTTTCTACCATGAGACAAGCTATGGTTTTGATATTCAAAGATCTTGGACTACTTAGTGTATGCAATATAGTATAAGGACTAGTTATGTTTTATGGATTTTTTTCCAACATAAGAAATGTGTTTACCTTACATGATGCTGACCTAATTAATGAATTAAATATGCATATATATGATACTCTCTAGAAAAGATAAGGGGGATAGAAAAAATTAGAGCGAGCATAAGAGAAATGAGAAAAGTAGATGAAGATAATAAAATGTATGTGCAACAGAGTAGAATTATTGAGCGATTATTGGGAGAAGCAATACTATTGATATATAGCTTCATCTAGATTTGAACTCAACACAAGGAAGGTGTAATCCATCAATTCATACTTTTGGAAGTGAGCCATAAATCTTGTATTTTGGTAGTTATCCATCTTTTGTATCTCTGGGTTGTAGCCCTATGGAAAGTGAGTCCTTATTTTAAGTAGTGAGCCTTATCTCAGATAGCGAGCTTTGTTTCAAGCAATGAGACTTTTTGGAATTGGTTTTGATATTCTCTATAGTGTGAGTTAATTCTCACTATGGTTTTTCCCTCATTGGTTTTTCCACGTAAATATGGTGTTATTGTGTTTATGAGTTGGATTTGAGTTTCTACATTAGCGTTTGATGATTAATCATTTAAGCAGTTTTAAGTATTAGTTTTGATGATTGAATTAAAGGTTAAAATATGTGAAAACTGATTCACCCCCCTCTTAGTTTCCTTATTCAATAATTGGTATCAGAGCTTGATCCTTTGGAATAATTTTAATAGCTTGAAGGAGATCTTGGTAGGTTGAACAAAATGGTGAAGGGATTTGACTTGGATAAAGACTTAAGAACAAAGACTAAAGAATCTTAAAATGAAGATCTAAAAGAAAATTTCAAGCAAGCAGGTGAATGTATTCAGAAACTAAGAAATCAAATTTGGAAGTTCAAGTTGAAACATAAAGAAGTTAACCAAGAACTCAAGGAAGTAAAGGAGACCATTAAGAATCTAAGAATGGAACTTGAATAAATCAAAAGGGTGGAAGAAAATCTGAAATTGGGAATTGAGAAAGGAAAAACAAAGGAAGGATGCTTGAAATAAATTATCAATCAGAAGACAAAAAAATGTGATAAGCTTGAACAAGAAGTAGTAACCCTAAAATTTGATCTGGAAAAAGTGAAAGCTCATGAAGAAAGGCTCAAGACATGTTCTACAATGCTCGATGAGTTGATTTCATCTCAAAAACTTGCAAAGGATAAAGGTGGTCTGGGAATTGAAGAAGGACAAAGCTCAAGGACTAAAAAAACTTTAAATAAGATGGAAAATCAAAGGAAATTTCAAGGAAAGAATCAAAGGATCAATACTGGCAAGATATCCATCTGATAACCTAATGTTAAAAGGTACCCATATTTTAATGGTCTTTTTTTCTCATGCTATAAATTTGGACATAGAGAAACAAAATGAAAAAGTAGGATGAACCAAAATAGAATGAGTCAGAATGTTGGATTATTTGTTGGACAATGTTATGTTTGCAATAAGTATGGACATGTAGCCACTGAATGTGGAAGCCAAATGATGATGAATATATTTGATACAAATAGAATAATTCAATCCTTTCAATGTTATTGTTACGCAATATCTTTGGACACATGGCTAATCAGTGCAGGTCAATGATAAAATAAAATTCATTTGATCATGTATATGTTATGTGTTACACTTGCAATAAAACAGGACATATCTCAAAATTTTGTCAAAACAAATTTTGGAAGAAAAATGATCTGGAACAAAAGACCAAACCTATGAACAAGGTATATCCAAAATAATTAAGGAGAGAAATGGAAAATATTTGGAGAAAGAAGGAAGAAATTGAGAATAAGCATGAGTCAAATAACCTTGTATCTGCATCTGATGCAAATACCTCTTCTAAGAATAGAACCTAGCAGTGGCTTTAGGGGGACTAGTCACAAAAAAATTGTAAACCCTCAATTTATGAGGTGTCATGCATGGAGATGATGATATCTGATATGAATATATATATTGAAGGCATTGGAGTAAATTCCAGTAGTTTTCGGCTGAGAAGGAGGTGCTGATAGAGTGAAGTACAAATGAAGATGTCATAAGCAATAAATTACCTTTTTATAATGAAACCCTAAAAGTGACAAGTTAAATAAGGATGATTGAGTGGTCAATTTTCACATTATGAATTGAACGAGCTAAGGAGTAAAGTGCAACTAAGAAATAAGGATATAGGGTTCTTGGAAAGTGAAAGTATGAAAAACAAGGCTAAAATAATGGAGTCGAAGGCAATGCTGGTATTGAATTCACACGATAATGAATTGCAGAAATTAATTAAGCTACAAGTCGATGAATTTAATCATGAAAAGATTCAAAATCTTGAAGGTTCCCTTTTAGTTTAGAAAATGCAAAAGTTCAAGAATTTAGGGTACAAGGGTTTAGATATTTGGATTCAATTTCCATAATTTTCAGATGTGGATATTGTTCGGTTTGTCCTAAGCAAAATTCAAGGTGATCAAATGATCTTGGAAAAACTCTATGAGATCACAAAGGAAGAAATTACAACAATAATAGGATTATGCAATAGGGGAACCATTCCAGTAAAGAATTCAACGAAGAACAAAGAGGTTTAAGCCCTAACTAGGGTAATAGGAGATCAAAGGGAACTTCTAATTCATACTATAATTGACCCTGTGATAAGGTATGTGACATATGTCATTTCATATAAGATCTATTTCAGAAATAGGGAAGGTTCTACTTCGGTGATTTCCATTTATGTTGTGCATCAAACGGTTGAAAAGAATGAGGATTTTGATTTGTGTGAGTTACCAAGGAATCAATTAATGAAGAATATTACTATGACAAAGAATGACAATTACCCCTTTCATTTTAAGTCTTTGGTTATATGTCTAATGATGTATTTTTTGATGTCGTTACCATTGAAAGAAAATATTGTGTGAAAATCAATTGTACTGGTTGGGAAGCAAGTCTACCGGTATCTAGAATTTTTAATAGAGAAGGAAAATATTTGCATAGGGTTTTGGCATGGTTTCCAGTCTGATTGTGATATCTAAGGGATGATCCTCCTCCAAAAAAAGGAATGCAAGGAGAATCATCTCAAGTTCTCCTCTAAAAATAAAGAAACTGAAGACATAGGAGAAGAAAGAAGAAAAGGAAGAAAAATTTGCAGAAGCGTTTGATTTGGTATCAACAGATGATGAAGATTCTTGAGCAATTTTATGGACTAAAGAAGATTTTAGATGTTTGGTTGTCACGACCATCATATGAACAGGATGAGATTATAGACACCTTGACTATTTATATAATTTATAATGATATTGATCTAAGTGAGTTGAATATTTTTTTAACAAAATTATTGATTGAGAAGATTGAAGATAGACTAAATGCTCGGTCACCTAGTGAAATAGAAAAAAAAAATGAGATTCAATTGGCCATAGAATAAATATGTGGAAATGCATAAAAGAGATTGACTAAGAGCATAACTAAATTAAAATAATGCATCAAAATCATAAATAATGTGTATAGGTATTGTCTTCGATGGCTTAGTGTTGTCAGAAACGACAGAGAAAAAATCAATGCTATTGAGCTTGAGTTGGATTCTATTAGAAAGGTAAATGATATCCTTAATGGAAAGGGTAGAGCACATAAGAAAATAATCAATTACTTATAGTATCAACATGCATTCATTGTGGTATAAAGGGATTAAATTATGAAGGCATTCTAGAAAGTCAAAGAAATAACTAAATTGAGATTGGAACAACTCTCCAGTCTCTTGGTGGAAGCATAGAAAAATGAATAGAATATCATTATCCTGGATACTCTCCTAGAAACAATTGACTTGATAGTGATGAAAAATAATACTTGTTTAATCATTAGGTTGGTATTGGATTCCTTCAAGACATTTCTTCTGAAATTAAAAGAAAAATACAAAGATATTTTAAGGGAAGAAGAATTGAGGTAAAGAACCATTTTTGTGATATCATTTTTGAAGACCGTTTTTGCATAAAAAAATTTGGAGTAAGGGGGAGACAAATCTTCTATTATTTTGCATTGATGTAAAAGGGGCAAAGAGAACATGTGAAAAGAATGGAAATCATTACAGTTCATCAAAAGGAGAAAACTATAAAGGTTTTTGTTGTTGGCTTTTCACATCTTGTGTTACCATCAATGACAAAAGGGGAGGATTACATTAAATAATTCTCATTAATGTCAACACATTGTCATTGATGTCAACATACTATTGAATGTGTGAGATGGTTACCAGAAGCTATTCCCTATCGAAGATGATCATTATATGTGGTCGGGTGTGTTGGTTTTTAGGTCTGGTTTGTACCATGAGACAAGCTATGACTTTGATATTCAAATATCTTGGCCGACTTAGCGAATGTATTATATTATAAGGAATAGTTATGTTTTATGGATGTTTTTTTTACATAAGAAATGCATTAACCTTACATGATGTTGACCTAATTGATGAATAAAATATACATATATATATATGAGACTCTCTGGAAAATATAATGGGGTAAAGAAAAAAATAGAGAGAGTAGAAGAGAAAAGTGAGAAAAGTAGACGAAGGTAATAGAATGTATGTGCATCAAAGTAGAATTATTGAGTGATTGTTGAGGAAGAATTACTACTAATATAGAGCTTCATCTAGAATTGAACTCAACACAAGAAAGGTGTAATCCACCAGTTCATACTTTTTGCAATGAGCCATAACTTGTATTATGGTAGTTAGCCATCTTTTGTATCTCTAGGTTATAGTCCTATGGACAACGAGTCTAGATAGTGAGTCTAGATAGTGAGTCTAGATAGTGAGCCTAGAAAGTGAGTCCTTATTTCAATTAGTGAGCCTTATCTTAGGTAGTGAGCCTTGTTTCAAGTAGTGACCCTTTTTGTAATAGATTTTGATATTATCTATAGTGTGAGTTAATCCTCAGTATGGTTTTTCCCTCATTGGGTTTTCCACGTAAATATGGTGTTATTGTGTTTATGTGTTGGATTTGAGTTTTTGCATTGGAATTTCATGATTAATCATTTAAGCAATTTTAAGAATTAGTTTCAATGATTGAATTAAAGGTTAAAATCTATGACAAGTGATTCACCCCCCTGTTAGTTCTCCTATTCAACATCCTCAATCCTAATCCCTCAACCCTATACCCTTAACACTATACCCTCAAAACTATACCCTCAACTCTTAACCCTAATCCCTCATCCTTAATCCCTTATTTACCTTAAACCCTCATCCCTTAGACTTGAAACCCTTAAACCCTCAACCCTTAAACCCTCAAACCTTAAACCCTTAAATCCTTAATCCCTCAACCCTCAACCCTAAATTCTAAATCCTTTATTCTATGCATTGGTTCCTTAACCATAATCCCTCAACCTTATACCCTAAATGTTATGCCCACAACACTATACCCTCAACCCTAAACCCTAAACCCTTATCATTTAAACCCTAAACCAACATCCCTCAACCCTTAAACCCTTAATTCCTCAACCCTCTACCCTATACATTAAAACATCAACACTAAATTCTTAAAGTTCTACTCTATACATTGGACCCTCAACCCTAATCCCTCAACCCTATACCCTCAACCCTATACCCTAAACCCTCAACCCTATACCCTCGACCCTTAATCCCTTAAACCCTTAATCCTTGAACCCTAATCCCTCAACCTTCAACCCTTAAATGGTGAACCCTAATCCCTCAACTCTTAAACCATAAACCCTCAACCTTTAATCCCTCAACCCTTAATCCCTCAGCCCTATACCCTCAACCCTAAACCCCTAAACCCTTAGAACCTCAACCCTCAACCTCTAATAGTTCAACTCTCAACCCTTAAACACTCAAATCTAATCCCTCAATACTATACCCTCAACCCTATATCCTCAACCTTGAACCTTAAACCATCAACCCTATACCCTCAACCCTTAAACCCTTAAACCCTCAACCCCTAATCCATCAACTCTTAAAGTCTCAACCCTTAACCCTCAACCCTATGCCCTCAACACTCAATCCTAATCCCTCAACCCTATACGCTAACCCCTTAAATCCTCAAACATATACCCTCTACCCTATACATTAAACCCTCAACCCTAAACCCTTAATACAATAATCTCTCAACCCTTAAACCATTAATCCCTCAACCATCAACCATCAACCCTCAACCTTCAATCCTCAACCCTTAACCCTAAACCCTCTACCCTATACATTATACCCACAAACCTAATCCCTCTACCCTATACCTTAAACCCTTAATCCCTCAACCCTCAACTATAAACCCTCTACTCTTTACATTTGACCCGCAACCCTATACCTTAAACCCTAAACCCTCAACCCTTAAACCCTCTACCCTATACATTAGACACTCAACCCTAATCCCTCAACCCTATACCGTAAACCTTAATATCTTAACCCTCAACCCTTAAACCATAATCCCTTAAATCCTCAACCCTTAAAACCTAAACCCTTGACCCTTAAACCATAAACCCTTAAATACTAATCCCTTAACCATAAACACTAAACCCTATACCCTTAAACCTTAAATCAACACTATACCCTAAACCCTAATCCCTTAACCCTTAAACCCTAATCCCTCAACTTTTAACCCATAATCCCTAAACCCTTAAATCCTAAATTGTCAACCCTTAATCCATCAACACTTAAACCCTAAAACCTCAACCCTTAACCCATAAACCCTCAACCCTCAACCCTTAAACCCTCAACACTCAACCCTAATCCCTCAACCCTATCCCATTAAACCCTAAACCCTACACCCTACAACCTACAACCTAAAACCTATACTTAAGCCCTAATCCATCAACCCAATATCTTAAATCCTAATGGATGTATATCCCATACACTTAACCTTGGACACTAAACCCTGAACATTATCCCTTAGCCCTGAAACCTCTACCCTATACCCTTAACCCTATAATTATTCCCTAAACCCTCAACCCTCATCCTTATGTGTTATACCCTCAACCTTAAACCTTGAACCCCATACCTTAGTCACTCAACCTTGAAAAATATCCCTCAACTGTAAACCGTCAACCCTTAATCCTATACCCTGAAACATGTGCATAAGTCTTAATCCCTCAATACTTAACCCTATACCCTAAACCATGAACCCTAAACCAACAAACCCTCATTCCTATACCCTATAACCTCACCCTTATACCATGAAACCTAAATATTATCCCTCAACCCTATACTTAAAACCTAATCCATACACACTCAACCCTTCACCCTATTCCTTATACCCTTAATCCATATTGTAAGCCCTAAACCCTAAATGCTATACCTTACACACTTAATATTATACACTCAACAAGCTGAATATTATCCCTCAACTATAAACCTTCAACCCTCTACCATATACCATGTACCCTCAACCTATTACTTAAGCCCTAATCATTCAACCCTCAACCCTATACCTTAAACCCTAAAACTAAAAACCTCAACCCTCATCACTATAACCTATACCCTCACCCTTATATACCCTGAACCCTTACATACGTACATATAAGCATGCATACATACATACAAGCATACATAAATACATACATACATACATACATACATATAAGCATACATACATACATACATACATACATACAGGAATACATACATGCATGCATGCATACATATATACATGCATACATGCATACATACAAGAATACATTCATACATACATACATGAATGCATGCATATATACATACATACATACATACATACATACATACATATAAGCATACATACATACATACATACAAGCATAAATACATACATACCAACGTTACATACAGGCATGCATACATGCAAGCATACATACATTCATACATACATACATATATACATGCATACATACATACATACATGCATACATACATACATACATACATACATACATTCATACATACATATATACATAAATTCATACCTCATACATACATACATACATACATACAAATATATATACAAGCATACATACATCAAACACACATTTAACAAATTTGCAGATAAATAATTTCAAGCAAGGCATAATGTGAGCACGTTATAACATGCTCGCATTATGTCAAGCTTGCAAAATATACAAAATAATTTACAAAAGGGAGAAAAATAAAAAACAAGACATAGCATGAGCATGTTATAACACACTCACATTATATCTTTCTTTGGGATTCCCCAAGCCTCAGGCTCAGATTTTCTTGGGATTTCCAATTGAGAGGCTTATAGTGCTTTCACAACATCCAAAGATGTGTTTTTGTATATTCTACAAGATTTTACATAATCTCATTCGTGCTAATTGTCAAGTTTGCGCATGTTTCAAGTTTGAGTAAATCAAACACTTGGGTAATGTTAGGCTCTCTCTTAGCCATTTAACAATGTAAATTTTTCCACATTTTGACAATGTTAAGGCTTTCATCTTTAATTTCTTTTGTTTGTGTGTTTATTTTTTGTCAAAAACCAATGTTTGGTATATTTTACTTTATTTTTAACTATTCATTGAAATTTTAAATAAATTACATTTTTGTAAACTAGACTACATTTTGCAGATATTAAAAAAAATGATTTTCAATTAGTTTTCAAAAATTATAGTGGTAGCACGACAAAAATTCTGATTTTCAGGATGTGACCACTTTGAAAATTAGTAAAATATCAAATATTCATTAAAAAATTATTAGAAAATTCAAGCATAAACTACATGTTGTTAGCTAATTTCTCATTGAAGAAATTTTAAAAATATTAAAAAAAAAAGTTAACATTTTGAGGGAACCACAAAAGACACTATGTTATGTTTTTTTGAAAAAACTACACCAATTTTTGTGGCTCCCTTTTTTGAACCCCTTAATCTCTACCATTTTGAAATAAACTTGACTAAGTTTAGAAAGTAGACTCGGAGCACTATGAACATTGTCTTTGTTGCATCTTAAAATTTTGAATGTAACTATCCTTAATTTCTCATCCAAGGTTTGTATTTCTTGATTTCAGAAAATAAAAGTGGCCATTTAAGACCCCTTTGCCCCATTTTATGCACTTACCAAATAAGAATTTATTAAAATACTAAAAAAACTTGATATTTCAAGTTTATGGACCACTTTCATAAAAAATTATTTTAAAATTTTAAATAATTATATCTCAATTGTAAAAAAAAATACATATTTGCAATCTACATAGTCTCATCTATAATCGGTTTTAATTTCATCAATAAATACTACAAAAAGGTCTTTAGACATATGTCCAAAGTCACTCTTTTCTTGTGACATTGACATGACCTTAAAATTATAGGTCAAACGAGGTCCAAAGCTTAGGTTCAAGTCCCCAAGGCTTTTCTCGAACCGAAAACCAAGACACAAACCTGGCCCAAAATTCCAATTTTAAGAAACAAGATCTCACTTTAGGAAAAGGATCCTATTTCCTATATGGGATCATGTTTTCTTTAATTAATATTTCAAACGGAAAAGGGATTGGATACCATTTAGAATAAGGGATCGTGTTCACTACGAGATTATCATTTAGCAAACAAGATATTTTTTAGTAGATCTCACTATGCAAATGAGATCATTTTTAGTAAATGGGATCACATTTTGTAAATGGTATCCCATCCTATTTTTGACCATTTAAAAATTAAAAAATTAAAAAAATTATTATCAATTCTGTAAATTCATACTGTACAACTGACAGTGACTAATTCTTCCATTTTTTATTGAATCTTGTCTCCTATAGGCTCTTGAAATTGCAATTTGATTTGAATTTTGAAAGGAGACAACATTGGGACAATTTTGGAGTGAAATTATGTCCACTTTCTACTCATTTGAAGGAGGATAAAAAATGATACTTTTACTATTGAAATTCATTTTTACTTCATAATTTTGTAATTGTGAGATCACAACGTCATCAAAAGAGGAAAGATAGGAATGTATTGACCCTTGAATAAATTCAACAAAAGAGAGAGGAGGAAAAACGACAAAGAGATAGAAGAATAAGGATTTGAACAATGAATATTGTTGAAGCATCCAGTTCCATGGCTATTGAAGATAAAAAAATTGAAGAGACCATGGATGTAGATGATGGAAATTTACAAGAGGTGAATGAAGAAGATAATACGACTATAGAAACTAATCCTAGTATGTCTTCAAATCCACCTTTCAATTCTACAGAGAATGTGACAATAGGCACAAATCTAGGTATGTCTTCAAATCCACCTTTGACTAATATGAAAAATGTTTAGATTCGATATGATTTAAAAGAAGCTGGATATAAAGATGTTAAGATCAATCCTATTCATATAGAACTATTAGAAAATGAAAACCATTTTGTTATTGAAAATTAAAATTAAATCCTTTTTTTGTTGAAAATGAAAATGAAAAATCATTTAGTTGTTGACAATCAAAATCCTTTTGTTGTTGAAATTGAAAATGAAAATCCTTTTCTTGTTGAAAATTCAAACGAAAGTGTTGTGGAAAATGAGAATATTGTTTAAAAAATTAAAAGTATTGTTTTGGATAATCTTCATTGTAAGATTTTTTGGTGAAAAATAAGAACACATGCCAATAAATTAAACATACAATTTTTTTATCAAAGAAAATATCTTTTCAATGTCAACTCATGATGCAATTGATGAGAATGTGGACAATGAGAAAAGTAATCAAAATTTGGGCATTTTTGTGAAACTAAAAAGGAAAATATGAATCACTTAAACATGCTATATCTACTATTGCTAGTGCCATTCAGTCTAATAGAAAGACAAATTGATCTAAAGATAAGAATGCAAGACGATGAGCTATAACAACTAATATAGTTAATAAAACAACATTAGATAAAAGAATATTAAGAAATACTAGTGAAATTCTAAAAATACATCTTAGGACATTGGTAAGAGCAGAAAAGAGAAGAGAAAGTGTAGAAACAATCCAATCAACCAATGTTGGAGTTTTAGTGTTTGATTCCGAGATTTGACATAAAATTAAGTATTAAAATATAATATTTAGTTGAAAATATTGGCATGATAATACTAGGGTATCATCTAATGCTAGAGATGTTTTAAAACTAAGAGTTGGGGTAAAAAAATTTCAATCCTCATCGAAAACACCTATTAGCCAAAACTCAAACCAAATTTTATAGAAAATTTTGTGATGAGTACAAGTGTTATTTGGTAATATTAGCATAAGTCAAAATATATTTTGAAAAATGTAAGCCTTGGTATGTCAAAATAATGAATCTCTTGTTGTTGTAAAACACATGTGCAATTTCATTATTACTATGATGTGTTTCATTTTGCACGTTGTATTTTACACACTAACATGATTATGCATAAGGCGGTATTAATATACCACCTGAAACAATCAATAATTTTATAGCAAGTGTATTTTGTGAAAAATATAATGGGAAATTATTTTATCTAAGTTCATGTATCTCTGGAAAATGCACAAGTTGTGGAAATCTTTCATTCTTAGGAGTTTTTATGCATGAAAGTGTTGAAATGATTTTGGACAACAATTAGTAGATGTTAAAAGACTTAAGAATGTTGAGTATTTTTTAAAAGATGGAAAAGTTGGAAAGTGTTGCGATTTAATCACATAAAAAATTAGTGTACATGCATTCATATGAGAATTCAAGAGTAAAATTGTACCAAAATATGTCAAGCACTCTCAACATGCTTGATGTCTTATTGGAAAATTTCACATGTGTAGAAACATATTTCTAGTTGGAAATATACTATCAATGGTTAATTTCAAATGAAACTATATTCAGATGACTATGAGGTCTCTCTAGAGTTGTCTTCTTCATGCGAAATTTCATGATGTAAAATTTTGTTAAACAATGTGTCAAACTACATTGGATTGGGAGGTCTTTATGGAGTTATCTTCTTCTTATTCTTCTTCTCTAGATCATATTTTTCTATTTTTTCTTCCTTATTTTGTTTCATCTTCTCGCGCATGTGTATTCCAAAAGTTTTATTTTCCTTCTCAATTTCCTCTTCTTTAGAGGTATCAACTATATATAACATTTTTTTATTTGTGCCAATACTTCTTCTTATAAGGACCAACTGAGGTCCTTCATCCTCTTCTTCTACTTTAGATGGTATACTCAAGTTTTTCTCTCTTATAGCTTGTGTTGAGAAGTTGTTGTGGAACTGTTGTCATTGATGTCAAAACCTGGGATCTGAAAGATTATGGTCTAGATGATATACAAAAATTATCTATCCTATAATGTTGCGTAGTATGGATGTTATCCTTGATTTAGATAATGGTAGTACTTCTTTTTGGGACATTTGTGGAAGATAGTTAATTCAAAATATTGAAGACTAATCTTTTGATATCAGTTGCTATGTCTAAAGTTTATTTCGGGTATCCTTGCTATCCAAACATTCACGTAGCTTGACACAAGTTTTGGTATGACTAATTACACTTCTCAAATTGATACTGGGATTAATGTTGAATTATATTTGGTCTTGGTTGTGGAATTCCTATCAAATTAATTTTGATCAAGATTTGGTCTTGGTTGTGGCATTCTTATCAAATTGATGTTGATCAAGATTTGGTCTTGGTTGTGGCATTCCATCAGCTCCAAAATATATCTCATGTAATTCAAAGTTAGCTATCTTTTGGTAATAATTCTATATCTTATGTATGACCTATTTATGGGTCTCAGTGTAACGTGGTAAGAAGATCTTTATGTGCAACCTATCTTTTGGGTCCGGTGCTAACATGCCAAGCCCTATTGAATATTTCAAGGTTGTTCTTTAAGCCAACATGTTTTGGTAGGCCAACTCATTTTTTTCTCTAGGTGTATATATATACACATGTATGTGCAACATCTTTAGCATATCCGAAAACAAGAAGTGTGGAATGTGCGAATAGTGATAAAGGTGCAAAGGATTGTGCGACAAGGTTCAGAGAAGGAAGTGAAGGCAAATTCCAAGTAGAAGTAATCTATTTTGGAGAAGTAGTCAAAGGAAGGTTGGTAGAAGATTCTTAACCGGATCTGCTATAGTAATTTGTTGTGCTCTTAACCAGAACTAAATTCATGCATATGTGTTGCCACAATAGTGGTTTACAATTTTTGAGGGGAACTGATTTTTGCTGAAATCACATATTTTTAGAAAATATAATGATTTAAGCATTAAAAAGTTTCATTTTAAGGATTCCAATTGAAGAGGCTTTGATCAAACCACCTTAGATCAAACCCCCTTGGATAGAACCTCGCTAGTTTTAAACCATACCTATAAATGAGTCTCCTTTACACCTATCAAAATGCTGATAAAAAATCACTTTTGATTTACCTTTTGGGAGATCAAATGAATTCATTTAAAATTTATTTGAAATTATAATGGTAGTCCTTGGAATGAGCTATCCAATGAATAGAATTTTAATATGTTTTTTTTTTATTATGTATTTGTTTTTTTAGTTTTATTAAACATAGGTTTTTCATCGAAAATGAAGGTCTCTATTCTACACATGTGGAAAACTAGCGGATTATCAAAAAAAAATTGAAAAATATGAGTGCACTAGATATTGAAGTCCTTGATCCAAGAAAAAAAAAATTTGAATTTAGATATATAAAAAAAAAGTTACGCATTATACGGTCGCGCTATGTGTAAATTGTAATTGATTTGACTTCAAAAATTGATTAAAGAAAAAATATTAGATAAAAAACTATCTAACCAAGTGGAAGCACTAGATATCGGAGTTACAAATCTAAATTTGAAAGAATTAGAATTTATCCTTCATGGAAAAAAAGTTATGTGTTATACGGTGTACTTCACTTTTTAAAAATGTTATTTTATGAAAAAAACTAGTTTTCATGGGAGATGGAAAAATAAGTGCAATTTGATTCAAAAAAAATTGAAAAAAATAATTTTAGAATCTATAGAAAAAATGTGATGAGACTCTAGTTTGCATCATCTTCAAATTGCTCATAGTTTAGCTGCTATAGGTGCTCGAATGTGAAGATTTAGTTAAAAATAATAATTTCAGTGTCCAATTTGGCTCAAAATTGTAAACCACTATTGTGGGATCACCTACTTACTATGCAACTTCATCAGTTCATGTTTTGTCCATTTTGTAATTAGTGGTTTTTGTATCTTGGGAAATGATCCCACTAGCAGTGAGCCACCTGACAATGAGCCTTACTTGGAGTGAGCATTTTTGTAGTGAGACCTTGTTAAAATCACCTTAATCGGTTTCACCTTAACTAATGCTTTATAATTAAGAACTAGCATTCTATGTGGTTTTTCCCATCTTAGGTTTCCATGCAAATTCTTGTGTTCATTGTCCATGGTGTTTTTTAGTGCTAGCATGTTCCTTATTTTTTTAATTGATATATGATTGGTTTATGATTGCTCCAGATTAAGTAAATAAAGAAAAGTGTTTTGTGATAACTGATTCACCCCCCCTCTAAGTTATTCATATTGTTTAACAACTTTCTCTTTTCTTCTTTTTGGTATAGTGGTAGTAGTGGGGTCTACTAGAGTATCTTTCCTTCTCTTCTCAATCCTTGAGGCCTACCCTACCTGAGTTTCCTCTTTCACCAGAACACTAGTCTCCTTCCTCTTAGTTTTGCTAGTGGTGGGAGCTCTTTTGGAGGGATTTTGGATACTAGGAGGAGTGGTGGAAGTTGTTCTTCCAAATATTTTGGGTCCAGTGAATGCACCTATTGTACTTTTCTCTTCCTTTTTTTTTGCTCTAATTTGAATTTAATGTGCAAAACAATAAACCTAATAAAACCCTTCCCTATGCAACAATAAACCCTAAATCATTGACAAATTTTTGTAATTGCATATTTTCTTCCAATATCTTCACTAGAAGATCAAAATTGTCCACCTCTGTTACAAATCTTTGTGCCAAGATATGGCGCCTTATATCTATCAAGGGTTGTTTGATTATCTATTATTTCTCCCCATAATCTGATGCTTAGGTTAAATTCCCAGAGGAGATGTCTATGCCAGATGAGGGCACATATTTATTTGTAGTCTTTGATTCTTGCTTCTTCCTCCAGATATTTTCCATTTCCTTCTTTGTTTCTACTGGATCCACCTTTTTGACTGGTTCATTCATCTTTACCAAATTATCCATTCTTTTTTTTTTCTTCTAAAAAATCTTGAATTGTGTCCAAACCTATTGCATTTGTAACATATGACATTCTTCTGAGAAAAATTTCTTCTATTCATCCTAGATTTGCATTGATTAGCCTTGTGTCCAAATCCATAACATGTGTAATTGTAATATCCACAATGTTCACTTCAAAGTAAATTTCCTAAGTTTTTACTGTGCAAGTAAAAATAAACTATGTACAAGCCATTGCAATAATTTTTTTTCCTTTCTTTATTGAAAAATATATATGAACTAAGATGCTACAACATTGAACAAAATGATTCCCATTCCATTAGAATACTTTACAAAGTATATTATTGCAGGAAAGTACAAACTACATACATAGTTCCTTCGAGCTTCATAACATAAGATATAGATGTCCAGGAATTTTCCTTTCAAAACCTTGGTCTTTTGTCACTTGCTGAGGAGGAGAAGTATCACTCAAGCACTTTTCCACCAACCATAGACTCATATGTAGTCCCCTGCACATCTATCAATGATAGATTACCCTTCCCTTCGATGAAGGTATTTGTTGGGTAACCCCATATGAAATACCATTCTGAGCTAGTGTTGTGTCCTACATGACTAGGATTTATAACCTAAACTTAGGTAGCCCTCATGAAATAAGTAGACACAATGAATTGAAAGTGGAGTCTCAACAATCACACTACCTAAAGTGGAGTCTTCAGACATTCCCACTACTTTGGCTAAAGTGTTCTCACTTAGTACTTTAAGTGACAGTCTACTATTCACTTACACTCTAGCAGCTCATTTTGACTTAAGGCCATTATATCTATGTTTAGGAACCCATTTCCATGGGAAATCTACTCCCCAGGATAACCTATCTCTTTTGCACAACCTAAAGTAACACAACTCATTAAAAAAAGTACTAGTTCCCTCCCTTCGCAGGATAACAATCCTAAGAGTAACTTACTAATCCTCTAGCATAACTAAATATCTAGGCATGAGTGTACCTTAAGCTACCCATATTTAAACATATCTAGTATATCATAATAATGATACTTATGTCAAGAAATATCTCCTATCATGGAGTAATTACAAACAATGCACATACAAATAAATAGTTTCCACTTTTCTTTCAAAGAAAACTCTTTTCCCTATATGAGGGTATCAATTAAAGATTAGTTTAAAAAATAAAGACACATCTCTTTTAAATATATGATGAGGGATACACCACCCAAACCACACAAAAAAAACCAATAAATACCAACGCAGAAGATGCGAGACAAAAAATAACCCACTTTCAATTATTTTTAGAAAAATGAAATTACAGATTCAAAACTTACATGCTACAACCTCATGGGCTTGATTCATTACAACAAAATCAAATCTAAAAGAAAACTATTATTCAGAGCCACAATCTTCACTAATGGAGCCACCTTCTACAACCCCCACTAAACCCTTTTTTATTTTACCCAATAACCGCCCTAGAATGTTTTAGAAAGTTCAACTTTCCCTTTTGTTTTGGTGCCAAAAGTCTCGTTGTTTAATTTTTGGCCTAGGAAGAAATTTTAAAGAAATTCACTTTTTACAGGGGCAACTTCATGGGGCCATAAATTTTGATCCAGGTGTCTTATTTTCTATTATTTCATATAGTTGGAAAGCTCTCAAAGAGATCTACAGTGTGTGACCAATCGTAGGGTAGTTCGGCCACTTTTCAAGCTATTTCAGGGCCTCTAAAGTTTTATATTTGAATTTGAAGTTGCATTAGAGAAATTTCTCAGGATAAAATCTTTAATTTCTCCCAAACCATTCAAGGTATTGAGGTGATTATTTTTCAACTAGAAATGTTTTTCAGCTCTGCTCCTTCAAGTAAATTTGCAGGTCCATATGGGCCCATTTAGGCCAACTTACTAAAAATAGTAAGTTACTATTTTTTCTATTTTTGACTCCTGACTGTCTAATGCCCCTTAAGTTCCATCGTGGGACTCAAAAAAAATAAAAATAAATAAAGAAAACATTTTTTTTTGGTGATGCAAGATTTCCCTACACCGTCGGATGCTCCTGCATCAGACACCCAGGGTAATTTGAAAAGTGACCTTGTCACTTCTTAGGAGTTAGAGGGAAACCAAGATGATTAACCTAAGACTTAGACAACCATGATGAATCTTCAACAAACCTTCCTCTCCATTTCACCAAGTACTCTTCATATTGTTGATTGCTTGTGCTTCTACCCACATGGCTATCAAAGATTTCTTCTATCTCTTCCTTCTCTAAAGTAGGTGCTGAAATTTTCCACTGTTCTTTTATCATCCCCTCCTCTATATCACCTTCATGATACTCTGTCAAATCAATAATGTTGAACATAGGAGAAATATTTATTCCACTAGGCAACTCTACCTCATAAGCCTTTCCTGAATCATGCTTCTTCAAGATCTTGCATGGTCTAAACTTTTTCATCTTTGACTTGTTGTATGTACCAACTAGAAACCTTTCCTTTTGTAAATGAACAATGAATTCATCTCCTACCTAGAACTAATTATACCTCATTTTCTGATTTTCCTGAGCCTTATATTGTGAGTTCATCTTATTGATATGTTTCTTTACCTATTCATGTAAATTCTTCAGATGCTCAGGAAAATCTTCAACCTCGAGACTACTCTTCCCCCCCTTATCCATATTTCTTAGTTTAGAAGAAGTTCTTGGACTACTCCCATACACAATGCAGAATGGTGATTTACTAGTGCTCCTATTGAAAAAATTATTATAAGAAAATTATGTCTATGGTATAATGAAATAACATCCCTTAGGTTTATCTCCTAATAAGCATTTTATTAGGTTACCCAAACTCCTATTCACCACCTCTATTTGTCCATCAATCTGTGGATGGTGTGTACAACTGAACTTCAAATCTATCTTCAACTTCTTCCATAATATCCTCTAGAAATAGCCAACAAATTTGGTATCTCTATATGAAACTATACTCTTTGGTATACCATATAGTCTCACCACCTCTTTGAAAAAAACCTCTACAATAGGAACAACATCACTGGTCTTATGACATAGAATGAAATGTTCCATCTTTGAAAATCCATTCACCACCACAAATATGGAAGCATGCCCTCTCTGTGTCCTTGGCATGCCAAGAACAAAATCCATGCTAATATCCTCCCATGGCCTCTCAAGTACAGGTAGTGGCTGATACAATCTAGTATTCTGACTTGTCCCTTTTTCCATCTAACATACTCTGCAACTTTGTACAAACTTATTCACATCTTGTTGTAACTCTAGCCAATAATAATTCTCACTAACAAGAGAAATGGTCTTATCTTGACTAAAATGTCCAGCCAATTCTCCACTATGCTTCTCCTTGATTATATTATCTCTCATAGAACTCCTTGGAATACACAATTGGCTTCCTCTATGTAACAACCCCCATGTTGGTATTTTTTTGTTGTCCTTCTTTGATGGATTTCGATAACTATATATTTTATATTTTCACTATTCATCCCTTAATTATTTTGTATTGACACCTGAGAGGTGTAAATATATTACAGTTATGTTGGATTACATATTTACATGCTTATATGTTTATATGTTGTAATGTGGTTGACATGATTATTGTTTATGTTGGATTTCATGTTTACATGGTTAGTTATTATGTTGGATTACATGCTTATATTGTTATATATCGTTGTCTTTGCTTATGGACAGGAAAATGACAATGTCATAACACTCATAACCAAGAGGCTTTTGATATCTTGGTCATTTTTCCTTATGATTGATGTTGATTTAGATATATGATTTATGATTTATGCACATGTACTTTAATGTTTGAATTGGAGTGTTGCAGGTACTGAGTATCGACTTTTCCTAGATTCATAGGCCTGAGCGTACTCTCATTCCCCGATGGTGGTTAACTAGAGGTAGTCATGGGCCAAATGTCCCCTACCCTAGCCCACTATACCCTATTAGGGAAGTGTTTTTGTTTTGTTGTCTTCCATCTGGTTACCTAACAGTAATGTTCGGAGCACCCTTTTGCCAAAAGTGATTTTTCTTGTATGTCTCATTGAGGTATTTGGTCTTGGTCTTTCTTTAATATTTTGTGATTATATATATATTTAGTTTGGATTTTCGGTGTTGTGATGTGATTCCATTGGCATCTTCATGTTTTTTTAAATATGGTATTTTATGGTGGTTAAATTGATGGGGATTTGAATTGTTATTCTCTTGAGGTTTTAAATATTTTATTAATCTTTTGGGGCAGCCTTGTGCAATTTTAATTTTGCATAATTAGTGACCTTAATTAATTGTTTCTTTTGGGGGAGCTTTAATAGCTAGTGTTATCTAATGCTTTATTTTTCATTTTTGCTTTGGTTTTGGAAAATATAAAAGGGAAAAGAAAGTTTTATTTTGGGGGATTATTATGATTTTTGGAGAAAAGAAAACTTGCTATTTTGCATGGAGAAGGAAACCCCATGATTTGGGAAACTGAGTTGGGGGAGATTGTGAAGGTTTTTAGAGAAGAAATTCATGGGTAGTAGATTGTTGAAATCAACGCACCATTTCTAACTTGCTATCTGGATTTGGAGCTTGGTTGTGTCTTCTTCATTTAGTATTCCTTCATTTCTATTTTGGAGAAAAATGAGGTATTTTTCTGTTGTTCTTCAATTTTATGTGGCTAGTAATTTGGGCATTCCCTCATATTTCTTGTATGGTTGGTATTTTTCTGATTTGGGATTATTTTATTATATGAAAATTGGAGGAACTCCTCTATGCCATTTTTGTTTTGCTTGGTGTTTGAATGATGACTATTTTAATTTATTTTTTTCTCATTACCCTCTTGATAAAAATGAATTTTAAGGGTGGATTTCATGAAAAAATGCCAAGATCTCAATTGGGTCTTTGGCAGATTTTTAATCTGGGCACTTTTATTTTTTGATGATTTTCTTGCCATTTGTTAAAATGTTTTTTCTTGTTGTTCATAAACCACCTGCTAAAATTGTGAAATGTAGGTGGATTCCATGTTCACATGCCCATATCTCAACTGGGTTTTCGTAGATTTAAATTCTGTGCACTTTCATTTTCCTTGCATTTTCTTGCCCAATCGGTCAAAAATGGCATTTTTTTTCTTCTGAACAACACCTCTTTTTCTGGGAAAAACTCAAAATTCAGAGATGGTTTTCAACTAGAAATAGAAAAATCTACATCGAGTCTAGTTTAGAAATTTAATCTGAGTATTTTGAATTTTTATGTAATTTTATGCCTCTATTTCATGATATATTTCAGCTGTTAAATGAGTCTTTTTACAACAGTATTATCTTGGTTGCTTCTAATGGTTTCTTTGACAGGAAATTGTGGCTTTTCCTTTTATTTCATGTTACTTACATTCCTCATTTGGTTAAATGAGATGAACTTAGGTTTAGGTAATAGAGTGGTCATATGGAGTGGCTCTCTACGGGCTCGGGGCCTGCAAGTGGCTGCTAGGGGAACTAGTAGTAGAGTTAGAGTAAACAAGTGATAACTAAATAAAAAATAATGGGGTAAAACACTAATAAGAAAATGATTCCTCGTGCATGGCCTTGAGCACTTGTAAAGGCTAAGGATGCACTCTAGAAGGCCCATTCGTCTGCGGGGCATTGAGTTATCCGTCTACAAGACGTGGATTCAGGCATGATTGAGTCTCCTTGTCCCTATGAGAGGTGTACTTGATTCAATGTGGTGCCATCCCTTTGAGCATGCATGATGACACTCTGTTTGATATGCACTCTAGTATCTAGATCCTCAGTAGTCATAAGTAGTACCTGACACATTATTAGATAAGCATCTCTATGTTTTGATGATCGCTTGTATGCATTGTATTCTATGTTTGCTCATTTACTGATGTGAGTTTTGCGCTTACTTTACCTTTTCCTTAATTTTGTTTGCTTGGGCCTTGTGACTATCTTCGAGCATAGAGGGGTGGGCTCTTTTGAGCCACATGGTTGAGAGGCATTGCCACCGCCATTAGGGACCGGTGTATAGGTTTTTGAGTACCGGTTAGAGTTGATCTCTCTCTCTCATGTATTTGTTTTATCATATTGTACTCATGTACATCCCTTGTGTATATATCTTATCAGATGATGTATCTTGTTCATGGAAATGCTATTGTATTCATACTCTTCCTTTATACACATTGTTCTCTCTTGAGAGAGAAGGTAATCATAAATTTAATGAGAAGATATGTGATGCTTTATTTTGGTTTATGAGTTTTGATGTTCTTATTAGACTCGATTGATCTATGATAAACCTTAAGTCCTTTTATTTCAATTAATTTTCATTTTTAGGTCAGATCCATGGTTGTGTGTTTCATCATTTCGGTAGGCAGCAAAGGTTCTAGAGCATTGGCGCCCTCTGTTTTTTGACCTATGGGCAGTAATAGGTTCTAGAATAGTGAGGTTTGGAACTGCAAGTTCACGAGCACCGGTGCCCTCTGTTTGCTGACCTATGGGCAGCAACAAGTTTTAGAGCAGGGAGCTCTGGAACATCAAGTTTTGGAGCAATGAGCTCCAGAACAACAGGGTTTTAGAGTAGAAAGCTCCAATGCAACTTTTGGAACTATCCTGCTTGATCCCGATCAGATTTCCTCTAGAGGGTGGATTAGTCCTCCCCTCTGGGTTGTACCTTCAGTCATACTTGGCCATATTTTCTTCTCAGTATATCAGATTGGAAACTAATTTATGTTTAAGTTATTCTTTTTTCTTTTTTTTTTTAAATTATCTTGTCCCTTTTGGCTCTTAACTCACGAGGGTTCATAGTGGGATGTTACATCTAGTATTAGAGCCCATGTTCACACACTGGGAGCTCTGGCTTACTTGAGCCTACTATGTTATGTTGTGTTTGGCGTGTGTGGCATGGGATTGTTATATTGTTTTATAATCTTGTGGTTATGCTTCCATGTTGTAGTATGGTGAGTGGGTCATCCTCATGATGATCTATTCTAATGTGTTCTTATTTTTTTCTATAGGATGCCTCCTAGGGGTACAGACAGAGGCAAAGTTAGAGGTAGAGCCACTATTCTTCATCATAGCACCCGACATAATGCCAATCAGGGTAATTAGGGTGATAATCATAAGGAACAATGTGTTGCGAATCAAGCCGAAGGGCTCGAGGGTGCTAAGGTTGTAGCTCTTCGACTACAAATTATAGATCTATTAGGACCTTGTCAGGAGGAATCTCATGAGGAGGAGTCACACCCTTCTCGTCAAATTGGTTAGAATGTTAGAGCTAAGCATGAGCGACCAACAGTCTGGGTCATTAGAGAGTTGATGTTGAGAGGGATAGGGTGGATGGAGACAGTATTGTTGTAGGACACATGAGGGATCTCCTTAGAGCCCATCCCCCTACTTTTAATGGGTCTGGTACTAGAATCGAGGCAGAGACTTGGTTGATTGATCTTGATCAATGATTTGCTATGCATCCCTATAGTATCAATACTAGAGCTCGATGTGCCATCATGCATCTTAGGGGCTTTACGTCGACATGGTGGAAAGTTGAGGAGAAGAAGCTTCACCTAGACATTGCTTTCATTTCTTGGGGACTATTCTTAGAGAGGTTTCATGCACAATTTCTTTCAGACTATTACCGGTAGAGACGTGCTGATGAGTTCCATGAGCTTCGTTAGTTGACTATGATGGTAGATCAGTATGAGCACCACTTCTTTGAGACTAAGTAGTATGTTAGCATTTCTGATGATGAGTCGATGTTAGTTCAACATTTCATAAGGGGATTGAATTCCCATATCAGTGGTGGTGTCTGCGTGTTTGAGCCGAAGACCTTAGAGACCAACATGGAGAACGTGAGGTTGATAGAGGAGAATCTAGCTAGAGGCTTTAATGGTCAGGCAGGGGTCTAGGTTGGTAGTGCCCCTCCTTCAGCATCTGTTGCTCAAGTATTTATGGAGGATATTGTGCGTCTTCATGGTATTCCTCATAGGATCATTTCTGATCGTGCTCTAGTGTTCACTTCAGCCTTGTGGACTTCTCTTCAGCTTGCTTTGGGAACTCAGCTTAATTTCAGTTATGCATACCATCTCGAGACTGACAGACGGATAGAGCAGGTTAATCAAGTCTTAGAGGATATTCTTTATAATGAGGGTGCAACCTGAGCCACAGAAAATCACACAGAAGACCAAAGAATATTATTATTTTAAAAGTATGAAATTCTTACATGCAGAGGATCTCAAATCCTCGAGTTCTGTAATACATGCAAATTACAGAAAACTACAGAAATTCCCCTTTTCGCAACATGTGATCTTCTTTCCCCAAAAACTACTCACAAAAATCAGAAACTAACCCATAAATATCCCAATTCTCCATTTGGAGCCAAAAACAACATTCTAATTATGCACCAACTTCCGGAAGCCCTAACTTAAGATCTGACCGTCGGATCTTCAATCATAATACCTTTTCAGAAAGCTCTTGCGGAAATTAAGTATTACAAAATGGGGCCTAAAGGCTAACCACTTTCATTTTCCACCAATTTTCAGGCCCATCCGGAGCCTTAAAGTACCTCAAAATTAGCTTCGAATATTTTATAGGGCAAAAAGAAAAAACTGAAACTTGAATAACTTTTAAACCCGGAATGATCTTGATTTGATTCTTTCACCAAAGTGTTTATTTTAATGTATTGAAGCTTCCCATAAATTTTCGTCTCCTCACACCTTCAAATTCACACTTGCTAAAAATAGCAGTTGAGCAGAAAAAGCAAAAAAAAAGTTTTGAAAGTTGGGACTTCTTCTTCGACGAAAAGGGTATCCAGAAATGCAATAACATTTACAAAAAGCTAAATGAAAGTAAATATATTTTTGGGTGATGTAGGATTTCCCTTACACCACTAGATGCTCCTACATCACTTTAGATGTACATTATGGATCGGTAGTCTCGTTGGGAGGACTACTTGTACTTGGTTGAGTTTTCTTATAATAATGGGTACCATAGTTCTCTTGGCATGTCTCCCTTCAAGGCCTTGTACGGTAGGCCATGTCAGACCCCATTGAGTTGGGATCGCTTAGAGGATCGAGTTCTTTTGGGTCTAAAGATGCTTCAGGATATGGAGCAGTAGGTAGTGTGGATCAGAGAACAGTTGGCTACAACTCAGGATCAGTAGAGGAAGTATGTCGATGCCCATAGGTTGGACTGCCACTTCTCGATGGGGGATCGTGTGTTTCAAAGACTTTGTCTATGGAAGAGCCCCATCCATTATGGGAAAGGCTCGAAGTTGGCACCTCGTTTTGTTGGACCTTTTGAAATCCTTGAGATGATTGTTCTAGTCACCAATCGTCTTGCATTTCCACCAAGTCTATCATATATTCACGATGTTTTCCATGTTTCTATTCTCAGAAAGTATATTCCCAATGTGACCCATGTTCTCGATTGGACTACCCTGCATGTCAAGATGGACAGAAAACTTTCCCTGGAGCCCGTACGCATCCTTCAACGTCGGACGTTGACACTTAGGGGTCAAGACATGGAGCAGGTAAGGGTCCAGTGGGATCTTGATGGTGAGTCTTCAACATCTTGGGAAGATGCAGCAAGGATGGGAGATCATTATCCATATCTTTTTGTAGGCTTCCAAGAGTAAGCCTGGTTCTAGGGGGGTAGGATGGAACAACCCCCATGTTGGTATTTTGTTGTTGTCCTTCTTTGATGGATTTTGATAACTATATATTTTTTATTTTTACTATTCATCCCTTAATTATTTTGTATTGACACTTGAGAGGTGTAATTCTGTAACTGTTATGTGGTTGACATGATTATTGTTTATAGTGGATTTCATGTTTACATGGTTAGTTATTATGTTGGATTACATTCTTCTATTATTATATATCATTGTCTTTGCTTATGAATAGGAAAATAACAATTTCATAACACTCGTAACTGAGAGGCTTATGATATCTTGATCATTTTTCCTTATGATTGATGTTGCTTTAGATATCTGATATATGATTTATGAACATGTACTTTAATGTTTGAATTGGAGTGATGCAGGTACTGAGTATTGCCTCCACCTAGATTCATATGCCTGAGTGTACTCTCATTCCTCAATGGTGGTTAATTGGAGGTAGTCATAATCAAAATGTCCACTACCCTAGTCCACTGTACCCTATTAGAGAAGTGTTTATGTTTTGTTGTCTTCCATCCGGTTACCTAACAATAACGTCCGGAACACCCTTCTGCCAAAAGTGATTTTTATTGTATGTCTCATTGAGGTATTTGGTCTTGGTCTTTCTTTAATATTACATGATTATATATATATTTAATTTGGATTGTCGGTGTTTTGATGTGGCTCCATTGGCATCTTCACATTTTTTTTAATATGGTATTTTATGGTGGTTAAATTGATGGGGATTTGACTTGTTATTCTCTTGAGGTTTTAAATATTTTATTTAAATGATTTATTAATCTCTTGAGGCAACCTTGTGCAATTTTAATTTTCTATGTAATTAGTGACCTTAATTAATTGTTTATTTTGGGGGAACTTTAATACCTAGTTTTATCTAATCCTTTATTTTTCATTTTTGCTTTGGTTTTGGAAAATATAAAAACAAAAAGAAAGTTTTGTTTTGGGGGATTATTATGATTTTTGGAGAAAATAAAATTTGTTGTTTTGCATGGAGAAGGAAACCCCATGATTTGGGAAACTGAGCTGGGGGAGATTGTGAAGGTGTTCTGAGAAGAAATTCGTGGGTACTAGATTGTTGAAATCAACGCACCATTTCTGACTTGGTATCTCGATTTGGAGCTTGGTTGTGTCTTCTTCATTTAGTATTCCTCCATTTCTATTTTGGAGTAAACTGAGGTATTTTTTTGTTGCTCTTCAATTCTATGTGGTTGGTAATTTGGGTATTGGCTCATATTTCTTTGATGGCTGGCATTTTTTTGATCTGGGATTATTTTATTAAATGAAAATTGGAGGAACTCCTCTATGTCATTTTTATTTTGCTTGGGGTTTGAATGGCGACTATTTTAAAATTTATTTTTGTACTCATTACACTCTTGATAAAAAAGAATTTTAAGGGTGGATTTCATGTAGAAATGCCAAGATCTCAATTGGGTCTTTGGCAGATTTTTAATCTAGGCACTTTATTTTTTGATGATTTTCTTGCCATTTGTTAAAACATTTTTTCTTGTTATTCATAAACCACCTGCTAAAATTGTGAAATGAATGTGGATTCCATGTCCACATTCCCATATCTCAACTGGGTTTTCGTAGATTTAAATTCTAGTCACTTTCATTTTCTTTTCATTTTCTTGCCTAATCAACCAAAAATGACATTTTTTTTCTAAAGAGCACATCTTATTCTAGGAAAAACTCAAAATTCGAAGGTGGTTTTCAACTAGAAAAAGCAAAATCTAAACTAGGTCTAGCTTAGAAATTTAATCTGGGCACTTTGAATTTTTATGTAATTTTATGCCTCTATTTCATGATATATTTCAGCTGTTAAATGAGTCTTTTTACAATAGTATTATCTTGGTTGTTTCTAATGGTTTCTTTGACAAAAAATTGTGGCTTTTCCTTTTATTTCATGTTACTTGGATTCCTCATTTGGTTAAACGAGATGAGCTTAGGTCTAGGTAATAGAGTGGTCATATGGAGTGGCTCTCTAAGGGCCTGGGGCCCGCAAGTGGCTGCCAAGGGAACTAGTAGCAGAGTTAGAGTAAACAAGTGATAACTAAATAAAAATAATGGGGTAGAACACTAATAAGATAATGAGTCCTTGTGCATGGCCTTGAGTTCTTGTAAAGGCTAAGGATGCACTCGAGAAGGCCGATCTGTCTGTGGGGTGTTGAGTTATCCGTCTGCGGGATGTGGATTCAGGCATGATTGAGTCTCCTCATCCCTATGAGAGGTGTACTTGATTCCATGTGGTGCCATCCCTTTGAGCACGCATGATGACACTCTGTTTGATATGTGCTCTAGTATCTAGATGCTTAGTAGTCATGAGTAGTACTCGACACATTATTGGATAAGCATCTCTATGTTGTGATGATCGGTTGTATACATTGTATTATGTGAATTTTGTGCTTACTTTACCTTTTCCTTGATTTTTTTTCTTGGGCCTTGTGACTATCTCCGAGTACAGAGGGGTGGACTCTTTTGAGCCACATGGTTGGGAGGCGTTTCCACCGCCATTGGGGACCGATGTACAGGTTTTGGAGTACTAGTTGGATTTGATCTCTCTCTCATGTATTTGTTTTATCATATTGTACTCATGTACATCCCTTGTGTATATATCTTATCAGATGATGTATCTTGTTCATGAAAATTATATTGTATTCATACTCTTCCTTTATACACATTGTACTCTCTTGAGAGAGAAGGTAATCATAAATTTAATGAGAATATATGTGATGCTTTATTTTGGTTTACAGGTTTCGATGTTGGTATCAGAATCGATTGTTCTATGATAATCTTTAAGCCCTTTTCTTTCAATAAATTTTCATGTTTAGGTCAGATCCATGGTTGTGTGTTTCATCATTTCGGTAGGCAGCAAAGGTTTCAGAGCACCAATGCCCTCTGTTTGTTGACTTGTGGGCAACAATAGGTTCTAGAGTAGTGAGTTGTGGAACTGCAAGTTCCAGAGCACTAACACCCTCTGTTTGTTGACTTCTGGGAAGCAATAGGTTCCCGAGCAGTGAGCTCTAGAACAATAAGTTCCGAAGCAATGAGCTCTGAAACAATAGAGTTCTGGAGCAAAATGCTCCAATGCAACTTTTGGAACTATCCTGCTTGCTCCCAATTGAATTTCCTCTAGAGGGTGGATTAGTCCTGCCCTCTAGGTGGTACCTTCAATCATACTTGGCCATGTTTTCTTATCAGTATATCGGATTGGCAACTAACTTATGTGTATGTTATTCCTTTTGTTTTAAACAAAAATTATCTTGTCCCTTTTGGCTCTTAACTCCTGGGGGTTCATAGTGGGATGTTACACTCTAAACAACATCCTATCTTGGATTCATAAATTCAACCATCTTGTCTTATCCAATATAATAGGTTCTAAACAAGCCTTCCAAGCTTTTGTAAAGTTTGGATCTTCAGGATACAAAATCTTGAGTTCATTGAACCCAACAACCTCTATATTCATCTCTATCAACAAATTTTTCCTTCTACTTAAGGCATCTATTACTCTATTTGACCTTCCACTCTTGTGCTTGAAAAAAAAAGTATAACTCTACAAAACCTCAACCCATTTTAATTTCCTTTGATTTAACTTTCCTTGACTATTAAGATACTTCAAATTATGGTGATCAATATATAAAATAAATTATTTTGGAAACAAATAGTGTCTCCATTTACTCAAATCTTGAACTATAATATAAAACTCTTAATCATAGATAGAATATATTTTCTTAGCATCATTCAGCTTCTCACTAAAATAGGCATCAGGATTACCTTCTTGACTCAAAACAACTCCTATGGCAATACCACTAGCATCACAATCTACTTGAAAGACCTTATTGAAATCTAGAAGTGTCAAAACAAGTTTCTTTGTAACATTCTTCTTCAACATATAAAAACTTTTTGCTGCTCCTTTAGTCCACTTAAACTCTTTTCTATCCCCTCTCATCACTTCAATTAGAAGTGCACAAATACTATGAAAATTATTAATAAAGTTTCTCTAAAAACTTGCTAGACCATGAAATGATCTTACCTATGTAACATTCCTCAGGGTAGGCCATTCAATGATAGCCCTCACCTTCTTTGGATCCATTTTAAGACCCTCTGTTGAGATAACAAATCCTAGATACACCAACTCTCTCTTCACAAAACTGTATTTCTTCAAATTAATCAACAACTTCTCCTCTCTTAGCTTCTCAAAAACTCTTCGGATATGCATCAAGTGCTCCTCCAATGTCTTACTAAAAATCGAAATATCATCCAAATAAACAATAACAAATTTTCCTAAAAATTCTTTCACTACCTCATTCATAAGCCAAATAAATGTGCTTAGTGCATTGGTTAGTCCAAAAGGCATGACTAACCACTCATACAAGCCCTCCTTGGTTTTAGACGTTTTCTTCCATTCATCTCATTCTCTAATCCAGATCTGGTGATATCCATTCTTCAAATCTATCTTCGTGAAGTACTTAGCTCCACTCAAACAATCCATAATGTCATCCATTCTTGGTAAGGGAAATATATACTTGATGGTGATCTTATTAATGGATCTATAATCTATACACATTTTCCATTCCCCATCTTCTTTAGTGCTAGTACTGCATGTACTACACATGGACTCAAACTCTCTCTGATCAATCCCTTCTGCAAAAACTCTTGCACTTGTCTATTCAACTCTTCACTTTCTACTGGAATCATATGATGAGCTTCCTTATTCAGAAAATCTTCTCTAGGAATCAATTCCATCTAATTACTAATCTTTCTTACTAGAGGCAAACCTTCAGGTACGTTACCAAAACTAATAGCTTGCAACTTGTTCAAAATATTTGAAACCTCTACAAGTACCTCAGTAGTGCTTTCTAGACTCATAAGTAATCACTTGCCCATCTTACATTAACACAACCATAAAACCCTCCCTGCATGCATCTGTGATAACCAAAAAATTACCCTCAGGATCCGGTACTTTCAAGATAGTTGCAGTGGTCAAATTTTCTTTAAGTATATTAAAGGCTTCTTGACACTTCTAATTCCATTCATATTTCTTCCCTTTTCTTTGTAAAGGGGTAATTAGAAAGGAAATTTTAGAGAAATTCACAACAAACTTTCTATAGTACCCAGCTAGACCCATAAAAATTCTACCCTTAGGCACATTTTTGGGTACAAGCTACTCAAGTACTGCCTTGATCTTAGCGGGATCTATGGAGATTTCGTCTGTCGAGATTACATGCCCTAGATAATGCACTCTTCTTTGGAAGAAAGTAAATTTAGATAGTTTACCATAAAACTTGTGCTCTCTTAACCATTGTAAAACTATCTCTAAGTGTCTACAATGATCTTCCTCATCCTTAGAATAAATCAGGATGTTATCTAGAAAAACCAAGACAAATTTATCTAGAAAACCTCTAAATACACTATTCCTCAAATTCATAAATGTAGCAGGTGTATTTGTTAATATAAATGGTAAAATTGTGAACTCGTAGTGTCCATATCTGCTTATGAACACAGTCTTAAAAATATCTTCATTTTTAACTCTTAACTGGTGATATCAAGATCTCAAATCTATCTTCAAAAATATGCAAACAACTCTCATTTGATCGAAAAGATCATCAATTAGTGGCAAGGGGTACTTATTCTTCACTGTGGCTTTATTAAGCATATGATAGTCGATGCATAAATGCAAAGTACCATCCTTATTTTTCAAGAAGATAACTAGTCCTCCCCAAGTCGAAACACTTAGTCTTATCAACCCTTTTGACAATAATTCATCCAACTTTTCCTTAAGCTCCATTAGTTCGGTCGTTGTCATCCTATAGGGCACCTTGTAAATAGGTTTAGACCTTGGAATTATATCTATAGAGAAATCAAATATCCTCTTTGGTGGTAACCCAAGTAACTTCTTTGGATATCTTTCCATGTCCGACAATCCTTTGGTAACTCCTTTGAAGACGGTGGGTAACCCAGGTAACTCACATACAAAAACTTTCTCAATATAGGATATCTTTCCATTTCCAACAATCTAGTGTCATCTATTTCACTATCTTCCATCTCTTGGAAACTTTGTGAATTCAAATTATCAAGATCTTCTCTAAGTTCTTCTAATCTAATGACAAAGATTTTTCACCCTTTCTTCTTAGCCCTTACTAGTTTCATTGTTGAGATTTGATGAATATTCACCTCTCTCAGTATTCCTTGGAACTTCACTCGATTTCCAAAATAATCTAGGCATTCTATAATTTTCATATGGAAATATATTTTATCCCTATGTCTCCACAACCAATTCATACCTAAGATAACATCATAGGATCCTAATGGTGCGACATAAATGTTTACTTTAGTAGAGAAGCAAGGTAGATCTATCCTAGCCTCAAACAAACATTGTTCCACCTTAGCTCTTGTCAGGTTTGCATACTCTTCATCCCAAGATGTTGCCATATGTCCAACCTTTCTAGATAACTTTTTAGCTACTCTAGGTGAAATGAAATTCTCAGTTGCACCAGTATCAATGAGAATTGAAATAGGTAAACGAAACAAAATACTTGGAGTTTCAATGGGAGTTTCCTAATACTCTGCTTGGTAGTCATCCACTACAACATGTATCCTCTACTGGGACATTTCCCATTGAGTAGGTAGTGAACTACCATAAGGCTTACTAGGACAATCTCTAGCAAAATGATCTCCCCCACAAGTATAGCATCCCACAAATTGTGCCTTCTTCTTTGTGGTTTCTCCAGATCCACTAGCATTTCCACCAGCACTATTGGTATTTCAATGATTGGAACCATTCCTTCTTCACTCCCTTTTGGAATCTTTTCCACTATTACGATTACCTTTCTCTCCTTTCTTAGGTACATTGTTCACAACCTCCACCTTCTTTGGAGTTGGCCCATCAAGAATTTTTGTAACTTTCTTACAATCCTTACTTTCCTGTCGATTGGAGATAGCCCTAAGATTTTGCTCTTGCTTAATTTATTCTTATATACAAGATCCATAGTTGTTGGACCATGCATATCCATCTCTCCTCCAATTTTAATGTTAAGTCCCATTATAAATTTTATAATGTGGGAGTGTTCATCCTGTTGATAAATAGCAACATAATGCAAGAGTTGAGTAAACTTCTCCCAATACTTGTTGAGTGACATATTTTCTTGTCTCAAACTCTAGAAATCTATGAGTTTTTGGTCATAGTATAATTGAGGCAACCATTTCTTGTAGAAAATATCAAAAAATTCCCCACATGTTAGTTTCCATGAGTTGATACTAAGTTCCAACTTTTTGTTCATCTAGACCAATTCGAAGCTTCTACAGCTAATTGGTATGCACCCCAAGCGGCTTTAGTGGTCTCAGTGTAATTCCAAATTTTGAAATACTTTTCCATTTGAAAAATCCATGCCTAAGCTTCATCCCCACTGGCGCTTCCCTCAAACTTGGGTGTAACAATCTTCTTCATATCCTTGGAAAGTTTAGAATCCATACACTTCTTATTTCTTTCCCCAGATGGTGTTGGTGATCTTTCTTTTTCATGATCATAGGTTCCATTATGTCCATGAGAAATTTTTTTACCTTCATTCTCACTAATGCAAACCTCTTTCTCAACCCTAGCTTGTACCTTTTCTTCCTCAAGGGTATCAAACCTTGCCCTAATTTGGTCAAATCTAGATTCAATTCTCGTTGGTCCTTGACCAAATTCTTGGCTACCACCAGGATTGGTTTGTGTCCTCACCATCTTCACAAGTTTGGGTTTTACCTAATTTTTTTTATCCATGTTAGACTAAATTAAGTTATCAACTATCTTATGGAATACACTAGAAGTGGCATTCATATGCACATACATGATTCCACATAAGATTTATCACATTATTTTTGATAAACAAATAATTTCATTCATTTCATAAGGATTTCGACATCCTTTGATTACATGGAGCAACTATTTAGATAGTTGAGTGGAGAGTATCCCTCAGATTCACTCTCTAACACATAAATTAATAGATTATATCCTAAAGACTGATATTGTTTCTCAACTCTATCTTTTTGTTCAGCCCTTAATTGTTCATATCTATCTCAAAATGGATAGTAGCCTTTGAATTTATCATATGATACATAGTTACGAGGTTCAATGCCAATATGGTATTCATCAACAATGTAGTCTACCCTTTTCATAGACATTTATTCATGAGAACATTTCTCATCTAGGTGATCTTGAGGTACATATCCCCTAGACTCATTGCTTGAGGAAATTACTATTACTTCAAACAATGGAATAACTCTAGGTTACCTAAATATGAATGTCAAGTTGTGACTTCCTCCTGAGGGCATATCCTTGGACAGTGATAATGACTCCAAATTTTCTAGAAAAATGGAAGGTAAAAGGTTATACATAGCCTCCATCTTCATCTTCCTCTTAACATCATTGATCTAAGAAAGTGCATCACTAAAAGTATCTGTTTCACTCAACCAGATGAAATTGTCATAGTTGGTTCCCTCTATGGTTCTAAAGATGGCTTATTTTTCCTTCTTGGCCTTGCGGTAGCACTCATTTCTAATTACTAACTTGTGAGCCATTATCCTAGCATAAGAATTCACAGTATTAGATAATTCTGGATAGAAAGAATGACAAGATCATAGGTTCTATAGCTAAACCTAGTAGCTCTGATACCACACGTAATATCCACAATGCTCACTGAAGTAAATCACCTAAGTTTTTAGTATGCAAGTAAAAATAAACTTTGTACAAGCCATTGCAATAAAAAAATTTCCTTTCTTTATTAAATTATATATATGAGAGAATATTCTATAACAGTGTACAAAAAGATTCACATTCCATTACAATACTTTACAAATTATATTATTCCAAGAAAGTACAAACTACATACATAGCTCCTCCAAGCTTGATAACATAAGATATAGATGGTCCAGGAATCTGCCTTTCAAAACCTTAGTCTTTTTTCTCGTATTGAGGAGGAGAATCATCACTCAAGATCTTTTTCACCAACCACACTCATATGTGGTCCCCCACACATCTATCAATGATAGATGGCCCTTCCCTTCAACAAATCTATTGGTTGGGTAACCCCATATGACATACCATTCTAAGCTAGTGTTGTGTCCTACATGACTAGGATTTATAACCTACATGAATTAGGTAGCCCTCATGCAATATTTAGACATGGTGAATTGATAGTGGAGTCTCATAAATCACACTACCTAAAGTGAAGTCTTTAGATGTTCCCACTACTTTGGCCAAAGTGTTCTCACTCAATACTTTGAGTGATGGTCTACCAATCATTTACACTTTAGCACCTCACTTTGAATTAAGGCCATTATATCAATTTTTAGGCAATCCCTCTCCATGGGAAAGCTACTCCCTAGGATAACCTATCTCTTTAACACAACCTAATGTAACAAAAATCATTAAACAAAGTACTAATTCCCTCCCTTCACATGATAAAAATCCTAGGAGTAATTTACTAATCCTCTAGCATAAGTGAATATCTAGGCATGAGTGTACCTTAAGCTACCCATGTTTAAACATATCTAGTATATCATAATACTAATACTTATGCCAATAAATCTCTCATATCATGGAGTAATTACAAAGAATGCAGATATAAATAAATAGTTTCCACTTTTCTTTCAAAGAAAACAACTCTTTTCCCTATATGAGAGTATCAATTAAAGACTAGTTTAAACAATCAAGACATAGCTCTTCTAAATATAGAATAAACAAAAGTAGAATATTCTCATGCCTATGATAAGCTTTCCAATTAGTTCTTAACAAACACAACACTTCTAGAACAACAACTATCTGGTTATTATTCCTCTAGCAAGTCTCACTGTCCTTATCTCTCAAGTTGACACATACTACTTCTCAAAGATAATAAATTCACTCTGATAGTTAAGGATTCTCTTCACTATACTTGCAAAAATATTGCAGGAAGAATATAATTAAAATTCAGAACTTTCTTATAAATATTGCATAGAGAAAGTGTGTAACTTATATAAAGAAGGCACCCCAAATAGATGAACTCATTCTTCTATTTATATATAATCGAGTGCTCTCATGGCCTATATATTAGGCATGATTCATGATAGCAAGACACATGCATAGCAACACATTTAAATTTTCCAAAAGGTGGTGAATTTGCAAGTACTTACTTAGCTAAAGCAAATACATATGAACTCTCAATTTTGACAAAAAACAAAGACCATTTCAAATCTGCATATGCTAGAATTCGATTTGTGCCTCCAAAAAGACATCTACTATTAAGAGGTTTCAAATGAGGTACTACTATCATAACTATCATTTCACAGATGGCACAAATTCCATCAAGAAATATTTAGTCAAAAACAAGTGAATGACATCTAAGCTTGTATTGACCAAGTCAAGAGATAAGTTGATTTCATCATTTAATCAATTTGACATAGTAGCTGAATTGATTTTATAGTTGTTTGATCATTGCCAAATATCATGATAATTATTCTTACTAAGTCAAGGTTTCCTCATAAATAGGCATCAAAATTTTCAATTTGATCATCAACTTAAATGGTTGTGTTTTGCATATTTACAAAACTCTTTTTATTGCTAACATCAAGAGCACTAAAAGTGGCCCAAAGAATACAATCATAGTTATTAAGAAGTTGGCCTCCAAGTCATTTATGGTAATCAACTTTAAAACCATATAAATAGCATTAGAATTTGGTTGTAATATATTGTTAAAGATATTCTATTTTAAATAAATTAACATTTAAACATATATTTAAACATATATGTGTAACGTATACATATATATACATATATATATATATATATATGTTAGTATATATATTTACATTTGTAATATTTCAATACAATGTGTTGACACATGTATACAAAGGCATACATGTGTCAATAAATTTGTATGGCCATGTCCATTTTCTACCATATGCATGTATGGACACAAATATACATATATCCACATTATATATATATGTACATATTCGATTCATAACCAAAACAATACATAATTACCATGGTGTTGATAAGAGACTAAGAGAGTTATATCAATACGTATACATATTCATTGTATGATCCTCATATCAATACAAGCATGGAAATAAAATAAAGAACTCTCAAGCTCAAACAAATGAAAATCATTCATGCATGCAATCAATAGTAAACTAGACTCTTACTAGTGTAAAAATAATGACTAGGGCGACTTACCAATTTTCCACTTAATAAACCAACTCAATTATTCTATTGTGGTGTGTGTAATCTCAGATAGGTTATGTTACTGGTTACCTAAGCAAGACCTTCTCCTAAGTGATACTTCCCCTCCACTTGGAGGAATTGAACATGTACCTACAAACACTAACACATGTACACAACAATAAGCTGTTCACAAAGTATGCAATATACAAATTACATCTCCAAAGCTAGAATAACATAATATTACTCTAAACACATATATTCATTCTTTCATATTAAAATAAGATGGCATTTATTCATAAAGAAGTGATAAAAAAGTGCACACACAATTTATTCAACTGCTGAATTCACATTACATTCACATTTTACCATACATAGTAATAATAAATAATAATTACGCAATTGGGGTGTAACAATAATAGTAACAATTAAAAGGTTGAATCATTCTACCATTGTGATATGCATTCATCATTTGACTTCTACAGTCACTTGCTTTATGACCAAATTTCTTAGAGGTAAGGCATTGACCAATAAAGGATGGAACATTCTAATTTATTCTAACTCTATATTCCATTTCTCTATGTCCATATTTATTTCAAGAATAGAAAATACCATAGAAAGATGGGTACCTTTGAGAATTTGGTTGTTTGACAAGAGGTCTTCTAGCCTTATTTATTTGAATATAGATCTCACCATTTTTCTTGCTGTCTTTATTCTTCTCTGGTTCATTGATTTTCCTTTCTGCATTAGATGTTTGATCTACTCTTGAGCTTTCACCTTTTTCAAGTCCCAAACCACCTTTGTCTTTGGATGATTTTTGACTTGCAATCAACACATTAAAAATTATAGAACTTGTCTTGAATTTATCTTCATGACTTCTTGCTTTCTCCTGATATGATCTTATGCTTACCACTTCTTGTTCAAGCCTCATGCATTCATTATATTTCATTTTCACCATTGCATTTAGGCATTCTTCAACTTTTACTTTCAATTCGATAATTTTTTCATTCACTTGTTTCAACTATTCACTCACTTCATTATGCCTTTATCTGAACTTGTTGACTTTCTCTCTCAATTTTTTTATACATTCATTTGCTTCTTTAACATTTTCCTTTAGATCTCTATTTTCACCTTTAGCTTTGTCAAGATCTTCAAGAGAAACTTTGAGCTCCCCATCTTTTTCAATCATGCAATATTATTCTATGTATCCATTACCATGAATCTCTTTTGGAGGAATATGAAACTTCCTATCATCCATGTGTTCAATCTCCAAGATCTTCTAAAAGCGTTCAAGCTCCTTCCAAGGATCCAAGCTGTGATACCCATTGTTGAACACTTGTAGTCTTTGATACCAATTATTTTATTTAAGTTCATGTATCTCTAGACAAGGAACTAGTTGTGGCTATCTTTCATTCCTAGGAGTTTGTATGCATGAAAGTGTTGAAAATAATTTTGGACAATAATTAATAGATCTTAAAAGATTTAAGAATGTTAAGGATAAAATATGGAAAAGTTTGAAAGCATTGATATTTAATCATAAAAAAATTAGTGTACATGAATTCATATAAAAATTTAAGAGTAAGATTTTTTTTAAATATGTAAAGCACTCTCAACATGCTTGATGCCTTGGTGGACAATTTCACACATGTAGAAAAACATGTCTAGTTGGAACTATACTATCAGTGGTTAATTTCATAAAAAACTATATTCTTGCTCCACAAGAGGAAATTCAACCACGATATTATAATTTAGTGCAAGTGGCTATCATTGTTCTTTTTTGAACACTTGGAACAATTAGAGGGGGGTTAATCAGTATTATTTTAAACCAATCAAGCATCCAATCATTCAATCATCCAAATTATTTAATATGCAGTAGTAAAGGAAAATATGGAGGTAAGCAACAACATCACATAACACGTGAACACTATATTTTTATGTGGAAAACCCAAAATGAGAAAAACCACAATGAGAATTAGCTCACAATGTATTATAATTGGTCATAATATATATACAGAGGTACTCACTATAGCTGGACTCACTATCCAAGTGAACTCACTACTCACAAAGAAAATAAAGAGAGAAAGAAGAGATTTTGTGGCTACACAACCAATATTTGAACTGATACAAAACACATCTACTATATGAAGGTTCAATTCCTTTGAAGCTTAAAATGTTGAGTTAATACACTTCATCTAACTCAGATTACAAATCTCTAATCTTCTTCACATTCACATAAATTTTCTCAACTTTTATAACTTATTTTCTCAAGTCATAATTTTTTCACATTAGTGCTTGTATTCAAATAATATATGCATTCAAAAATTAATTTCTAAAATATCAAAACCTTGTATATATAAAACTCATCGCATACATCAATTAGATCGACCTAATTAGATTTAACCCTAAAACATACAAAACATGCCTTATCAACACCTAATTTAAATCAAAATGCCTTTTCTTCCAAAAATATGTGCAAAGTGTAATACAGGTTTCCATGGACCTATAATAGCTCCCTCTTACATACCTAGCACATATTTAATCTTGGAAACTCTTTACATACATTAGGTCAGCTACCCATAGGACATGCAAACCAAAAAATGTCATGCCATCTAGAAAACATGTAATCCTTTGACACATATTAACATTTTCCCAAAACCTCAAGGTCTAACCCAAATCTGCTGAGGAGTGCGGACGAAATAAGTTGTAGCCATTACACATAAAATTGTCTAAAACTTATATGTCAAACTTCTGTTACTTACAACTTACAAACGACTTATCCAAACCAAGTGAAATTTTGAATCAAGATACTATTGAAAACCATAAACAACATATTCGAATCACAAAGGTTTATCTCTAAGGGTGAATGAGTGCATATCATATTACCATAGGGCTCTGTGCACTAAATCTACCAGTGTAGACACTTAGAAAAAATACTTAACTATTTTTGTGTGTAGATCAAACCCTCTTGCAAATGTCTCTTTTCCAATCATCCTTCAACATGCTAAGGATCTCTACAATGATTTGCACCAAGTCCATCATATCCACAATAATCATATTCTACATCATCAGAGTAATGTTGAAATCAATGACAAATCATTAATGACAACCTTCTTCATTCTTTCATAAATCTCTCCCTTTTCATTGATGGCAACATGTGCCAAAACAACACTAGA
The DNA here is from genome assembly GCA_007115665.2 of Sequoiadendron giganteum. Lineage (NCBI taxonomy): Eukaryota > Viridiplantae > Streptophyta > Pinopsida > Cupressales > Cupressaceae > Sequoiadendron > Sequoiadendron giganteum. Next base: position 539,171,862 of record CM021105.1, read on the forward strand.
TTCTCTCCTACTTAACTTCTCTCCAAGTATCTCTCCCCCTTTTGACATCATTGGAAAAGGGTGTACTGGTACCAAATTTCTATATGCTACCCCTCAAACATATATAAAAATTGAAATAACTGAATGAATGTACTAAATCCCACTTAGGACGTTAACCAAAATCTCCTAATCCATCTGCATGAGTAGAAATGGTCAACCTAAAGATGTTGACCCTTGAAGCTTCTATAAAATGGATTTCTAAGTAGATTTACCTTCTTCCAAGATTTTTTTTGCTACTACAAGCATTCTATATTGAGACTCAAGCTCCACCAATGTTTCCTTTCCTTCTTCTAGAGTACTGGGAATAAGATTTAACTTTAAAATTTTATTTGTACTAGCAAATGAATTTGTGACAAGTATATGCTTATTTTTCACCAAGCCCCTTAACTTCCCAAAGTGATTGATTATATCTTCCTTTTAGCTATGTAGGGTAAATAATTTTTCATTCAAATCTACTATGGTAGATCAGGTCTGATCATCTTTGTCCCATTCCAAATTATAAACACTTGATGCATCACTTATTTGTGACTCAATTGAGTCCATTTTATCCTTTATTCTTTGTGTGGAATCCAACCACTTCATGCAATATAAAGAAAAACTAATTTTCCTCTTCTTCACATTCTTGCCCCTCCTTCAAACACTCTTCAACTCTATTGTGTACAAATGCACACTTCTCTGTAATATCTAGCAACTTATTTTTTGCAATCCTCATCTTAAACTCTTTTTCAACTTGTCCATTTAAGCCAAAGGCATATTCCTTGAAGGAATCAATCAAAAATTTGAATTTTTCCATTGTAGATAAGGATGTATCAACATTTTTCGTAGGTGTTATCTCCTACAAGGCCTTTATAGCTTCATCCATCAACTCACCACTCATTTTGTGTGTTTCAATTATTTATTTTCTTGCATATGCGTGAAACACATCACCTAGCTACAACTTATGTATAGGAGATATTTAATCTAAGTCTACACTACCTTGTTGCATGGGAAACTACAATAGCTATGATGAAACTACTGGTTGGAGCTATAATTCCTTAGATAAGAGAACTTTCAATGGATTATTGAAGGAATATTGACTAGAAGGATTAGGTAATTCCAAATTTTTCTCATCTTCTTCATTCTTTCCAAGCTCAGTTTTCTTGTTTCCCTCTACCTTTTCTTCTTCTTGATAGGCCTTATCCTTATCTCCTCACTCATTATCTTCATTCTCATTCGTGTCTACATCTTCTTCCTTATCACCATCATCTTCTCTTCCCATATTTTGTTCATTCCCTTTCTCTTGTTCTTTATTCACATCATATTTATCACCTTTACTAGTGGCATGTTTTGTGTCTTCCAAAGGGAAAAATGTCTCTAGATTTCCTTGATCATTATTTACCAGTAGGAAAGGAGACTTTTCTTTTTTTGTATCATGTGTCACCAGAGGAATAGAGGTCTTATCCTTCGTATTTTCCTCTTTGATCCCTATTTCTCCTTTTGCAACCTTCTCATCCTCATCATTTTCTTGTATCGATTCTTCTATATCCAAAGCAACATTATCTATATTTTTCTCTACATCAGTAACTACAATGTATTCTCTTGCTACATGCTCATCTTGATCTATTTCTCTACTTGTGGTAGCAATGGGAATCATGCCATACTTCTAAGCAATGTCAATGATCTTTTCTTTTGTTTTCCTTTGCATCTTCTCAAGCTGATCTTTCTCTCTTCCCATAATATTTGCAACCCTTTGTTCAGTTCTAAACTCTTTATTATAGACTTGGGCTAATATGGCCTTTCCAACATTAGATAAGGAGAAACCTTTTCTTTCCAAAGCATCTTATTTTATGTTATCATCTCTCTCTATTGCCTCTTTTCTCCTCTCTATCAAAATATTCCACACATCATTTGGAACCTTCTTCTTTATTTTCTTCATATTTGCTTCTATAATGATAATATATTTGATTATTGCTTCAATTATGGTAGCTCTATCCACCTCATCTGTATCTTGGCATAAATCCACTATTTTTCCCAATATTTCATGATGCGTCCAAATTCTTTGGACTATGAGGTCTTTTTGGAGTTTTCTTCTCTAAATCATTTGTTTCTATTTTCTTTTCCTTCTTTTCTTTCATCTTCTCATGCATGTATATTCCAAAAGATTTCTTTTCTTTCTTAATTTTGTCTTCTTTAGAGGTATCAACTATATCTAACCTTTGTTTATTTGTGCTAGTGCTTCTTCTTTTAAGTACTAATTGGGGTCCTTCATTCTCTTCTTCTTCTTTAGATAGCATACTCAAGTTTTTCTCTCTTACAACTTTACCTTTTCTTCGTTTTGGTATAGTGGTATTAGTGGGGGCTACTGGAGTAGCTTTCCTTCTCTTCTTAATCCTTGTGGCCTACCTTACTCAAGGTTCCTCCTTCACCAAAGCACTAGTCTCCTTCCTCTTAGTTCTGCTAGTGGTGGGAGTGGTTTTGGATGGATTTTGGATACTGGGAGGAGTGGTGAAATTTGTTCTTCCAAATATTTTTCATTTAGTGGACCCACCTTATATACTTGTCTCTCATTTTTCTTTTTCTCTAATTCACATTTAATGTGCCAAATAATAAAGCTAATAAAACCCTTCTCTATGCAATAGTAAACCCTAAATTTCTCCACAATTTTTTTCAATTGCATATTTTCTTTTGGTATCTTCTTCAGAAGATCAAGAATTTCCACCTTTGTTACATATCTTTGTGCCAAGTTTTGGAACTTTATATCAGCTAGCGCTTGTTTGATTATTTTTTATTGCTCCCCCTAAGCCAATGCTTAGGTTCAATTCTCGAAGGAGATGTCGGTTCTGGATGAGGGTATAGATTCATTGATTATTCCTTCTTCCTCCAAATATTTTCCATTTCCTTGTTTGTTTCTACAAGATCCATTTATTTGACTGGTTCATTCATCTTTACCGCATTATCCTTCCTTGTGTTTTTGCTTCTATAAAATCTTGAAATGTGTCCAAGCCTATTATATTTGTAACATATGACATTCTTGTGAGAAAAATTTCTTCCATTCATCCTATATATGCATTGATTAGCCTTGTGTCCAAATCCATAGCATGTATAAAAGTAACCATTAAAATACTGAATCAATCGACCATTGTGATATGCATTCATCATTCGACTTCTGCAATCACTTGCTTTATGACCAAATTTCTTGTAGGTAAAGAATTAACTAGTAAAGGATGGAACATTATGATTTATTATAATTCTACATTCCATTTCTCTATGTCCATATCTATTACAAGAATAAAAAATACCATTGAAATATGGGTACCTTTGAGTATTTGGCTTTCTATCTGGAGGTCTTGTAGAATTGTTTCTTTGATTCTAGATCTCACCATTGTTCTTCTTATCTCCAATATTCTTTGGTTCATTGATTTTATTTTTTGCATTGGATGTTTGATCTAATTTTTATCTTTCACCTTTTTCAAGTCCCAAACCACCTCTGTCTTTAGATGCTTTTTGACTTGCAGTCAACTCATTAATCATTGTACAACTTGTCTTTAATTTATCTGCACTACTTCTTGTTTTCTCTTGATCTAATCTTAGGCTTACCACTTATTTTTTAGGCCTCATATATTCTTTAGATTTGATTTTCACCATTGAATTTAGGCATTCTTCAACTCTTTTCTTTTCTTCAACTTGCACTTTTAGTCCAGTGGTGTTTTCATTCACTTGTTTTAATTATTCACTAACTTCCTTATGCCTTTATTTGAACTTCTTGATTTTCTCTCTCAATTTTTTGATGCATTAATTTGCTTGTTTAAAATTTTCCTTCAGATCTCTATTTTCACCTTCAACTTTGTCAATATCTTCAAGAGGAAATTTGAGTTCTCCATATTTTTCAAGCATGCAATCTTCTTCTATGTATCCATTAGCAAGAATCTCTTCCAGAGTAATATGAAACTTTCTATCATCCATGTGTTCAATATCCTAGATCTTCCTAAAGATCTCAAGCTCCTTCCAAGGATCCAAGATGTGATACCAATTATTTTATTTAAGTTCATGTATCTCTGGACAATGATCTAGTTGTGGAAATCTTTTATTCTTAGAAGTTTTTATTCATGAAAGTGTTGAAAATTATTTTGGAAAACAACTAGTATATGTTAAAATATTTAAGAATTTTGAGTATTTTTTAAAAGATGGAAAAGTTGGAAACCATTGCAATTTAAACACAAAAAAAATTAGTGTACATGCATTCATATCAGAATTTAAGAGTAAGATTGTATCAAAATATGTCAAGAACTCTCAACATGCTTGATGTCTTCATGGAAAATTTCACACATGTAGAAACACATTTCTAGTTGGAACTATACTATTTGTGGTTAATTTCATTACAAACTATATTCCTGCTCCACAAGAGGAAATTCAATCACAATATTACAATTCAATGGAAGTGACTATGTTTATTCTCTGTTAAACACTTGTAATACTAAGAGGAGGGTGAATTAGTATTATTTTAAACTAATTAAACATGGAATCATTCAATCATCTAACTTATTTAACATGCAGTAGTAAAGGAAGAAATGGAAGTAAGAAACATCACATAACACATGAACACTAGATTTTTACACAGAAAACCCAAGATGGGAAAAATCGTAGTGAGAATTATCTCACAATATATCATAATTAGTCATAAAAAAATTATAGAAGTTCTCACTATAGGTGGAATCACTGTACAAGTGAACTCATTACTCAATAAGAAAGGAAAGAGAGAAAGAATAGAGTTTGTGGCTATAGAACCAAGATTTGAATTGATAAAAAATGCATCTACTATATGCAGGATTCAGTTCCTTTGAAGCTCAAAATGTTGAATTAATACACTTCATCTAACTCAAATTAAAAATCTCTACTCTACTTTACATTCACATAACTCTTCTCAACTTTCACAACTTATTCGCTCAACTCAACATATTTTTTCATCAATTCTTGTATTCGGATTATATACACATTCAAAGTCAATTTCTACAATCTCAAAACAACCTTTCATATGTATTAAACTCATCCCAAGCATCAATTAGGTTGGCCTAATTATATGTAGTCGTAAAACATACAAAACATGTCTTGTCAGAACCTAATTCAAATCAAAATTCCTTCAATCCCAAAAAAACATGTAAAGAGTAATAAAGGTCAGCATGGACCTATAATATCTTCCTCTTACATTTTTAGCAAATATTTATATCCGCAACCCTTTACATACCTTAGGTCAACTAGGAATAGCACCTAAAAGCAAAATAATCCAATTGTTCATCATCATAGGATATGCAGACCACAAATTTCATGCCATCTAAAAAACATAATCCTTTAACACCTATTCAAATTTTCCCAAATCTGCGGAGGAGTGCGGACTAGATAAGTCATAGCCATTACACAAAAAACTATCTAAACCTTATATGCCAAACTTCTAATACTTACAACTTATAAACCACTTATCTAAACCATGTGAAATTCTAAATGAAGATACTAATGACAACCATAAACAACATACTAGAACTGTAGATGTGTATGTCTAAGGGTGACCAAATTTGGACCAAATTATTGAAAGGATTTGTGCAATGAACTTGCTAGTGTATACACTTAGCAAAAAAACTTAACTATTTCTGTGTGTGGATCAAACCCTCTTGTAGGTTTCTCTTTTGCAAACATCCTTAAGCATGTCCAGAATTACTACAATGATATGTACCAAGTCCTTCATCTCCACAATAATCATATTCTTCATCACTAGAGCAATGTTGACATCCATCATACAATGTTGATATCAATGAAAATTCATTAATGATAACCTTCTTCATTCTTCCAACATTGTTATTGTATATAGACATGCACATGATATCAAAGAGTATGATAGAAAAACCTTGAGGAAGTCTCATTTATATTTGAGCAACATCTGGTTACACTTGTCAAATTTTGTTTAATATTATTTAAATGTATTTTATACAAATTTAAGAGAAAGAGAAATCGAGATGTCAAAACATCTCATATGGATAGATAATTGTATAAAACAATTCAAGAATTCTCAAATGTTATATTGGTTAATTAGGGTTCACAAGGAACATAATTTCCAACATATGTGTATTTTTGTAGAAGTTGGGCATGGTAAAGGAGAACATGATGGAGTTGGTGCATGTGATAAAAGAACTCTTGCTAGAGAGAAATTAAAGTTTGAGGATGCAGTAAAATTTAAAGATGCACATGCATTGTGGATTGGTGAAATAAAATGTTAGCTACATTTTCAAGAAAGAACTCTATAATATTTTGACGATTCTTTTGGTTGGTTATCTACCTAGAATTGATTATGAGACAATCAATGAATCTACTAAATAACATTCATTTAACAGTTCAAATACAAGCATATGCACTATCTCGATAAGGGAGCTTGCTTGTTTTTGTGAGTTTTTTATTTTAGGATATTGGGAAGCATGTGAGAATACAAAATTGAAGAGTGTACAAAAATATCATTGACACCTACACAAATACACGATCAATATGAAACAACAATTGAAGACAATGATCAAGTGTTTACATCAGATGACTATAACCATATTTTATAGCTTGTAAAAGAAGATAATTTAATTCAATTTATTTCATGTTATTTTACTTTATTACTCTTTTACAGTAGTATATTTAATTATATATATGAATGCATATATGTAGATTGGTCAAATTATATGTCACACAAGTTATTGAATTAAATTTTATTTGTAGGACATGTGTATGTTGTTGTTGCACCTGGGGAGAATGAAGAGGAAATAGAATATTGGTTGGCTCGATGTGTGGAGAATAAAAATCAGTTAATATAACCTCAAGAATATTATTATGGATATAATCATCCAATAGGTTCAGTGGTGGTTTTTGGCACTTGGCTATGAAAATACCTAACAAGGAAGAATGGTTTTCCTGCATTCAAAAAATATGAAACACATAAGAATATTATACACTTCTTACATTTGGTTGTGGAAACAAATATAAAAATAGTGAGGTATCATGGAATACCTACAAATAAATAGTTATGGACAATCTCTATGGAAGAGAATGAGACAATCATAGATGCATCACAAAAAAAGAGAGGATACAGATGACACAATGGAATAAGTAAATACAAGTATATATAGTTTTATAAATTTAAACATTTTTTAATTTGGTATCTTGATATTTCTTAGGTAAATAGCTAAAATTGATTTATTGTCCTTATGTATCCTTAAGCCATCATAAAAAAATCATCACATACTTTGAGACAAAAAAGAGAGGATGCAAATTCAACCTACAACATGAAATACTTGTAAATACAGGTAAGTATATATATAGTTTGATATATTTAAATACATGTTTTTAATGATATATATTTATATTACTTATTTAAATAGTTAAAATTGATTTATTTTCCTTATGTATCCTTAAGCCATCATCAAATCCATCACATACTTGAGACTAAACAAAGAGAATGCATATTCAACCTAAACAACGTGGAATACTTGTAAGTATAGATAAGTCTATATAGAGTTTTATATATTTAAATACATGTTTTGATGATATATTGATATTGCCTATGTAAATAGTTAAAATAGATTTATTTTCTCTTTTTGTATCCTTAATCCATCACCACATAATTTGAGACAAAAAAGAGGACATAGATTCAACCTACAACATGTAAAATACTTGTAAATGTAGGTAAGTGTATATATATAGTTTATATAAATTTAAATGCATGTTCTGATGATATATTGGTATTGCTTATGTAAATAGTTAAAATTGATTTATTGTCCTTTTTTAATTTTTGACGAATTTTCCAGCTATCTATATTAAAAGAGATATAGTTACAAAATTCACAAAAAAGGGTTGGGTGGTAGGAAAGCACACGTCGAAAGTCACATGGGCCCAGCCCAGCAAAAATCAACTAAAGTCACATGGGCCTAGCCCAAAAAAAAAATAACAGAAAGAAAATTATGCAGCTAAAGCAGTGCCATTAGATCCTGGGGGATCCTGGTCATCTAGATTTTTTCCCCATACATTAGCAGGGTTAGGAGTGACATCAGGAGGAGCACCCCAACCATCATCATTCTTATCTTCTTTATCTTTATCCTCACACCGAGGCGAGATTGCGAGAGCAAGCCGCATAAAGCTTTTAATAATGGAGGGCCAACCAGAGCCAGAGTCAGGAGGAGCATCCGAAGGCCACCCAGAACCACCACCATTGTTCCTCGGTGCACCACTAGAGTGCCAGCCCTGACCAGGACGCGATGGAGGAGAATGAGCTCGTCTAGGAGGCCGAGAATCCCTCCGAGGAGGAGGTTGGGAGCGAGCCCGCGTGGAGTTACTCCGCTTCCGGCCCTGAGAGGGAGACCGATGGCGAGAGGAGGAGGGCAAGTCAGGAATCCGAGCCACAGTACAAGGGGCATTGCCCTAGTGGTCCAAGAGAACCTGCAGGTGAGCCACTTCCAGTGCAACCTTGTTGGCTTGCACTTGAATCTGTAACATAACATTAGAGCATGTAACAACTTTAGCACAAAGAGATACATTAATAGCTAAATGTGAATGAGCAAAAATAAAAGCATTTCTGTCTTTCCAGATACTGAAAAGGATTTCCACTCTGAAAGTGTGCCAAATCTAGGTGAACTTAGCTGCGGTTCCAGTGGGTCCCCCAGCAGAACCATATGCCACGAAAAGGGTTCAAGCCTAAAAGGCCGAAAGAAATCATGAATCCAAGTCTAGAACTACTAAGCTCTGGGAAAAAACCAAAAAAGGTGCTTGAAGCTTTCAGGCTGCCCACAAAACTAGCAGTGAGGGTCAGAGACCCCCAAATGAATCAGCCGAGAACCCAGAGGCAAGCCTTGCAAAAGAATACACCAAGCAAAGTGGGCCAGCTTCGGATTAACAATTATAGACCAAATGACATCAAACCTCCTGTGCCAAGTAAAGGCCGAGAAGTTAAGAAGCCACCTCTGGTTCAAAGAGCTGAGCATAGGGAAATGGGGTGAAAGCCACCTGTAACCGAGTCACGACTTGTAGCTCCTTAGAGGAGTATCTGGAAACCATTTCCAGTCTTTCCACCAAGGTTTGTGCCCACAAATACCAACTTTGTGAAGAATCTCTACCAGAATGGCGTTCACCAGTCCGTCAAAAGTAGAACGTTCCTAGTTTTGAAGGTTGTAATGAGCTTTAAAAGCATCCCATTGTAAAATACTCATGGTAGGCTAGTGGAAGAGCTGGTGCAAAGTTTGAATGCCCTTCTTATGAAATCATAGAGTTTTGATCCAAGGCGACTTGGCTAGGGGTTGACCATTTTGGGCCAAAAGGGGAGACCACCAGAGATTATGCTGGTTGATGGAAAGCCCATCACAAAACCCGGCCCCAGCCCAACAGAGCTAAGGCTTGACATTTTCCCAAGAATGCCAAATTCTTTTAGCCACAAAGGAGCCTATAATTTGAACCGGCTCCCTCATAACTAGAAGGGATTGGAAGCTGATACCTTTCTAGGCGGGTCTATGAACAGAAAACCCAGACTGAATACAATGTCTGAGGAGAACTTTCCAGGCTTCATCCCCAGTAAGCGCACAGATGATCCATTTGACACAGAGGGCAGTTCCCTGTCATTGAGTGGAAAGCAAGCCAAGCCATCCCGACTCCTTGGGAAGACAACAAAATTCCCAAGCGACCCGATGAAAGCCCTTATGGGTCTCAGAAGAGGCCCAAAGAAAATCATGGAAAGCTTGTTGTAGGCTACTTTAGAAGGAGCCCAACAAGAAGAATAGTAGACGTGGGTGGCAGTCAAGATTTTAGAGCACACCTGGAATTTGCCTGCCAGTGAGAGAGGCTTGGTAATCCAATAGGCCAGCTTCTACTCAACTCTGGAGAGCACGGCTTGCCAGAGCTCCTGGCGGGAAGCCTGGAAGGCGAAAGGAATGCTGAAGAAGTGAAATATTTCACCTTGACCAATCCATTTCTAGTTATAGGGTTGAAGCCACGTAGGAGTGGGAAGCACAGACTATCTGTAGCACAAAATTTTGTGCCATTGAATTGCAGAACCAGACGCAAGACAAAAGGTGTCAAGGCATTCAAGGGCAGCAGCGATCGATCCTTCATCCTCTAAAAGAGTGAGAAAGGAGTCATCAACAAAATGTCCATTGACAAGCTACTCTTGAGAGTCCGGGAGAGTGATTCCTTTAACACGTTGTTGGGAGATAGCATTGGCCAGGAGATATCCAAAACCATCAGCTGCCAGAACATACAAGGCCCCTACAAGAGGGCATCCCTAGCGAATAGAGTGGAAAAGGCCAAAAGCAAAGGACTAGTGGCCATTAATGGAGATGCAAGTCGAGACATCGAAAAAAAGCATTCAAACAGACTGAAGAAAATTGGTTCCAAAACCCAATGCCTGTAACATCGCAAGAATGAAAGGCCATTCAATACGGTCATATGCTTTAGCAAAATTAATTTTAATAAACACAACTTTTCGGTTCGAATGTCGGGCCCACTCCATGCCTTCCCAGACAGAAATAATGTTGTCAAGAATGAACCTGGATTTGATGAATCGAGTCTACTCGGGACGCACAATCTAAGGTAAGAGGTGGCAGATTTTCAGAGCCAAGGTTTTGGCAATAATTTTATAAGAAACATTAAGAAGCGTGATGGGCTGCCAGTTATAAATATCCTCCGGATCTCCAGACTTAGGTATGAATTTAATATTGCCTTTATTTATTAAATTGCCTAAAGAATTGTTTGGAAAGGCTTCAAGATAAACATGATGTAGGTCACTCCCAATACAGTCCCAGAGCGCTTTATAAAATTCATAGGGGAAACCATCAATCCTAGGAGCCTTGTCATTGGCCATGGAGGAAACAACTTCTTTGAGATCATCAATTGTTAATAATTGATCACAACAATTAATCTAGGCTGAAGAAAGTCTATGTGGCACAACAGCAAGGCAGCTCTGAAGGGCTTGCTGGCGCGCAGGCGTGGGGTTTTGAGCAGTGAAAAATTGCTCATAGTGCACACAAAAGCCTGGAGAATGTCAGGTAGCTCAGAGAGCACTTGATTACCATCTTTGATGGCTTTAATGCCTGGGGAAGAGTGCCTAGCATGAAGAGCCAAAAAAAACTCTTTGGAGGCACAGTCCCAAATTTTGAGCCAGTGGAGTCGAGCCTTGATTTGAGCACCCTTGGCAGAATAGCTATCTGCCACTTACTTCTGGTGTCTTAACTCTGCCACCTGGACTTGATGTGATGGGGAGAAAGGACAAACCGCTAAGGCCTCCGTAGCAGCACGCAAGTCAGCAGTGGTGGCCTCGTAAGAGCGTCGGTGGAAGATAGCAAGTTTTCGCCCATAAATGCACAGGAAGTGTGTAGCATGAATAATAGCATCATTCCACCAAATAATCCAGCCCATATTGCCAGAAGGATGGCACTCTAAATTCCACACTCGAAGAATGTGGGTCATGGTGGGCTTGTGATGGAGCAGAGACGTGTTCAAGAAGAATTGAGTCTTACACGTGCGAGGTTGCCAAGATGCCCAGTCAATGTGAAATTGAATGGGGAAGTGATCCGAAAGGGTCGCATCCATTAACGGCTTCACAGGCAAGGCAGAGCTTTTGAAAGAAAAAAAGGATTGTGCCGAGATCATGGCATGATCAAGGCACTTAAAGACTCTATCAGAACCAGCCCTGTAATTACACCAAGTGTGCCAAAGGGAATGAGAATGACGGTAGCCCAGATTGGGATCAAAAAGTCCCAATCTAGTGCACATGTAAAACCACGCCTCCCTTTCGCCCATAGCCCAATGAAAAGGCACAGTACCATTTTTATCATACGCCATTTCAACAATGTTGAAATCCCCACAGAGCAACTAGGTGGCAACTAGCAAAGAGTCAGCAAGCTAGCGCCAAAGCAAGCAGCACTCCACAACATCATTAGAGGCATAAATATTAATAATCCCAAAGGAATGGTTATCAATATTGAGAAGAATCCAGACAGCCCGCCAGGAGGGATCCACCCCATGGTCAACCACATAAGGAAGCAATCGCAGAGCCAAAAGAGTAGTAGCTCCACCACGATCAGCCTCATGCAGGGTACAAAACATAGTGCTAGCTAGCCAAATAGAGCGACAAGCCAAAGCAAGCAAAAAACCCCAAATTTTAACTTCCTGGAGACAAAGCAATTCAATCTCTGGATAGTTCTTCAAAGTATTCCTAACAAAATACTTCCTTGAGAGGTCTATGAGACCTCAAACATTCCATGAGAGAAAATTCATGGAAAATATTCCATACTTGCAGAATCTCGGTCCTCTTCACCCAGGGAAGAGAAGCTATTCTTCAAAAACTCTTACGGAATTGAACCCAGTTGAATAGAGGGAGAAAATCTCTATTTTTCTAGCACATATTCACCTTCTTTCGTTGGAGGAGACCGGCTGCGAGAGCGCCATAGGGTTTCCATAGCGGTGAACAAAGCTGGTTGAGCACATAAAACTGTAGTAGCCTGTGGCTTGGGCTGTAAAATAGTAGAAGCCACTCCTGAGGAAGTGGCAGTCCCCTTTGCTGAAGGGTTTGAAACCTGCTTGGGCAGTTCCGGGGCTTTGGGAGCCGACCCAAAACCATGCGACTTATTTTTTCGGCTGGTGACCGTGGTCCACTTTGTGTCTGCCTTAGCTAAAGTCTCTATCTGACTAGGCTTTTCAGCACCCCGTGGCTGAGAAACAGTACGGAGAACTGACAAAGGACAGTCCCTGATCTTGTGATCAGCTGATTAGCACCGGTAACATGTGTTGGGTAGGTTAAAATACATGATTTTCTGGGAGTGGCGAATATCCCCGATTTGAAGGTCAACAGACTCTTTCAAATCCTTGGATAAATCAACTTCCACACAAACCCTCTTTTGAGGACAGGCTTGAAAGAACTTATCAGGTTTAATGCAAACAACCTTCCCCAGAGAGGAAGCAATATGGTGCAAGAAGGGCACACATGGCAAGGGCAACCTGAGAAAATCAATCCAGACAAGAACACGCATTTTGGTGTCCTCTGAGACAGCAAAATCTTGAGTCTAAGATTGGAAAACCAACAAGGAGGAATAGATACACTAGGGTCCATGACCCAGAATAGCTTGGACATGATTGACTTCCGCAAAGCGAAACAAGAAAAAACCCTTGGTCAAATTTTGGACCATATCAAGGCGGACCCCATGAGGTACCCAAGCCTTGTTAACCTAGTCTTTTAGCACACTTTTGGGGGGAGTCGTCCCAACAAAATAACCCACAAGGGTGTGTTTTTCAAGCCATTGGCATGCATAATCAAAATCAAGTAAAGGTAAAACTACATCAGCAGGAGCGTCAGAATGCTTACCTCGTGAAAGACTTTTGGAACAAATTTCTGAGGGCATTTTCTTGGTGGGGGAGCCATGAAACTATTTCGTCGAACTGCTAACACCAGCAAGAATTATCAGGTTAGAGTCGGTTGAAGGCATAATAAACCCTTAAGACCGCAGTAAATGCGGTCGTACTCAATGAGGGAACCAAATTCCTGCACAAGAAGTGCAATATGATGCAGGAGGGGCCATGAATGACCTTAGGAAGCTCAATACCCTAGCAGAGCTCATGCACCAACTCCAAACTCGTGAGCCATTTTATGTTGGCAATGATCATTTCTCTTTTCTATTGTCCTTAAGAAATAATCATATTCATCACATATTTTGAGACAAAAAAGAGAAGATTTATATTCAAGCGACAACATGTGCAATACTTGTAAATATAGGTAAGTGTATATATATAGTTTTATATAAATTTAAATATATGTTTTGATGATATATTGATATTTCATATGTACATAGCTTAAATTGATTTATTGTCATTTTGATATCGAGTGGCATGAAGAAGCTAAATTTTTATGATTCGCCACAAGTTTTGAATTTTCATGAGATGGCATAGCCACATTTTCTAAACATTATCTTGAGTTGGCATATATTCCAAATTTGTATATGTATATACATAATTACTCTACACTTTTATATGTAAAAATTGATATTCGATATATTTTTTCATTATGTGCATGTTTTCCTATTTAGAAACTTTAAATTTCAATGTATAATCATTTTATCATTTATATTATTGTTAAATTTGGTTACCTTGGGCAACTTCACCAAATTTGACACCCTTAATCCATCCTGCAAGGACCCCTTAAGCCACCATTTCTCCTAGGCCCCCTTAATTCATATATATCTTAATATTAATTATATCAATTGTGATTGAACATGAGACATACTTTTAATTCTTTGATCCCCTTAAGAAAAAATTGAGACCTTCTTTCATTGCCTTACGAAATTTCTGATAGAACCCCTTAAGCCATCCTATGAGGGCCCCTTAATCCATCATTTCTCCTAGGACCCCTTAATTGACATATATCCTAATTAATTATATCAATTGTGATTAAACATGAGACATATTTTAATTATTTGATCCCCTTGTAGACACCTAAAAATGTCTCGATGGATCACATTGGCTAACTAACATCATTTCGTCCTCAAAGCCATCCTCTTTTCACTTAATTGATTAAATTATCCTAGCTAATTAATTAATTGCATCATTTGCATCTATTAACCTAATTCATTAAATTGGGTTAATTCACCCCCTTTCATGCTAACATTTCATCTAATTAAATTAAATAAATCAACATATTTAATTTAATTTCCTAAGTCTTCTAATTTAATTAACTAACCCCAAGTTATTTAATTAAATGTCATCTCACCCTTTTCCCATTCATTAAATCATTTAATTTAATGAAAATCACTCTATTCTTCAAATTCCCCTAATTGTGTGATTAAAATTTGTTTAATTAAACAATTAATCTAATTTTCCTCTAAAGAGGAATATTCCTTATCCTCTTTTTCCACAATTAAGAATTTTTTTTAATTTGCAAAATGCCTTTTATCCTCACCCATGGGAATATTCCAAAAGAATATTCTTATTCCTCCATCATTTGAAAAAGGGATATTTTCACTTGGCTTCAAATGCAAGTTACCTTGTAACTTGAATTGCAAGTTATCTTTTAACCTTTTGAACAAGTCACCTTTGACCTGTGTGTGCAGGTCAAAAGTTTTGAAGAAAATATGAACCCTTGATTAAATCCCATCATGCATTCTCATCCATTGATGAGAACCCATGATTGAGGCCTCCTCTTCCTTTCATTCTTGACCGTTGATTAATCTTTTTGATCTCAACCGTCCATTTCTCATTTTCTCTCCTATAAATAGGTCACTATTTCAAGACAAATGGATCAATCTTTTTCAGAGGAAACTTATGTTGTTGAATATCATCCATCTGACACTCATATTTTACTCACTTTTAACTGGTTTTAGCTCATTTTAGTTGCATAAATAGCTTAAAGAATCCATTAATGGCTTCCATGCATCCATATTAGCTTGTTTATTAACAAGGGTTTGAATATTTTAGCTTATAATTATCTTAGATTAGCTTAGAAATGACATATTTAGATCAATTACAACATAGTATCATGTTAATCTAGCTTGCATCATGTTTAATTTAGCATAAATCATATTTTCATACACATCTCATAGTGGTTCCATCGGTTTTCTTTAATTAACCTGACTAGAACAAGCTCATTTACCCATGGGATTGGGAAAGGGTTGTCTTTCCACATCAAAATGACACCAATACCCCAATAGAATAAGTTTCAATGGAATAGAGTAGGTATTTCAAAAGATTTTGTAGTTTAACATGTTAATTTTCAATGGCTTCCACTTTGATTTACATTGAATGATTTTATTAGGACTAAGGTTTAGGGGCTAAATCGCACTTTGATTCCTCATGGATCAAGTGTGGTTAACCAGTACGAATCCATTGGTCACATTTTGGCACTAGAAGGAAGGCTTTACTAACTTTGTTTGATGATTTTCTATTAAAAAATTTGAGTTGTAGGTTTCTAGGTTAGAGTGATGCTTTTGGAGGCTATAATGACACTATTTTTCAGCAGATTGACGCCCTTATTCACCAGAGAAATGCTACTATTTACCAGAGTGACGCTTTTGCAAAAGTGTCACCATAATTGAAAAAAATGTTGCCATAATTGAAAAAAGTGTCGCCATAATGCAAAATCATTGCTATATTGATATAGCAATTCTATCATTTTCTTGATTCTATAGTCTATCTTAAAATGGTCATATCTTGGTCATACGAAGCTCTTTTTCAAAAAAAATGTTTTTCAATGAGGTATAATTTCATGTTCTACACAATGGTATAAGCTTTTTTCAATTTTGGTGGAGTTAAAGTTTCCATTTCTGCATCTAAATTCAAATCACATTGTAACTTGGTCTAGGTTTTAGGGTTTTAATGCTTAATCATTTATCTAACCCTCACATCTTCTCATTTTCTTGATTTAATATAACATTTGGAACATGGATTGTAGGTTTGAAGAGGATCATGGCACACTTAATTGAAGAAAAAAATTCTTGTCTTTAAATCTTATAATTGTAACAAGTGTTTTGACACATTTGGAGAAATTATAACCCAGCATATGATGCTTTGGTTAATGTTTTACGACCACTAAATTTCCATTGGGTTTTAAAAACTTACAATCTTAGGACAAATAGCTTTCAATTGGGCTTAAAATTCATTTTCAAAGTTGGCTAAAATTGAACCCTCATCATTGTCTTTTTGGGTTTAAAATGAACACACAAAGTGGAAAAAAATTGAACCTTCACATAATAATTTTACTTTAGGCTTAAAATTAAATAAGGCAACCTCATATTTCATTTAGTTCTTAAAATGAACTCATCACTGCTTTGAAGGGTCAAAATTTACAACTGTTTGCTATGTTTTGTGATTTACAATGTTGCTAGTGAATGTGTATGCAATTATCTCGTGCCATTTGTAACCCTTGAGAAACAAAACCATTCTCTAACACTTTGGGAAATCACCTACATCTTTTATTAACCAATTCTGGGTCTATGTCGACCCTCCCATCTTATATCACCAATTTTCTACAATTAGGAAAGAACCACACGAACGATTACCACTATTTAGCACTTGTTTCTAAGGCATATACTGGTGGTTGCAATATCCCTACTTGGTCACTGAGAATATTACCATCCAAGGATAACTAAAGGCCATAGAACCATTGATCGGCTTATTTATGCAAAGAACCTACCTTGTGGTAGACATTGATTTGTTGTCCAAGGTATATCACCTAGCTATCAAACTACAGTAGACGATAAGTGTTGGAAGATTAATCTTAAGTTGTCATTGATGTCACCATATTGGTTTGGTACCCTTGAACCGGTGTACAAAACAAGCTTATCTCATTTGGTATTTGATCTGGTATTTCTGGTGTTTTGGTTTGCATATTCTCTTCGGTAATCATTGTGGTTTGAGGTTTTGGGAAAAGGATTATGATTAATAAAAGCATCCATAATTTTTTTCTCAGATATTCATATGATTGGATGATGCATTAGCATTGGTTTTTATGATTACAGTTTGTTATTAGGTTAATCATGGTTGACCTAATAATTAGTTAATTATATTGTGGCTATATGTGTGTCCTAGCTTTGGTCCCAGCCGACATAATATTGAATGACATGATTGAATTACTTTTGGAAGCTGGCCTGATTCATGTATGTGGATATATCAAGTATATATGATGGTTTTAAGATGAAGAGAGTGTAAGAAGAGTAGAGTGAGTGTGTGAAAAAGAGGAAGAAAGAAATATGTGCAGACATGTATGTGTAGATAAGTGAAGTGTGTGAATGAAAGAGTGAAGATTAGTCTGTTGTCATATGAATGAATACTCTATGCATCAACAAAACTGAATCTACATTTGTGGTGTATCTTCATTAGTTCAATTTTCGTGGTTAGCCATTTTTGTTTATATAATCTTTGTAGGTAGTGAGCCTCCTTCTCTAGATAGTAAGTCCTTGTAATAAGTTATCCCTTTGGCAGTGAGCTTCCTTTTATAAGCGATATTGATATAACTATATATTGTGAGCTAATCCTCACTGTGGTTTTTCCTCATTGTGTTTTCCAATAAAAATTTGGTGTTCTTGTGTTGTGGAATTTCATGTTATGTTCTTTCTCTTGTCTATAAAGAAATGAAAAGTAATTGTTTAGCAGATCTTAGGAGACACTGATTCACCCCCGCTCTTAGTATCCTGAATATTTCATAATTGGTATCGGAGATGTGGTTCCTTTTGTGAAGTCTAACAACTTGAGAAAGATCTTGTAGACTAAACAATGGATAAAGAAGAGCTTCAAACTACCCTTGAAGATATTGACAAGGCTAAAATTGAAAACCGAGATCTGAAGGAAAATCTAAATGAAGCAAATGAATGCATCTGAAAGTTGAAAGAGCAGTTAAGTAAATTCAAAGAAAGATATAGATAAGTGAGTGAGAAATTGAAACCAGAAAATGAAGAAAATACTAGATTGAAGTTGAAAGTAGATGAAAAGAAGAGTTTTGAGGAATGTCTGAAAATAGTGATACAAAGCAAGGTCAATGTTTTCTCTAGACTTGAACAGGAAGAAATGAATCTAAAAGAAGAACTAGAGAAATAAAAACTCTGTGAAGATGATTTCAAGACAAGCTCCACCAAGCTTGATGAATTGATAGTAGGACAAAAACATTCTAAAGATAAAATTGAATTAGGGAATGAAGTTGATGAAAAGATGCAGAACTCAGATCTAATAAATAATCAAAAAACTTAGGAGAAAGGAAATTAGAAAAGAAATGCTGGAAGGAGACCACCCATCAGACAACCGAATGCACAAAGGTACTCATCATTGAATGGTGTGTTTTTTTCATGTAATAAATTTGGTCATAAGGAAATTGAGTGCAAGAGTGGGATGAATCATTTTTTTGGTCCCTTCTCCAGACAATGTTTTACATGCAAGAAGATACGACATAAAGCTACTGAATGTAGATCACAAGTGAGGATGATTAGTAGAGTGATGATGAAAAAATTTAATAGAGGAAGAATAAATCAATCTATTGATGGCTATTGCTACAACTATAAAATGTTTGGACATAACACGAATCAATGCAAAACATGGACTAATGAAAATCAAAGAAATATTTATTTTCATTGCAAAAAATTGGGACACATTTCAAAAGTGTGTAGAAGTAAAAAGGGAAAGTAGTCTACTCCGATGAAAGATGATGAACCGGTGAAAAAAGTTGATAAGGAAGAGTTCAAGTAGGAAATGAGTAAGGTATAGAAGAAAAATAGAGAATAAAAGTCTACTATTAATGCATTTGTACCCTCATCCGGTGCAGACGAGTCCTCTGAGAACTAGACCTAGCATTGTCTTAGGGGGATATTTATCAGAAGATCATCTACACCCCTTAGAATTATGACATATTAGATGTTGACACATGGATATAGTGTAAGGAATGTCTAGATAGATCTATTGCAAAATAAATTGCAAGAAAAAGTTTGAGCATGTTCCTTTGCGGAGTGAATTAGGGCTTCTTAGTAGAAGTGGAAGGAAAGTTTTGTCATATTTTTGTAATTAATGAAATTTAGGGAAAAATGATAGTGTATAAAGGAAATTTTAAAAATCATTTTGATCATCAAAAGCATTCAAAGAATTTGAAGAGTGACTTGGAACTCTCTTGGAGCGATTTTATAGTGATTTGGAGTATTTTTGAGAGATCTTTGAAGACATTCAAAATCAAGCGTCGAAGGATTTTTGCTCGTAGTCACAGAAGAACGTAATTAGAGAATTTTTTGTTGAATTTAAAAAGGTCTAGTGGCACAATGGAAATTTTTAATAGAGGATTGAGTGGAAATATCCCGTTGAAGTTAAAAGGAGATGAGTTGAATGAACTTGATCATAGGAAAATAAAGAAGATGGAATTAGGGTTAGAATCGAGTGAATTAAAGAATTTACATACCCTAGGTTTGGATTTGTCTGGAGAATTCCCCTAGATTGCTAATAGAGAGTTTATCTTGTTCCTTTTGAGAAAATTCAAGGATTACATCATTGTATTGGATAAATCTTATCCCATTATGAAGGAAGCAATCAAAGTTGTTACCGGGCTATGCAGTGTTGGAGACCTTCTTGGAAAGAAGACTATAAAATACAAGTAGAGGAGCTAGGGGGAGTGGACAAGGATCCTCAAGCACTATTGATTGATACTATTGCCAATCCCTCCATTAGGTATGTCACGTACAACATTTCATATAAGATTTATTTCAGAAATTGAGAAAGCTCTACTTCAGCCATCGTTGTGTTCTTGGCACATAAAATGGTGAAAGAAACCAAGAAGTTTCATCTATGTATTGATTATTGAAAATCTTATCAAAAACATACAAATGACATTGGCAGAAGGATACCCTTTCTATTTTGGGTCTTTTCTTGTATTTATGGTACTTTATTCTTTGGACTCATTACTGAGAAAGAAGGATGTTAAGTGGGAATCTAGGATTTCTATGGCAAGATAGATATACAAATACTTGGAAGGCCTGGAAAATAAAGTAAGTGCATTTAAGAAATTGGAAGTTGCTATCAGTGATTCCCCTCCAGAATCAAGGAAAAGAAAAGCTATCTCTAAAAATATTGTTGTTATTCTAGAAGAGAAGGAAGAAGGAAAATAATCTTTGCCAAGATCTGAATCTTTTGATCCTAATGACATCTAGAATATGCTATTTAAAGGGAAATGAAGGAAATTGGTGAGTTATGGAATTCGACCTCTTGTGTTGACAAAATTAAAATTGATGATGCTCTGGTTGAGTATCTACTTTGTAAAGGTATTGATATTTCAATCATTTTTGAATCCTTGCTAGAGAATTTAGTTGAGGTAGTTGAAAAGAGAATGTTTCTTGAAGGTCTGAAAGGACACAAGTTGGAAGCTTTAGTTGAAAAGAGATGTTCTAAAGCCAAGAAAAGGTTGTCTGAACTTATCACAAAGATGAATAAGTGCATACAATAAATGTCGAATGTTTACAATTATTGCCTTCAGTGGCCTATTGCAGTTGATAATTTTTGAAGAAGAATTGAAGTAATAGAATCTGAAGTGAACAGTATTGGGAAGAACATTGATATCTTTGAGGAAAATGAAGGGGAGAAAAGGATGAGAATTGGTGAACTACAATAAGAAATGATCATTGTACAAAGATGAAGGGATGATGTAGTGAAGACCTTTTGGATTCTTAAGGAAATTGTTGAGGTCTAGTTAGATCATCTTTCCAGAATACTTTGTTATGCAGAAGATTGTGAAAGACAATGCTCATTTCTTGATTAGTCATCCTCCTTCACATTGTTGGTAGTATTGGAAAGCATAAGCACAAGAATGGACTCTACAGTTCTTGAATGGAAGAAATTATATCATGTTATAAAAGAAAGGTACAAGAAGGTATTTCAGGTGAAAAGTGTTATTCTTGTTTAAAGGAATTTTAGAGTTTGAATAAAAGCTTTGAAGTTTTGAGTTTTTGATAACTAGAAGACTTTGGGAATTTTTGAAATTTTGAATGTCACCATTTTTTCGTTCTTTTTGGCACCTTTTTCCATTGATGTCAAGGGGGAGAGATTTGGAAGAATTTTGAGGGAGAGATATGGAATGAGAATTTGAAGGAGAATGTTTACATGTTGCCATCAATGCTAAAGAGGGAGATTCTTGGAAGATTAATCTTAAGTTTTCATTGGTCTGACCATGTTAGTATGTCACCATATTGGTCTGGTACCCTTGAACTAGTGTATAGAACAAGCTTATCTCATCCGGTATTTGATCTAGTATTTCTAGTGTTTTGGTCCACATATTCTCTTTGGTAATCATTATAGTTTGAGGTTTTGGGAAAAGGCTTATGATTACTAAAAGTGTGCATACATGTCTTTCTAGATATTCATATTATTGGATGATGTGTTCACATCAACTTTTATGATTACATTTTGTTATTAGGTTAATCATGGCTGACCTAATAACTAGTTAATTATATTCTGGTTATATGTGTGACCTAGCTTTGGTCCCATCCGACATAATATTGAATGAAACGGTTGAATTACTTTTGGAAGCTAGCCTAATTGATGTAGGTGGATATATTAGGTATATATGATGGTTTGAAGATGAAGAAAGTGTAAGGAGAGTAGAGTGAGTGTGTGAAAAAGAGGAAGAAAGAAAGGTGTGCAAACATGTATGTGTAGATAAGCGAAGTGTGTGAATTAAAGAGTGAAGATTAGTTTTCTATCATATGAATGAATACTTTGTGCATCAATGGAACCGAATCTACACTTGTGGTGTATATTCGTTAGTTCAATTATGGTAGCTAGCCATTTTCGTTTATATAATCTATGTTGGAAATGAGCCTACTTGTCTGGATAGTAAGAAGTTGTAAGCAATGAGATTTTGTATCCAGGTAGTGAGTCGTTTTGGAAACAAGGCTCCTTTTTTAACTAGTATTGATATAAATATATATTGTGAGATAATCCTCACCATGGTTTTTCCCTCATTGGGTTTTCCACGTAAAAATTTGGTGTTCTTGTGTTGTAAATTTCATGTCATGTTCTTTCTCTTATCTGTAAAGAAATGAAAAGTGATTGTTCAATAGAATTTAGAAGATATTGATTCGCCCCCACTCTCAGTACATCCTGAATATTTAACAATAAGTTCACAATTAGGTGGCCTGGAATTTTTTATCCCTCCCTTGGGATATCCTCCGATGCCTAATCTAACCCTGTTGTTCAATACAATCCTAGGGATGTCCCACTCTTCCTATGGACCTTTGAGTGAGTTATAATCTCCATCCTTGCAACCATGGGTCAATGTTGGGACTTTAGATCCCTCCTAGCAAACTCAAAATCCTCATAATCATGCTAGAGGGTTTAACCATATGACTCACCCATTAGTTATAGCTACTTCAGAAAGTGAGTGTACCACTCGTATGACATAAGAGTTAGAAACCCTGAAGAAGAATTTATCTCAGGTGACCAACGAGATGGATCAACTCAAACTTAACCCTCCTCATAACCAAAATTAGAATCAGGGAGGGTTTTCACTCAAAATAACTACTCCAATCAGACTACCGATCAAAATCAAAGAAATTTTCAGATTCAAAATTTCCTCAACCAAAATTGTTAGAATTAGAATAGGGGATACAATCAGAGACCCAATAAAAATAGGCAATGGAATACTAGCCCGAACAATGGGAGAATTCCCCACAACTATCAAGCCAATGAAGATAAACCACACACTTCGAATGTTGTAAATCTGAACTTCATGACTAACTGGTGAGGGCTACATGACACTATTGCGCATTCTAAAGTTAATTGCCCAAAGATGGAGAAAGTGGTTAAGATCACACAATCTAATTCCAAAACACTATAGGGTCTTCCAAAAAAAGGTGGTGGCTCTATGGATACATCCATGGCTTTTAAGACCTATGATGAAGGATCTCCCTTCCCTAGGCAAAATTAAAATGAACTAGAAATAAATACTTATGACGCTCAGGCTTTCCAAACCAAGGGAGGCCATTTTTTGAGAAATCAGAACAAGGGGCCATTTACCACATCTACCCCTCCCAACACCATGGTTCCACCTAACTAGAATGCTGACAACAATCCACCTCCACCAAAGGGCCCACTTGAGTTTCTAAATAGAGGTAATTTTGCATTCATTCCTAAATACAAGATAAATGATAATGTGGAATTCAATTTAATTTAAGAAATGCATAAACAAAATACCTCTTTGTCATTCTTTGACATTCTAAATTGGTGCCCTACCTAATGTGACATCGTGTTGAAGGCCTTCGAAGAGGAAGACCAGTTGAAAGGAAAGACTAAGGTGATTCTAGCTACTGACATGAATATAGTCTCGTACCAAGGTAAGACAGGGACACCCCTATTCCTTTTGAGTATGAGAATTTTTAGGATTTCCTTTTGGATTTCGGAGCCTTAGGTAATGTTGTCTTTCTCTATTCTAAAATTTTTGGTTTTAAGCCTAGTTCAAACTCATAAGAAAGTAATATAGCTAGAAAAAACTATGGTTAATGTTATAGGAGAACTAAAAATGTACATGTGTAGATTGGATCAAACCTGTGGATCTAGAACTATATGGATATTTAGGTTGTTGATATCATTGAACATAAGACATGTTGCTAAGCTGAGATTTGATGAAGAGTTTTGGACGTTACCTGTCCCTAGATTTTTCACATATGTGGCTACCAAGGAAAGGGGTAGCAACTCAGATTAGGATCGAAAGTGAACATTGTCTAAAACATATGATCACAGAGTATGACTACCCTAATGAAGTAGCTTATTTCAAAACTGAGATAGAAGTGTATAAGAGGAAATAAATTATGACATTTTCTATGTTTAACCCTGACTGCTCGCCATATTTAGAGCACAATGACCTTATGACCATTCTTAATGATTTAGTTTTAATCCAAAAATTGCAACAAGATAAGTTGGTTTTGGGGGAATATTTTTATTTGTAGAGTTTGTTAATCCCAAATTGGTGTAGGGTTCATTACAAGAATCATTTCGAGCTGATGTGTCAATCCTATTTATAAATTTTGAACCATGTATTTTAGATAGGAGGGACCCCTAGACACAGTCCTAAAATGTCTCCAAACTAGTTTCCTTTTTAAAGCTATAGATGTGATCATTCTGACAAGGAAAAAAAATTCCAAGGAAGAAGTCCTACCCCTAGCTAGTTAGACTCAAATCCTACATTTTGATTCACAAAACAAGGTTGAAGAACTTAAAAAGTTGTCTATCACACCTACCCCTGCTAACCTTCTGATTCCTAGAGAGTTGGTCAAAAAGAAACTAAATTATGAAACTATTGATTAGGATGAGACGCAAGAAATAGTTTCTACACATGTTTTAAACATTAGTGAGATCTGTAAAGATCATCATTTACAACAGTCTTCTAATCTGGATATCTTGAACCAGTCTGAGTTGCCACCTATTCCTTGTAAACAATCACCCATAGATGACTTGAAGAAAGAAATCCCAACCCAAGATCAACTGTGAATCCTCAAATTTGATGGTTCCAAGTCTAAAACAAGGAGTGGAGCTGGAATAGAACTAATAAACCTGAGAGGGAAAATCTAATTTTCTTCTTACAGGTTACAGTTTGGTTGCACTAATAATGTCACAGAATATGAAGCACTTGCTAAAGGACTGATGTTTGCACATCAAAATAAAGTTACAACTCTAATAGTCATGGGAGATTCTGAGGTAATTTTTAAGTAGGTTCGCAACCAATACACATGCCATAACAAGAGGTTGGCTACATACAAGAATAGGGTGTGAAACTTGATAGAGGATTTTGATTCTTTCATAATCAAATTAATTCCTGGAGAAGATAACCATATTGTAGATGCACTAGTTGTTGCTGCTGGTACCTTGGAACCCATGCAGGATTCCAAGTTTAAAATATTCTTTATAGAATTAGTCTCGAATCCAACAATTCTTGACAACATTCGAAACTTCCAAGTTTTTGAGGATGATCACCATATACTTTCCTTCCCAGAAAGTTCAAATGTCTTTGAAGGGTAAATCATCGATGAATCTAATAGATATTAGGGAGATTGGGATCCCCAAATTATGATGCCAAGGGAATAATCAGTATGAAAACCAACAACATTCCCAAGGGAATGGTAGCATTGGACAAAATTGTTGATTCTGATCCTTGAGCTTGTGAAAGGCTACCTACAGATAGTGATGGAGGGAAGTATGAATCATATGATTTGGAAAATTCAGGTTTAAAGAAAAATATATTCATTGACAAGACTTTCCCAAACAACATTTGATATAAAATATTGAAAGTGCTGAAAAATAGATGTTTTGTAGCGATCGCTTGGGGTATGAAGATCTGAAAAATGTTTGATACTTCAGTAATAATGCATACTATCCTTTTGAAACCTAAAGCAAAGACATTCCATAAAAAGTAGCATACAGTGAATGCCTTGATTGAACGTCTGATTCTTAAAGAGGTACAAAAGCTTCTATCAACAAGGATAATTTTTCCAATAAGGTATTCGACTTGGGTAGAAAATATGGTCCCTATTCGTAAAAAGAGTGGGGAAATCAGATTATGTGTTGACTTTATAAACCTCAACAAAGCATCAGAGAAAGATAACTACCTACTTCCTTCTCTTGACGAGGTGCTACAGATAGTTAACGACTCACATATGATGTCATTCCTAGATGGATACACAGGATACAATCAAATGCTAGTTAACTATGAGGACATAATGAAGACCACCTTCACTACCAACTGGGGGACATTTTCCTACCGAAGAATTTCATTTGGTATTATTAATGCCAAAGCCACCTTTTAGTGCGTAATGGACATTACATTTAAAGACTTGGTAGGTAAGTGTATTATCATTTATATGGATGATCTAATTGTATTTTCCAAGAATAGGGAGGACCATGTTGTAGATTTGTCAAAATTCCTTAGGAAATGTATAAGTTATGGTGTATCCCTCAACCCACAGAAGTGTGTGTTTAGGGTATCCAAAGGGAAATTATTGGGTCACATAATATCAGAAAGAGGAATCTAAATTGATCCTGATAGCGTGGAGTCCATTTTAAAATTGACCATTCTTGACAACAAAAAGGAGATGAGATCTTTCTTCAAAAAGATAAATTTTGTAAGAATGTTCATATGGGTTTGCGGAGATTGTCAAACCCCTCAATGATATGATGAAGAAGGATGTGAAGATTGAATAGAGTAATGAGGCTAAGGCTACCTTCTCACAAATCAAATGGTCCATTTCAGAGGCATCTGTTCTAACCAGTCCTGATTATTTGATGCCTTTTTACATTTATTCCTTTGCAAGTGATAATTTGTGTCTTGTTGTTTTGATGCAATGGAGAGGTGAAGGGGACAAACGACCCATAGCTTTTATGAGTTATTCATTCAAGAATGTTGAGATTAGATATCCACCCTTCGAGAAACAGTCCTTCACACTAGTGTGAGAAATCAAAAAAATTCTAACACTACATTCTCCATAGTTAGATCACGACGATAGTTCTCGACCCGGTAGTGAAGTCCCTTCTAATGCAGAGTGAGTTGAGGGAAAGAAGAGAGAAGTGGATGCAAATTCTATGGGAGTTTGAAATTGAAGTTTACCTAATGAGCTTGGTTTGAGGACAAGGCTTATCTAAGACTACGGCTTATGTTGACACCAAGATTACTTGCAAATAGTATATTGTACAATCATTCACGAGTGATCCTTGGTATGCAGATCTAATTTTCATGTTGTTGAACAAAAAATGTCCTAATGGAATGAATGCCACTTGAAGAAGGGAATTGTGATTAAAGATTTCCCATTATATTCTCAAAGGAGGAGCATTGTACAAGAAAAAAATTGAGGGTGTTTATTTGTGCTTCCTAGATTAGCAACAATCAAAACATGCTATCACTAAGTTTCATGGTAGGCATGGTACTAGAAATAGTTCAACAGATGCCACAACACAAAAAAAATTAAGATCATTTTATTATTGGCCCCACATGTTTCGAGATTCTCACCACAATGTTAGGACATGTCATACATATTAGACTTTCACATCTAGAGAGAATAATCTAGTGATGCCTCTATAACTAGTATATGAGGTAAGACCGTTTTCCCAATGGGAATTATATTTTGTCAGGGTAATGAATCTGAATTATTTTGTAGGTTGCAAGTTTATTTTGAATGCAATGAATTATTTCACACACTGGATTGAAGCTCAACCCTATAAGAACAACACTACTAAACTCATTATCAAGTTCTTTAACAAATGTTTCGTTACCAAGTTTGGAATACCATTTGCTCTAGTATGTGATAATGGCCCTACCTTTTCTTCTATAGAATTTATTCAGTGGGAATATGAACACAAATTTATTTTGAAATACTCTTCTAATTACTATCCATATGGGAATGGAGTAGTAGAGTCTACTAATAAAAACTTATTGGGGGTAATTAATAAGTTACTAGAAAGTAAACCTAGGTACTAGAACACACAACTAAGATTTTCCTTATGGGCAGATATGACTAGAATCAAAGCCACCTTAGGAAACTCACCATTTAAGTTAGTTTATGGCCAAGACCTAGTCTTCACTATTCATCTACAGATACCCATTCTCTGATTCATGCAAGAGTTTTACTCTAATGATGATAGGATAGATGTCGGATTAACTAGTTTACTCAATCTAGAGGAATAGAGAGATGTTTCTTTGCAACACTCTTCTAAGCATCAAGTTGCTATCAAATGTTGGTTTGATAAAAGAGCCAAAATTAAAGCCTTCAGAATATCAGACCATGTGTTGTTGTGGGACAAAGCTAGAGAGAGGAACTGTGATCACCAAAATTTTGATAGACTTTCGTTGGGTCCATATTAGATCATTGAAATACTTGGTGAGAATGCCTTTCGATTAAGCACTTTAGCAGGGGAACTTGTCAATGGACAGTTTCTCAAACATTATTTTGACCCTTGAAGGTCTGATCATCTGACTGATTGTATATATGTAATTAGTTGTTTTCTCATTTCTTGTTTGGGGTATGTGCACGATCATGATGGGCCAAAAAGTGGAAATATGTAAGTGATATAATGGCCCATGTGGCTAAGGACCTTTTTTTAAACCCAAAAATGATGAAATGAAAAGGGTTTTTAAAAGATAATCTTAGCTTTCCACCAATATAAATTATGCTTTACTTTGAATTTAATAAATTATTATTATTAATTTTCTATTTCAATTATAACTAAAGCCCTGATTGATAGGCTGATTGGAAAAAATCTATAGCTTTTAAATGGTATCACATTTTTTGAATCTGAAAGATGTGTCACATTCTATGCTTCACATACTATAGGATTAAAAAATTAAAAAATGAATTTCATGAAGTTTTGACCAAGTTAAGGTGGTCAAACATACAACTTTTAATATTTTTAAAAAGTTGTACTAAGAAAATCATAATTAATTATTTACTTGGAAAAAAATTACAAAAAAATATGCATCACATCAGAACATGAGCCCTCTCCTTATATCTAAAATCTTATAAAAAAATATTATCATTTTATTGTGGTTAGGGTGGTTAGGTAGACACCTACTTCTTATGTTTTCCCTGAAATTTAAGTACCACTACGTTGAAATTTCAAATTTTCACCAAATAAATTTTTTGTTTTTTTAAATAAACCTAGTATTTTAGAAACTAAATTCAATTTTCTACAGATTTTATTGTTATATATTTTGGAAATAATATAGATAACTTATTCAAAATTTTATGTCAAGTTTCCTAACTCTGATTTTTTTCATTTTTATTGCCACTTAAGGGCCTATTTTTTCCATGATGATCCTGCACATACCCTTTGTTTGTTTGTTCTTCTATTTGTGTTTTTTTTTTTGTGTTTGTTGTTGTTGTTTTTTATATTTTTCCTTTTCCTTTTCCTTTTTATTTTTTTTTGTTTCTGGGTACATTCATTTTATCCATTTTAGAGTGAAGGGGTAGTTATTCAAAGTATACTACGAGTAATGGGATCTAGAGAAATTGGTTTAGGTATTTTTAGGTATGTCTATTGAAATATTTCATTCTAAGACTTATTGGTGCAGGAGCACCCCAAAGTGCATCTGGGAGAGTTAACTAGAAAGTCATCAATTGACAATTTTTTTTGGATCAAAGTAGCAAATTCCTTCCATTCCTTGAATTTGTGCCTTAGAGGAATTTGAGAACTTGTTTTATGTTCATAAAGGTCATGTTGACCATTTGCTAGATTGGGATTTGGCTACAAAGATTATTGATGACCTTGTAAACCTCCCTAGGTGATAGTTTTCTTTCAAATTTTGAAATTAAGGCCTATGGAAAGCCACAAGCGGCCATGGAATAGTTAGGCTCGAGCTTAACTGAATTGGAAAGCTTATTTATGGTGTTCTTTGACCTGTGAGAAAGGTTGGAAGCTTTTGTAATTTTTGGAAGTTCATGAATGCTAGTGTGGATAGTGAGAAGGATTGACTATATTTCTATGTTATGCTTTAAATTCAGTGGTCAGGAGCGATCATGGCTTTATAATATGTTGTAGTTTGTGGTGTGGAATATTCTTTAAGTTTGTGTGGTAGTATTTAGGGTGTGTGTTCAATTTGCAGGTGTGCTTGGTAGTTATTTTGTTTCTTTTGTATTGCTGATATGACTGGCAACCTATCAAGAATGGAGATTTAGTTCTCTTTCCCACTGTACCTAGTGTACGAGATTTGGGGGATTGAGGCTAGACTCCATGTTTGTAAATATAGTATGTTTAGGAGTGGTTAGGAGTCTAGGAGGCATGGAGAAAGTCTTCTCCTAGGCGGGCTTGATAGTGCCCAACTAGGAAAGACAGTAAGTGCAAAGCACTATTAAGTGCAGGGGTGTCCATTCAAAGCAAGCTTCCTCTTGAAGAAGGATAGTGTGATGGTCACCAAGCTATGGGAACATTGAGGAGACTCCATTAGTTCATTTGGTGAGAGGAAACCATAATAGTCTGCAAGAAGACAAGGAAAAGACCCAAAAAGACCTAGGTTTTTGCATATTTCTAGTTTGTGGCATTGTACGGACAGTGGAGACCTAAGGTTCCAAAAATATTTCAGAGAAGGGGTTAGGCATCAAGAATCTAAAAGAAATAATGGTTGAACTTTGGAGAACATAGGAACACAAGCCCATTTTCTCAGAGTTGGAGGCCTAATTGAGGCTCTTGGCTAGTAGCCTTTTTAACCCTAGATGAGGGTTTGGTGAAAACAATGAATCAATGAAGCAAGGTGGAGGTCTTAGAACCAAGATGTGATGTTATGATACTATTGGAAGCATTCCCACACCCCTGCAAAGAACAAATTGAGAGTTGTGAGTAATTAGCCTTTAGGGAAGATTAAGGGTTAAGAAAGAGTTAGTGGCATAGCACCAAGATTGTCTTGGGAGATTGAGTGTGAGATGATAGTGGGGTTGGCCAGTAGAACCAGGGTTACCCATACATGAGGTAGGACCTAAAGGTTAAGGTGGTGGAGACACCTAGGAGATCTTGGAAACAAAGATCCAGAGCATGGAACAGTGATTGTTCCATCAAACCCTACCCTATCAGATTGGTATCAGAGCCAGGTTAAAGATTTGGGTTAGAACTTGTATGTCAGACCTTGAATCTAGTGGTTCCACAACCATGGTGACAAACATTGAGTTGGAAAAGAAGGTTTAAGATGAGGAAGAAGATAATAGGAGGTTGAGAGAAAGATTGGCACAACTTGAGGAAGCATTGAGCAATGTGCAAATCAAGGCCGATGAGGTGAATGATAGATTGGAGGGAAAGGTACCAAAGAGTGAAGAGGTTGCAAAGGAAGACAAGACCCCTGAACCTAAACCTATTCTACAAGAGGAGCCTTTCTTGAAGGCATTGAAAGCTTTGAGTGGGAAAGCACTTGAAGGCATACCACTATTTAGTGGCAAATTGGAAGCTGACCTAGTCCTAGATTGGATAGAAGGCATGGAGAACCATTTTGAATGTGATGGAGTCACAGAAGCACAAAAGGTGAAGGTGGCCAATTCTAGATTGAGAGGATCTACCTTGACATGGTGGAAATTCATTCAGAAAGAGAGGGAAAAGGACGGCAAGAGGCCTATTTCAACTTGGAAAGGTATGGTGGCAAAAGTGAGAGAAGCATACATACTGAATGATTATGAGATTCAGTTACACAAGAAGAGGCAAAGCTTGAGGCAAGGAGACCAAGATGTGAACACTTACACTGAGGAGTTTCAAAAACTTTGTATGAGGTCCAATGTTTCAGAAGATGAAAGTCTCAAGGTGGCTAGGTATCTTAACTACTTGAAGTGGAACATCCAAGAGGAGATGACTCTTATAAGTCTAAAGATAGTACACCAATGCTATCAATTAGCTATCAAGATTGAGGAAAGAAGCAAGAGGAAACATGATTAGGCTTCTAAGAGTAGAGGCAAAGGCAGAGATCAAAGAGATCAAAGAGGACAGAGAGGTGGCTACCAAGGTAGAGGAAACGAGCAAAGAAACCAAGGAGAGTCTAAACTCACTGAGCATGGAGGTGAAACACCTTCTAGAGGAGGTTATGGAAGAGGTAGAGGTTCTCAAGGAGGATCCAATAGAGGAAGGGGAGCAGGCAGGAGCAATTCATACTTTGCTTCTATGAAATGTTACCATTGTGGTCAAGTAGGCCATCCAGCTTATAAGTGCCTCGAGAAAGAATCATCATCAAATTCTAAGAAGATAGTGGCATATGCTCAAGAGGACACCATGAGTACTAAATCGCCAAAGATCAATCACATTGAATCTGAAATGGGGGAGAATTTGATGTTTAGGAGAGTTTTGATCAGACAACCGTTCAAGGAAGAACCAAAACAAAGAAGAGCTCTATTTAGAGTGAGATGCAAGATACTTGGAAAAGTGTGTAAGGTCATTGTAGATTCAGGTTCAACGGACAACATCATCTCAAAAGAGGCAATAAAGAAGTTTAAATTGGAAAAGGTACCCCACACTAACCCCTACAAAGTGACATGGTTAAACAAAGAGCAGAGTGTTCTTGTCAATGAGTAAGTAACGATGGATTTTTCCATTGGAGGGTACAAGGATAAGATAATTTGTGATGTATTACCCATGGATGCATGCCATCTACTATTGGGCAGACCATGGCAGTATGATAGAAGTGCCATGTATGATGGGAGGAGAATACTATCTCTTTTAAAAAGGATGGAAAGACTTTTAAGTTGCAATCACTATCAGAAGAGGATGAAGGATAGTCAAAGACACCAAGTGTCTTGTTAAGTAGTGGCAAGAAGTTCCTTAACAACCTACATCAAGGGGGTGAAGGATATGTGGTCATGTTGTAGTCCAAAGAAGAAGACAAGATTGAAAAAATAGTCATACCCAGAGCAGTCCAAAAATTGCTTGAGAAGTACAAAGACATAGTAAGTGATGGTGCACCTACAACTTTACCTCCTAAAAGAGCCATTAGTCATCAGATTGAATTCATACCTGGAGCATCATTTCCTAACAAAGCAGCTTATAAGCTTACACCGGATCAGAATCTAGAGGTAGCTAGACAAGTGCAGGAGTTGTTGGATCAAGGCTTGATTAGGAAGAGCATCAGCCCATGTGCAGTACCAGTGGTCTTAGCAACCAAGAAAGGGGGCAAGTGGAGATTATGAACTGACTCTAGAGCAATAAATAGAATCACAATCAGGTATAGGTTCCCTATTCCTAGGATTGAAGACTTGATGGACTATCTTGGAGGAGCTCTGTACTTCACCAAGTTGGATCTCAAGAGTGGATACCATCAAATCAGAATCAAGGATGGAGATGAGTGGAAGACAGCATTTAAGACAACAGATGGGTTGTATGAGTGGAGAGTGATGCCATTTGGCCTCTCTAATGCCCCTAGCACATTCATGAGGCTCATGAATGAAGTACTCAAGGACTTTACAGGGATATTTGTGGTTGTATATCTTGATGATATACTCATCTTTATCAAGGCAGTAGAAGAACACCTTAAACATGTGGAGATGGTTCTTAGAAGATTACAAGAGGAGAAGTTAGCCATCAACCTAGACAAGTGTGAGTTTTTCTCAAACAAGAACTTGTATATTTGGGTTTTGTAGTGTCCCAAGGATCATTGAAAATGGATCCAAGCAAGGTGTAAGCTATCCTAAACTAACCTACACCAACCATAGGGACTGAGGTAAGAAGTTTCCATGGATTGGCTCAATTTTATAAAAAATTCATAAGAAACTTTAGTGGCATATGTGCACCAGTCCTAGAGACAATCAAGGGTGGTTTGAAAACTAAGTTTGTGTGGACTCAAGAAGCTGAGAAAGGGTTTGAGAAACTGAAACAAGAAGTGGAAACTCAACCTATTCTCTTATTACCAAGCTTTGACAAGTTGTTTAGTATGGAGTGTGATGCTAGTGGAGTTGCAGAAGGCAGGCCCATAGCTTTCTTAAGTGAAAAGCTTAATGAAGCTAAGAAGAAGAATTCTACCTATGATATAGAAATTTATGCTTTGGTTCAGTCACTTAGGAAGTGGAGGCATTACCTTCTACCCAAGGAGTTTGTGGTCTTTACTGACAATCAGGAACTTAGTTATATCAACACCCAAGAGAAGTTGAGCAATAGACACTTGAAGTGGATGGAGTACATCCAAGCTTTTACTTTCACCATCAAGCACAAGAAGGGACAAATGAACAAGGTAGCAGATGCATTGAGTAGAAGATTGCTGACAGTCCAAGAGATACAGATCAAGAGCTTTGGAATAGAGAGGTTCAAGGATCTCTATGGGGAGGATGAAGATTTCTCAGAGGCCTACAAGGTATGTTCTAACTTTGAGAATCATTTTCATAGCCAATACTCAGAGTATACTTTGCAAAGTGGATTTTTGTTTAAAGGGAATCAGTTATGTGTTCCAAGAGGGTCAATGAGAGAAAACCTCATTCAGGAAAAGCATAATTGTAGTCTTAGTGGACATTTTGGAATCAACAACACATTAGAACTAGTGCAAAGGTTCTACTATTGGCCTAAGTTGTCAAGAGATGTCTGGAGGAATGTGGATCAATGTATTATTTGTATGAAAGCTAAGGGAGGACCTAGTAATGCTAGTTTATATCAACCCCTACCCATTCCTAACAGACCATGGGAGTGTGTGAGCATGGATTTTGTGGTAGAAATCCCTAAGACCAAAACTGGTTTTAATAGTGTATATGTGGTGGTAGACAGATTCAAAAAGATGAGTCACTTTATTCCTTGAAAAACCACTCATGATGCTAGCTATATAGTTCACCTTTTCTTTAAGGAAATTGTAAGGATCTAGGGATTTCCTTTAAGCTTGTTTCAGACAGGGATGTGAAGTTCATGAGTCACTTTTGGAAGACTCTATGGAGCAGATTAGGTACCAACCTATCTTTTGGATCAGCTTACCATAATCAGACTGATGGTCAAATAGAGGTGGTTAACAGGGTGCTAGGTAACCTACTAAGGTGCTTAACTAAAGAATATGGAAAGACTTGGGATATGGTAATATCATAGGCTGAGTATGCTTATAATGATAGTGTAAACCGAACCACAGGGAAGAGTCCTTTTGAGATTGTGTATGGAATGCACCCAAGAGGTATATGTGAGCTTAGGGATCTAGGAGCTATGGAACATAGGAGTGGACATGCAGAAGACATCACTCAAACCATGAAAGAGATTCAAGAGCAGGTAAAGAAGAAATTCATCGAGGCTACACAAAAGTTGAAAGACAAGGTAGATTTATCAAGGAAAGATTTGCAATTTGTAGTAGGAGACTATGTCATGGTCCACCTAAACAAATCCAGGTTGCAGAAGGGTATATCAACCAAATTGTAGATGAAAAGAGTGGGACCATGCAAGATATTAGCCAAGTATGGGAAGAATGCATACAAGGTGGAGTTACTTGCAAATTTGGGAATTTCACCAGTCTTCAATGTAGCTGATTTGATCAAGTACAAGGGATCACTCCAAGATATGTATCAGCATAGTAAGGAGATCTTCAAGGATGTAAGAAACATACCCTTACCTATTTAAGACAAGCTTCAAGCAGAAAGAATCTTGGAGTCAAGGGTGAAGAAATCAACAAGGCACAAGGTGTACATGGAGGATCTTGTCAAGTGGAAGAACAAACATGAATCTGAAGCTACATGGGTGGATGAAGCTCAGTTCAAGAAGTAGGGCATTGACCCATCTCTAATCTCTCCTCACATTCCTTAAAGTCTACG
This sequence comes from Sequoiadendron giganteum, assembly GCA_007115665.2. NCBI lineage: Eukaryota > Viridiplantae > Streptophyta > Pinopsida > Cupressales > Cupressaceae > Sequoiadendron > Sequoiadendron giganteum. Next base: position 539,207,606 of record CM021105.1, read on the forward strand.
TAGAGGGGCAGAATGGTGCAGGAGCACCCCAAAGTGCATCTAGGAGAGTTAACTAGAAATTCATCAATTGACAATTTGTTTTGGATCAAAGTAGCAAATTCCTTCCATTCCTTGAATTTGTGCCTTAGAGGCATTTGATAACTTGTTTTCTATTCATAAAGGTCATGTTGACCATTTTCTAGATTGGGATTTGGCTACAAAGATGATTGATGACCTTATAAACCTCCCTAGGTGATAGTTTTCTTTCAAATTTTGAAAATAAGGCCTATGGAAAGCCACAAGCGGCCATGGAATAGTTAGGCTCGACCTTAACTGAATTGGAAAGCTGTTTTATGGTGTGATTCGACCTATGAGAAAGGTTGGAAGCTTTTGTAATTTTGGAAGTTCATGAATGCTAGTGCGGACAGTGAGAAGGATTGACTATATTTCTATGTTATGCTTTAAATTCAGTGGTCAGGAGTGATCATGGCTCTGTAATATGTTGTAGTTTGTGTGGTAGTATTTAGGGTGTGTGTTCAATTTGCAGGTGTGTTTGGTAGTTATTTTGTTTCTTTTGTATTGCTAATCTGACTGGCAACCTATCAAGAATGGAGATTTAGTTCTCTTTCCCACTGTACCTAGTGTACGGGATTTTGGGGATTGAGGCTAGACTCCATGTTTGTAAATATAGTAGGTTTAGGAGTGGTTAGGAGTCCAAGAGGCATGGAGAAAGTCTTCTCCTAGGCAAGCTTGACAGTTCCCGACTAGGAAAGACAGTAAGTGCAAAGCACTATTAAGTGCAGGGGTGTCCGTTCAAAGCAAGCTTCCTATTGAAGAAGGATGGTGTGATGGTCACCAAGTTGTGGGAACATTGAGGAGACTCCATCAGTTCATTTGGTGAGAGGAAACCATAACAGTCTGCAAGAAGACAAGGAAAAAACCCAAAAAGACCTAGGTTTTTTCCCATTTCCAGTTTGTGGCACTGTACGGACAGTGGAGACCTAAGGTTCCAAAAATATTTCAGAGAAGGGGTTAGGCATCAAGAATCTAAAAGAAAGAATGGTTGAAATTTGGAGAACTTAGGAACACAAGCCTATTTTCTCAGAGTTGGAGGCCTAATTGAGGCTCTTGGCTAGTAGTCTTTTTAACCCTAGATGAGGGTTTGGTGAAAGCAATGAATCAATGAAGCAAGGTGGAGGTCATAGAACCAAGATGTGATGTTATGAGCCAGTTGGAAGCATTCCCACACCCCTGCAAAGAACAAGTTGAGAGTTGGGAGTAATTAGCCTTTAGGGAGGATTAAGGGTTAAGGAAGAGTTAGTGGCATAGCACCAAGATTGTCTTGGGAGATTGAGTGTGAGATGATAGTGGGGTTGGCCAGTAGAACTAGGGGTATCCATACATGAGTTAGGACCTAAAGGGTAAGGTGGTGGAGACACCTAGGAGATCTTGGAAACAAAGATCCACAGCATGGAACAGTGATTGTTCCATCCAACCCTACCCTATCACTTATGTTTTATGTTCATTTTAATAACAACCCGAAAGGTTAAGAACAAACAGATACATTGTAAGTGATCTCATAAACCATGGTTGAATCTATCATATAATAGATAAAAACATTTGTTTTCATAAGGGTCTATTTGTCTTAGGGTGATTGTAGTCATGATTCAAGTCTTGTTCATGACGAAGTCCCAATCCTGTTTCTCGATATCACATCGGGATGGGAAGTCAGGAAGCCACTAAACTTATTCATTAGCATAGGTATAGGTGCTAAGTCACGTCCCGATCTTGACTTCCTACAGAGTCTAGTTTTCTACTTAAGTGATCAAGTTCTTGGTTCTATCTTGAACTTGAAACTTGAAGATGTTGGAATAACTTACTCAATGGGATCTATTTTGATGAATGCTAATATAATTTGAATACTTGTGCTAAATTCCTCGTCATGTGTCTTTTCTTTGCTTGATAATTGTCAGTAGTGTAGGATAATTAACAAATGTCTGACTTAGAGGAGGAAGTGCCCACTGAAGGAACATCAAAGGGAACAAGGCCAAAGAGGTTAAATCTAGAACAAGTTCCTCTCATAATGAATTACAAATTCCAAGGGAACCCAATACCATCTACGTTCAGGTCCGAGGTCATGAATATCACTGATACAATGGTGGGGAACCTTTATTTGAAGCAATTTCACATAGATACCATTTCAAAGGATGTTTCCCCAAGGACAAGGAGGATTGTTGAGTCTGGGCTAGCTCATGTAGCTAGTTTTCCTATTGTTTTGCAGTGTCCTAAGTTCATTCTAATTGTTGCACAAACATACAACCCTATTCAAAGGTAGTGCATTGATGCAGAGGGTAATGTAATAATTGATTTAACCCCAACAAATATCAAACACATGTTTGACCCCCATCCTTATCCCAATCTTAAGATTATGACTGAGGATGGTGTACTTGATATATGGGCAAAGGATGTGGAAGGAAACAAGAAATTAATTAATAAAAATTGGATTAAGATAGAGAAGAATTCAATGAATAAGCTTCCAACTAACCCCAAAAGGTCTAACTTTTCCAAGGATATAGGGGACTTAATTACATTACTAGCTAGATTATTTAGTAAAGAAAATTCCCGCATCTTTGAACACTGGATGTTCCCATTCATCCAATTTATTTTGAAGGGGAAATAATGTATGGATTAGGGACATATAATCTCTAATAATATCCATAACCAACTACTGAAAGTAATATAAAACAATACATTTTATGTTTCTTCATATGTCATATACTATACTGCAAGGATGAGACAATTTTCTAGGTAGAGCATTAAAGGGCCAATGGGTGATGGCCCAGATCAAAAGAACGTATGGGAATATTATGACCAACTGGAGCTTAAGGAGGTAGAGAAACACTTTAAAAGAGTCAACGAGGCATTTTTGTATGTTATTATCAATTACCTCACATGTGAAATTGGTTTCAAATTATCATGAAAGGCTATGGAATTCATCCAAGAAGGGAGATATCAATTTATTCAATACCCCAAGTCCACCTATTTCAAAATGTTTGGTTATGATGGCCACCATTTTAAACTGCCAAGGTGTTGTGTAAAACCCCTCTGTTTTGCTTTCTGGACTAGATAGTGTGTCCTTGTTTTGTGTTGATTTGTGTTTCTAGATACTCAGATACTATATTTTGTGTGTGTTATTTGATCACTATTTATAGAGCGACAAACTATTTTGATGTGATGTGGTTTATCTGATGTTTTATTTTACATGCTTTAATTGGTGTAATGATGTTAGTGGATATAACATGTGATTGCATATGAGATTATTTAAAGTATTGTGGAAGAGTCGGTTGTAATGATTGTACTAGTGAAGGGGATGGGTTTGCATCACTCGCTTGCGAGCACCCTGCAATTCTGTGATTTCCTCTTCACGGTGTGTATTTTATGTTGTTTATATTATATGATGTTGGTTACTATGTTTTTCAGGTTTGCAGGTACATGACAGCGACTCCACCTGGTTTCACAGGTTTGAGCATGTCGATCCAATGGTTAAGTTGAACGGGAGATAGTAGCTAGGTAACTTGTGTCAGGTCTACCCCCTAGCCATAGTGTGTTGTCAGTCATGTGTGTTGAGTCATTGATTGCCTTGCTTTAATCTTATTTAATTCTAAAGGGATTCTTGATTTGGAAATAAATATTCAGAATTATTGCATTAAATTATGTTGATAGTTATTTAATTAAAATTATACATTGTTGATAGAAGTTATTCTTTAAATTCATTAATTAAATTAAATTAAATCCATGTGGTTGAATTTAATTATTAAATAATAAAATTAATTAATTAAATGTGATGTTTAAAAAAAAAAATGAAAGAAAAGAATTTAATTCATTTTAGAATTCTATTTCAATTAAGTGGGAATTAAATTAGAATTTGGAATTAAATTTGTATTTGGAAATTATTAAATTAAATAGAAATTAATTTTGGTTGTTAGAAGATATTTTAATTTTGCTAGCATGTTAGAGTTGAATTAAATGATAGAGTTTGTTGAAAATTCATTCACGGAGAGAATTTTGGAATGGGAAAAGAAGATGAAAGCTTCTGTTAGTGTAATTAATATTTAATTACACTTGCATAACTTTACTTAGGTTGAGCTATTTTTAGGTCAACATTAGGGTTGCATACTTTGCTTTTATAAAGCAAATCATCTCATTGTAATATTGAATTCCTGAATATTATCATTTTACACATTACATGCAAAGCTCTGCTTTTTTAATGTTTTCTCTTCTGTGGAAGGTGTTTAGGTTTGCATGTCTGATCTAGGGTTTCTAACATGGTATGAGAGCCTTGACATGTAGCCCCTTCTCAAATTCTGGAGAAAACCATTACAGATTTCATTCGGGGTTCCTCGAGGATTTTATGCCTTGAGTTCATTTATGCAGTGTCTTGGATCAGATCAGGCCTCACCATTGGATTTAGAGCACTGGAGAAAGTCAGGTTTGGCTTTCATTTTGCAGATTTTGGCCATGATTTGCCAGATCTATGAGGGTTTCAAGTTGGGTGATTTTATGCAAGCTCTGGAGGTTGCCATTTTTTCAGAGGATCTTGGAGTGAAATGGACACCGCCATCGCGTTCATAGTGCCCCAAAACCCTAAGATCACCTTTTGTTTTGTCAATTTTCGTGAAGTTGATCCAGAGGGAAAAATGTTTTTGCTAGGGAGGCCGTATGGCCTCCCCAGCACGCTTCTCGAGGCACGATTTTCGAAAAAAAATTTAAAAAATGAAAAATGGCAATTTTTTGGGATGCGCGTCGGCTCCTCTAGTTCAGAAGTTGGGCACCACCACCGCGCCACCAGGCGGCCACCCAGTAGCCACCACCACCGGTGGCTCCCCCACCCAACTCCGTCGACTACCAGATCCAGCCCCCGCGGGCTCCAAATGCTTAGGCCGCGGTCCTATGGGGGACCGGGCGCTATGCGCCCAGCCCCCGGCCAGCCCTTTAGCCCTCACGTAGGTCATATGGAGAACCAGGGGCTCTGCCCCAGCCCCCTGTCCGCCAGCTCCTGGTCGCATGTAGGACCAAGGGCCGAAATTTTTTTAGCCCCCTAGGCTGCCTGTAGGCCTTATATGCCATTCTGGAGTACTTTTACAAAATTGGGCGTAACTTTTGCATACAGTGTCTGTTTTTCACAAACAAGATACCGTTGGAAAGCTGATTTTGATGCCGATCCAGTGGTTTGGTAGTTTTTTCTGATTTTTCTCTAGATTTATTTTGCAGGTCCTTGAACTCAGATGTTCTGTTTTCCACTCCGGAGGGCATATCTTTTGACTCGGTGATCCTTTTTTCGCCATTCTTGCGGCATTGGAAAGCTTATTCAGTCCTCTACACAGATCTGAAGTATTTTTTAATTTTTTGTTTATGCATGTTAGGAATTATCTCCTTTTTCAGTCATTGGGGATTGTAATAAATGAACTGATATAAAGTTCCATCGGGGGGGTTTCTTGCATAATAATCTTCATCATGTTTTGATGGCAACTCGCATGGGTTGTAATCTAGTTTCTTAGTTTCTTTTGGCCATATTTTGTCTTAGCTTGACACCTACCAGATTCATTTTGGTTCACATTTTAGATTGAGAGCCTATGGTTAGTGATTCGCATCGGATCCATCTCAGTTTGAGGGCCACTAAATTTGTGGTTATTGTTTCCGAGTTTTTATGGTACTTTTTCCCATAGAAGAGTTTTAGTATTATTTTGACATCGGCATCGAGATTCACGGCTTCAAGATTTTGTCATCATCATACCATCTACTGTTGCTTTATGGATTCCAGGGTTGTTCCAGTTTGGAGTGTTTGAGTGTTCTGTGGCATTGGGTCTGCTATCACATTATTATGATTCTGATATGGTTTCTTGTAGACAAAAGTATCTTTCCTTGCTTGCGGGATTGCGGTTCCAGTGTTACTCCACAGTGTTCTTCCAGTGCTTCTTTGTAGCAATCATCTCATTGTAGGGGGGGTTGTTCCACTGGGTTTTCCTTCTCTACCTCATTATTGCATTTGTACATGGGTACCTAATCAGGCCTAGTTGCCAGGACCCATTCATGCTTTCTTGCATTCATCTTAGTTTTAGGTGCATGCTTATCTAGTCTCCCTGAGTTGCACTTATGGGGGGGTGTTAGCGTAATTAATATTTAATTACACTTGCATAACTTTACTTAGGTTGAGCTATTTTTAGGTCAACATTAGGGTTGCATACTTTGCTTTTATAAAGCAAATCATCTCATTGTAATATTGAATTCCTGAATATTATCATTTTGCACATTACATGCAAAGCTCTGCTTTTTTAATGTTTTCTCTTTTGTGGAAGGTGTTTAGGTTTGCATGTCTGATCTAGGGTTTCTAACAGCTTCTTCACGGGTGTGTGAGGATATTTTTGAAAAAAAATAAACAGAGGTTTTGGTTTTGGGAGTTCTTGGCTATAGAATTGTATTTGGAGTTGTTCTTGTATTTTTGTTGTGATTGTTGGTTATAGTTTTGGTTGGAATCACTAGAATTGTTGGATAGAAGTTGTGGAAGCTTTCAAGGAGGCTCAACATCAAATTATCTGTTTACCTGAAGCTTCTTGATTTAGGTTTTCTTCTGTGTTATTTTTATTATTTAGAATTTACATTTGAAATTGTAGTGTTTACATAATTGTTTGTTAAATCCATTTAGGAAAAGAATTTGTTATTAGAAGAAAGAAGAAAAATAAATCAATTTAAAAGCTTTTGTTATTCCCATGAAGTTTTCTTCAGGGAAATTATGAAACCTCTGTTCAAATTAGTTTATTTGAGGAAATTGTTAGTTTCATTATTAAGTCAAACTTATGGGTAAACAACATTTAGATTTATTTTAGAAAATTTAATTCACTGTAGAAAATGAATTTATTTTTGAAACCTCTATAGAAATTGCGGTCGAAAAACCTAGAGGATTTGAAAGCTTCTGGATGTAACCTAGATCTTTCTTAGTTTTTCTTGTTCTATTATTGTCTATGAATTTGAGAAAATTTGATTAAAAGATTAGTTTTGAACCTCTGTGAATTTTGGATTGTTCTCTCGAAAATTTCATATTTTCACCTGTAGGTGAATGTTTCAAAATAATTTATTCAATTTGTTTTCTTGGTTGAAACATTTATTCATTTGTAAAATATATAATAATCATCGTACGGTGATACCCCACCTATGTTTTCTTGGGAGGCGAGTCTGTTCATTGTTTTCTTTTAAGCGAATTCATGTTGTTGTGGTTAAGCAAATTTTAATTTGATGTTTATTTTGTTCATAGGTTATGGGTGGAAGCACTGCCTAGGAGGAAACATGCCTACCATATTGGGGGATGCGCTGCCCCATAGGGAGCGCAGCCTCCCCTTTGTTGAGCAGCGGTTGGATGTACTATATGTATAGTCCGGTGTACTTTGTGGAAAGCCGCAACATAAGGTACTTTGCTCTGCCTGCCGTCCAATAAAAATCAGAATTCGAGGTTCGGCTTTTGTTAATTTTAAATTTATATAATATGTATAAATATTATATACTATATAAATATATATATATATATAATGTTTAAAATATATATATTTATTTATATATTATATATGTATATGTTTTCTGAGAATTTTTAATGTGGTTTTATTTTGTTTTTAAATAAGAAATTTAGTATTTTGTAAAAGAATAATAGATATATTTATTGTATATATATTTATCTATATATAGTTAGATATATTAATATATATTTAATGTATATATGGTATGCATATATACATTTGAGTGAGTAATTAATATTATATCTTATTTTAATTTGATGCATGCGATTTAGTATTGAATTGAGTTTTTAAAAGAAATGATTTGTATGCATGGATACATTGATAGGGGAAAAAGATATATTTTTTTAAATGGAAGAAATTATATGTTTTAAATGGAAAATTGAAAGATTACATACAATATATTTATGTTGGTTTTAAAAGTAATCAAAGGTTTTGTTTCTGAACTTAATGAGGCAATTAATTATTTTATTCATTTATTTTGTCAAGGCAATTATTTTATTTATTGCAAGTATAAATGAAGGGGAAATGGATTTAGTATAACCAAATACAGTAATTTTCTCATGATTGTCTTTTAGGTTTACTTTCTCCATATTTCATAAAGGGAAGTGAGTTTAATTGTTTTAGACTTCCAATAATGGAAGAGGAAATAGGGTTACATGATTATTTGAGTTAGCCCAGTTATTGTGTCTTTGACTTTGAAAATGTTACCTATTGATTGGGGATGGATCTAGGAAATCCAAACATTAGATTTGCTTAATGACTTGAATGTTTTTTGTAACTTTTTCTTCAAGTTGTGTTTTGGGAAATGAGATTAAGTGTTAGTCCAAAACTTTAAGTCTTCCAGAGGATCCTAGAGGATGGGGGTTGTCGATTTATTATGTCAACTAGTTGTATTTCCCTTGGGTAGTGCATGGTACCTTGTCAGTGGTTTACCCAGTTTCCATGAATGGAGATGTTTTGTGCCTCCTTTGGAAGGAGTGGACTATGTGTTTTGTTGCCTCCAATTGTTGGATTGAGTTTCATTATTTGTTTCCTCCTTGAGATGGAGTGGTTATGATGCCTAGGTTGTATGCACTTGTCATTCCCTTGGTGATTAGTTTTGTTTGTGTGTTGTCAAATAGAAGGGTGCCTTCCATTAGGGGCCAGAGCCTATAAGAGGTAAGATTGGGTATCCTTTTGAAGTAGTTTAATCAAGTGATAACTAAAATTGTTTTAAAAATTTGGGGAGTACTTCACACTAAGAAGATAAGTTCTAGCCTCACTCATAGTCACAAGTTCTTGTTTAGGCTTGGAGTGAGTGGGAATGGATGAAATGGCATAGTCATCTATCTTGTCCTTACGAGAGGTATTTGATCCTACATGAATGAGCATGAGGCCCGAGATTCGATTGAGGTCACCAGGATTATCGGAGCCTATAAAGAATGCCCAAAGGAGATATCATGACTAACTATGTGATGACACTCTGTCTAGGACAACAGTTGTTAATTATTTTATGTGTATGGTTCTTTGAACATACTTGATCTATTTTATGTCCGGAAGCAATATGACCTATGTCAATGATGTGAGAGTTGTACTTGTTTTGTTAATTTCATTTGGTTATGTCTATATGAGTCAGCCTTTGGTTAGATTTTGTAGATTTTTGTCCATGTTATGTTGTTACTATCTCATAGCATGGGGGGTGGGCCTTCGGGTACCACTTGGTTGGGTGGAACAAGCACCATACACCATTGGGTCCCCCTTTACCTTCAGTACTTGGTGGCGAAACATCCAGTTGGATAGCTCGCAGTTCTTGTTTTAATTTAAACATTGTATTATTTCTATTGGTAATAAGATATTTTACCCCTCTTGTATTTACGAGGTGGAATTATGAAATTGTAGTACATTTGTTCTATTGCCTCATTCTGGGAATGAGAGTTGTAACCATTTGTTTAAGTTAATGAATTTATATCTTGGGTGTTGATCTCATTATGATATGTTGTATTTTTATGATTGTTTAAATGCATATTTCTTATTGTAATTAAATGTTATGGTTATATGTTGATGTATGTGTGGGTTTAAGTAATCCCTAACTTGTAGGCTTAGAGGTTGTTGTTAATTAGTAAGTGAATGTGTATGTTAATTGCACTTTAATAAAAAAAAATTGGTTTGCGTAACTCGTTAATTACAACTTCCTTTAGGGTTACTTGGTGGGGCATTACACATGGTATCAGAGCCTAGGTTTAAACACTAGGTGCTCTAGGATTATGATGTACCTATTAAGCTTAGTTGCATAGGATTCCCAGTGTACCTTGTCTAATACCTTTTTGTGTCTGTGTAGGAGTATGCCTCCTAGACGCAAACAAGGTAGAGGATGAGGATGTGGCCGGGTAGGCAGTCACGAGGGGAGTCAGCATGACTCACCACCTCATGTTACACTTATACGAGAGCATGAGGAACAACAGGCCTCACAGAACGGTCTAGGAGGTGGTTGTGGACAGCTAGATCCTCAAGGGATCGAAGGTGCATGTAGAGATTTTGAGGAGGACTTGGCACTCTTAGGTTTGAGACAGGTAGTGCCAGAGGTTAATCCTGGTGTGAGGACAGTTACAACATAGTCAGAGATGTTAGCATCTTCCTATATGAGATATTTAATTCGGTCAAAACCACCTCGGTTTGATGGAGTAGGCACCGATTTAGAGGTCGAGACTTGGCTGATAGGTCTCGATTGATGCTTTTCTATGCATCCATTTGATAGTAATACTAAAGCATGGTGAACTGTTATGTACCTATGAGCGTTCACTACCACTTGGTGTAGACTAGAGGAGGAAAAGCTCCACATTGATATGAATACTGTGTCCTGGGAGATATTCCTTGAACAATTCAGAGCCTTCTTTCTTTCTGACCATTGGCGTCAGCACAGAGGTAATGAGTTCCATGCCCTATGATAGTTAGCCTTGACTGTGGATTAGTATGAGAGACATTTCTACAAACTTAAACAGTTCGCGGGAATAGGAGATGACAAGGGGATGCTCATGCAGCATTTCATCAGTAGTTTGAATGCCCGTATTAGTGGTGGTGTGCGGGTATTTGAGCCCAAATCTATGGAGACAGTTGTGGAGAACACACAACTTGTGGAGGAGAACTTATCTATGGCACTAGGAGGTCATTCAGGTGTGTATATTAGCAGTGGTTCTGTAGTTGGATCTAGTGCATGATGGGGTCAAACTCAGAGAGCTGGATCACTGATGACTCAGCAGGAGCCTACTCAGATTGGATACCAGTAGAGTGCGCTTGGAAAGCGTAAAACTCACAGACATGCCAGGATGATGGTAGTTGTTCGCCTAGAAGGAGTCAAAATTGGTGGCACAATAAGCGCAATCAATAGGAGCAACCAACCTAGAGTTCACAGTTTGCAGCTGATTGGGGTAGTATGCAGCAGTCTACTGCACCGATAGGAGGCAGTGGGTTTGGTTGTAACATTGGGTGTCACTCTTGTGGTCAGCAGGGCCACCTTGCTAGGAATTGTCCATATCGAAAGACTTTTGGATTTGGTTAGGGACTAGCAGTTTCAGAGCCAACAATAGGGGATATAGGTAGCACTCATCGTTCCTATGTTTCGGTTGATAACCGTCAGCTTGGTTATCAGGGTGTTGTAGTTGAGACTTCTAGAGTTGGTCGTACAGTGCAGGATACTCATCCTCAAAGGTTAAGGTTTTGATTTGATGTTGTTTGTTTGAGGGAGTTATATCCCCACTTGTGTGCAGGCTTCCAGGAGTAAGCCTAACCCTTGGGGGGTAGAATGTAACACCCCTCTATTTTTCTTTCTGGACTAGACAGTGTGTCCTTATTTTGCATTGATTTTTGTTTCTGGATTTTCAGATACTGTATTATGTGTGTGTTATTTGATCGCTATTTATAGAGTGACGAAATATTTTGATGTGATGTGGTTTATCTAATGTTTTATTTTACATGCTTTAATTGGTGTAATGATTTTAGTGGATATAACATGTGATTGCATATGAGATGATATTCGAAGTATTGTGGAAGAGTCGGTTGTAATGATTGTATTGGTGAAGGGGACAGTTTTGCAACACTTGCTTGCGAGCGCCCTGCAATTCTATGATTTCCTCTTCACGGTGTGCATTTTATGTTGTTTATATTATATGATGTTGGTTACTATGTTTTCAGGTTTGCAGGTACATGACATCTACTGCACCTGGTTTCATAGGTTTGAGCATGTCGATCCAACGGTTAAGTTGAACGGAAGATAGTAGCTAGGTAACTTGTGTCAAGTCGTCACCCTATCCATAGTGTGTCGCCAGTCCTGTGTGTTGAGTCATTGATTGCCTTGCTTTAATATTATTTAATTCTGAAGGGATTCTTGATTTGGAAATAAATATTTAGAATTATTACATTAAATTATGTTGATAGTTATTTAATTAAAATTATACATTGTTGATAGAAGTTATTATTTAAATTAATTAATTAAATTAAATTTAATCCATGGGGTTGAATTTAATTATTAAATAATTAAATTAATTAATTAAATGTGATGTTAAGAAAATTAAATGAAAGAAAAGAATTTAATTCAATTTGGAATTTTATTTCAATTAAGTGGGAATTAAATTAGAATTTGGAATTAAATTTGTTTTTGGAAATATTAAATTAAATAGAGATTAATTTTGGTTGTTAGAAGATATTTTAATTTTTCTAGCATGTTTGAGTTAAATTAAATGAAAGAGTTTGTTGAAAATTCATTCATGGAGAGAATTTTGGAATGGGAAAAGAGGAGGAAAGCTTCTTCATAGGTGTGTGAGGATATTTTTGAAAAAAAATACACAGAGGTTTTGGTTTTGGGAATTCTTGGTTGTAGAATTGTATTTGGAGTTCTTCTTGTATTTTTGTTGTGATTGTTGGTTACTGTTTTGGTTGGAATCACTAGAATTGTTGGATAGAAGTTGTGGAAGCTTTCAAGGAGGCTCAACATCAAATTCTCTATTTACTTGAAGCTTCTTGATTCAGGTTTTCTTCTGTGTTATTTTTATTATTTAGAATTTACGTTTGAAATTGTAGTGTTTAAAGAATTGTTTGTTAAATCCATTTAGGAAAAGAATTTTTTATTAGAAGAAAGAAGAAAAATAAATAAATTTAAAAGCTTTTGTTATTCCCGTGAAATTTTCTTCAGGGAAATTATGAAACCTCTGTTGAAATTAGTTTATTTGAGGAAATTGTTAGTTTCGTTATTAAATCAAACTCATGGATAAAACAACATTTAGATTTGTTTTAGAAAATTTAATTCACTATAGAAAATGAATTTATTTCTAAAACCTCTATAGAAATTGTGGTGGAAAAACCTAGAGGATTTGAAAGCTTCTGCATGTAACCTAGATCTTTCTTAGTTTTTCTTGTTCTAGAATTGTCTATGAATTTGAGAAAAAATCATTAAAAGATTTAGTTTTGAACCTCTGTGAATTTTGGATTGTTCTCTGGAAAATTTCTTATTTTCACCTATAGGTGAATGTTTCAAAATAATTTCTTCAATTTGTTTTCTTGGTTGAAATATTTATTCGTTTGTAAAATATATAATAATCATCGTACGACGATAACCCACCTGTATTTTCTTTGGAGGCGAGTTTGTTTGCTATTTTCTTTTAAGCGAATTCATGTCGCTATGGTTAAGAGAATTTTAATTCATTGTTTATTTTGTTCATAGGTTATGGGGGGAAGCGCTGCCTAGGAGGCAGCGCACCCACCATATTGGGGGGCGTGCTACCCCATAGGGAGCACTACCTCCCCTTCATTGAGAAGTGGTCGTCTGTAATTTATGTATAGTTTGGTGTACTTTTTGGAAGGCCACGGTAGAAGGTTCTTTGCTCCACTCGCCCTCCGATAAAACTCAGAATTCGACGTTCGACTTTTGTTAATTTTAAATTTATATAATATGTATAAATATTATATACTATATAAATATATATATATAATATGTTTAAAATATATATATATATATTTCTATATTATACGTGTATATATTTTTTGAGAATTTTTAATGTGGTTTTATTTTGTTTTTAAATAAACAACTTAGTATTTTATAAAAGAATAATAGATATATTTATTGTATATATATTTATCTATACATAGTTAGATATATTAATATATATTTAATGTATATATGGTATGTGTATGTACATTTGAGTGAATAATTAATATTAAATCTTATTTTAAATTGATGCATGCGATTTAGTGTTGAATCGAGTTTTTAAACGAAATGATTTGTATGCATGGATAAATTGATAGGGGAAAAAGATATATTTTTTTAAATGGAAGAAATTACATGTTTTAAATGGAAAATTGAAAGATTACTTACAATAGATTTATGTTGGTTTTAAAAGTAATCAAAGGTTTTGTTTCTAAATTTAATGAGGCAATTAATTATTTTATTCATTTATTTTGTCAAGGCAATTATTTTATCTACTGCAAGTATAAATGAAGGGGAAATGGATTTAGTATATCCAAAAACAATGATTTTCTCATGATTTTCTTTTAGGTTTATTTTCTCCATATTTCGTAAAGGGAAGTGACTTTAATTGTTTTAGACTTCCAATAATGGAAGAGGAAATAGGGTTACATGATTATTTGAGTTAACCCAATTATTGTATCTTTGACTTTGAAAATGTTACCTATTGATTGGGGATGGATCTAGGAAATTCAAATATTAGATTTGATTAATGACTTGAATTCTTTTTGTAACTTTCTCTTCAAGTTGTGTTTTGGAAAATGAGATTAAGTGTTAGACCAAAATTGTAACTCTTCTAGAGGATCGTAGAGGATGGGGGTTGTCGATTTATTATGTCAACCAATTGTATTTCCCTTGGGTAGTGCATGGTGCCTTGTAAGTGGTTAACCCAATTTCCATGAACGGGGATGTTTTGTGCCTCCTTTGGAAGGAGTGGACTATGTGTTTTGTTGCCTTCAATTCTTGGAGTGAGTTTCATTATTTGTTTCCTCCTTGAGATGGAGTGGTTATGATTCCTAGGTTGTATGCACTTGTGATTCCCCTGGTGATTAGTCTTGTTTGTGTGTTTTCTAATAGAAGAGTGGCTTCCATTAGGTGCCAGAGCCCATAAGAGGTAAGATTGGGTAACCTTTGGAAGTAGTTTAATCAAGTGATAACTAAAATTGTTCTAAAAATTGGGGATTACTTCACACTAAAAAGATAAGTTCTAGCCTCACTCATAGTCGCAAGTTCTTGTTTAGGCTTGGAGTGAGTGGGAAGGCCTAAAATGACATAGTCATCTATCTTGTCCTTACGAGAGGTATTTGATCCTACATGAGTGAGCATGACGGCCGAGATTCGGTTGACATCACCAGTATTACCAGAGCCTATGAAGAATTCCCAGAGGAGATCTCATGACTAATTGTGCGATGACACTCTGTCTAGGACAACAATTGTGAATTGTTTTATGTGTATGGTTCTCCGAACATTATTGATCTATTTTATGTCCGAAAGCAATGTGACCTATGTCAGTAATGTGAGAGTTGTACTTCTTTAGTTAATTTTTTTGGTTATGTTAGTATGAGTCAATATGAGTCAGCCTTTGGTTAGAGGTTGTAGATTTTTGTCCATGTTACGTTGTTACTATCTCCTAGCATGGGGGGTGGGCCTTCGGTTACCACTTGGTTGGGTGGAACATGCACCATACGTTGTTGGGTTCCCCTTTACCTTCAGTACTTGGTGGTGAGACATCCAGTTGGACAACTCGTAGTTCTTGTTTTAATTCAAACATTGTATTATTTCTATTGGTAATAAGATATTTTACCCCTCTTGTATTTACGAGGTGGAATTATGTAATTGTAATACATTTGTTCTATTGCCTCATTCTGGGAATGAGAGATGTAACCATTTGGTTAAGTTAATTAATTTATATCTTGGGTGTTAATCTCATTATGATATGTTGTATTTTTATGATTGTTTAAATGCATATTTCTTATTGTAATTAAATGCTATGGTTATATGTTGATGTATGTGTGGGTTTAAGTAATCCCTAACTTGTAGCCTTAGAGGTTGTTGTTAATTAGTAAGTGAATGTGTATGTTAATTGCACTTTAATAAAAAAAAAATTGGTTCACTTAAGTCGTTAATTACAACTTCCTTGAGGGTTACTTGGCGGGGCATTACATGTTGTGGTGATAGATGGGTCTTAATGGAGTTTGCTTGACAAGCTTCTGAGGTAAATGCAAAATTTTCCACACAAAATAAAAGTATTTTTCATTCTTTCCCAATGCAATTGGAACTTTATTCTTATTACTCTTCAGTAATGGCTAAAACAACAACAAAAGAATTTCAGGCTCTAAATTTCCAACAACACACTTATAGGAAATTCTTTGATCCAAGGAGGAAAATGTATGCTTCTCAATTTCCCCATCATCAACCACTTCTCAAAGACTTTTAGTCCAACCTTCAAAATCAATTTGAAGTGAGAAAAATGGGATATGAAAGATTAACAATTCCCCAAATGAAATATTTTGAAGCTAAAATGGATATACCAGAGGGAACCATAGATGATGGGATCAATCTGGATCCTAGATATGAAATGGACTAATTTGACACTAAGGATATGAAATCCATCAATTGGATGGAAAAAGAAGAAACTAAGATCCATAAAATATCATGAGGAGTGGTGGACAAAAGTGTAAGATGGATTGAGCTTTGGTTAAAGAAACCAAGGGGTACATATTCAAAGAAGAGGGGTTATAGCAGTGAACCTACTTCCTCCACATAGTCAAAACAACAATATAATAGATTGAAGAAAGGTGTTGCAGAAACAGAGGCAACCACCCAAGAGCCTGCCCCAATAGAAGAAGAAATTTCATTACAAAAAATTGATGAAACCTTGAAGAAGGATAAATTTACTTATGAGGAAGCTCCTACTGGAGTTGTTTTAGGACTAGGTGTCACACCCTTGGCTACTGTATATCTTGGAGAAAAATATTAATGAAAAGTACCTTCTACTGTACCTATACAAACTCAGGATACTACTACTACTATGTCATCGACATCAGGAGCAACAATTGTTGAGGAGAAGGAGCCACTAATGATTAATGTAATAGATTCACCTATCTCCCTCTTTGAAAAAAAAGGATAGATAACTAAGAGGAGGGGGTGAATCAATTGTTACCAAAATAAAACTTATACAACATTAACCAATCCTTTAATCATAGATTTGATAATGAACAGTGCAAGCATAAGAACAACACATCAGACACATGAACACCAAGATTTTATATGTGGAAACCCTATTAGGGGAAAAACCACAGTGGATGTTAATCCACAAGATTATACCCTGTTAGAAGTATAATGAAGAATAAAAAGAGAATGCACTTTCATTCAGGTGCATTGCCTAGAGCACACTACTCAAAGGGAAGGATCACTACCTTACATACAATAATCAGATTAAATCCATCTGATGAATTTGAGTTAAGAAAATAGCTTCTATAAAAGCTTGATTACTGTTCCAATTAGGTAGACAAAACTTATCCAAAATCTTCCACACTCTGCTCTAAATAATTTGAACTTTATTCACACTTTTACATCACTTGTACACTTCAACACTTTTTGTAAATGAGGAAAAAAATCTTGTATATATATCTACTAAACAAATTTGCATCCACTATTTAGTCGGACACAAATAAAGAATAAATTACAATTGTCGACTTTGATACATGAATAAATTTCAATGCATACCAACACAAGTTGGTCACAACATAGTGAGGACCCAAACAAAAATCTTGAAACATGCCAAATAATAAAATATTAATCCTCATGGATCTGAAACATGCTAAAACCACAATGTCGGCCAAGAACATGAACACTCGGGCACATATCAAATTTTTTTTTTATCATGAACACTCCAATCACTATGGACATACAACAAGGATAGAGTATAATCTAGAATCATCCATGAATGTCATAGGTACATGCAAAACACATGAGATTACCATAATTTCATCCGCTTGACCAAGAGCACCATCTATAGAAACTAAATAACTTTAGTCACACAAATCTTCATAACTTCCACAAAACTTTATGCGCACCTTTGAAACTTTCAAACAACATACTAGAAAGGTTGAAAAAAAACCCTTTGAAGTGTACCTTCATATCTTCAACACACAGAGCTTTCTAACATTTTGACCTTCTCAGCTCCACTAGTTTCCTGTACTATATTTCTTACAATTTTCTCAATCTCCTCGACATATACAGCCTTAAGAAAATTAAAAATCTAAGAGTGTTGACATCAATGACAACAATATATCATCAACACAACCAAAAAATCCAACAATCTCCCCCTTTGGCATTGATGGCAACCCATGATGTGAAAAATAATACCATCAACCGAACAAACTCTTCTTCAACAATCGCCCCTTGAGATTTTGAACTTTTTTCTTTTTTCCTTCATTTATCTTCTTTCCCATTTTTTCACATTGCTTCTCTCCCCATTTGACATCAATGGAAAAGGTACATATGCTCTGATTTTAATTTTGAAAATATCTGACTACTCCCCTTGAGTAGTAGTCACCACAACATCAATCTGGAATATAATATAGAAATGAATTCACAGACTGATGCAAACACCTGCATCTTAGTTCTGATTAGGAGGGGAAATTACCCCTAAATTTCCTCTAAGGTACTCAAAAGTATCCTTAGGCAATGACTTTGTAAAGATATCTACAATATTCTCTTTGGTAGGTATGTACTCCAGTCTGACTTCTTTGTCACTTACTTTTTCTCTCAAGAAGTGATAATTGATGGATATATGCTTTTTCTTTGAATGCAATACTGGATTCTTAGAAATGTTAATGGCACTTGAATTGTCACAAAATATAGCAATGGGTTCTTCATACTCAATTTTGACATCTCTCAACATTTGCTTCATCCATAATACTTGGGTACAACTATTTGCAACAACAATGTACTCTGCCTCAGTAGTAGATAATGAAACTTATTTTTTCTTTTTCCTTAACCAAGATACTAGCTTCTTACCTAAGAAGAATGCACTACCACTGGTACTCTTCCTGTCATCTACATTACCTACCCAATCAACATTAGTAAAAGAACTTAGAGTAAGATCATCATTCATAGGATACCAAAGACCAAAATCAACTGTCCCTTTTAGATATCTGAATATTATTTTCACAACAGTCACATGGGACTCTTTAGGATCAGCTTGAAAGCTAGCAACCATGCACACAAAATTCATTATGTTTGGCCTAGTCTAAGTCAAGTAGAGTAGTCCACCAATCATTGACCTATATCTTGTCTAATTTTCTTTGGGAGTTTCATCTTTCTATGTAAGTTTGCATCTGGTCACCATAGGTGTACCAACTAGTTTTTCATCTTCCATGCTAAACTTCTTTAGTAATTATTTCACATACTTAGATTGAGATATAAATATTTCATCATCTAACTGAATAATTTGCAATCCTAAAAATAATTTTAGCTTTCCTATCATTGAAATTTAAAATTCACTTTTCATTTCATTGGTAAACTTCATACACAAATCATCTTCACCTTCAAACATAATACCATCAACAAAGACTTCAATGATCAATTCTTTAATCTGATCCAATTTGAAATACAAATTGCTATCAATAGTACCTTTATTTAATGCAAGTTTCAACAATTATTTGTCCAATCAAGCATACCAAGCTCTAGGGGCTTGCTTTAGTCCATAAATGTCTTTCTTCAATTGACATACCATGTCATTTTCATCAGTCAACTAAAATCCATTTGGTTGTTCAACATAAACTTCTTCTTCTAGTTCACCATTCAGAAATCTTGACTTCACATCCATCTAATAAGTTTTGTAGTTCTTGAAAGTAGCATAAGAAATAAATAGTCTAACAACCTCAATTCTAGCAATAGGAGAAAAAGTTTCTTCAACATCAATACCTTCCATTTGTGAGTAACCTTTGCAAAGAAATCTTTCTTTGTTTCTAACAACATCACCTTGTTCATTCAACTTATTTTGGAACACCCACTTGGTTCCAATCACATTTTTGTTCTGAGGTCTAGGAACAAGATCTTTTGTATCTGCAATAGTTCTTCTTTCATGGATTCCATCCAATATTCATCCTTGCATGCTTCATTGATATTGCTAGGCTCAACTTTTGACATTAGACAATTTATTCTTCTAGAATTATTCTTCTAGTTTGCACACCTTTGGTTTTGTCTCCTATGATCTGACTATCAGAATGATTTCTTCTCACATACTTAGGAGTTTTGAAGTTTTCTCTTACCTCTTGTTCTTGTGATCTTTCTTATGCACTTTTTCTTACTTCTGCTTCTTGCTTTCCTTGATTCACTGGAACAATCTAAAGTTGATTATGTGTTTGAGCATCTTTGTTAGCATCATCATGTTGATCATCTAAATCATAATCACTGACTCTGGATGATTTACCAATATCTTCATCAACCTTAACATTTGCACTTTCAATCTTGAACCTTTTATTAAAGCACTGGTAAGATTTTATTTTAGTAGAGTATCCTAGGAAGATTTCTTCATCACTTCTAGCATCAAATTTACCTATATCATCATCTCTCTTGATGTAGAATTTGCTTCCAAAAATTTTGAAGTATTTGATAGTAGGCTTATAACCAAACCATAGCTCAAAAGGTGTTCTACCAGAATTACTGTTGACATTCACCTTGTTAATAGTATACACTATAGTACTTACAACTTCTCTCCAGTAGAAATGAGGAACATTTGCTTCTAGCATCATGGTTCTAGCAATGTCTAGAATGGTTTTGTTCTTTCTTTCAATAACTTCATTTTTTTGAGGGGTCTAGGGAGAAGATAGTTGTATTTTAATTCCATTCTCTTCACAAAAAGAATTGAATTCCCATGAAGTAAATTCACCACCTCTATCTGACCTTAGACATTAAATCTTTTGAACTATCTCATTCTCTACCATAGAATTACAACTTTTGAACTTTTCTAATGCTTCATTTTGTTTCTCTCAAGAAAGCGACCCATATCATTCTAGAATAATCATCAATGAGTAACATAAAGTACCTTTCACCTTGTATGCTTCTAATTTTGGAAGGACCACATAGATTAGTATGTATCAAATCCAGTACTCCACTAGAGCTGTATTGTCTGCTCTAGAAGGAATTTCTCGTTTGCTTTCCCATCTGACATTCCTTGCACATAGTGTTAGTAGGATTTACTAACTTAGGTAAATCTCTGAATTCTTGAGTAGAACTTATTTTGGCCATGTTACCAAAGTTCACATGACATAACCTCCTATGCCATAACCAACTTACATCAATTTCAACAATCAAACAACTTTGACTATAAGTAATAAATGAAAGATATTACCTTTTTTCTTTGTTCCTAAAGCAATTATATTTCTTGAGCTTCTTGTTATTCTGTACTTACCATTCTTGAATTGTAGATTGTAGCCTTTTTCTACCATTTTTCCAACACTCAACAAGCTATGATTTAGGCCTTCTACATAAAGAACATCATCAGTATTGTGCTTACCACCAAAAGAAATAGTGCCTCTGCCATGAATCACACTAGAAGTGTTGTCACCAAACCTCACTACACCACCATCATAGTTTTCCAAGCTTACAAATTTTCTTTTATCACCAGTCATATGATGTGAGCATCCACTATCAATTACCCACTCATCTTTGTCTTCAAATTTGGTTGCAAGAGTTTTCTCAACATTTAAATTACTAGTAGATTCAGTGGAAACCTGATCATTTTCTTTGATAGTAATAAATACCCATTCATCTTAATTTCCAATTTATTTATTAGATTCTTCATCAGTTACACCTTCAACATAATAGCACTTTCTTTGAAATCTATTATTCGTAGGCTTATATTTTGAAACTCTTTCAAGACATCTAGAATAAAAATGACCTATCTTACTACAAAAAAATAATTTAATAGGTAAATTTCCTTTGTACTTACCATGACCTCTTGATTCTCTTTTCACAATCAATGCTTTCAGTTCTTCTGATTCCCTTTCTTCATCTTCAATGCGCTTCATCTCATCTTCATATATGAATGTTCTCTGGGAACTCTCTCTTGAATCATATATCTTTTTACTGGATACAATGGCCTTGAAAGAAGATTCAATCTTAGGAGTAGACTCACCAAATTCACTTAATTCAAATGTAACAAGTTTTCCAATCAACATTTCTTTTGTAATATTTTTCACTATTCTGAGTTCATCAATAGCATGAGTTTTTGTCTTGTAGGAAGGGGGAATAGATCTAATTATCTTAGCCATAATTTCATCATCATTAATAGTTCCACCAACACATCTAATGTCCATCACCAATTCATTTATCTTATGCGAGAAGTAAAATATGTTCTCATCTTCACTCATCTTCAAGATCTCCCATTTCCCTTTTAGACTTTGTAGCTTAGCACTTTTCACTAGTGCATCTCCTTCATACAATGTTTCTAGCTTTTTCCAAATCTAGTATGCGGTCTTCAATCCCATCACATTTGTCATTTATGAATTTGTTAAAGAACTCACCAATGTTTCTACTGACCTGGTATTAATTTCTACTTGCTTGATCTCATCTTTAGAGGAGGGACCATTCTGAGGAATATTATATGAAATTTGCGTCATCTACCAGAAAGGTTTACCAATGCACCTCAAATGACATTCCATCCTGAATTTCCATAGAGAGTAGTTTGTACCATCGAATCTAGGACTACCCTTCTTAAATGATGCCATCTCAGATCACCTCAAGCTATTAAGCTTCTTTCAAAGGAACTAGCTCTGATACCAATTGTTGGAAGAACAAGGATAAACAAATGAGAGGGGGGGTGAATCAATTGTTACCAAAATAAAACTTATACAACATTAACCAATCCTTAAATCACAAATTGATAATTAAAAGTGCAATCATAAGAACAACACATCAGAGACACATGAACACCAAGATTTTATACATGGAAACCTTGTTAGGGGAAACACCATGGTGGATGTTAGTCCACAAGATTATACCTTGTTAGAAGTATAATGAAGAATAAAAAGAGAATGAACTTTCATTCAGGCACATTGCCTAGAGCACACTACTCAAAGGGAAGGCTCATTGCCTTAAATAAAGTAATCAGATTAAATACATCTAATGAATTTGAACTGAGAAAATAGCTTCTATAAAAGCCTGATTATAGTTCCAATTAGGCACACAAAAATTATTCAAACTCTTCCACACTTTACTCTGAATGATTTGACCTTTATTCGCACTTGTACATCACTTGTACACTTGAGCACTTACTGTAAATGAGGAAAACAATCTTGTATATATATCTGCTACATGGATTTGCATCAACTATTTAGTCAGCCACAAATAAAGAAAAAATTAGAACTGTCGGCCTTGATACATGAATAAATTTCAATGCATACCAACACAAGTCGGTCACAACATAGTGAGGACCCATAAAAACATCTCCAAACATTCCAAACAATAAAATATTAATTCGCATGGATCCACAACATGCTAACACCACAATGTCGGCCAAGAATATGAACACTCAGGCACATATCAGAAAAATATTCGATCACAAACACTCCACTACGAATGTACAACAAGGATAGAGTATGATCTAGACTCATCCATGAATGCAATAGGTACATGCAAAAAACATGAGATTACCATAATTTCATCAACTTGACCAAGAAAACCATCTACATAAACTAAATAATTGTAGGCACACATATCTTGATAACTTCCACAAAAAATTATGCACACCTTTGAAACTTTCAGACAACATACTAGAAAGGTTCAAAAACAAACCCTTTGAAGAATACCTTCAAATATTCAACAAATAGAGCTTTCCAACATTCTGACCTTCTCAGCTCCACTGGTTGTCTGTACTATTTTTTTACAGTTTTCTCAATCTCCTCGACATATATAGCCTTAAGCAGATTAAAATGCTAATAGTGTTGACATAAATTACCACAATATATCATAAAAACAACCACAACATCCAACACTCCCCATAATCTAAGATAACTCCATCTCACGAAGGAGAAAAACCTGAATGGGAATAATATCTTAAGAAGGTTGAGGAGGAACTAGGAGAAGAAACTGGGTTTGAGCTTAGAATCTTGTATGGTGAGGAATTGGAACTGAATGAATTTTTCACTGAAAAGGAGTAGAAGGAATTAATGGAAAGTTCCCAAAGGTTATTTGTTGAGCAGTTAGATCTGGAAGAGGAAGAACAAAGAAATAAAATTGAAGAGCTAACCCAACAAAAGAAGGTTGAAGAAGAGGCTCTTGAACATGAATTGGAGCAACAAAGAAAATCTAAGTAGGAAAAGGCTGCAGAAGAAGAGCTCCGTGTGAAAGAATTGGAATAGAAAAGGTTGAAAGATGAAGAGGATCTTGAAAGGAAAGAGGAAGAAATATATAAGAAATAAGATATTAGAGCCCAAAATGAGAAGATGGAGCAGGAACGGTTATAGAAAGAACAAGAGGATCAACAAAAGGCTTCTTCTTAGCAAACCGTTGTGGTAATTTCTTCTACACCTCTCAATGTTCAACAAGTGACTACTCAGTCGACTTCTCCCACTTGGCTCAAGCTAAATCTAGAAAAGAGGAAACAAGTGCAAGCTCAGCTAGTGGCATGGGATGAGATGGTCATGGAGATTGACAAAGTAAAATCAAGGAGAAAACTTCATGATATGCATTCCACAAAGTTGACTGATTAGGGAGATTTAATAGAAGAAATTGATACTCCTATTATTGACAAGGATTATAGAGAACTACAATCTGAGGATTTGCATATAAACACTATTAATCTAGGGAAACATACAAGGAGTCATCAAATAAACTTGATTGATATTGTTGCCACCACCACCAATTAAAGGTTAATCAAAGATAAGCAAGCTAAACATGAGCTTAAGGCTCAAGTGGGAAAGATGAAAGATTTTTTGGAGTTAATTTCATCCACTCCTGAGAATCCCACACCATTGGAGATCCCTGTTTTGATGAGCCACAAGGAGGTGGATGGGTTGAGTGAAATGAAAAAGAAGGCGACATGGTTTGATAATTGGTTCAATGTTTTCAAGTCTGACATGGATACAAATTTGGATGAAGGCGTTAAATGCTAATATGTAAGCCTTTCCTTGGTTAAAACAAAAGAAGAATCAATAAAGAAATGGTGGGAAGAGGAAGATAAGCTCAAGTAGTACTTGGGAAAGCTGAAGGTTATTGCTAAAATTTCCTATGAAATGTTGGTCCAGTCAAATATTTTAGGTGATGACAGCCCTGAATATATTTCGAGGTCTATTAATATGTTTTTTTTTTTTAAAAGAATCTCATTGAAAAAAGAATAGACATGCTCAAGGGTATTCATGAAATATGGGAATAGGTAGGAATCTTTGAGGATATTATTGCAAAACTCGTTGATAAAACTTTACCTCCAGATCAGAGGCTAGAATCATTGGGGGAAATAAAAGATTCTTGGGAGGTAAGACTTGATAAAATAATGAAGGAAGGAGATACTACTAATTTAACACTCATGGATAGGCTCTTGGATATTAGATGTGATGCAATGAGTGATTATAGACATCGGTCAACTGAGCGAAATTGTTGTTGCAATGGAGAAGAAATTTGATGACCCAAAGTTTAAAGCTGGTTGGGTCAATGGACCTGATGGTGATACGTTGAAGCAAATTTTCTCTAATTAAGATGAATATCACGAGATTCCTCATGAGGAGGAGAAGTAGATCAGGTAACATTTTTGGGACAACAACATTTCCAGGACAGTTTTGAGCAGATGGACGACTCTAGATTAGTTTTGGTGAGTCATAAGTTGGGCATGTTGATCAATAGAGTATGAAATTATCTAACTCATGGTCAGATTTTGATTGAAGAATCATGTAATACCCCACCATTTTGTCCTTTTGATCGATCAGTGTTATGCTCTTTTATGTTGTACTTTATGTTAGTACCTTGAGTATGGTACTCAACTTTTATTTGATCGCTATCTATAAAGCGACGTTAATATTATCTTTTAGAGGTGATGGCATTTTATTATGATGTTATCATTTTGGCATGTTCTGGGATTAGCACTATGGATGTTTGAATTAAAGATGTTTTATGCTTTGATTTATATTAGTATGTTAGAATTGTCAGTTAGTTACATTGTATTGGTGAAGGGGATGGTATCGCATCACTCGCTTGCGAGTGCCCTATGATTCTGAGATTTCCTCTTCATGGTGTATTTTAATGATGACATATATTGCATGTGGATATACTCTTTGTTCGCAGGTTGACAGGTACAGGACATCAACTCAACCTGGTTTCATAGGTTTGAGCATGTCCAATGCCCAATGATATTCGATTGGGAGATAGTAGCTAGGTTTTCCATGCCAAGTCATCACCCTAGTCCTAGTGTGTCATCAGGTGTTGTCAGGTTGTGTTGCTTTGAATATTTTTCCCTCTCTTTGTTATTTAATTTCAAGTCAGAAAAAGGTAATTAAATGGTTTTTTGTATTTAAGTTATTGATTAAATTAATTTGGTTTTTATGTTGGAAGATGTCATTTAATTAATTAATTAATTTAATTTAATTAATAAAATGATTTAATCTTGGATTAGCTTCATTTTATTGAATTAATTAAATTAATTAAATTGAATTAAGTTACTTGATTGAATTGATTGATATTTTAATTGGAAATTGGAATTAAAATTGGAAATAAAAGAAAATGGTTAAAAAGTTCAATTTAGTAAATTTTGAATTCAAAAATTAGAAAAGGGAAGATATTTGCATTTTTGTTTTGGAGAATTAATAAGGGTGGTTGTAGGATTTTTTGGAGAGAATTTCATTATTATTGAATTTTGCTTCACAAGTTGGTGGTTCATGAGTTTTGGAGAAAAATTAAAGGAAAAAGAGGAAGAAATTGTTGAAGTTTGTGGGTTTTTGGAAAAAGGTGAAATAATCTGTGGAGTTGAAAAGGGAAAGAAGAGCACCATCAGGATCTTCTATCATCTTCAAAAATATCAGGTTCATGTCTTTTAAATGTTTGCTTTTGAGTTTTTGTTGAATTTTAAATATTATGGTTGAAGATCATGTGGAAAGAGTCCTTGAATTCTGTTGTTTGAATGCAAATGAAACAAACTTGAAATGTTGTTCTCCAAATTAGCAAGGAAACCCCTCTTTAAAATAAAATGCTTCCAAGAGAAATGATATTCTTGACTGTAAATGCTTCATTTCTAGAATTTATTTGTTCAACAATACTTATAAATTTGAATAAATATATATATATATATATATATATCTATTTTTGAAAATATATGTATATATATACACATATATGTATTTCTATATTTTATTGTTTTGGGGGAAATGAAACCTTGTCAAGGAAAATATATATATATATTCGGATGTTGAAATCCGCAAGGGGTTTCGAAGTTTTTTTTTATATAAAAATAAAAAATAAAAATTAAGTGACAGGTTTTGGGGGACAGCGCCCCCATGGGAGGCGTGTGGGGGAGTCGTGCCCAACGCGCCTCTCCCCATGCCTGTTGCACCAAGCACAGGGCTTGGTTGTGTGAAAACACAGCCGCGCCCCATGTAAATGGGGTCGGCTGTGTCTTCACACAGCTGCCCTCCCTTTTGTTCGCTGCATGGTTCGAGAAACCCACGCCCTATTTCCTTCGCCTCAGTTTGACTTTCAAAAAAAAAATGAAAAAAAAATATATTTTTATAATATTTAATATTATTTATATATAATATTTAAATATTAATATATATATAAATCATTAATATATATATTTAATATTTAATATTATATGTATATAATATTATAATATTAATTTGTGTATATATATAATATGAGGTTATATATTATATGTATATATGTATATATATTATGTTGTATATATATATAGTTGTGAATATAATATATATATATATATATATATATATTAAAATGGATGAGTAAAATAATAGCATGATTTAAATGTGATTGGGAAAATTTTAATGTACTATGCTATAGTTAAATTAATGGATTTATTTTTAGAAAAATATATATTTTGATAGAACAACATATTTGATTTTAAAGAATATGTTTAATAGATCAGTTAATTTTTTTAACATGAGTTATGTTGAGAACGAGAAACAATTAATTATTTGTAACGATATGTTCTGAAATGTAGAAATATAAATGATTACTTGTCATCAATGAAAACAATTAGGGAAATTAAACTTTTGGTTTGAATTTCATCCTTCGATTGAAAGAGATGATATTTAATTCAGATTTTCTTAAGGAAAATAAGTACTGAATGTTAGCATCAGAAATGGATTTAGAATATCCAAAGGTAGTTTATTTCATGTGCCTTTAGTGAATATTCCCTTTGTGTTCTTGTTTGGGAAATGGGTTAAATGAGTGTTTAATTCATAAGTCTTCTAGAGGATCTTATGTAGGTTGTCATTTCATGTTGTCAACCATTTTGTATCTCTTGGGTAGTGCATGGTACGTATTCATTTAATAACCCGGTTCTCACGAACGGGGATGTTTTGTACCTCCTTGGTTTAGGAATGGATTATGGGATCTGCGTCTCCTTGTAAGGAGTGACCTTGTTATGTGATTTGTTGCCTCCAGTGTTGGAGTGAGTTTCATTTTATGTCGCCTCTCGTGAAAGGAGTGGTTGTGATATCTTGTTTTTTGCACTTTGTACCCTTGGAGTATGGTCGAAAATGTGTGTTGTCAAGTAGAAGAGTGGCTTCCATTAGGGGCCAGAGCCCAAAGAGGTAAGATTGGGTAACCTTCAGAAGTAGCTTAATCAAGTGAAACTAAATCAATACTTAGAAGATTAGGACTAACTTCTCACTAATCAAGATAAGTTGGCCTCACTCATAGACACAAGGGCTCGTTTAGACTTGGGATGAGTGGGAAGGCCTGGAATGGCAAGGTCATCTATCTTGTTTGTAAGGTATTTGATCCTGCATTAGTAAGTATGAGGGCCAGGGGATTAGTAGAGGCCACCAGGTTAGCCGGAGCCTATGAAGATCCGCTTGGGTAACTTATGACGAGCTGTGTGATGACACTCTATCTAGGACAAAAATTGGTGCTTGTTTATTGTGGGTATGGTTTCTGTAACATATCTGATGTGACCATAGTTGGTATTTGATTATTATGTGTATGGTTCTCTTAACATACTTGATCTACTTTATTTCTGGAAGCAATGTAACCATGTTGAGTTTTACTTGTGTTGTACTTATGTTGTACATATGATTGGTTGTGTCAGTTTGGTTCAATTGTGATTTAACCTATGTCTAGAGGTGTTGATCTTGGTTAAGATTCCTTGTTTTATCTCCTAGCATGGGGGGTGGGCCTTTGGGTTCCACTTGGTTGGGTGGCGTGCACCTTAATCCGTTGGGATTTCTTCATGTTCGTGTGGATGAGATTCCCAGTTGGAGAGCTTGTTGGATTCAGTTTTAGTTCTTGCTTCATTTATTTTCTGTTGTTCTTGTAATTTATTTCCCTCAGTTTTTATCGAGGTGGAAATTTGTAATTGTAACCTTATTTATTGGACTTGCCTCATTCGGGGAATGAGTGATGTAACCTTATTGTTTAATGAATGGATTAATGAAATTGAAAGTTATCTCTTATTCTTGATGTAAATTATCTTAATTGGAATGTATGTGTTTAATTTCATAAGTAAATAATTGACATGGTTTAAGTTCATGTTTTTTGTTGAGGTTCTATATAACCTCTATCTCATAACCTTAGAGGTTGTTGGAATTAGTTAGTGAACTTGCTTATTAATTGTTCTTAAGCAAAAAAAAAAAATAGCCTGTTTAAGTAGTTGTTTGCAACTTCCTCTAGGGTTGTGTGGCGGGGCGTTACAAATCATGTGGTGCATATTTCAATAGAGACAAACACTTGGAGTTAACTCCAGGCATCCCTATAATTATGGATTTGGGCCCCAAATTATGGATCTTGATTTTTGATAGGAGGAATTGATGCTAATTTTGTCTATAATTTAGAGTTCTCTCCTCATTGTAGAGGTCGGCTGATTGAAGTTAGATTAGCTACCTTGAGAGAGATTAGATACATTTTACATTTCTTTTTACAACTTTTATGCAAGATACTCAAACATTTTACAGTTTTAATGTATTTAGTTTTATTTCAAAAGTTTCTTATTTTAAAGATGACGTTGATGAAAAATGGTTATTTTTATGCTAGTGCATCTTGTTGCACATAAATGTTTCTTATTTGATGAAATCAATAAAATACTTTGAATTTAAAAACCATTTTTATTGCATTATCTATGGATGATATTTCTTGGTATTTGTTGATTTGTTAATTTTAGTAATGATCTTATGGGATTGTGTTATTGAAAATATCTAAGAAAAAAGTGGTGATGAATAGTTGTATGCTTTAAATCCACATTGTGAATGGATGCAATGGTATGGGTTGTTTCATTAATTGTATTGTTCTACAATTTTAGTGAATTAGGAAAATCCTGATTCTAAGAATTGCATGCCTGAATTGAAAGAAGTGTGTGTCAATGCTTTGTTTTCCTGAGCCTTGATCTATCTTTTTGCTGTTTATTTAAACCCACAATGTTAAATTACTTTGTACCATCTAGTTTTTACTTGTTCACTAGTAGGCCCCTTGAATATTATGGTTGTATGGACCACATAATGGTAACAACATAGTTGAGAAACAACTATAGAGACCTTGAAAGATAGGTGGTTTTAGATCATTTGTCTTTTTCAAGAGAAATAGAGTAGAAATATTTTGTCTAACATTGTTGTGTTACTTTTGACCATCAACAGGAATGTCGGTGTATTTTACACTACACCATGGGTCCCACCCTTCCCTTTGGTATTTACACATTCAAACAACTCAAAAGCCAAGTTTTTCGATCACTTACACATCCATTTTCCTTAATCATGAATGTAATGATCTTGAATATTTGTCCATCTTGAGCATAACATTTCTTTTGGACACCTGTCAATTTTGAACATAACGATACTCCTTCGTATTTCAATATTTGTATCAACAAATTTTTCTTACTGATCTTTTGATATTCTATTACCTTTTGAAAATCCTTTTAGATCTAAGGTTAACCCTATTTCTTAGCCTATTCTAGCCTAATAGAGTTTCCAACCTTCCTTTCCATATAACGGATCAAACTTCAAATGATAGAAGTTTATAAGTATTCTACAAATTGTTCAAGATTTAGTTTACCACTTTTTCCTGTTCGGCTACAATAATATATTGTGCATTCATTCAATTGAATGTCTCATGGTATGATCATGGTTTACACAACCCTATCATTATTTTCTCACTCACAACTAAGATAAGTCTCTCAAGAAAACTAAGCAACTACTTCACACAATATATTTTTTAGGACTAAAATCCCATGAATCAAGTTTCCAACTAGCATTGGTTACCTTGGTGAGTCTTTCCACCATAAAATTATGTTAGTTCCATTGACATAGATAAGTTAAACTATCTTGTGTTCTACCACTCCCCCTTTGAAATCTCAAGAGAGTATACATGTCCTATCGATGATGACATCTTGTCCTCATTTCCTGGCACACTAGACAATATCTTGGTACATACTCTACAACATCTTATTCCATATTTTTCTAGATTATAGTCGTTCCTCATCCAAAAAATAACTTTTTCATTCAAATTTCCTAACTCTAACATAAATTTCCTTGTTTCATTCCTTAATCTCCAAAAAATTTGGGTACATAGATTCTTTTAAATCCCATAATAGTCTATTCTTAGACTAAATGAAAACCTATTTTGTGGACTCATGCCATATAAGAATAATGCTTAAATAGTTTGTAGAGATAAATATCCTTCATCTTGAGACATACATACCTTGGATTTCTTCCATCCTTAAATCATTTCCAAAATTGTAATATGATTTTTAGATCAATCCATCTTCCTTGATGAGCATCAGTGCTAATTTCGAGTAATAATCCTCATTCAATTATGCTAGTGCCTAAAAGAAACCAAATTTAATTGCATACCTAGTTACTAAGCATGAACGTTTCTCAAAATCATGAGTAATTAGATCTTCTCTTGTTGATTCCATAGGAAATGATCTTCCCTTTCATGATCAAGTAATTTTCCTATCCTTTTATAAGGTATCAATGATAATAGAAATTTATTTTACAATCAAATATATATATAAGGTATGGTGTGATAATAGGTCACAATATTTGACCTTTCCACTATTTTTCTCCAAATAAATTGAATACCTTATCCTTGTGGTCACGAAATACATGACTTAATTGACATCATGACTTATAAAGAAATTAGTTCTTCCAAATCAAAAGTATATTTTCATTTTTTGTTGGGTAGGGTACTTAATCTGAGTCAATCCAAACTCTTTCTTCCCCCCCTTAGTGCTTCCACAACATTCAATCAACTCAAAGTTGAACTTATAGAAAAAAAATTATTTTTTCAAATGATTTAGCATTCCTCATTGTAGGATTTCTATTACCTTTCTCTTGCCTTCATGACATGCCTTGAATAAACTTTTTCCAAAAGTTAGTTTCATCATTGATCTCTAACCTCATAGATTCAACAAGTAGATTGTCAATAAAGAGATCTAATGATTAATCAACAACTTTACAAGATAAGAGGAACTCTAATATTCCAATTCTCCTTTCCATGTATACCAATATCCCTTTTTGTGGAGTAATTTTCATATCCACAAATCCTCTTTGGTTGATGCGTCCTTAACTTAGAGTTTTGTTTCCTTACAACTTCTATAGTTTTAACACATAGCATTGCACTATATCCCATTTCCTTTTGAAAACTCTAAATATATGTTGGTTTTCATTGATGTGTTGGTGAGTTCAATTTGTACTCCAACCAGACTTAGTACTAATTCAACCCTTGCTAGGCCAATCCGATTTACCTTTTTCAAGTCTATTTCTCATAATCACCTTTCCAAGTGACTTTGTTCCCAAAACTTCATAACTTTATCCTTTCATAACCTTGAGCACTCTAAAGTTGCTTGGTTTCATTTCCTTGTCCTAATCAGAACTCCAAATTGAACTTGTCAATTTTGGTTAGTGGAGCCATGTCCACTTCATTGATTACTTATTTTGTAACCATTCTAGTCTCTTCCCTTATTCTAAGGTACTAACTCCTTTCTTGCAAGTTCTTTGTCTTGCATAGAAATTAGATTCTTATCAAGAGTTCTCCAACCTCTTGGATACCTCCTTCATTGACTATCTACTTCATTTGAAGTTCCTAATTTATGCTAATAAAGCATACTCATAGATTCATAGTATTCTTTCTAAATCCAAGATTCCTCGACTCCTTGCAACTATAGGTTGCTATCAATAAAGAAGATTACTTCAATCCTCTCTATCCCTCAGACTCATTCTAACTTTCTAGTAGGGTGAAGGTACATATTGGTTATCCTTCATAATATTCCTACATAACCCTATTGCATGGATTTTTCAACTCCTCGGGTGACTCTTATCTAGTCCCAAACTTTAACAATTTTCCTAGAATCTTATCTTCCTTTTAATTTCTCCATGTTATTTTCTCTTTCCATCTTAGCATAAGAAATTTTTAAACATTATCTTACTATAAGGTTTACGCATTGTTTGTGTAATGAGCTCATAGTTTCCAAAGCTAAATCTACTAGCTTTGATACCACATATAACAATCCTAGTGTTATATCTAGTAAAATTCCAAAGATTTCACCTCAAGTGAATAAACCATGATGTCCAAACATAGAAATAATTTTTTTCTTTCCATAATGTAAATTACATGCACATTTGAAATAACAATATTTCCAAACTTCCATTTCATTTCAAGGTAATTTCACAAATCTTTCCATAACATAGATGTCATATTGAATGCACTCAATTATATCATTCATGATTACATCCTTCCATATAAATGGGTACATGATACATACATAGATCCAATGAGCTTCATTTGGAAATAGATATACAAACTGGTCCTAATGCCATTGCAATGGTGCTTAAATTATGGATTTCCTCTCCCTCTAGTGCATACACACTAGTTGTCCCTAATGCTAGTCCAAAACTCCACAAACCTCAATCAAAAAATGAGGAGAATCATCATTTAAACACTTTTTTGTCAACCATGAAGTCAAATGCAATCCCTTGCACATCTGTCACATGAAAATATGGCCCTAACCTTTGATGAAGAGATTGGTTGGTAAAACCCATAGCAATAGGGTATCTAAGCTTAGTGTTGTGTCCTATAAACTAGAACCTAATCATACGTTCATCTTCCCTACAAGTGTGAAAACCTTGAACTAGAATGCATATAAGGAACACAGAGAACTAACAGTGTAAACAGTGGCTACTTACACTACATTGGCCAAAGTATTCTCACTTAGTACTTTGAGTGACAATTATCCATTCAAATAAATTACCATAGCTCAGATTGGATTTTGACCATTCATTTACTATGCTTAGGTAATTTCCTCCAATGGGTAATCTTTAACCCCAGAAATAACCTACTCCCCTTTTTCCCAAAATTCTATGGTATATCCACCAATTAAGCCTAAGCACAAGTTACTCCTTCAATGGATATTCATATTCTAGTATGAGCTTATCTTTACACAAACAAGTTATTTAATCTAATCCCAAGTATAACTTTATAATCTAGAGTATAGCTACATAAGCTTCATCTAGTCATAGATTAAATACTCATAAATAGTTGACTCCATTTTGCAATACTTCACGTTATTACGTGGTTCTCATCAAGAAAGTAGTATCTCCCATGAATTACCTCAATCGAAGGATAATCTTATCTATAGATGATTCCATTCAAGAGTGCAATCTCCTTAGTAAAAAGAATCTTTCAAGAGTAGAATCTTGTCAACATTTTGACTTCATAACAAGAATATAGAGCAACCACCCGAGTAGCAACTCTAACTCAATAGGTAGTCCCAACTATGTATCCATACACATAGTATCTCATAAGCTCAAGTGATTTACTTAATCACATAGGTGAGTTTCAACCTAAATATACCTTGATCTTAGGATAAAGTCATCAACCAATGACTAGTCCGATTTGTTAGGGTAATCATCTCTTGTAATTTCCTAATTTTGAATATATCAATTTGCACATCTTCATGCAAAGCTCTTCTTTTTTATTTTTTTTCTCTTTTGTGGAAGGCCTTTTGGTTTTCAAGTTTGATCTTGGTTTCTAACATGGTATCAGAGCCTTGACATGCATCCCCTTCTCAGATTTTTGAGAAAATCATTATAGAGTTCGTTCAGGGTTCCTCAAGGATTTCATGCCTTGAGCCTATCTATGTGGCATTTTGGATCAGATCGAGCTTTACCATTGGATTCAGAGCACTAGAAAAAGTCAAGATTGACTTTTATTTTGTAGATTTTAGTCATCGCTTGCCAGATCTATGAGGGTTTCAAGTTCGGTGTTTTTTTGGAAGCTCTGGAGGTAGCTGATTTTTCGAAGCATCGTGGAGAAAAATGGACAACGCCAATGTGTTCGCAGCACCCTAAAACCCTAAGATCACCCTACATTTCATCGATTTTGGAGAAGTTGGTCCGAAAGTCAAAAAAATTGCCAAGTAGGCCGTACAGCCTCCCCAGCACGTGTCACTAGGCACGAAAATTGTTTTTTTCTTAAAAATGTGCCATTTTCGAGATTCACGCCGGTGCCTCTAGTGTTAAAAGATAGTGCCACCCAGTGGCCACCAATCTGCCACCATGAAGTGATGCCCCACCAACCCACCACTACCTCTGCCAGCCCTTGAGGGCTCCTCCTCTTCCACCAGGGTCCTATGGGGGGCTGGCAGCTCTGTGCCCGACCCTTGACCGACTTTAGCCCCTGCACCGATCACATGGGTGACCAGGGGCCCAAATTTTTTTAAAGGGGGGGCAATTTTTGGTGGTGACGTCTAGATAGCCGTCAAATTTATGCTAAGTATGTGCTGACGTTAGCGGCCATACGGCCTCTTTGCCCCCTCCTAGTCCTAATTTTCCTAAACGAGCAGGTTTTTTTCTTTTTGGCATAACTTGGGCATACGGTATCAAAATCAGGCAAACGAGGTATCACCAGAAAGCTGGTTCTGAGTACTTTCTTGTGGTGTAGTTTATTTTTCAGTATTTATTTCTTTTTTAAGTCAGATGTTCATTTATTGCTTCCGAGCTCATAACTTTTTGCCACGATCTTCGAATTTCGCTATCTTTGCAGCATTGGAAAGGTATTGAGGAGCTCTTTATTTCTATCCATACACTTTTTCTGTATTAGTCCCAAGTTTATCGCTTAGTCCAGATTTGGCCTACTGGGTGTTTTGGAGATTACTTGGATATTTTAGCAGTTGGGAGGGTGCAACTTGAATCTTTGCACTTCATTTCAGTATCACATCATTCAATAATCGAATTCTACTTCATAGATTCCACGGTTGTTCTCGTTTGGCATTTTCAAGTGTTCCATGGCATCGGGTCTATTGTTGCATTATAATGATTCCGATATGGTTTCTTGTAAACAAACGTATCTTTCCTTGCTTTCTAGTGTTACTCCATAGTGTTCTTCCAGTACTTCTTTGCAGCATGTCATCTCATTGCTGGGGGGTTTTGTCCCACTGGGTTTTTCTTCTCTACCTCATTCTTGCATTTGTAAATGAGTACCTGATCATTCTTGCATTGGTTTTTTGGTTCCAGTGTTACTCCACAGTG
The DNA here is from genome assembly GCA_007115665.2 of Sequoiadendron giganteum. Lineage (NCBI taxonomy): Eukaryota > Viridiplantae > Streptophyta > Pinopsida > Cupressales > Cupressaceae > Sequoiadendron > Sequoiadendron giganteum. The sequence continues at coordinate 539,243,836 of CM021105.1, forward strand.
TTCTTCAAGTACTTCTTTGCAGCATGTCATCTCATTGTAGGGGGGTTTTGTCCCACTAGGTTTTTCTTCTCTACCTCATTCTTGCATTTGCAAATGAGTACCTGATCAGGCCTAGTTGTCGGGACCCATCTTTGCTTTCATGCATCTTTTTTCTAGTGTTTTAGCTACTTCCTAAGTTCATCTTAAGGGGGGGTGTTAGAGTAATAAGTTATTCCACTTAATTAATTAAGTCACTTATTCCTTTAGTTACTTAAGCTAAACTTAGGCACATTAATAAGTGATTAATTATTAAGTGTGCACACTAGGGTTTCCTTTTAGGTCAAAATTAGGGGTGCAATAATGAGGTTTGCATGTATGACTAGTCTGATTATATAGGTTAATCTAACCCTATATGTTCCAATCAAGACCAAATGTACAACCCAACCAAGTAAGTTATTTCCAACCTATAGGTATCAATGAGTAGTCAAGTACATTTCCCAACCTAGTAGGTAAATCTTAACCTAAGGTTTCACTCTTAATCAAAATGAACTTCTCATCCTAAATATGTTATCCTAAACCTAGGGTTTCATTCAAGTATAAAGTATGATAAAATGATCATTCTAGTAAAGATAATAGATGTGGTTCACATAACGTCACATCGTATCTTTCATACCTTTGTGTTTGCAATGTTGACATTATCATTCCTAAGGTTCCTTTAGCATATTAAGGTACGGTGCCAAGTCGCTTCATGAAGTGGATACATTTTATAATATACATCTAGTATTACTACCTATGTATAGAAATAACATCATTATCTAAATCCCCATATAGGGTATACAGGAGTATAGAGACACTTCCTTAAGCTAACCATTTTTAATCATTCCTAGTGTCTTAATACCAATGACAAACATATCTTAAGCTAATTAAATAAAGCATTCAATTATCAATATTTCACAAATAAAGTCAAACAAGAGAAGGATATATCCTCATGCATGTAATACACTTAATCCAATTGACTTACTTGATGCACAACCTTCCAACAATAGCATCCTAGCTTCACTTAGCTCTCTAAAAGTAATAATTCACTAAGAATTCTCTCACAAGTTGATAATATGCTCTCACAAGTCAAAATTTCATAAAATATAGCTTCTAACAAATGCTGAAGGCTCTCATAAAATAGAGTAGAATGCAATTGCAGAATAATGTAGATTAGTGCATCCTAAATGAGAGTATAAGCCTCTCTATTTATACAAAAAAATGAGACTTTGCAACATATAGAAAAGGCATGGCAATCAACACATCTCACCATGAAAGTCGACTCACAATACTAGACTAAAAGGTGGCAGAAAACTACGTACAAACTCAACATATAATGGTACAAGTTGACCTTTTTAATTGATAGCAGCAAAAGACATTCAACATTGCACATTCTCAAATGATTACATTCAAATTAAAATTAGAATGGAATTCTATAGGTTTAAGAGAATTCAAAATTTTACACCAAGTATGCAACTAACCTCCTATTATTTTGGCGTGGTTAATCTCTTTGAAATAAACGTTTCTTTATAGGTGACACTCAAGCATTATCGACTTGGTCATAGTTCACTTGAGTAACAAAGGAGAGATGAGTCACTCTCAAAAAATAGTGTTCAATAAGTGCTTTATACTAAGCACGTAGTTAGCTATTTTATTTTCCTATTCTCATGATTACTATCTTCACAAAGGAATCAATTAATAGAAACTTGGTTGTGTTCCCACTTTTTTGACTTAGTCAATGCTTATACATTGATACCACACAATGAATTGACCTTTCCTTTAAAGTGTTTGCAGTGTTGTTTTCTATTGCATACACAACACATATTAAATATTTCACTCCCACTTAATATCTATGCATTTTCATGGATGTATATCCTTGGTATGGCATAAAACTTTATACAGTTTCCACTATTTGTTAGCTATGTGCTAGCCTAAACAACGTGGCTATATTGCATATATAGTGTTGTAGAGTATCAAATATTTTATCGCTATCAATACCTCCATAGTGCATTTTGATTATGTGCTAGGATCCATATTTAAGCTTCGTGCCATGATGTATAGTTATAAGTTTGTGCTATTCAAATCTCCTATATTATATCGACCATGATTATAAACTACAAATCAACCTTTGCTCTTGACATGATATATGTTATATCGATCTCTAAATGATCATCAAATCAGCCACATTATACATACATATATATATGCCTTAATTACTTTGCATAATATATATAAATTGGCCTCTATTTAATTATCATATATATATATATATATATATTTTTGTATATATACATGTACATATATATATATTTCATCGAATAGCTTTAACACTATCACATATATATATGTATATGTGTATATATATTCTAATATATATATATTAACATTCCATGACAATCAAATATGCATAAATTCCATATACAAATTAATATGAACAAGTTAAAATTCACATAATAATAATCATATCAACTATATATACATACATATTCCTCTATGTGTGTGTATACATATATATACATGTATTGATATACTCGCATGGATATTTCCATTTGTCCCTCACACATATATATCATCACATGTATACATATAAATTTTATTTCACAATCAAGCATAAACATAATTACTATCTTTCTGATAGGAACATACGTGCAATGTATTTATATATATAGTCATACATGTATTGCCCCTTAAAAAAAACCATACTCATAAGCAACCTATTCATAATCATGCATAGATACATATACCTATGGACTCTCATGTACATGTTCCTCCACGCATATGGTCTATCATTAACACACATATGCATAAATATATACATTCAATGTATGCTTTCCTCATCAATCAAGCATATTAACATAAGGAATAACTCATAATTTCCATACATATAAAAATCATCCAAGCATACATTCAACAGTAATCATTACCTTTACTAATGCAAACGCTTCATACTAAGGATGACTTACCATTTTCCAACACAATAACTTGACTCAACCATTCTAATGTGAGTGTGTGTGTAAATTCAGATAGGTTTCATTTAGGGTTATCCAACCAATCAATTCTCTTGAGTGATACTTCTCCTCCACCTGGAGGGTTGAACCTATCCCTACAACTATCCTAGCACATTTGTAATAGTAGTTAGACATTGATAGTAGATCCATATACATCATAAAAATTAAGCATATTCATATAGAAATACATGTTCATCATCAATGTAAACATAATTACTCTTTTAAATAATTTATCAATACTTTTAGATAATACCTATTTTAGTATTACATTCTTTAGCAAACATATCAAAATCATGATTGCATTTACCATCCTATTTACTTGTGAAGGTAAAAGTAAATCAATAATGACAATGTGGGTTATGACAATCCATATGGATAGAGAGTACAAAGTATAGCTAAGACTAACAAGGAATTAACTAATCAACCTATAAATATGATTTTATGCCATGAGAGAAAACATAAAGAGCTAAACTACTGAAATGACAAGGATAATACTTTAACTTAAGAAGGTGGAATTTGATAATGACAAAGGTGGTATAAACAAAACTTAAGGTCGGTCCAGCCTCCTGCAAGCTCCACATGAACACAAAACCTACACACAACAGAACGGGGAAAAATGTTGGGGCTATTTCAGGGATTGCCATAGTCAAACCCTCATTTCGGTATTCCCACCTCCACAGATAACCAAGATAGCCACAATAGAGAAAATGAGATAAAGAAAGTATTGAAATGGAAGAATGCCAAGCAATATTATCAACAATATGCTACATAAATGAAATAATGATGCTAAGTAAAATGGATATCACCTCCCAACAAGATGCCCTTAAGCATGTGAATGGAGATGTGAGCTCACAAGCCTATGAGTATTAAAATTGTCAAAAAATGACAGTGAAAACTAGCAGAGTATCATTTTGGAGGTTCAATAATGGTAGAAGTGCTAAGAAAATGAAGTGTGTAGAAGCAAGTGTGATTGAGTGAAGTTTAAGAATCTTGACGAAGATCGAATGAATGGAGAAGAAGATGTTTTTAGGATGAATAGAAGCCCAAAAGAGTTGTTTGACATTAGTCAAGGGTGCAGGGGAATTATGCTTCATCTCCAATGGAGAAGTGTACTGAATCTATAGATTCCAGAGGTAGGAATCTTGTTAGGATGGTGACGCATTGCATAGATGTCTACACGCTATTATAGAATCCCCAACATAAATTCCCCCACCGACACTACAAACAATTGCTAAGTGGGTGGAAAGTGAATGGATGAGGTGTAATAGCATCATCGGGTTTAATTTTTAAAAGGTAATGGAGTGTAAATGGGGAATTTGCAAGGGGTGCAAATTCACTCCATTACAATGTGATTTTGAAATATTTGCATACAAATTTTAAACATGAAGCAATGCAAATTAAATTAAATTTTGAAATATTTGCACACATATTTTAAACATGAAGCAATGGAAATGAAATTGAATTTTGAAATATTTGCATACAAAATTAAAACATAAAGCAACGCAAATGAATATAGGTAAAATTTTAGTTTCTAGGGTTTGTTTTTTAAAGAAATTTGGAAATTAAAAACCTAAATTTTTAGTTTAAAAGGTTTTATTTTTTAAATAAAATTTACAAAAAATAATGAAAAAACCAAAAACATCCATCAAAATTCCACAAAAGGGGAACCTAGTGTCATTTGCTGGTAGTTACAAGTTCGGATCTCATTCTCTGATGCTTATGAGCTCTAGTAAAAATGAGCTTACAAGTGATTTTTGAAAAATTTAATACTTTTACAAAATAGGATCTCATTTCATTCAAATTGGGATCTCACTTCATTCAAAACAGAATCCCATTTTGTTCACGATGGGGTCCGAAACGGGATCCCATTTCATTCAAATCAAGATCTTGTTTCATTGCAAATGAGATCTGATTTTATAATTCTTGGCTTGATATCCCGCCACATAACGTGATCCAATTTTGAATTCAGGCTTGGGATCTCAAAGTAGAATAGGATCTCATTTCTAAAATATAGGATCTTATTTCATTTTTCCCAATTTCAAGAATTTTCTAAGTCTAAAAATTCCACTATAAGTGGCCTCATCTTCTTGCATTCACCCTCTTCTAGATAAGTGATCCAATTTTATCAACTTCTAATGATCTCAATTTTCATAATAGTTTACAACACCAATTTTGGTCCTCTTCACAATGTCAGTAATGGCCTTCATCATTCTCTCATTCTTATCCTCTTCCCTTCCAACTAATTCCATAGGATATCTTCTTGTTTCTCAATATTGCTCTCTTCAACCGTAGGATTAGGTTCCTTTGGTGGTCTTTTTTTAGTGCATCCATTCAATTTTGTATTAATTTTAGAATCTCATATATTGTCTCCATTATTATTGTAATATTAAGGATTCATCATTCTCTCTTCAAACACATCTTCATAAGTTTTATTAGTTCATCTTCTATCCATACTTATCCCTTTTAAATTGCCTCAAGATCGAGGCTTGTTTTAGAAGCGTCCTATGATCGAACTGTTTACCACTTGATGTTGTCACATGGTAGAAGGGTCCAAAGAAGGATAGTCCAACCATGAAACCAAACATAACTAATTCCACAATAACACAAGATCTATTGAAAAATATAATAAATTATATAAGCTTCTATTAGGGTAAGTGCACCAATCTATGACACAATTTTGATGCCAAATTGGAGAAAAATGAAAAAAACATCAAAATAGGCCATTTGGCGCACACCAAATTTGGCGAGTTCCAAATGAATTTAAGTGATTTGGTGTGCGCCAAATATAAAATTCATTTTAAAACCAAAAAACACATTCTATCTTTACTTTTCTATTCACCCGCGGCTTGGCTTGGCGGTTTTCAGCTCTGCAATTTGCGCTCGCCAAATCTCCTCCATTTTTTTCACTCTTACCTTACAATTCTTCATGAGGATGCCACCAACACATCAAAGAGATTGAATATTGTGAAGAGGTATGTATTTTAATTGTTTTTATTTCAAATTTAATTTATAATGTAGATTGAAATAGGTTTTTTAATAAAACTTTGTTCTAATTCTTAGGAAATGAATCTCCACCTCCAAAAATTGAGAATTCACAATCACCACCTCACGAAGAGCCTCCTATACAAGAGAAACCTGAAACCCCTACATGAATTCATAGGCATCCTCAAGGAACACAAGAAAATATCCTAAATAAAATTGAAAACAATAAAAGATGCATTAAACAATTAATTGGAAGATTAACCAAGTATGTCGAAACCCACCCTTATAGGAGAGGGATTGTCAAAATTTTGAAGTCAATTGTATCTTGTGTAGGAGAAATGAGCGAGAATTTTTTTTATTGGTGAAATAAGAGGCCTGAGATGAGACAATTTTATGCTAGTGGTTTTTCATATGTAGATGTGAAAAATTAAAAAATAACAAAGTTGAATTGTGTGCCTATTTATAGACTTGAGAACCAACACACCTTTGTCTAATGCATGTAGGGGGTTCCCCATCCATTGGTGCCACCATGTGTTAATTAGAAATAAATTTTGGGAGTAGTGGTGGATGGTATTTGACAAACCTCCATAAAATAACCATGAGGTACCATAATAAGTTTTGAGGAAAATCTATTGTGAGTTTGTCCTCAATAAGATTCCAAATTATTTTGACATCTTATATTTTTAGGGTAGAGGTGGGAGCTCCACATATGATAGACCGGTTGCACAAAATAATCCATAGTTGGCACCAAGACCCTTGGCCAAACCTATGGTGGAGAATTTTTTTTCCCTTCAATTATGAAGGACAATGTAGAGGTGGACACACTAGACTCAATTAGCTTGCTCACCCAGACCATTATATAGTGTGTGAGGCCTTTAGTAGATCCCAAAGTGGAGGAGATGTGTAGGCCTCGAGCTCCACCCCACCATTGTAGCGCTTGTGGTGTTTTTTTCACATATAGTTATCAGAGTTGTCGTGATGCAACTACACAAACTACATCAGTTGCAGAGGCGATGGCTTTCACAAATGTCTTGCTAAATAATACATTTGGCATTGACACTCTAGTAAAATTTAGCAAGTTCATTTAATTTGTTTATTAAATTATATTTTGAAATTTAAGAATAATTAAATTAGTAGAATATTGATATGATGAAATTTCAGGTTTGGAGTTTTCATGAGATGTGCTCCATTCTTGTAGACCCTTATTCATTCTTGATGGTGAGTCCATAGGTATGTAACTAGCATTAAAGATATTATTAATGCATTTAAATAGTTGAATGTTATATTTGAATTTTTGTCTCATAACATGCTTTAGATTTCAAATAGTTTCCTGGTGGACCTTTGACCTCTACACCTCACAATTCATGTCCTGAAACAACTTTCACTCAGGTAGCCTTTATTCATTAATGACCATGTTGTAAAACAATGTCAACTAGTTTTCATAATTTTACATATACAAATCTAAAACAATTATGAGAAACATAAATATTGGTTGGTCTTGTGAGATCCTAATTATATTTACCATTCAACATCCATCTCATTCTTCTATTCCTTACATCACACATTTTTTAACCATTTTATATCACATAGTAATCCTCACTTCATTCATGTGAACTTCATTGTGGCATTATCACTATGTTGATAACATTCCTTCATTAACATTAGTTCATCAACATATGCAATACAAATATCAATGAGCACTGAACTTTGGAATTTGCAAGATTTTGGACTATCCCAGTGGATTTATTACTTTCACCATTTTGTGATCTATAAGCACTATACCATAGTCTCAACTGAGGCCAACCATTTACTCTTTAATTTATGATAGTTATAAAAGGACTACCTAAAATTCTTTATATTACTATTAGATATGTTATTTCAATTGTATTTATTGACATTAGACAACCTTGGTGATTTTGGTGGCATGATGGACCATGGAGTTATTGCAGCAATAGCCAGTTCTGATCCATTGAGAGAGGTATGCAAAAAATTAGTCAATTTGACATTATATTTTCTCTTTTATGGTCTATTATAGAAAATTTTCATGATACTTTTATGTACTAAAGTTTCTATCTTGATGGTTGCTACAGGTGGTTGTCACTCCAAATCATAGACGTGGTAATGTTGTAAATGTGCATGATGACTATATGTATGTGGTAAGTGATTATATTTTGTTATATGTCATTCCATAATTCAATTTCTATGTATTAACATCTTTACTTTTTATTGTATCAGTTGAAGGTCTAGAGTGAAGAGAGGAGGACTAGTGAGTGTGTTCCAAAGAAAAGAGAACCAATAGGCACTCCATGTAGCCAAATTTCAAAGGAAACATGGGATTTGTTTCCTTTCCCTAGAGGGAAATGACTATGTATTAGGGTCATTTTTTGTATTCCTATGTGGAATTTTTGAACATATGTTTTATACTATTGATATATACATGACATTTTATGTCCATATGGCTCTTTTATACTAAGCCTATATGGATTTTTTGGATATATTGTATATACTTTTATCAATATATATCATTGTATAGTCGTATTACTTTTTGATTAAGGAAAATCTTATTTTTCTACTACCATTCTTGAATGATGTTATCATGCATATTATGTAAATTGTATGCTTCAATGTTGTAGGAATTCATTTTTTTACATCTAATGCTTAACTAATTATTGTTGATTACTCAATAAGCTCCATCTAATGTGTATTGTGTAAATAAGCTCCATTCCTAGTGGTTTGTATCCTCTGTATTGTTTCAATTACTTGTGCCTCACTTATTCACATGTATGCTTCACTTATTCATGTGTATACTTCATGTATATTTTGTGTATTCACATGTATGCTTCATGCTTCCAATGTATAATTCATGTGTTCATGTGTATTCTTCATGGTTCATGTGTATAATTCATATATTTGCATGTATGATCCATACTTCTTGAGTTCTATTGTTGTCTAGTGGTAAAGACTTTAATACGAAAAGGTTTCAAATGAACTATACGAGCTCCTTCCCATAAAAGATGTATTGATTTTAATTCATGGTTGAGGCTGGCATCTAGCAACTAATGGTTCTGATTCTAAAGCTTAGCAATCATTGCATTTGCATCCATAGAACAAGTGGATGTTTCAAACCTCATGAGCATATATATATATATGATGAAGAAGAAAACACAACTCATCCAAATTCATAGGTTTAGATTACAAAAGACTCAAAAATTGATTAGCTCACAAATCAATAATAACTTGTATCAATTTGAACCGACTAAAATTGCACTCCATAATAAAATCAAATTTGAAAAACAATCATCTTTGTTCAAATCTCCTGAAAAATCAACATTTACAATTTCAGGTAGCTTTATTGCCTTCAAACGCTTCATCTTCCTATATGTCGTCCATCCCTCTTTCATCCTCTTGTGCTCATTTCACCTTAGTGAACTAAATTCCTCCTATCCAAGCAAAACTCCTTTATTATTATCTGTATACACCTAAAATTTGTTTGGAGAATCCGATTAATTAAATATAATTTATTTGATTAATTATCAAAAATTCCTCTACTATTGAATAAATAGAAATATTTATTTATATAGTTCACGTTCACATTCACATTTAAATTCTTTTGATTCTTCTATTATCTCATCTTAATTAAATAAACAAAATTAAAAAAAAAAATTGATTTAATTATCATTTCCCCTATTTTATTCTATCACATCATCTAAATTAATTAAATAAAGAAAAAAAAAATTATTGATTAATTATCATATTCTTCTATTTTAATTTAATAAACAAATCCTTTAGTTTGTTCTATTAAATCATTTATCCCTCTTTGGCTAATTTAAATAAATCAAAATATTTAAATTAAAGCATAAAAGAATATTCCTTTATATTTCCTCAAAATCAAATTGGATATCCTATGTTTAATTTATGTCAAAAATATGTCTAAATTAATTGATTCATACTTCACGAGAAGATTTGGAAACAAATTGGAAATCCATCTCTCAATCCTCTTCCATCAATCCTTCCTATTCTCTTGCTTGGTGTTTTCATGGGTAGAGACAATTCCCAAAATCTTCTCCATCTCCTCCATCTCTCACCATTCAATCCTCCATATTGAATCCAAGCCTCTATTTGCCATCCCTGTGCAAAGCTACTGCTGAAAAATCTATAAATACAACCTCATTCAACAAAGAAATGATCCAGAATCTAATGTTTTATGCAACCTTACTCTGCAGGAAAAAGCATTCAAGCATTCAATCATCCAGCAATCAAGCATAGCATCATAGTTTTTAATTCATAATCATGACTACATTTAGTTTGTTACAACTTTCTTTTATTTGAATCCATGTCAAGTTTATAAATCATCATATAGGATTAGTTTCCTATATCTAGCATCCTTCTTGTTCTTCAGATAGTCGTTTTAAATAGTCACATTGCTTACATGATCTGAGAGCCACAGTGATTTAATAAATCTTTTAAGATAAAGAGAAATATGACGCTTTCAAATGAATTTTTGGTTTTAATAGCTTAATTCGTGATTGAATTCTTTGATATAATATCGTATTAAGAAGTTTTTTAGGTTATTCTACTCACATATTTCACACTTACAATTTGGCACCCACCATGGGCCCTTAACCCCATATTTTACATTTTTTCCTGAAAAGTATCGCGTAGGTTTTCGGCATGTTTTGTTTCAACGCTTCTGTCAAAATCTATAGCGCATCCATTAAAAACTATGGTGCTTCCATGTTCTGTTTCAGCACTTCAAATCTCTCTTTCAGCACTTACATGAACTGTTTTAGTGCATCAATCTCCATCACCAGTATACTTGATACAACACATCTGTGAAAAGATTTAGCACTTTCATTCTCTATTTTGGCACTTTCGTAGAAAACAATAGTGCATCTAGTAAAACTTATAGCGCTTTTATTTACTATTTTAGTGCTTTTGTATTTGTTTACCTAGATCCGATGCAACCGTGGCCAAAATTTTATTTTGATGCATTTCGATTAAAATTTATCAATCCTAGGGTAGTCACTTGGTTTAAAATTTATCAATCCTAGGGTAGCCATCACATTTTTTTGCTAAGCCAGTTAACATTGGACACCATGACTTTTGTGAAGCAAAATCTTCACATAGATTAGAAAAAATTATCTTTTGGGCTTAAAACAAATCATTATCCACTGTGCTTGTGTGGTGAATAGGCTTATGCTCTCCCCTTAAATGGGTGATCAAAGTGCCAGATTCATCCTTTGATTTCATGCAATTTACGCTTTGTTAAATCCTTTAGAAGGTCTGCGGGAGTGGGAAAAAGTACTCACCCTACGGGAATGACCTAAGTGGGAACACCTAAAAACAAGGATTCCAACCCACTCTAATCAAAATGCAAGTTGTTGATGAGAGTCCAACTTGATGGTAGTGTGCAAGATAACCATCCGCAAAATCTTTGTTCTAAGGATTGGGAGGTCTCCTGAGGGATTTTATCATTTATCACACTACACGAAAAACCTATCTAAAAGAACCATAGCATAGTATCTAGCTGAGTCAGTAATCAGACATTGTAATACTCACAATGCAAGGGGAGGGAAGAATCTTCCCCCAAGACACTCACCATATAATTGCCAAGGACCATTTTCTCAAGGGATGAGATATCCAACTTTGAGTAGGCACCTAGAAACAATAATAACATAGGCACCATATAGGGGGTGACACGGCTGTGTGAGTCAATGCAATTTTAAGATGTGGGTTGTTGAGTATAACGATAACCTTTTTGAATTTAAGAGTGAGTCTATCTGAAGCACATATTTGTTAAAATCAAAACCAGTGAAATAAATAAGGACCATTCATGGTTCTTGAATATACATTATCTGTTTAGATTTTAGGACTAAAACAAATATTCTACACTTTGCTTGTTGTGTTTTCAAAATCATATAACTCAGATAATAGATCATCCAAAAAACTCCAAATCAAACCAAATCAGAAAAATTCATGATTCGAGCTTGGAAATAAAAAAAGTTTGTCAAAAAGACCATCAAGGTAAAGAAACCCAAACAACCACTCGGTTACCAAGATATTTTAAGAAGAAGGTGTTTCTTATATCAAAGTTGAAAAATCTTGTTGCAACACAGAACCTTCATACATAGGTATCACGACTTCGCTAGAGGTTACAATGGGGATTACACCTTAGAACCTCTTTATTCACGAGCCTTCTTCCAAAGGAGAGCCCTTACACAATATCATAATCACAGTCAACCCATATGTCAGTCCTACATCCCACAACCAATGATCAAATATTCCACTAGGCCAAACCAAGTCTTACAATAAAGAGTCTTAAAATCATCCACCTTTAGTTTAGCGCTTTGGAAATCTATTTCAGCACTTTGGGTCTCTATTTTAGCGCTTCCATTAAAATAGCACTTTCATCATTTGTTTTAGTACTTCTGAGCACTATTTTAGAGCATCTACAAAATAACACTTCCAAGAACTGTTTTAGTGCTTACGATTACTATTTTAGCGCTTCCGCTACAATAGTGCATCTATCATTTGTTCCAGTGCTTTTAAACTCTGTTTTAGCATTTTCGTGAAATAGCACTTTCGAAATAGAGAGTTTCAAAAAACATCAATCAGTTTGATTGTCATCTAAACATGGAGTTTATCAAAATAGAATTATATTTTTAACACCGAGTGTGTCTTGAAACCAAAATCAGATAGGTTCATACAAGTTAACTATCTTTCCAACTAAAACACAGATTTTGCAAATCATAAAAGTGTCAAATCAAAACAAAATCTTTTATTATAAGGCTAAAGTTTCATCATTAGGATATTATCATCCTATTATCATGAAACAAGGCAATAATAATCAACTTTTTAACCTAGTCGTATCAAAAGGATAAATCATCCTATTTCGACTTTGTTAAAAATTATCTTGACATTTTACCAACATAGAAGATCATAGTTTGGTAGGAAGAACGCAACACTTGTATGCCAATATTCACCAAGTTACAAAATCAAAGGCTCTTAGAAAAGGAACTTGAAACATCCCAAACAATGGCAGAGGAAAATCCCTAGAATAGTCTACATCAAAGTGACAAAAATGAAATATTAACCGAAGACATACAAACATCACAACAAGATCCAAAATTCCTAAATTCATGAAAAAGATCTTAGATCAAGATATGGAGAAATACCTTTTAATGTTGGCTGAATCAGGTGCTAAGCTTCCTAAAGACTTCGACGTAAACCACTTAACAGAAGTGCCTAGAACAAGCAAAACCAAAATACCTCTACACACGTAAGGTATAGATCTAGTTGTTGCCTCAACGCACCAAATGCAAAATATAAAACAACAACTACAGGACATAACAAAAGGAAACACAAAGAGGTACACATTACAAGACATTTATCCTTATCCTTTCAACTCAACGGTAGACATGATACCCTTTCCTCAACGTTGCGAATTTCCAAAGTATGAAAAATACAATGGAAATACTGATTCGATCGATCATATCTGAGAATTCAAAACCATGAGTCTAGAGTTTAAATAAGAGGAAACTTACCTGCTGAGATTATTCCCAAGAAGTTTGGGAGGTTTGTGTATGGAATGGTTCTCCAAATTACAACCAGGGATACGGACCTTTGAAGAACTTGTCAATAGATTCATATCCTAGTATTCATTTAACATCCAACACGATGTCATGATAAAGGATCTATATAACATGAAACAAAACAAAGGGGAGACATTCCTGTATTTTTTACAAAGATGGCGATGATTGTTCGCTAGATATCCTCGATCCATTCTGGAAGGAGAAAAAATGGATTTGTTCATAGACAACTTGACAGACAAGATGAGTTACAGACTAGAACTACAATGTCCTCCACCATTTGAAAAGGTGGTAGAAAATGGTCTCAAAATTGAAGAAGCACTGGTCCAAAGAGGAGTTATTAAACATTACAATGAAAAAACAAACAACAATAACTCCACCAATCAATACCCCAACAATGACAAGCCAAAATTATGGCAAAAGAATAGAAACACGGGGAGAATGAAACGACAAATGATTTGCGAAACACCAAAAATATTTTCAACTTGACCGCATCTACTTCAAAAATAAATCAAATCAATGATCAAAACATCAAGACAAATTCCATTCAAAACAATGAAAACCCAAAACCACAAACTTACCAAAAACCATCGAACTGGCATAGGTTCACACCATTAGGGAAAACTTTGGAATCAGCAAGGAGAGAATTAGTTATAAGTGGCCTTATTACAACATGGGAAGCAAGATTTTGGGATCCAAAAGTCAAACCACCATGGTGGAATGACGCATATTATTGCAATTTCCATAACAATAAAGGTCATAAAACTAATGATTGCATGGAGTTGAAGGACACAGTTCAAGATCTGATCAACAATAACAAGGTGTATGTAGAAGGACACCAAAATAACAATGATCATACAACCTTCAAGGATCCATTACCAAATTATGAAAAAGGGGCGTCATCTTCTATGAATATAAAGGAAAAAATATCAATCATGTTTATGATACCACAATCCTTTGTCTTACCGAAGTAGAAAATGATCATACTATTGGTCATCACATGGACAAACACAACACCAATGACATTACCTCGTTGGATTTTCTCCTGCGCATACAAGTCTCTGAAAATCAAATAAACCTCTTAAAAATTAGAGAATGACATGACTATCAACCAGTAAATGTAATGATAAGAAGTTAATCCAAGGTAGTCTTAAAAGGAGTTGTGCCTAAAAACACAGCTCTGCCTCCATCTCACTATAATATCGTCGATCAGCTTCAAAAAATTGCAGCACACATATCAATTATGGAACTCCATAAACTATCACCATCACACAAGGAAGTTCTCAAACAAGCATTAGTGGCCACCACAGTACCTAAAAATCTAGATGTTTTCCAATTCCAAGATATGGTGGGGCATTTGACTACACCACATTGTTTATCATTCTCTGAATAGGATGATGTATCTCTTAACCATCCCCATAATACCACCCTCAATATTGAAGTCTTGATCCACAATCATCGTGTCAAAAGGGTCTTAATAGATGGAGGATCTTGATTGAACATTTGCACTCTAAAGTTAATCCATGCATTAGGGTATTTAGAGAATGAAATTGATGCCCAAAGGAAGATGACAATTAAAGCCTATGATAAGGAAGAAAGATCTTCTAGGGGACTGATTGTGCTACTCAATCAAGTGGGACCAATGATGAAAAACATTGCATGCTAGGTACTGGAAAAAGAGTTGACTTACAACATACTCTTAGGATGCCTGTGGATCCATGAAATGTGGATAGTATCTTCCACATATCACCAATGCTTAAAATTTCCAATTAATGGACAAGAGGTGACTTCTTTACAGATTAGAATCATCCTCAGCATTGTGATGCACTTAGAATCTCTCAAGACACCTTCGTGCCTCACAATACGGAAGCGTGTAGTTCCAATTCATCAAATGAAGAAAAATGTCAAAATATATCATCCAAGTGGGTTGCAAAAAAGGATCAAACAAAAGATACAAGTCTTATTGAGACCAATTCAATAGAAAATCAAGATTCCCAAGACTCTTTATCAAATAAATTCCAAGAGCAGGTCCAACTAACAGACAATGGAATGGGACAATACTCTATCAAGCAAGCTCTAAATATTTCATAGTTCTTGACATCTCCAAAGACACATGGCCAACCATCAGTGATCAAACATCAACCATCACTACCAACCATGATTCTAAATGAAGTATTTATGAAATAAGGAACTATAAAGGATGAATCAGAAGAAAAAGCTATCCTTGATTGGTTATACAAGGATGGAGAAACATCGTCATCATCAACTATCAACATCAACACACACAAGTATGGTAAAGGGAAGGCTATTTTGGAAAAGATGGGTTATGAAGGATAGGGACCTATTGGGAAGAGAATAGAGGGCATCATAGAACCTATCCAAACTCTTACTCTCCATTCGAAGGATAAGATAGGACTAGGATATTCAGAAGAAGAAAATAAAGAAATGACAAAGAAAGTGGTTTAAAGGATCCTTAATGTTAGAGATAGCTCCAAAACAGATTCAAATGAATATGAATGGGAACTATATTCTGATATATCTTACACAGATATCCAGGTTGATGTCATAAAATGGTACACACCTACACATGAGGAGGGATAGAGCTCCAGGTCTAGACCACTCAAAACAGGATCACAACATATTGATGACAAGTGAGGATGACCAGACATCGAGTGAACTGGAAAATCTTGAAGAGAGTACCATCATTGATCTCGACACCCCTAATAATGATTATGACAATATATCTATCTGAACCCTTACAACCATTGACCTCCAACAATCAGATGAATCCATGCCTTCATTCCATTCCGAACTCATTGACTAGGAACCCATTGAGCCCATAAATGTGCCTATATTTGCCAACGATGATGCAATTGTACATTTTCTATGCTTTGACGAACCTGATATAAGTTCTAACCATAATAATCATAACAACACGACTCAAAAGGAGTGTGTCAAATCTTCCAGTTGCAAAAGTAATAACAGGAATAATGGATCTAATGGTGAAGACCATTCTATGGAAGCATTAGATTTGGAAAAAGAAAAAATAAAGAACGTATCTAACAATGAAAACCTCTCTAAGGAACTAAAAGATGGGAGATTTGACAATCTTCCGAAGCATTATCATTAAAGGTCATCAGTTTTGGTGGAGCCCACACAGTTTGTCAACATTGGCACCGAAGAAAGGGAAAAAATCTTACATCTGGCAGAATCCATGATAGAGTAGGAAAGACCTCAATTTATCAAATTCTTTGAAGAAAGAAGCATTAACTTTGCTTGGTCATATTACGATATGCCAAGTTTAGATCCCAATATTTTAATGCATCATCTATCTTTTCCTACTGGAATCAAACCTGTCAAGCAAAAATTGAAAAAAATGCATCCCCATATCGCATTAATGGTAAAAGTTAAGCTGAAGAAATTATTGGATGCCAGACTCATTAGGTCTATTGACTATACTGAATGGATATCCAATATTGTACCTATCTCAAAGCTAGACAGTAGTATTAGGATTTGTATAGATTTCAGGGATCTAAATAAAGCATGCCCCATGGATGATTTCCCATTGCCAAATATTGACATCATCATGGACTTAATATCAGGGCATGCCATGTTGTCAATAATGGATGGTTTCTTTGGATACAACCAAATCAAGATAGCTCTAGAAGATCACGAGAAAATTGCATTTACATGTCCATGGGGAACCTTCTGTTGGAATGTCATGCCGTTCAATTTGAAAAATGCAGGGGCAACTTATCAAAGAGCAATGACCACAATATTCCATGATATGATGCACACTTTTATGGAGGATTATGTAGATGATATTCTGGCTAAATCTTGTTCTAGGGAAGGGCATTTGGATATCTTGAGCAAAATCTTCAAAAGACTAGAGAAGTTCAATGTCAAACTAAACCCTAAGAAATGTGTCTTTGGGGTTACATCAGCAAAACTCTTGGGGTACATAGTCTCCAAAAAGGGTATTGAAGTAGATCCAATAAAGGTAAAGGCAATAATGGAGATGCCACCACCTAGAAAAATTAATCAATTAAGGTCACTATAGGGAAGCCTACAATCAATCAAGAGATTTATCTCTCAACTGGTAGACAAAATTCACCCATTCAATCATCTATTGGATAAAAATATTGTATTCAATGGGGATCAAGGGTGTGAGACAACTTTCAATCAAATAAAGCAATATCTGATGTCACCACCTATTCTAATGCCACCTACAGATGGAAGAACTCTAATACTCTACATCGCAACAACGAATATTTCTCTAGGTGCTCTATTGGCACAAGAAGATTATGAAGGAAGGGAACAAGCCATCTACTACATCAGCAGAACTTTGAATGGCTATGAAATAAATTACACTTTCATTGAGAAATCTTGTTTGGTGGTAGTATTTTCTACTCAATAGTTGGGGCATTACATGTTGACTCACACAATCAGGCTCATTGCCAAGATCGATCCATTAAAATATGTACTCAGTAAAGTTGCTTTAACATGTAGGTTGGCCAAATGGGTCATTATTTTAAGTGAGTTTGATATCCAATATGTGGAAAGAAGGGGCATCAAAGGGAAAGTGATCGCCGAACAATTAGCCGAAGCTCCTTTACCAGATGATCGACCTATGACAATGGAGTTTCATGATGCAGACATTCTCCTAGTAACACCACAACAATGGGTACTATACTTTGATGGATCTTATACACAAAGAGGATCTGGAGCGAGAATTTTGTTCATCACACCTCAAGGGCACACTATTCCAAAATATTATAGACTAATGTTTCCATGTACCAACAATGTGGTAGAGTATGATGCATTAATCATTGGGGTCAAAGTCACAATTGAATGGAAAATCACAGAGCTACAAGTATATGGGGATTCTCAACTAGTCATTTACCAAGTAAATGATGAATATCATACGAAGGATGAAAATTTGATGCCCTACAAGCAGGTAATAGATGATCTAAAACAATTCTATGTCACTATCAAGTTCAATCAAATTCCAAGGGCAGAGAACAAAGGGGCAAATGCTATGGTAAAAATTGCTTCACTCTTACAATTGCCAGAGAACCATGGTCGTTATGAGTTTATGGTAGAACAAGTATCATGTCCTTCTTATAATAGTTCAGAATCCAGTACCATATGCCATTTAGATACCATTGAAACCTCCATCTATGAGAAAACCTATGCTTACCTAAAGGACAATATCCTCCCTCCTGATATTTCCAAGAATCAAAAACGCAACTTCATCCACCAATCCGCTCGACATATTTTAATCACCGATATCCTTTATCGTCGAGGTCTTGATGTTACCTTACTCCAACATTTAGAACACAACGAATCTGACATGACCTTACGTGAGGTTCATGAAGGTAATTGTGGCACTCATTTGAGTGGTATAACTCTAGCAAAGAAGCTCCTTCATTTAGGATATTATTGTCCATGTATGAAGAAAGAGTCTTATCAGTTTGTAAAGAATGCTAAAAGTGTCAGATCCATAGTAATCTGATCCACGCACTAGCTCAAGAATTGCATCCATTCACATCAACATGGCCCTTTTGTCAATGGGGATTGTTTTTGGTAAATCCATCTTCATCCAATGGACACAAGTTCATAATCACAGCAACAAAATACTTTACAAAATGGATAGAAGCAATTCCTCTCACAACTATCACAGGAAAATAGATCTTGTCATTCATATTGAATTACATAATCTGTAGATATGGCATACCTCAATCTATTATCACTGATAATGAATGAGCATTCAAAAACCAATATGTCCAAGAATTATTTGAGAAGTTTCACATCCAACATCTGTTCTCAACACCATACTATCCTCAAGGAAATGGCCAAGCAGAGGCTTCTAACAAAACAATTTTGAAAATACTCAAGAAAACGGTTAATGATATTTGACGTGATTGGAATGTTCAACTTAATCGAGCAATATGGGCCTACAAAACCAACATCATAACACAAAGAAGAGCTACACCATATTCCTTGGTATATGGATCAGAGGCCATACTATCCATTGAAGTAGAGATTCCATCACTCTGTGTATCACTCAAAGGAATCATTTCAGATGAGGACTATAGAGTATCCATGCTTCAAGAATTGGAACTATTGGATGAGAATCATCAACAAGTTTTCAACCATCTAACAACTTACCAATAGAGAATATCAAGGAGCTACAATCATAAGGTAAAACCTAGAGTCTTTCAGGTTGGTGATTTGGTCCTAAAAGAGAACCCTAGAAATCAGCAAGACAGGGAAAAGAAAGGGAAGTTTGAACCTAACTGGCTAGGTCCCTTTGTCATCATATCAGTGTATGGATAAGGAGCCTATCAACTATCAACATTAGAAGGAGATTTTTTTGATGAACCTATCAATAGTATCCATCTCAGAAAGTTCTATATCTAAATTATTTTGTGCACGGGTCAAACTTCTAGAAAATTATTGCCTTGATGAAAACTTGGCAAACAGGCATCTTGGAAGAAAAATAAAAAATATATATATACAATACAAAAAAAAGAGAGAAAAATGAAAAGGAAAATATATATGTATATATACAAAACAAGAGTGAAATCAAAACATATGGTGAAAACCTGAAAACAGGAAATGTATGTGTTTCTAAACCATATTTTCCATCTATTTGATACATATCATGGTTACTTAGTGTTTCCATCATATCATTAGTCTTGCCATCATTGTATCCATTATCATATCATTTCACATGGTCATGTCTTACTATAGCTTGGGGGCAACCTTTGGATCTTATTTGGGGAAATAAAGCATCAGCTTAGCCAAATAGACAAATAATAGTATGACAAAATGCAACAAGAATGATGTTTGAAACACAAACTCAACATCGAAACATCAATCATCATTGGAAAATTCATCAATCATCCATATCATACCAGAAAATCCAAAAACAAGTCAAAAAGTAGAACAAAGAAAAGAAAAGACCAAAAACATGAGTCTGTGTCAGTCGAACTATGTGGTCTCTGCGTATATAACATAGGTAAGGCTAATATTTTATCAACTCCTAAGACCCCTAGGATAGGTTTTTAGGTTAGTTTTTGATTTCTAAAATCTTGAAAAATCACAGAAAAAAAAACATCACAAAATCAAGATGGATGATCTAATCTGAATAATGATTGAAACACTCAAGTAAAAGGTGGATAAGTTGTATTTTTGATTAAATGTTATGATTTCTTTGGAGTACCTCGATGATGAATAAACTATAGAATCAAGGAAGAAGAATGATATTTTTATTGTCTACTGTCAGTGCATTAATCATATAAATGTGTGAATTGTTGGGGGATGTGCTCTACAAATGTATCATCGATGACATTCAGATTCACACACTAAAATGATTAAAATTTTCCTATTTACGCAAGAAATGCTCAATTCATCTTGGTTTAATCATACCTAGATGCTTGTGTTCGCTTGCAATATCAAAAATCATGAAAGAAGTAATTAGGTCATCATTGGTTTAACACATACCATTAACGTTTGTACTCACTTTCAACATTCTAAAGAGCTCTATGATGCTACCAAGAACAAAAGTACTATTAAAATGGCAATAGTCTGCATATAGTTTCATAATAAAAATAGATTGCATTCATAAAATTTCTACATCTACAGAGTAGTTTGTTACATAACGAATTCAAATTGATAATCATCTCTTCTACAAATATTATTAAGTATACTTGACATAAACCAAAAAAATTCATCAAAAACATATAGGTGCGTCATCTTTTCATTAACATACATTACAAAGCATTTATCATCTCATCAATCATACATTTAAATATCAAATAGACGTGCATTTATTGTACCATATTTTCCACATCATATCATAGATAAATAAAATCATGTCATTACATTCATTTCATAAATGTATCATCCATTCATAGGCCATTATTAATTACACATTCATTATAATATTCATTATACCATAAACATTTATTAAATCATTTATCACAATTCATCATTTTCCATTCATACATTTTGAACATCATACATCCATACATGATATATTCATACATAAGCATTTAAATTAGATCATACATGCATTCATCATAGAAGCATCACATGATATATAACACATTTAAATAAATGCATCCATCATAGAAATCATAATAGAACATCATAAGACCATTATAGAAATCAACTACATCATATATATCACCAAAGTCAAGTATACAATGAAGTTATATATAGAAGAGATACATCGTCAAAAATGGACTCGTAATGTACATCATGTCTCAAAATCACTAACAACATCTAGGATTTGCTACTTCCAAAAGGTATAGGCAGCATGGGACAAGTACCACTGCCACCACTGGATGGACCAGGATCTTTGGGATCTCTCCGAGGAGGTTGTATCACACCCTCACTAACTGTTTGGGTATGTTTTCTACCAGATCTAGAAGGAGCATAGCTCACTCTGCACTCGGTCAGAACTGCATCATGATATCGGCCTCTATAGAACTCTTCCTCTTGGCCAACCCATAGAACCTCTCTCATATAATCAGCCATGGAGGTACCATCAGCTACCCTATGTAGAGTCTCTACAGTCTGCTGTGCCCTCTCTGTTATCTATCTGACACTGCCCCTCTCAGCCGTTAGGGTACCCACCTATGTTTGAACCTATGCTAACTATCCCTAGACAAGAGCTAATGCCTATGCATGTGCCTATGCCTGGGTCTACATCTATGTCCATGTCTATACCAATAACCCCTGTGCCTACACTAGCTATCCCTATAAGGTCTAAACCTGCACTTGTAGGCTCACAATCTATCTTTGCTAGTCGACAGATGGCATATCCACTGCTCACCTCTAGCGAGGCCTACTCGAAGAAATAAAAACACCACCTACTCCAACCCCTCTACCACCATCCCCTCTATCATCTCCACTATCACTACTACTCTCACCACTGCTTCTCTCCTTGCTATCACTGGCCTCCACATCGTCCTTTGCCCCGATATCCACATCCACATCCTCCTTAGCCCCGATATCCACATCCTCCTCCTCCACATCCACATCCTCTGCCTCCTCTGCCACATCCTACTTTTCTCATCTCCATCATCAACCACGTACAACCCCAATATCCTCCTCTGCAGGTAATGTTGTTGGCTCAATGAGAATAGTGATCCAAGGACATGGATATAATGCCAAAAATGCTGCATACTCCTCTATCACCGGTGCCTTTGCAATATCATGATGATAGTCCCAAGCTGAAGGCTATAAGGTATGATATCCCTCTACTAAAACATCATATGATAACCAAGGCCCCCAATCTGGTACATCACTCTGCCATCGGGCGTAATGTGCGACACCTTGAGGCATACATTGTACAATGCCATACTCTCTATACACTCTCTGCAATAAAAATCTCTCTAAAATAAATCCGGTCCAGCCAATCAAATACATGGAGTCACACAAATATCCCATCTCTCTATCATCCTCATCCCAATGCTAACAATCCAGATATGGGCGCCATGTCACCGACTCTAGATCATCCAAAATGTGCATCCAATACTCTAATTTACCCATCCTGGCCTGGGTAAGTCGACCTCTATATCTGAATACATATGGCCTAGTAGCAGGCCTATCATGAACTCACACTAGTCAAGTAACAACAATATGTTCCCACCCCCAAACCTGCAGCAAGGTGGCTCCTTAAGATAAACTGTGTCCACCCAAATACACAGCCAAATGTAGATCATGATATAGATGTGCTAGCATACACATCCCCCAAGCATAGTGGGTCCCATGCACTACCATACTCTCTAGAACCTGAACCCATCCGACTGATAGTCCCTTTGACCTGCGATCAAGACAAAGGAATCCTCCAATAAATCCAGCCAAAACAAAAGGAAGGGTAGCATATGCATCTACCATTTCTCGCCATGGAATCCACATCCCAGTAATATGATCATCGTAAAATACTCTACGAAGAGCATCTGTCTTGCCCACCTCCTGTGAATCATACACCACAATCTCTCCAACAAAGGTGATCTGTAAAATATGCTAGAAATCCTCTGGGGTAATTGTCATCTCACTAGTAGGCAAGTGGAAGGTGTTATGATCACTATGCCATCGCTCAGCTAAAGCTATAAGGAGACCCCGATTAATTCTAATCTGGGGCATATCAAGAAGAGAAAAAAGACCGCATCAGGAAATAATCTAAATCTCATCTTCGATCAACTAAGGAATCAAATCAAAGGTCCCTAGGAAACACTCTCAGCTCTGGAGGTTACCCAAACACTCTTATCATCAAGAAATATCTTCAATCAGTATCCTATGTCAGAAATCACATGTTACTATCCTATCAAAATCTACTGATTCGAACTCGAACCAAGTATCATCAACACGTCACCTATCATGAGGTAATCATTATCAATCTTAAAATTGTACTTTGCCTATCATGAGGTTCATCATAGCAAAAATCATTCCTCACCTATCATGAGAATAATTTTTAGACAATCATCAAAATCAAATCATCATGTGATTGAAAAATGTCAAGATTATTTAATCATCAAATCATGTCAAAACCAAAAAGTGGTCATAAATTAAAATAGACACAATCAAGTTTGATCATAACAAGGGGAAAATTTAGAGAGATTTGGAATTCTGACTTGAAAGCGCTAAAACAGGTTTTCAATGTGCTATTTTATCAAAAGCACTATTTTATCAATCGAAAGCACTAAAATAGGTTTTTGATGCGCTACTTTATCAAAAGCGCTATTTTATCCATCAAAAGCACTACAATAATTGTCCAAAGCGCTAAGAAACCAAAAGTGTTATTTTGGACATTCAAAGCATCAAAACAGTGTTCCGAAGTGCTAAATCCAGGGAAGAGCTAAAAAATTCACACTATGCGCTAATGTATTCTATGCAAGCATTCCTATTTTCAAAGCGCTATTTCAAATATCAGAAGCACTACAACAGTCAACCAGAGTGCTAATGTTTAGAAAATAGTATTTTAACCTATGGAAGCGCTACAATATGACATGGAAGCACTATTATCTGAAGCACTAAAATAGTATTTTGAAGCACTACACCAGAGTGTAAAAGCGCTACAATGCGTTCTTGAAGCGCTAAAAAATGGAAAAATGAGAAAGAAAGAAAAAATGGGACACAAAATGAAAAAACATGAATTATGAGGTAGATTAAGGGTATGTACCAGAGGTCAATAGACGGTCGAGCGCTGGTGACGTCGCACATGCTTGAAATGGTGAGTGTGATAGGGGATCAACATCTTTTCTCTTGTTGGCTCAAAATTCTCTCACTAGGTTTTACAAAGTCAAAAAGCACAAATAAGTGTGAAAAGGACTTTTTCCTTTATATATGTTTTCAAAAGGGATTTTTAACAAGTTTATTTTCTTTTAATTAATTTTATTTATGAAATTAATTGAAATTCATCCATGGGCTAAAATTTTCTTCATCAAATATCAGGAGATAAATTATTTCTTCATTGAATCAGCATCAAATCATCATAAAATTATTGAAAAATCATGAAAATTTGAAAAATTCACAAAAATCATCAAATCATTAATTTATCTCCTGAGGGGGCATATTATCATCAATCATCTGAAAATCAATGTCTGGGGCATGTCTGGGGCATATTGAATTTTTTTTATTTTTTTTCTTGTCAATACTAGGAGCAGCAACAAAAATTTGTTTGAAGCAATGCGTAAACACATCACTTCAAACAGGGGCAAAATGTATACACCTAAAATTGGTTTGGAGAATCCAGTTAATTAAATACAATTTATTTGATTTAAAATTATCCAAAATTCCTCTACTATTGAATAAATAGAAATATTTATTTATATAGTTCACATTCACATTCACATTTAAATTCTTCTAATTCTTCTATTATCTCATCTTAATTAAATAAACAAAATTAAATACTTTGTTTGATTTAATTATCATTTCCCTTATTTTATTCTCACATCATCTAAATTAATTAAATAAAGATCAAACAAATTTATTGATTAATTATCGTATTCTTCTATTTTAATTTAATAAACAAATCCTATAGTTTGTTCTATTAAATTATTTATCCCTCTTTGGCTAATTTAAATTAAAGCATAAAAGAATATTCCTCTATATTTCCTCAAAATCAAACTAGATATCCTATGTCTAATTTATTCAAACTTGATGAGAAGATTTGGAGACAAATTGGAAATCCATCTCTCAATCCTCTTCCATCAATCCTTCCTATTCTTTTGCCTAGTGTTTTCATGGGTAGAGACAATTCCCAAAATCTTCTCCATCTCTTCCATCTCTCACTATTCAATCCTCCAGATTGAATCCAAGCCTCTATTTGCCATCCCCATGAAAAGTTGTTGCCAAAAAAACTATAAATACAACCTCATTCAACAAAGAAATGATCTAGAATCTGAAGTCTAATGCAATCTTACTCTGCAGGAAAAAGAATTCAAGCATCCAACAATCAAGCATAGCATCATATTTTTTAATTCATAATCATGACTACATTTAGTTTGTTATAGCTTTCTTCTATCGGAATCCATGCCAAGTTTAGAAATCATCATATAGGATTAGTTTCTTGTATCTAGCATCCTTCTCGTTCTTCAGATAGACATTTTAAATAGTCACATTGCTTACATGATCTGAGAGCCATAGTAATTTAATAAATCTTTGAAGATAGAGAGCAATATGACGCTTTCAAATGAGTTTCTAGTTTTAATAGCTTAGTTCGTGATTGAATTCTTTGATATAATGTCATATTAAGAAGTGTTTTCAGATATTTTACTCCACTGCTGCTCTATTTCTCTTGGATTATAGCTTCCTTTTCTCAATGAAAATTTCTACCCTTCTCCATGGTGCGAGTTCCACTTTCTAGTTCCCTTTACCATTGTCCCTCTTCTTTTAAATCGATCCCATCAAATTTGCATACTTTATTCACTTCTCAAGCTTCCTCCATCATATTCAGTACCGTCCCTCTTTGGTTTTTGTTATTTTTACAAACAAGAAAATCTAAACTTACTCGAGCTTCTACATTCTACGCCTTCCCTTATACCATGTGGTCTTTTGGCTGCTTCTTCTTCTTCCCACGTTGGCTTCCTTCACAAGCCCTAGTTTGCCTCTTATTTCTTTTAAATACATCAAAATGATCCTCCCATTTTTCCCACATGGGATAATATCCTACCAACCTCCTTTGCATGGGCTTAAACCCTCTCCCGACTATGCAAAGTTGTGTCTTTCTTACCTCTGTCATGCCTCTTTTTCTTGTTCACTTTCTTTTATATCATGTGACTCTTCCCTTTGGTATGACCTTTGAGTTGTAATCATATTTCATTTTCAACTACTCTCTTGGATCCTTTAATTTTACCCTCATGGCTTTTAATACTCCTCTCTATTTTTAATTTTTCTTAAACTTTTGTTTTCACACATGGAGAGTGGAATCAAACTTTAAATATTTATATGGATTTCTTTCAAATAAAAATTTAGAGGAATCAATAAACAAGATCTTGAAGGTTTGAATCAATTGCAATAACATAAAAAATTCCACCAAAAACTTAAAACAAACCAAAATGGAAGAAAATCAAACAAACTATTTTTTTGGTTGATGTGGATTGCGCATGAACCTAGATGCTTTTGCATCAATATACCTCAATATATGTGTATCAATAGTTGGATGATCTGCTGATTGAATATAGTTTGAAGTGAGTCATCATGTTTGGGTGTGAAAGAGGACCATTCTTAGCGTAAAGGTATGTGTAAGATCATTATGGAAAAAACAGGCCCTTAAGTGGCAATAAAATTCATAAAAATCAGAGTTAGGCAACTTGATGTAAAAATTTGAATAAGTTATCTATATTATTTCAAAAATATGTAAGAATAGAATCTATAGAAAATTTAATTTTATTTCTAAACTACGAGGTTTATTTAAAAAATGAAAAAATCTATTTGGTGAAAATTTGAAATTTCAATGCAGTAGTACTTAATTTTTAGGGAAAAAATAAGAAGTAGGTGTCTGTCTGACCACCCTAACCACAATAAAATGATAATATGTTTTTATAATATTTTAGATATAAGAAGAGGACTCATGTCCTGATGTGATTCATATTTTTTTGTAAATTTTCCCAAGTAAATAATTAATTATGAATTTTCTATTTAATTTTTTTTTAAATATAAAAACTCATATGTTTGACCACCTTAACTTGGTCAAAACTTTATGAAATTCAATTTTTTTTTTTTTAATCATATAGTATGGGAAGCATAGAATGTGACGCATGTTTTGGATCCAAAAAAGTGATACTATTTGAAAGCTGTAGATGTTTTTCAATGATCCTATCAATCAGGACTTTAGTCATAATTCAAATAGAAAATGAATAATAATAATATATTAGATTCAAAGTAAAGCATAATTTATATTGGTAGAAAGCTAAGAATATCCTTGAAAAACCCTTTTCATTTCATCAATTTTGGGTAAAAAAAATTTGTCAGCCACACGGGCCATCATATTATTTACATATCGCCACTTTTTGGCCCATCATGATCCTGCACATACCCGTAAATGTAACCACTGAGACACATTGGAAAAGTTCGTTTGGTCACACAAGTTGCAGAATGAAAGTTGCAACACTTTGCAACTTTTAACTACTTGTATCTGACAAATTTTTCTCCAAGTGAAAATTCACCACCACGGGAAAACACCTCTAAGATAGAAAAAGCTGAAAGAGGTTATTATAGAGCTGCCAAACATGATCCTAAAGGCTTAGATGAGAAATTTCTAAGCATCAAAGTATCCAAGTAACAACATGCTGAAGTTTGCAGTCATTTTTCACTTTGGACTCTTAAGGGATTCAACCGGTTGAATGTAGCTTGAAGTGATTCAGTGTTTTTGTGAGTGAAAGAGGATTGTGAATAGTGTAAACATACCCACTTGGATGTGATAAAATAGTTCATTTGGTCACACAATTTGTAGAATGAAAGTTGCACCACTTTGCAACTTTCAACTACTTACATTTGAAGAATTTTTCCCCAAGCGAAAAGTCACCACCACAAGAAAATGCCTTCGAGATAGCGAAAACCAAGAGAGGTTATTTTAGAGGGTCCCAACACAAACCCATAGACTTAGATGAGATTTTTCTAAGAATATCTATATCCGAGTAATAGAATGTTAAGGTTTACAACCATTTTGCACTTTAGACTCTTAAGGGATTCTGTCGATTGAATGTAGCTGGGTAAACCCACAAAAGTGGTTTACAATTCTAGTGAGGAAGGAAAAGTGTCAAAAAATGACCCCATGCCAAAAAAATTGGTTTTTGGGGGTTTGAATGAACTTTTGGTTCGAGCAAACCCAAATGGGGTTCAATAGAACCCCCCTTCAAGTGAACCCATTTAATGCCCGGTCCCACATTTCCCAGAAAAATAAGAAAAAAAAAATCTTGTGGAAAGGGGGCTCGAATGAACTAGGGTCTGAATGAACCCTAGTTTGAGCGAACCCCTATGGTTTCGCTATAACCCCCCTTTTCCTCCATTCTCCCCCTTTGGCACCAAAAAACCTCTAGAATTTTTTCCTTCAAAGCTCGGGTTGAGGATGAAAATGGAGGAGACTTCATAGACCCAGCTAGATGATGGTAGTCCGTAGAATGAACTATCCAACGAATATAATTTTAATATGTTTTGGATTTATTATCTATTTTTTTTTTAGTTTGATTAAACATTGGTTTTCACTGAAAAATCAAGCTCTCAATTTTTCAAATGTGGAAAAATAATAGATTATCAAAATAAAATTTTGAAAAATATGTGTAGGCTAGGTATTGATGTCCTTGATCCAATAAAACAATAAATGGAATTTTGATACATACAAAAAAAATTATGTTGTATACGGTCCACCTATGTTTGAATTGTAATTGGTTTGAATTTCAAACTTGATTAAGGAAAAAATATTCAATAGAGCACTATTAAACCAAATGAAAGGGCTAGATATTGTAACTACAAATCTAGATTCATTTTTTTTTTAATTTTATCCTTCATGGAAAAAACTTTATGTTATATATGGTGAGTGTCACTCCTTAAAAATGTTGTTTACTGAAAAAACCTAGTTTTCAAAGGAGATGGAAAAAGAAGTGCAATCTGATTCCAATTTTTTTGAAAAAAATATATTGAGAATCTAGAGACAAAATTTCACAAATCACTAGTTTGCATCATCTTCAAATTATTCATGGTTTAGCCACTATAGGTGCTCGAAAGTGAAGGTTTAGTTATAAAAAAATATTTCAGTGTCCAGTTTGGCCAAAAATTATAAACCAATATTGTGGGATGACCCAACTTGAAGTGATTCAGTGTGTTTGTGTGTCAAAGAGGACCGTGCCTAGCATAAACATACCCACCTAGATGTGTCAGAATAGTTTATTTGGTCACACAAGTTGCAGAATGAAAGTTCCACCACTTTATAACTTTCAACTATTTGCATTTGACAACTTTTTCCCCAAGCAAAAATTCGCTACTAGAGGAAAACGTCTCCGAGATTAAAAAACCAAGATAAATTATTGTAGAGGGGCCCAACACAAATCCATGTAACAATATGCTGAAGTTTGCACTTTGGACTCTTAAGGGATTCTACTAGTCGAATTTAGCTCGGAGTGATTCAACGTGTTTGGGTGTGAAAAATGACTGAGCCTAGCATAAAATACCCACTTGGATGCATCAGAACTGTTCATTTGGTCACACGAGTTGCAGAATGAAATTTGCACCACTTTGCAACTTCCAACTACTTGCATTTGACAACTTTTTCCCCAAGTGAAAATTGACCACCAAGGGAAAACGCCTCCAAGATAGTGAAAACCAAGAGAGGTTATTGTAGAGGGGCCCAACATGATTCCATAGGATCAAAAAAGAACTTTCTAAGCATCACAGTATCCAAGTAATAGCATGTCGAATTTTGTATCAATTTTGCACTTTGAACTCTTAAGGGATTCTGTCAGTTGAATGTAGCTTGGAGTGATTAAGAATGTTTGAGTGAAAAAAGAGGATTGTGCCTAGCATAAATGTACGCACTTGGGAACATCAAAATAGTTCTTTTGGTTACACTAGTTGCAGAATGAAATTTTCACCACTTTGCAACTTTCAATTACTTGCATTCAACAACTTTTCCCCAAGTGAAAAGTCACCACTATGAAAAAACACCTCTGAGATAGAAAAAACTGAGAGAGGTTATTTTAGAGGGGCCCAATGGGATCCCATAAGATTAGATGAGAATTTTCTAAGAACCACGATATTCGAGTAACAACGTGTTGAAGTTGGTAGTCGTTTTGAACTTTAGACTCTTATGGGATTCTATCAGTTGAATGTAGCTTGGAACGATTCAGGATGTTTGGGTGTAAAAAAGGACCATTCCTAGAATAAAATTACTCATCTAAATGCATCTAAATAGTTTTTTTGGTCACACGAGTTGCAAAATGAAAGTTGCACCACTTTGCAACTTTCAAATACTTGCATTTGACAACTTTTTCTCCAAGAGAAAAGTCGCCACCATGAGAAAACACCTTTAAGATAGAAAAAATAGAGAGAGGTTATTGTAAAGGGTCCAAACACAAACCCATGGGCTCAGACAAAACTTTTCTAAGAATCACGATATCTGAGTAACAACATGCTAAAGATTGCAACCATTTTACACTTTGGACTCTTAAGGGATTCTATCGGTTGAATGTAGCTCAAAGTGATTCAATATGTTTGAGTATGAAAAAGGACCATCCCTAGCGTAAACATACCCACCTAGAAATGTTGGAACAATTCATTTGGTCACACCAGTTGCAGAACAAAAGTTGCACCACTTTGCAACTTTTGACTACTTGCATTTGACAACTTTTTCCCAAGTTAAAAGTCACCACCATGAGAAAACACCTTTGAGATAGTGAAAACTGAGAGAGTCTAGTATAGAGGGGACCAACACAATCCCATAGGCTCAAATGAGAAGTTTCTAAGAATCACGTTATTCTATTAATAACATGCTAAAGTTTCTAGCCATTTTTCACTTTGGACTCTTGAAAGATTCTACTAGTTGAATGTAGCTCAGAATGATTCAACATATTTGGGTGTGAAAGAGGACCATTCCTAGCATAAACGTACCCACCTAGACTTATCAGAATAGTTTGTTTGGCCATAGGAGTTGCAGAATGAAAGTTGCACCACTTTGCAACTTTCAACTACATGCATTTAACAACTTTTCCCCAAGAGAAAAATTGCCACCATAGGAAAATTCCTTTGAGATAGTGAAAACCGAGAGAAGTTATTGTAGAGGGGCCCAACATGAACCCATAGGATTAGATGAGAATTTTCTAAGTTCCACGGTATCTAAGTAATAGCATCCTAAAGTTTGTAGTTTTTTTGCATTTTGGACTCTTAAGGGATTCTGCCAGTTGAATGTAGCTCAAAGCGATTCAGCATGTTTGGGTGTGAAAGAGGACCATTCATAGTATAAATTTACCCACCTATATGTGTCAAAATAGTTCATTTGGTGACACAAGTTGCAGAACAAAAGTTGCACCACTTTGAAACTTTCAACTACTTGCATTTGACAACTTTTTCCCCAAATGAAAAATCGGCACCATGAGAAAATGACTATCAGATAGCGAAAAAAGAGAGAGGTTATTGTAGAGGGGCCCAACATGATCCCATAGGCTCAACTGAGAATTTTGTAAGAATCATGGTATCTAAGTAACATCATGATGAATTTTGCAGCCATTTTGCACTTTGGACTCTTAAGGGATTTTGTCAGTTGAATCTAGCTTAGAGTAATTTAGCATGTTTCAGCGCAAAATAGGACCATTCCTAGTGTAAAAATACCCACCCAAATGTGTCAAAATAGTTCATTTTTTCACATGAATTGTAGAGTAAAAGTTGCACCACTTTGCAACTTTCAACTACTTGCATTTGACAATTTTTTCCGCAAGCGAAAAGTTGTCACCACGGGAAAAAACCTCTGTGGTAGAAAAAATTAAGAGAATTGATTGTAGAGGGGCCAAACATGAACCCATAGGCTTAGACGATAAATTTCTAAGTGTCACGGTATTTGAGTAATAACATGTTGAAGTTTGCAGCCATTTTGCACTTTGGACTCTTAAGGGATTTTCCTAGTTGAATGTAGTTCAGAGTGATTCAGCATGTTTGGGTGTGAAAGAGGACCGTTCCAAACGTAAAAATATGCATTCATATGTGTCAAAATAGTTTTTTTGGTCACACGAGTTGCAAAACAAAAGTTACACCACTTTGCAACTTTCGACTATTTGCATTTGCTAACTTTTTCTTGAAGCGAAAAGTTGTCACCATTGGAAAACACCTCTGAGATAGAAAAAACCAAGATATATTATTGTATAGGGGCCCAATGTGATCCCATAGGCTCATAACAAAAGTTTTTAAGCATCACGATATCTGATTAACAACATGTTGAAGTTTGTAGTCATCTTGCACTTTGGAATCTTAAGGGATTCTGTTGGTTGAATGTAGCTCAGAGCGATTCAGCATGTTTGGGTGCAAAAGAGGACTATTCCTAACATAAACGTACCCACCTAGACATATCTAAATAGTTTGTTTGGTCACACGAGTTACAGAACAAAAGTTGCACCACTTTGCAACTTTCAACTACTTGTATTTGACAACTTTTTCCCCAAGCGAAAAGTTGCAACCACGGGAAAATGCTTCCGACATAGTGAAAATAAAGAGAGGTTATTGTAGAGGGGACCAACCTAGACCCATAGGATTAGACAAGAAATTTTTAAGCTTCATGGTATCCGAGTAACAACATGCTGAAGTTTTCAGCCATTTTGCACTTTGGGCTCTTAAGGGATTTTGGGATTTTGGCAGTTGAATATAGCTCGAAGTGATTCAGCATATTTGGGTGTGAAAGAGGATCATGCCCAATGTAAATTTATGCACTTGGAAATTTCAAAATACTTCTTTTGGTCACATGAGTTGCAAACCAAAAGTTGCACCACTTTGCAATTTTCAACTACTTGCATTTGACAACTTTTTCACCAAGTGAAAAGTTGCCACCATCGGAAAACACATTCGAGATAGTGAAAACTAAGAGAGGTTATTGTAGAGGGTCCTAACACAATATTATTAACTACCTCACTGTCCATAGCATGGTAATGAATTTATAATATTATGATTTCTTTCTTGGAAACCACTGTCATTCTCTTGTTCAAGGTGATTATCCATATTTTCTTGTAGATCGCCCTTCCCCCTTAGAAAATTTTGTCTTCTAATTGATTGCATTGATAAACCTTGGTGTACCTTCTTTTTTTGGATTGTGATTTGCATAAGGCTACAAGGGTTCATTAGTTGGTATTATATTCATTAATATCCTTTCGCTCTTGGAATTCCATACAAGGTCTCTTGAATCACCATGATATCCTCTTCATGCCATTGTTTCATCTTCACAAATCCTTCATCTAAAATTTTTTGGTATGATTTCTATTTCATCCTATTTAGTGACTTTAATACTTTGTTGAAGTTATTGTCCCTTCCTTTTGCAAGAAACCTTTGTATATGATATCACCGTCATCCTTCATTTGGACTATAACCATTTTAAATGTTTGTCCTTTCTAAACTTCCTCTTATTATGTATAAGAGTAATCATTAATGATCTGCATTGGCTTTGACTATGACTAACATTCTTATTTCTTGTTATCTATTTCTCATCCATGGAATATAGTATAATTTCTTGGATGTCTTGAAATTTCAACTTAGTCATAAAGCTATGATTGTCTTTATTTGCATTTTGTAACATGTCTCCATCATAATTTCCTCCTTGTTGATGAAGTTCATGCCCTTGGTTTGTCTTTAAGAGCAAGTATTTCTTCCTTTAATGCTACCCATGTGTGGTTTCACTTTACCATGAAGTCGCTTCCCTTAGTACTTTATTACAATCATAAGGACTATCATATCAACTTATTCATTATGAACATGACTTCCCTTTGCATGTATTTTCCATTAATAGGTCTGCAACCTTGTCTTTTATCTCATGGATAATTGACTATCCTTTCTTGGTCCCCACTTTTATAGATATTGCCTTCTCATATTTATCTTTATACTACAGTCCTATTAATTTCAAAGTGGCTATTATTAGAAACCAAGATCACCTGCATGCAATCACCTGTCACATGCAAAAGACATGCAGAACCAAAGAAGATGTTTTGTAAACCTCAAAGTAAAAATACAATATTGAGAATCAATTATTACAAAGAGATCAAACCTTATGAAGGAGATCAAGAAACCCTAAAAGGGAAATCCTAAATGAAACCCTAGTGTGCACACTTAATAATTAATCAATTATTAATGTGCCTAAGTTTAGCTTAAGCAACTAAAGGAATAAGTGACATAATTAATTAACTAGTATGATATAATTAATTAAGTGTAATAACTTATTACTCTAACACCCCCCCTTAAGATGAACTTAGGAAGAAGCTAAAACACTAGAAGAAGATGTATGAAAGAAAATATGGGTCTCGATAACTAAACCTGATTAGGTACCCATTTACAAATGCAAGAAAGAGGTAGAGAAGGAAAAACCAGTGGGAAAAACCACCCTACAATGAGATGACATGCTGCAAAGAAGCACTGGAAGAGAACTGTAGAGTAACACTAGAACCGCAATCTGGCAAGCAAGGAAAGATACTTCTATCTACAAGAAACCATATCGGAATCATAATGACGCAACAACAGACCCAATGCCATGGAACACTCAAAAAATCCAAATGGGAACAACCCTGGAATCTATGAAGCAACAGTCGATTATTGAATGAATGTGATATTGAAATGAAGTGCAAAGATGCAAGGTGCACTCTCCCAACTGCCAAAACATCCAAGTATTCTCCAAAACACCCATTGGGCCAAATCTGGATTAACAAAAAACTTGGGAAATATACAAAAAAAGTGCATGGACAGCAACATAAAGCTCCTCAATACCTTTCCAACACCGCAAAGATAGTGAAAATCGGAGATCGTGGCAAAAATTTATGAGCTCGGAAGCATAAAATAAGCATCTGACTTCAAACAGAAATAAATTTAGATAAATAGAAAAATACTATAAAATAAACTGCACAACAAGAAAGTGCTCGGAACTAGCTATCTGGTGATATCTCGTTTGCCCGATTTCGATACCGTATGACCAAGTTATGCCAAAAAGAAACAATCTGCTCCTTTAGGGAAAACTGGGGTTAGGAGGGGGCAAAAGAGCGTCGTATGGATGCTGACGTCATCTTGGTGTTAGCATTTCACAAGAAAAAAATTGACGGCCATCTGGCCATCGCCCCGAAAATTTTCCCCTTGCAAAGAAAAATTGGTCGGAGCCCCTGGTCACCATATGACCGCGCGGTGTGAGTTGTAGTCAGCCGAGGCCTAGGCGCATAATGCCTGGTCCCCCATGTGACCGTGACAAGTGTAGAGAGGGCTAGCGGTGGTAGAGCTCGAGCCAGCGGTGCAAGGTGGTGGACCCACCGACGGCGGTGGCGGAATCCTTTAGAATTGGAGGCGCTACACAGAACCAGAAAAACCACTGTTTTTGGATTTTTTTTCAATTTTTGTGCATTGGGAAGCATGCAAGGGAAATTGTACGGCGTCCTTAGCAAAATTGTTTCGCCTTCTAGACCAACTTCACCAAAATTGATGAAACGAAGGGTGATCTTAAGGTTTTAGGGCACTGCGAACGCGATGGCAATGTTTGTTTGAGCCCAAAGTGTCCCAAAAAATCGGTTAAACCCAGATCTTGCAAAACAGATACCTGTGGAAACCCTTGCACTTGAAAGTCACTAAAAGACCATATCTTCATATCACAAACAAGCAGCTGCAGGTTTAGAGCTCTGATACCATGTTAGAAACCAAGATCACTTGCATGCAATCACTTGTCAAATGCAAAAGACATGCAGAACCAAAGAAGATGTTTTCTAAACCTCAAAGTAAAAATGCATTATTGAGAATCAATTATTACAAAGAGATCAATCCTTATGAAGGAGATCAAGAAACCCTAAATGAAACCATAGTGTGCACATTTAATAATTAATCAATTATTAATGTGCCTAAGTTTAGCTTAAGCAACTAAAGGAATAAGTGACTTAATTAATTAACCAGTATGATATAATTAATTAAGTGTAATAACTTATTACTCTAACAACTATCAGATCCTTTTTGTTGACTATTCATGGTACCATTGAAACTATCTTTTTTGATTTGTCTTGATGGTGAAAGCATAGCATCATGATATTTTCCTTCTTTTGTGGATTTTCCTCTACCACGACGAAGTGATTGTCCTCTTAGGTTTGTTAATCAATTTCAGTGCATTCTTTCCATGCTATGAACAAGAAAATTCTATAATGAATAAGGATGTAGTATGCAGACTTGTAGCACACTCTTCATGACACAAATTATTGATGAATACCCTTGTTTGTTAGCATTGTGACTATCCCTTGCACACTTGCCTTGTGACTAGCTTGCCAATCTCACTAGCTTGCCAATTTGGTAGGGTTAACACGGTAGGGGTAGTGTATGCCTCATAGAAATGGGGTCTCATGATGATGTAAATCACCATGAGATTCATAAAAGTTGGCATACAGAATCCTAGGATTTGTAAAGGTTGTTCTATTATATTATTTTGTTGTCATTAATCCATACTCTAGTAGTTTTTTAGTTTAGAAACTAGGTCTTTGAGCCAATATCCCCATACTTAGGTACCTAAGGTTTTCAATGGTTTCATAAGGATTTAAAAATCATGAATACTAGTGGTTTGTTAAAACACATAGGGTTTTAGTCTTATTTATTCAATTTATATCTCTCACAATCTAAGGTTTCAAAGAGTTTATTTACAAACTTATATAAGAATAGAGTCTTTAGGTGTGATCAACAAAGTTTATTTTTAGTAACTTGATAGTTGTGAGGTATCACAATACAATGCATTTCCCTCAATTTTTTATAACAATCATAGAATTTCAATCATAACATATAGAATTTTCATTTCCTTCACTCTTGATTCAACATATTCTAGGTTGATTGTTATCATTTTTTCAAAGGGGATCCTAGAACATCAATTTATAGATTTTCCTTCATTAAATTAGGACTCAAAATTAGATTTTTTTCAAGAAATTAAAATGTATTTCTAAATTCTATAATTGGTGAAGGATTGGGTTGTAGGTTTTTGGATTCAACCCTACTGAATTGGCAAGCTAGTGAGCTCACTAGCTTGTCAATTCAGTAGGGTTGACAAGTTAGGGGTAGCATATCCCTCATAGAAACGGGATTTCATGGGGATTATTGAATTGGAAAGATAGAGATCTTGGAAAGCTAGTGAGCTTGGCAAGCTCTGTGAGTCATACCCTACCCCTACCTTTTCAACCCTACCGAATTGGAAAGCTAGTAAGCTTGGCAAGCTAGTGAACTCACTAGCTTTCCAATTCGGCAGGGTTGACAAGGTAGGGGCAGCGTATGCCTCATAGAAATGGGGACTCATGGTGATTGACATCATTGTGAGTCCCCATTTCTATGAGGCATACACTGCCCCTACCTTGTCAACCCTACCGAATTGGCAAGCTAGTGAGCTCTCTAGCTTGCCAATTCAATAGGGTTGACAAGGTAGAGGTAGTCTATACCTCATAGAATCACTGTGAGTCCCCATTTCTATGAGGCATACACTACCCCTACCCTGTCAACCCTACCAAATTGGCAAGTTAGTGAGCTTGGAAAGCTAGTGAGCTCACTAGCTTGCCAATTCGGTAGGGTTGACAAGGTAGGGCTAGTGTATGCCTCATATAAATGATGGAAGGAGTTATAGGGTTTATAGAAGAGAAAAATAATATTCCTTTGTACAATATAAGGCATTTTTTCAGATTTTGTCATACATCCACATGCTTTTCCTTCAAGATAAATTTAAATGTAAACCATAAACCACTACTACTAACTTTAAATGTAATATACACATTTGCATGTACTAATTTCTCATAATTTTTGTATATCAAAAAATAAACTAAGTCAATAATAAATATATCAATAGTGATGGAAGAACATATTAAAAATCCTCCCATTTCTCATTACTTGTAGAAATACATGTAGGGAAATAATCATCCCATTAGCAGCCTAGATCATGAAATATATTGCCCAATTTGTTTTCTCTAATCCACCTCAGGTGGCCTAGTTATTTTCCTTCCAAAATGCTTCAAAATATGTACATCTCCTACTCCCTTGGAAATACATGGGTAGTAGCCTCTCTATGGTCATGTACTCTCACTAGAATTTTCTCCACAAAAAACCTATAAAAGCCTAACAATTTTAGACATGGACTTGCATAAAAATCATTAAAAGACCAATAACTAAATAATGACAAGCATACACCTTCTGACTAGATCTATCACTTTCATTCATGCTATAAGTAGATCTATTGAAGCTTCTACAATGGTGATGTGGCCCATCTTTCACTACTTTCTCATACTAGTGAACACTTGCACCAACAACCAATGTTGTTCTTTTCTTAAGTTGACAATCTAAGTATAACCTACAGTCGCAAATGCATCAATGATAGTTCTAAATGAATATGAAATCAAACACCAGTAGAGAATAGAAACTTAAAGGCAGTCAATAGAGAGAAACATATAATTATCATTTTGTAAATTAACAATAATGCAATTTTGCAAATCCTTCTACAATCAAACTTAAATAATTCAAAGAAAGCAATGATCAATAACATGACTTTACAAATTCAATGTGAATGTACTTACAAATCAATCTATAAAACCATTTGGGTCTACTCTACTCTTTATTGTGTCAAGTATTACCTCATGGTCAAACTCACACACTTTCCACAAGTTCTTGTTCGCAAGTCTACCCTTATATTTGATCAAATGAACATTGGATATGACTACAAGGTTCAAGTAGTGAAGAATATTTTGATGTGTGTTGAAGTCCTCAAACAATCAAACTGCATCAATCTTAATAGGGGACCTTCTAAGCCATGTTCCAATAACAACCACTAAACCTATAGGATATTCTATGTTTTATCCATCTATAACTGGGGCCTCCAATTTCTTTTTGGCCTCGATACAATGACACAGGTAATAATTTGTACCCTCTTCATTGTCTTCATCTGCAATCACCACATAAAGTAGTCCTACATTGATATGTTTATCTTGTTAGATGTATTTAATGAACATCAAAATAAAACCTGAAAGTAAAATATATTACCTAGTTCTAGTAGGTTTGAGACATGATCAAATTCAATGGATGATTGCATCTCTATGATTTGTAGATCCATTGAGATTTGATAAGTATCAAGTGGGTTTAGACTTCTTACATACCATCTGTCAACCCACTCTGTTGACTCACAATCATTCCACACTTGAACTATACATGTAGAAAAAAAGTATGCCATATTTTATGTATGGATAGTCCATGTACCTAAATTGGAGCTTCTAAAAGAGTGTAGCTCACTTGATCTTGTTAGTGAAACAATCCTCATATTTTGCAATGTTAATATCATCTACTAAATGAAAAGATCTACAAAAAAAAATAATTACCTTCACTGCCTAGACCCATTGCATGGTTGCACCACTCGACCATTAATCTTGCATCAGTCAACTTTACACTATCTTTGTACTTTAACTCATCTCATCCTAAGGCTCTTTTGATAGATGCACCTGCTCCATCATGCTCCCCCTTTCCATGCTCGACCTTTGAGAAGTTCCACATATGGGAAACACCACCGATCCAATGCATCCTACTCAACCAGTAAAAAATTCTAGAGTTCTTGAATTGTGAGATACAATTATTTGACCATATGATAATTTGATTGAATGATATGCACCAACTAGCTAGATCAGCATAGAACATCTAAAATAAACCTGCACAAACTCTATAGAATGTGTGTGATCATCACTGATGTAAAAGTGATACTCCCTCAATACTTTCATGTTATCCTCTATACTATCATTTGCATGAATGAATGTTATATGCAAAAATATAGTAACCTACATGGATTTTTAGTACTATGATTGCACCTCATTCTGTGGTTGTAGTGTGTAGTTCTCCACGAAGTCGACAACTGAAATGATGCTATGAAGTGGAAATGTGTTCTTGCATAACTTGATCTATGAGTCCAACCATTGAGCTCTATGTGTATGCCTTGCATACTCATAGACCACCTGATCATGGAAAATTCCCATAAACTGATACACTAGAATCTTATCGTTGACCAATTCTCACTTCTTTGCTTCTTTCCCATCTTTTATATTGTAGGCCACTTTCTTGTATTTGCCAAATTCCACAATTCTGTATCCAATAGTGTGTGTACTAGCCATATGTTGGAAAATTGGAAAATGTTGCATGCCACCACAATGATCACATGTGCCATCCAAACATGACTTCTTGTAAAAAAATTGACCATCCACTTTTTCACATAAAATGGAAGATAAGAATTCCCTTGAGGATTTAGGTGGAGGCCTTACGTTATATTCTTGCAAAACATTGTCAGTATGCATATCTACACATATACGTCGATAAACATCATAATGGTTAAAAAACTCAATATGTACTCTAAAAAACCAAGTAGTGCATGTGTGATTTATTGTGACATAAAAAGGCTTTAGCATTTCAAAATACCTTTGACATATTTTAATTTCAAGAAAATTCCATACAAAATCAACAAAAAATTAGGTTTGAGTGGTATCCAAGTAATGCTTTGGATGTGGTTCATGGATTTTACTACCAATTCTCCTTCTTACATCTCTTTTATTGGGAGAGGTCCTTTTTTA
Organism: Sequoiadendron giganteum; assembly: GCA_007115665.2. Lineage (NCBI taxonomy): Eukaryota > Viridiplantae > Streptophyta > Pinopsida > Cupressales > Cupressaceae > Sequoiadendron > Sequoiadendron giganteum. Next base: position 539,285,212 of record CM021105.1, read on the forward strand.
ATCCTTCCAATAATCTACTATTATAGATCTCCAAGCTTAAGAAATTCTTTTATCTTTCATGGCACTCTACCTGAGAATTCCCATAACTCATTGCTATTTGGATCCTCCACCATTTCACACCTTCCTTTGGCTCTCATTAGAGATGATCTACTTATTTACAAAGACTTGTCTTTGTAAGGTTCACCTTGTTCCTTGTTTGAAAACTTAACAATGTTGTCATCACACGTTGTGTGGCACAACTATCCTTCGTGCATGAGGTAGAACCCACGCTCTCATATGCACTCATCAAGTTATTTACAATAGAATTTTCACTTGAGTAATTCATTAGCCCAAGACCCTTCATGGTGGGCCTAAATTTGAGTTGCCTCATCATTTCAACAAATAGTTGGCATCTTCCACCCTCACTTGGCTTCACAAAAAATAAACTCCATATCCTCTATGCATATCTTTGACATGAACATTTTGGAATCTTATTAGGAATCTATTTCAAAATATTGAATCAATATTAATCAAAAATGTAGGTTTTCTATGAAAAACTCTATGAGGATTTCTCAAATGTAAATTTTTGTCAACATTAGGAATGTCAACAACATCGGGGATAGATCATGTACCTTCAATCAAAGGTACAATTGATGACATACCTTGAGATTGACATGTAAATGATGTTGTACCTCCAACTTGAGATTTAATTTGTGGAGTTCCTTCAAATAGATATGTGTTTGTTGATGTACTTTCAAAACACAATGTTGTTGATAGTGTGTCTTCAATTGGAGATGTGATTTTTGATGTACTTGGAAAACCACATGTTGTCGTTGGTGTGTCTTCAACTGGATATGTGCATTGAACTTCAGTATCCATTCATGTCCTTCCATGAAATTTCTCCATTTGTGCCCTTTATTTTTCCAATTGGACATCTCTTAGATTGCATGAGAATTTTTGGTTGTATGGGCTACAATTCCTTTGCTTCACGAACTACATTTCTTGATTCTCTTCTCCTTGTATTTTTAACTACATTTTTTTCTGGTTAGATCCTTTGGTCATTTCCTCATCATGACGTTGAATGCTACATGTTCACAAACACACATAGAACAAAAGTAAGTAGTGCATTTTATAACGAATTTTATGAAAGGTAGAGAGCTATTTGGAATTATCAAAAATGTCTATGCTACAAAAAATTTCATACATACATCTACCTCCATACTAGAAGAAAAGTGAGTAATGCATGAATTTTCAAACATATCCATACCGCTGATTACATTGCATTTTAGGAAACACACCAAGCATTTTATGAAGCATATTGATATCATTGATTACATTTCATTGCATATCTTTAAAACTCAAAGCATTACTTTACATTGCATAACTAATGTGAGTTATCAAACATTACATATCTTATCAAACAGTGTTGTCCCCAACATAGGGTTTATAGCGAGCCTCAAAAAACCCATAACTTTTGATGCATCGAGTGAAAATATATGAAATGCAGTACTAATTTTCTATATGCCTATATGCATGTGTTGAAAAAAGGAGGGTTGTGAAATCATTATTTTGTGTGAGTTATTGAGGACATTTTATTTCTTTTTGCAACTATACTATGTAAAACCTAGTACTTTGAAATATTTGGACAAAAATTGCTTCATGTACAAGCATTGATCAATGTTAAGACCTGGGTTTGAGGGGAGTATTTGGAGTGTGGACAAGCTCTTAGGATCAAATAAGTGTTAAACCTATAGTATAAGTTGCTGCCACCTTTGGAAACTAGAGAATCTTGTGTTTATTGATATCAAAACCACATTGTGATTGTCAACGAAGCCATGAAGAAGATGAATTCAAAGAAGGGTTTGTGATGCTATATCTTGGAATTATTCACTATTTCTTTAGAAATGAGGTAACTTAGAAAGACAATAAGAATTTTCAATTGCACAAAATTTATTTTTTAGAAAGGTAAATGGTATGAATGAATGGAAACTTGTATTAACAATTATGTCAAGTCACTTGAATTTATGTAAGCACATGATGAAGGTGAATTTTTATGGAACAAAAAAATTAATGGAAACTTGCATTAACATTGATGAAAGCTCTTATATTTTCCAAATTAGTTTAAAATAAAAGTTTTCCCACAACCATCACTAATAATGAATTTGAATCTATTATGTCATGTTTTCCATTTTATATCTTCAAGCTCTTAAAAATTAAACATTTTACATGCAACATCCATCTAATTTAATGCTGAATTCTATGTGTAACAATGAAGATTAATAAAATCATCAAATGAATGGTCTAAAAATTAATATAAACATTTGTACCTAAAACAAAATAGAGTGAATTCCACTAGCCATGTTGGAAATGGACTACTATAAGAAATTCAAATAGAATTCATAAGCAAATTTGTGTTAAGTTGATTTCATTTATATAAGTTTAAACATGAATTCATCTAAATTTTGTCATGTTTTTCAGTTTTTTCTTCAAACTCATAAAAATTAATTTTTTTTATGCAACATAAAATCATTAAAGGAGTTTACTTTATATGTAAAAACCAAACAAATATACTAAACACAAACATTTCAATATTAACAAAATGAATATATTACCTGCTCGATAATTTAAAATAATGTAGAAACTTCAAAATGTCTTCTTCTACATTGTCTAGCATGCAGATTGGTAGTAAAAAGGTGATGGATCAAGCATAGATTGGTAATACAAGGAGTCAACTGCATAAAAAAGGAATTTCTGAGTCGGATAAAGCATTGAATGAAAAAAATGCAAAAGCATTAGGGCCAGAATCATGAGGTAAATCCCTATTTTACCATTACCATTTCAAGTTAAAACACATTTGGCACTCACCAAATTAGACACTCGCCAAATTAGGTTCTCACCAAATTAGGCACTTGCCAAATTAGAGCTCGAAAAAATTTGTGAGCACCAAATGTGTTTCTTTGAAATGTTCACCTTACATAGAGAGGAAAGGAGTGAGACTTGAGATAGAGAGAAAGGTGATAGGAGTGAGAGAGATTAGTCTAGGTAGCATGGTAGGGACTGTGACCTAAGAGCGATAGAGACTTTAGAGGGATAGAGAGTTATCCAATTAGAGTGGGGAGAAATACCTAACATTGAGAGAGGGGTTGGGAGGGATGAGACCTAAGAGATACAAAAAGACCAAAGGGGGAGAGAGAGAGGAAGTGTGAGAGAGGGGGTTGGAGTGAAATATATTTGTCTAGGTAGTGTGGGAGGTACATGATACCTGATAGAGAGGGTGTGAGAGAGGGTATTGGAGTGAGACATATTAGTCTAGGTAGTGTGGGAGGGAGTGAGACCTGAGAGAGAGAGACTTGAGAGGGATATAGAGTTATTTAGTTAGGGTGGGGAGGGAAGACCTAAGAGAGGGAGTGGGAGAGAGAGTTATTCACTTCTAGGGTGGGGGGAAAGATGTTGAGAGAGGGAGTGGGAGAGAGAGGGAGTGGGCGATAGAGGGATGGGAAACCTAAACCCTCAACCCTAAAACCTTAAAACCAAACCCTTAAACCCTCTACCATCAACCCTCTACCCTCTACCCTTTAGCCTCAACCCTCAACCATTAAATCGTAAACCATAAAACCTAAACCCTCTACCCTCTACCCTTAACCCTTAATATCTCTACCATCTACCCTAAACCCTTAAACCCTCTACCCTTAAACTGTAAACCGTAAACTGTAAACCCTTAAACCCTCTACCCTCTACCCTTTACCCTTTAATCCCTAAAACCTAAACCCTAAACCATCTACCCTTAACCCTCAACCCTCTACCCTCTACACTCAACCTTTAACCTTTCAAACCTAAAACCCTCAACCTTCAACCCTCTACCTTCTACCCTAAACCCTTAAACCCTAAACCATAAACCCTAAACCTTTAAAACACTAAACCCTAAACCCTTAAACCCTCTACCCTCTACCTTCTACCCTTAACCTTCAACCCTCAACCGTCAACCCTCTACCCTCAACTCTCAATCCTTAAACCCTAAACCCTAAACTATCAACCCGTATCCCTTAAACCCTAAACCCTTAAACACTCTTTACCCTTAAACCATAAACCATAAACCTTTAAACCCTAAACCTTAAACTCTTAACCCTCTACCCTCTACCCTCAATCCCCTCCCTCCCTCTCTCTCTCTCTCTCTTATTCAATTAGGCTGGGGGGAAGACTTGAGAGAGGGAGTTGGGGAGAGAGGGAATGGGAGATAGAGGGGATAGAGACCTAAAACCTCAACCCTAAACACTTTAAACAAAACCCTTAAACCCTCTGCCCTCTACCCCCAAAACAATACCCTCTACCCTCAACCCAATACCCTCTACCCTCAACCCTAAACCCTCAACCCCACCTCTCTCTCTCTCTCTCATCCCTACACCCCCTACCCTTAAACTATAAATTGTAATCCCTAGAGCCTAAACCCTAAATTTTTTACCCTTAACCCTTAAACCTTAAGCCCTCTACCCTTAACCCTTAATCCCTAAACTATAAATCATAAACCCTCTACCCTCAACCATCAACCCTTAAACCCTAAAACCCTCAACCCTCAACACTCTACCCTCTACCCTTAACCCTTAAACCCTAAACCCTTAAATCCTCCACCCTTAAACTGTAAAAACCTAAACCCTAAGCCCTTAAACCCTAAACCGTTAAACTATCTACCCTCTACCCTTTAACCCAATACCCTCTACCCGCAACCCTTAATCCCTAAACCCTTAAACCCTAAACCCTCAACCCTCAACCCTCAACCCTCAACCCTTAAACCATAAACCCTAAAACTTAAACCCTATACCCTATACCTGTAACCCTTAAAGCTTGTTGGAGCTTGTACATACTGACTTTTGTGGTCCTGCCAGAATTAAAGGTTTGCAAGGTTACAAGTATTTCATGTTGCTTATTGATGATTATTCTAGGATGATGTCGGTTACTTTCTTAAGGGATAAATCTGAAGCTCTAAAGAAGTTCAAGATGTTAGGAATAAGGTGTCTCAACCTTGGATAATTCCTATTCTTATTATTTGTTTTGTAAAATGTATTTCTTGCAAATAATGTAATTAAGTGTGAGTGTACATGTCTAGTTTGCATGTTGATGTGTCACTCCACTTAATGTGTCGGCATCTTGAATTGTGTGTAAGGAGATCATGGCTGAAACGGTTATGACGGATTCCTATGACACGTAAGAGCTATGTCTGGAAGATTCAATGACAGGTGAAGACATGTGGCAATTGATAAAGTTGAGTACTGTACACTCTTCCACGATAGTGGGGTTCGGGGCATCGCCCCGAAAAAAATTTTCGAGTTCCTATTTTCTCGGAGAATGGTAAAACCCTAATACAGTTATCTTCGGAAGTTGCCCTAAAAGGGAAGCGCATGATATAAGCGTTTTTTAGGGTTGCGAAGATTTGTGATGTGAGTGTATTGTTGGAACGTTTTTTCATGCTGCCGCATTTTGTCTTCAAGAGTTGGAAATCTCCTGAAAGAACTTGCATTGCAAGTGTGTTGTAACCGTTGTGTTGAAGATAATACATTGTGCAGGTTTTGGAGTGCTGGGGTTTTTTACCGAAAGGTTTTCCCCAGGGTAAATCATTGTGTCATTCTTCATTTTCTGTATGTATGGTATATTGCTGCAATATCTTTGTTAAGTAGATTAACGAATCTGAAATTGTAAGGGTTTAAAACGAATTTGCACCATACTTTCCTTAAGAGATTAGTGTAGGAAGCTGTTTCCGCACCTGAGTTTCCTTACAAGTGGTATCAGAGCCTGATCAACTTTTGATCCTAGTTGTTGGGTAGGGTTTTTTGAGCTAATCTCAAGTTGAGTGGGAGTTTTTTTGTGCAGAGCATTCTGAATCTTATTTGCAGATTGAGATGGCAAGTTCCTCATACAGTAGAATGGAGGTGGAGAAATTTAATGGCACTAATTTCGAGTTGTGGAAACTCAAGATGGAAGACATGCTTGAAGACCGCGATCTATGGGAGGCTACTTCACTTGATGTGAAACCTGTAGCGATACCTCAAGCGGATTGGGATATCAAGGATCGGAAGGCTAAGGGTCTCATCAGACTCTGTCTAGCAGATGCCGTTCTTCTGAATGTTCTTGATGAGACTACTGCAAATTCTTTGTGGAAACGGCTTGGGTCTGTGTATCAGGCCAAATCTCTGGTGAATAAGTTGTTCCTGAGAAAGAAGTTGTATTCTTTAAGAATGGAGGAAGGTGGATCCGTAACTGATCATCTCAATGCATTCAATTTATTGATTGCACAGTTGGCATCATCTGGTGCCAAGATTGAGGAGGAGGATCGATGTATGACCCTGCTTTGTTCCTTGCCGGATTCGTGGGACCATCTTGTGATGGCTCTCGGAAGTACTATAGTCACATTCCGTATGGATGATGTGGTGTCTTCACTGCTGTCTGAGGAGATGCGAAGAAAGACTTCGGATTCGTCTAAGGAAGCCCTTGCTGTTCGCGGGAGATCCAACGACAAAGGAAAGCAGAATGACAATAAGTCAAAGAAGGGCAGATCCAAATCCCGTGGGAGTTCTAAGACTCCTGGAAAGTCCAAGGCGAAATGTTGGAACTGTGATAAATCTGGGCACTTCCGGAGGGACTGCAAAGAACCGAAGAAGAAGAAGAAAGGCTCAGATTCAGCTTCTGAAAAATCTCAAGAAGATGGAGATGCTTTTATTGCAGCTTTGGCAGCCCATGCATCTGATGATGTGTGGTTAGTAGACTCGGGTGCTTCTTTTCACATGACCTCTCATCGAAACTGGTTCTCAAAATATGAAGAGTTTGATGGTGGAAAGGTGTACTTGGGTGATGATTCTCACCTAAAGATAGTTGGACGCGGAAGGGTCACTATCAGATTTCCTGATGGACGAGTAAAGGGAATCAATGGAGTTATGCACATTCCGGGTTTGGCACGAAACCTATTATCTGTAAGTATGTTGAATGATGTAGGTGTGCAAGTTGTTTTTTCGAAAGATGGATGCAAGATGATAAGAGGATCTATGGTGCTCGCTAAAGGTACTAGGAGAGGTACTTTGTTTCAGCTTGATGCATGCATTGCTCAATGCAATAGTTCTTCTGTTTCAAAGAAGAGAGCGGCTATCACTTCATCCCCACCATCTGAACGAGCAGTAAAGAAGATTGTGGCAATGGGTTCCGATGGCAGTGCAGTAAGTGTGCCTAAGGGTGTAAACACTTTGGAAGGCAAGCTTCCTGCAGAAAAGACAATGTTGTGGCATATGAGATTTGGCCACATTGGTGAGAAGGGTCTTAGGACCTTGAAAACTAAAAATCTCGTTGAGGGGCTAAATGATTGTAATCTCGAATTCGATTTCTGTGAACACTGTGTTTATGGTAAGCAAAATCGTGTTCAGTTCTACTCTAGTTCTCACAAGTCTTCTGGACTTTTGGATCTTATTCATTCTGATGTTTTTGGTCCTGTAAAAGTTCCTTCTATCTCCAGTTCTGTATATTTTGTATCTTTTATAGATGATTACAGTAGAAGGACTTGGATATATTTCCTAAAAAGTAAGACACAGGTTTTCAGTCGGTTCAAGGAATTTAAGGCTCTCGTGGAGAATCAGACTGGTAAAAGAATCAAGTGTGTGAGAACTGATAATGGTGGTGAGTTTTGTTCCACAGAGTTTGAACAGTTCTGTAAAGAACGAGGAATCGAGAGACATAAGACAACTCCTTACACCCCGCAGCAAAATGGAGTTGCAGAGAGAATGAACAGGACACTGATGGAGAAGGCTAGGAGTATGCTTAGTGGAGCTGGCCTAGAACAAAAATTTTGGGCCGAAGCTGTTGCCACTGCTTGCTATCTGGTTAACAGATCTCCTACATCAGCTCTTGTTGGTAAGACACCCATGGAGGTGTGGTCTGGTAAGAAGCCTTCAATTAGACATCTTCGTGTTTTTGGTTGTGAAGCTTATGCACATGTTCCAAAGGAGAAAAGATCTAAGTTGGAAAACAAAGCTGTCAAATGTATTTTCATCGGATACAGTGTTGGTGTGAAAGGATACAAGCTTTGGAATCCTATGACTAGTAAGGTGCTGTATAGTAGAAATGTTATTTTCAGAGAGCTAACATCTTCTCCTATTGTGCTACAACCAGATGAAAAAGAAAAGGAAAAAGATGTTGTTCAGTTTCCTCCTACCCCTGAGAAGACTGAACAGAGAGACCATGTTGGGTCTAATGATGAGGAGAGCTCTAGCAGCTCTGATAGTTCGGAAGAAGAGGAAGAACAACCTCAACCTCAGCCCTTGAGGAGATCCATGAGAGAAAGAAAGCAACCAGAAAGGTTTGGTTATTCTATGTTAGATTCCAGTTGTGCTTTTGCTTTGATTACTAACACTGATGAGCCTAGATCTGTGAAAGAGGCTTTGGGCATGGAAGATGCAGGTTCCTGGATTGAGGCTATGGATGATGAGATGGCTTCATTGGAGAAAAACAAAACTTGGGACCTTGTACCTTTGCCTAAAGGGAGAAAATCTGTTGGCTGTAAATGGGTGTTCAAGAAGAAATTCTGTGCAGATGGCAGTGTTGAAAGGTACAAAGCTAGATTGGTTGCAAAGGGGTATTCACAGGTAGAGGGAATAGATTATGGTGAAATATTCTCTCCTGTTGCAAAGTTGACATCCATTAGATTTCTGTTATCTCTTGCTGCATCATATGATTTAGAGATAGAACAGATGGATGTGAAGACAGCTTTCCTTCATGGTGATTTGGAGGAAGAGATTTATATGTCACAGCCTGAGCACTACATTGTTAAAGGTAATGAATCCTTAGTTTGCAGATTAAAGAAATCTCTATATGGTTTGAAGCAATCTCCTAGGATGTGGTACCTTAAGTTTGATGCCTTTGTGTTGTCAATTGGATTTGTAAGATCGAAATCAGATCATTGTGTTTATTTCAGAGTTGAAAATGATCGCCTTCTTATTGTTGCATTATATGTTGATGATATGTTGCTGTTTGGGAAGGGTAAGGGTATGATTTCTGATTTTAAATCTCAGTTGTCAGCACAGTTTGAGATGAAAGATCTTGGGGCAGCAAGGTACATCTTGGGTATGGAAATCAGTAGAGACAGGTCTAACAGAAAACTCTGGTTGAGTCAGAGTAAGTATGTGAAGTCTGTGTTGGACAGGTTCAGCATGGCAGATTGTAGACCACTATGTGTTCCTGTTTCAATGGGAACAAAGTTATCTGTAGATGATTGTCCAAAATCTCCTAGTGAGGTGGAGGACATGAGTAGAGTACCTTATGCTAGTGCAGTTGGCAGTCTTATGTATGCTATGGTCTGTACTAGACCAGACATTGCCCAAGCAGTGGGAGTCCTAAGCCGGTTTATGGCTAACCCTGGACGGGTACATTGGGATGCAGTTAAGCGAGTATTCAGATATTTGAGGGGTACATCAGATTACTCCATATGTTACCATGGTAACTCTTCTGGATCTCCACATTCAGTTTGTATTCGTGGATTTGTGGATTCAGATTGGGCAGGTGATATTAACAGCAGGAGATCCACCAGTGCTTATGTTTTCACTATGTTTGGTGGTGCCATCAGTTGGATGAGTAAGCGACAACCTGTGGTTGCTTTGTCCACTACAGAAGCTGAGTACATGGCTGCTACTCATGCTTGTAAGGAAGCCATTTGGCTTAGGAGATTGTGTTCTGATGTTGGTGTTGATGCAGAACAGATTACTATTTGGTGTGACAGTCAGAGTGCTATTTGCCTTGCGAAGAATCCAACTTTCCATGCCAGAACGAAGCACATTGATGTGCAGTTTCACTTTGTGAGAGATATGGTGGAAGATGGAAAGATAAATTTAGAGAAGGTAGATACTGTGAAGAATGTTGTAGATGCATTAACGAAACCAGTGGGCACTGTGAAGTTCAGATGGTGTTTGGAGTCTATGGGCCTTTTGGCCTATAGCGGTTAATTCCTGTTATGTTCCTATTGCTCTTACAAGGTGTTCGACAAGTGGGAGAATGTTAGGAATAAGGTGTCTCAACCTTGGATAATTCCTATTCTTATTATTTGTTTTGTAAAATGTATTTCTTGCAAATAATGTAATTAAGTGTGAGTGTACATGTCTAGTTTGCATGTTGATGTGTCACTCCACTTAATGTGTCGGCATCTTGAATTGTGTGTAAGGAGATCATGGCTGAAACGGTTATGACGGATTCCTATGACACGTAAGAGCTATGTCTGGAAGATTCAATGACAGGTGAAGACATGTGGCAATTGATAAAGTTGAGTACTGTACACTCTTCCACGATAGTGGGGTTCGGGGCATCGCCCCGAAAAAAATTTTCGAGTTCCTATTTTCTCGGAGAATGGTAAAACCCTAATACAGTTATCTTCGGAAGTTGCCCTAAAAGGGAAGCGCATGATATAAGCGTTTTTTAGGGTTGCGAAGATTTGTGATGTGAGTGTATTGTTGGAACGTTTTTTCATGCTGCCGCATTTTGTCTTCAAGAGTTGGAAATCTCCTGAAAGAACTTGCATTGCAAGTGTGTTGTAACCGTTGTGTTGAAGATAATACATTGTGCAGGTTTTGGAGTGCTGGGGTTTTTTACCGAAAGGTTTTCCCCAGGGTAAATCATTGTGTCATTCTTCATTTTCTGTATGTATGGTATATTGCTGCAATATCTTTGTTAAGTAGATTAACGAATCTGAAATTGTAAGGGTTTAAAACGAATTTGCACCATACTTTCCTTAAGAGATTAGTGTAGGAAGCTGTTTCCGCACCTGAGTTTCCTTACACAAGATTTTCAAGGGTATTGTTGAGATAGAGACAAGTGTGAAGATTAAATGTCTAAGATCAGATAGAGGTGGTGAATTCAGTTCTGGTGAGTTTAATTCTTTATGTGAAGTGCATGGGATAAAGAGATAATTATCTGCACCGAGGACCCCTCAGAAAAATGGAGTTATGGAAAGGAAGAATAGGATAGTTCAAGATGCTACTAGAACTATGATGCTGGAAGAAAATATTCCTCATATATATTGGAGAGAATCTATGAGTACTTTTGTTTATATCCTCAACCAGGTACAAATCAAAGGTGATACTAGTAAGACCCCTTTTGAGCTATGGTTTGGTCATAAGCCTACTATTAGATATTTCAAAATCTTTAGGAGTAAATGCTACATCATAAGAGATGAAGATATAGGAAATTTTGATGCTAGGATTGATGAAGGAATCTTTCTTTGTTATTCTACTAAGAGTAAGCCCTATCAGTGCTACAATAAGAGATTAAAGAAAAGGGTTGAAAGTACAACTCTTAATGTTGATGAAGACATTGCTAGATGTCTAGAACTAATGGATATGATTATGATGATCAGAATGATAGTACAAACAAGAGTCATACTTCAAATCAAGTTCAAATTGTTTCGGTGAATCAAGAAGATCAAGAAGGAGAGACTAGTGAAAGTACAAACAAGATATCACAAGAGCCTAAAATTCAAGAACATCCTAAGACTCCAAGGTATGTGATATTAAATCATTCAAAAAATTAGATTATAGGTGATAAGAACAAAGGTGTCCAAACTAGGAGAAGAATTTCAAAAGATACTATTTGATATCAAAGACTGAGCCATAAATGAAGCATGCAAAGATGAACATTGGATTGAAGTAATGAAAGAGGAACTGCAACAAATTAAGAAGAATAATACATTGATTCTTGTTCCTAGACCTAAGGATAAAATTGTAATTGGAACTAAATGGGTCTTTAGAAAAAAACTGAAAGAGCAAGGTGAAGTTATCAGAAACAAAGCAAGACTGGTATGTAAAGGATATTCTCAGATGGCAGGAATTGACTTTGAAGAAACTTTTGCTCTTGTTGCTAGAATTGAAGTTGTGAGACTGTTTTCTTGCTTATGTTTCTTACAAAAACAAAAAATTTTATCAGATGGATGTCAAGTCAACATTTCTAAATGGTGAATTGGAAGAAGTGTACATTGACCAACCTAATGGATTTCAATTGACTGATCAAGGAGATATGGTGTGTTGGTTGAAGAAAGCATCGTATGGAATCAAGCAAGCCCCCAGAGCTTGGTATGCTAGATTGGACAAGTATTTGTTGAAGCTTGGATTTAACAAAGGTACAACTAATAGTAATATGTATTTCAAGATTGATGATGATAAAGATTTGATTGAGGAAGTCTTTGTTGATGATATCTTTTTTGGAGGAGATGATGGTTTGTGCATGAAGTTTACTGATGAGATGCATAATGAGTTTGAGATGTAAATGATTAGAGAGATGAAATAATTTTTGGGATTGGAAATTACTCAGTTAGATAAAGGGATCTTTATATCTCAATCCAATTATGTGAAAGAACTGTTAAAGAAGTTTGGTATGGAAGATTCAAAGCTAGTCGGTACACCCATGGTGATCGGATGAAAGTTGACAACAAATGATGATTCTCCAAAGGCAAACCAGACTAGATACTGTGAACCCCTAAACTTGCAAATACACAAGAGTAACAAAACACATTAGTTGTTAGTTCAGATGCATGTAAACAAGTATGAGAGATTCCCCATAAAATCCATCTATTTAAACTAAAATTAGGAACAAAGATGAAGAACACAATACAAAAAATAAAATAAAATCCTAATCAAGCTAATAGAATGATGATCCCATGGGGGAATTGGTGCCAATGAAGTGTTGCAATTGGCCCTTTCCCAATTCCTAAGTTGCAATGTGGTTGATTGAACAATGGTCAAATCTCCAAAGAGATTTGAGCATAACCTTGTTATAATTTATGAAAATGGTGGATGATTGAGTGGAATGGGAAAAATTAGCTCTCAATGTGAAGAGAGTAACTTTGCATGAAGATTGTGGATAATGATGGATTTGAGTATAGCAAGTTTATTCAAATTGTGGATGTTTGAATGAGAGGAAGAGTCTCTCATATATAGATTTCCAAAATGGAAGAGATAGTAGAAATAAGCAATGTGGGATCATTCAACATCCAATGGCCAAGTGCCACTTGTCAAGATGTGAATGGTTGAGGAATGAGCACATTTTGGCCAATGTGCATGATAAATGCATAAATTTGAATTTGAAGTGTGAGTTGACTTGTTGAAGAGGGAAAATAAATGGAGTTAATGTCACTTGGCTTAAGGCCAAGGACATGTAAGAGGCCTTAAATGCCTTGTTGGAAGGACCAAGTCCACTTGGCCTTTTTAAATTCAAATGAGGGAATATTCCCTTTTGATGCTTTGTGAGGGAAAATAGATGAATTAATAAATCAAAGTATTTGATTTATTGTGCAACTTGCATTCTCTAGAGAATTTTAATGAAAGGGATTAACTTAATCATGGTTTTGATTAATTTAATGAAGGGTTAAATGATGTGACAATTTAGACTTAGATTTATGAATTGATTTAAGTCAATAATTGAGAGGAAGTGATTTATTAAATAAATGATTTGATTTATTTAACCAAAGAGGAATATGTTAGATTAAATCAAATAAGGTTTAATTTATTTAATTTAATAGGAGGACTTTAGAGATTTAATTTAAATAAAATGAATTATTTAAATGAATAGGGATGTAAGGTTAATTAAATTAAATTAATCAATTTAATCACCGAAAGAAGAAGACTTAATTCAATAAATAATGATTTATTAAATTAAGAGATAGAATGTGATGAAATGCTGAGAATATGTTTCAGGAGGAAATGTTGTTAGTAATCAGGATTAGGTGTGCTGAAACGAACTTGTACATTTTCCATGTCTACAGATACAAATCAATGATTGGTGGATTGATTTATTTGACTCAAACTAGACCTGATATCATGAATGTTGTATGTATTGTTGCAAGATTTCAAGCCGATCCTAAGGAATCTCATATGACTTCTATAAAAATAATTTTCAGATACTTGAAGGGAACAGTTGATTTTGGCCTGTGGTATCCTAAAGATGATGATCTTACTTTAAGTTCCTTTACTGATGTTGATTGGGTAGGATATGTGAATGACAAGAAAAGTACCACTGATGGCACATTTTTCTTGGGAAAGAAGTTGATTTCATGGTTAAGTAAAAATCATAATGCCATTTCTTTGTCTACTACAGAGGCATAATACATTGCTACTGCTAACATTTGCACTCAAGTATTGTGGATGGAATAGATGTTGAAAGATATTAGAGTTATGTATGATGAACCTATTGCTACATTTTGTGATAATTCAAGTGCAATTAACATTTCTAAGAATTCGGTGCTGCATTCAAAGACCAAGCATATATCTATCAACTACCACTTTTTGAGAGACAAGGTGAGTTATAAGGAAGTCAGACTGGAGTATGTGCATACTAAGGAACAAATTGCAGAAATCTTTACTAAGTCATTGCCTAAGGATAATTTTGAGTATCTCAGAGGGAAGTTAGGGGTGATTACCCCTCCTAATCAAAACTAAGATGCAATACATTGCATCAATCTGAGAATTTCACAGTTATATCTTGATTCAGATTGATGTTCTAGTGGTTGCTACTCAAGGGGAGTAGTCCAATGATTCAGATATGTGGTTCAGATCTTGTGTGTATCTTTTTCATTGATGTCAAAGGGGGAGAAGAGTAATGTGAAATAATCTTCAAGAATTAAGGAGGAGAAGAGCAATGTGAAAAACTAGAAATTATGTGAGGAGAAGAAGTCAAAACCTAAGGGAGAAATAGTGCTGAAGTTAGTTGCGTTGATGGTGTTTTTCACATCATGTGTTGCCATCAATGCCAAAGGGGGATATTGTTGGATGTTGTGGTTTTTTTTTTGATATGTGGTTGTCATTAATTCCAACACTATTAGCATTAATTTCTTTAAGACTGTATATGTCAAGGATATTGAGAAAATTGTAATAAAATAAGTTGCAGGTTGTTTGTGAAGTAGTGAAGATCCGTATCATGGAAAGCTCAGTATGTTGATGGTGAGAATTTGGGGATGAAAGGGATTCTTTTTAAGCCTATCTATTTTATCCACCAAAATTTTTAGAGGTGCACATGAAGATTTGAGCAAGCTATGAGTTTTTGTGTTCTAACAGTTATTTTATTACTGTAAATGGTGTTCATGGAAGAAGATAATGTGATTATGAGAATATTAGTTGATGTGTATGTTCTTGTGGTGTTCATGGATGTTTCTAGATCATGTTCTATCTATGTTACACATTCACATTGATTGTTGTGCTCACGATCCATGATTTTCTCTTGTGTGCTCATTTTTTTCATGTTCATGGCCGACAGGTTGATTATAGCATGTTGTGGATCTTCAAGGAAAATTTTTTGAAGGAATTTTGTGTTTGAGGAATTTTTTTTGGGTCTCTAATATGTTGTGTCCGACCTTGGTAGATTCACATTAATAATCTTTATTGTTTTGGGCTAACAGTTTGCATTCATTCTATTATTTTGTTGAAGCCAACATGAAGCGATGTAATTTCTTGTTGTGGATATATATGAGTGATTTTTTTATCTCATTTGACACATGGATGAATGTGAAGTGTGTGAGTGCTATGTGCAAATAAATATTAGATCATTCAAATGTAGAGCAGAGTGTGAAGAAGAGTGAAGAAGTGTTCATGTGCTTAACCAAAACTGTAATTAGGCATTAGGAGATGTTTCTTTCTTAGTTCAATATCTTTAGATGGACTTAACCTAAATTTTTATGTAAGACAGTGAGTCTTCCTTTATATTTGAGCAGTGAGCTCTAGGTAGTGTGCCTGAATGGATGTGCATTCCCCATTTATTCTTCTTATAATTTTAACAAAGTATAAACTTGTGGATTAACCTCCACTATGGTTTTTCCCCTAACAAGGTTTCCATGCAAAAATCTTGGTGTCATGTGTATTTTCGATGTGTTGGTTATTTATGCTTTCATGGTTATTAATCAGATCTAAGAATAAGGGTTAATAAAGTTAATAAATTTGAAATTTTGTGACAACAAATTCACCCCCCTCTCAATTGTCTTCCCTTGTGTTGCCAATAAAACCCTCTACCATCTACCCTAAACCATTAAACTCTCTCCCCTTGAACCGTAAACATTAAACCCTGAAACCCTAAACCCTTAAACTGTCTATCCTCTACCATCTATCCTCAACCTCCCTCTCTCTCTCAACCCTACACCCTCTACCCTTAAACCATAAACCATAACCCCTAAACCCTAAACCCTTTACCCTTAACCCTTAACCCTTAACCCTGGACCCTTAACCCTTAATCCATAAACCTTAAACAATAAACCCTCTACCCTTAACCCTTAACCCTTAACCCTTAACCCTCTACCCTCTACCCTCAACCCTTAAACCCTTAAAACCTCAACCCTCAACACTCTACCCTCTACCCATTGTAGATACCGAAAATTGGTCTAGGCCTGCGAGTACACATTTGATATAATTTTATATAGTCTGTGGTCTTGATTAAATAATGTTTATTATTTAATTAACCTTTCTAACACATATTTCCTCTATTAATTAAATACCCCTTTTAATTAATTCATTATCACCCTTTATTCAACCTGATTAATTAAATAAATCATATTTATTTAACTATGTCGCCAACTACTTAATTCTTCCTTCTTAATTAAATAATTTATTATTTAATTACCCTTTTATCATACCTTTTCTTCTTAATTAAATATTCTTTATTTAATTATTCATTTAACCCCCTTTACCCATAATTAAATATTTATTATTTAATTATTTATATTATCCTTTTCAAAAGTCAATTAAATGAATTATCTTTATTTATTTAATTAAAGTCTCTTATTTTTGAATGTTGAATTAAATTAACATTTAATTCATATTTAATTATTTATGTCACCTTCTTCTATCATTCAGTTATCTAAGTCATTCATTCACCTTCTGACTCTAGATCTATTTTTAGTTCTCTAGTTACCTCCGGATTCAACACCTGATTATCTCTACGAGAAGACTCTCTGTCACAACTAGTCGATTAACTAGTTCTAACTCATGTTTGCATTCAAATGCATTATTCTTTAAGTTATAACTTTGTATTTTACATACAAAGTCTATTTATTCTATTTTTGAAGATTAAGATCTTTAACTCGTGTTCTAACTCACATTCTAACTTAGTCTCTATCCTGCAGTATTTTCTGACTCGTGTTCTAACTCGCATTCTATTTGAGACAAAACTCACATCGCATGGCATTCATCAATCTCGTCTGTCGATCTCTCTTTCAATCTGAGCCGATTGTTTGAAAACCAAAAATCTATAAAATGGCCTGTCATTATCATTATTCCTCCTCCCGAAATCATACACTTTTTAGAAGAAACTTATCTTCGATATTTTGCTTAGACATTCGACGAAGTTATGCTTGCATTCAAACATTGAAATCTGAGGGCAAGAATACTAAAAGGCAAAGTGGAGAAGAGCAATCAAGATAATTCAAAGGAGTGAACGCATATTTGGTGAGAGCTTTCCATTAATTTTTTTAGTTTATTATGTTTACTTATTCGTTCTTTGTTGTTTTGATTTTAGATTATTATTTAGATTAGGATTGACATCGTTTATTCTAGTTACAGATTATCTCATTCATTCGAAGATCATTTTAATCTATGTTTCATTTGGTGAACCTGACATGAACCGCTTCAAAATTCGCACATCTTTTCGTCTTTCCATTTTTTTGTTTTTCTCTTTTTTGTAGGTTTTCATACGACACACCGCATTTGTTCAAAAAAATGACGCATCTGTATCCACAAGCTGCATCTACTAAAAACTGTGATACATCTATCAGTATGAACCGCATTCACCTGTCAACAAAATCCTGAACCGCATCCACCTATCAATATCAAGCCGCATCTATGACTCGAAATGCCGCATCTGCCTGGTAATTCTTTTTCCAGTTTTTGGTAATTTTCGTACATCCATATTTTTATTTTCCCTATTTAGGTTGTTTTGATTTTCACTAATTTTTATTTACAGTTGTGTTAAGGTGGAATAACGTAGTGTTTGTAGGACGAAGCATAGAAGACAATAACAAAACCAAAGACAATATTTTCTACAAGACGAAAGCCGAAGACAAGAACAAAGGACTATTGATCAATTTGCATACAGGACCTAATCCCTTTGTCTTTATTTATTTAGCAATATTTTTGTTTGGAAGATAGATAGCTGTTGTGTGGATTAAAAAGAATTTTTTGTTTCCAGTAGATAGATAACTGTCGTTTGGAATAAAAAGAATCACTGACTACTTTGTCTGGTGCGTTGCACATATTTGTCACCCTTACGATTTAGTATATTGGAGTATCCTCTCCCCTTGCACAATCATGCGATCCTGGGTGTAAGAGAAATGGTTACTAACTCTAGAACCTGGGCCTGTCTTGGTGGGAAAAAGTACTCACCCCAAGACAACTCGGACCGGTAACACACTAAAGCCAAGCGACTTCCACCCAGTATATAAAAATGGATTTTTGGAGAAAGCCCACAAATCACGCACACTATTCTAATGAGATGGATAGAAATGGACACTCACCAACATTGGATAGTGCCCCACAAATAAAATGCCCTTATTAAACACCTTGTTGTAGATTTACCAAAATCCTAACTACTTGTTGGCGCAACAGGGTCGGCCCTGTGAAGCCGTCTTACATTCTTACAGTTTATGTGTGGAAATGAGATGTATGCCATGGGAGTTTCATGGGTATGGTAGCTTGGATTCCCCATATAAGTGAGTGTCGTGGAGAGGAACCAGTGGGGTCAAGCTACTAGTCATTCTCCATAAATATGCATAGCTAGAGAAATCCAAGTATGAACTCAACAAGTATTGTCCAAAAAGCCTAGGTTGTGAATTTTTTTTGAGTCTTAACAGTTCAAAAATACATTGATTTCTATGTTTTTTTCTGCTGTATTCGCCAAAATCTTGATCAACAAACGAAGTCAGTCAGAACAAATTTTGGAAAAATTTCAACTGTCAAAAATTGAGTCGCAAGTGTCAGTTTAAATGCCGCATCTGTCTTAGCAAGTCGCATTTGTTAGGGGAAAAGCCGCATGTGTCTGTCAAAAAATTTAGGGTTATAGGGTCCATATTTATAACCGTATGCTTATTTCTAAACCACATTTTTCATAGGAAAAATCGCAACTATCAAAAACACCACATGCACAATCATAAACTGCAACTGTTAGGTGAACCACATTTGACTATCAACACAAAACTTCGAAAAACTGTAAATTGAGTCTGAAACATCATTGTCACTATTTTCTTCTGGTTCTTAAGAACAACCTTGGACAAAAACTGTTAATTTTTTCTCAAAAACCTTGCATCATTAGGTGTCATATACGTCTTAGTCACAGTAAATGTCTTAGTCATAGTCATCCTAAGTTGCATGCATATAGATACTTCCTAGGAAATTGCATATCACAGAATAGATAACTTTCCTCGTGATTGGAAACGTTCATGTTTCGATTTGTCACAATCATTGAACCTAGTCACTTTAGTCCCATTTAGTGGATCTTTTCAGCTCAACAATCTAGTTTGGAAAATTCACCTTGTCAATTGTCCTTGTCATACAATCAGGTTCCTTGGTCAAATACAAATCATTGCATGCATTTATTCCATAGGTGGTAGGTTATACCCATCTCAGACTCATTTATCGTCATAGTCTACTCAATATTTTGCATATTGTCCGTCCTATCATACGTCATTTTAGTATACGTCCTTTTTTTAGAAATCATTGTAGCAACATCATTTACTGTCAAAAAAAATCCAAAAACATAGAAATAGGTCATATCAATTTTTAGACGTAGTCTACATTATCCCATTTTTGAGTAACTTTTTCATGGTCAAAACAAGGTCTAAAAAGAAACATAAAGCAATGATAGACCCTAGCAAATTCATCAATCCATTCGGCAATCAACCATCGGGAAGTAAAAGATCGCACAAACCTTTGCTTGAATAACACGTCACTAGAGACACACATGGACAAATTTACATTCAAGACATAGATGCAGCAGTACAAGATCATGAATTTGCATCCTTTATGGATGAATGTTTGGCAAATGATCCCCAATGATATCTAGCAAATTTTCTAGCAGAAGGTGCCAAACTACCCATAGGATTTGATATTCAGAATTTGCAAACACCGCTAATTCAACCAACACAAACTGTCACGTCAAGTGTTTCTATTCCCCAAATTACCACAGCGATACCAACTAGCGTATCTACTCAAACATCATCAATTATAAGCACAATCCCTTTCAATGTAACACAGGGTTTACAATTTACTGCGGGAGCAACTTCCTCTAACCCCTTTGGCACCAACACAACTGGTAAGAGATCCAAAGTTGGCGGGAATATACCTATACCAAATCAGACCATTCAGATAGGCAATATTCCTATACCAAATTAGACCATTCAAACAAGCAATATTCCTATACCAAATCAGACCATTCAGACAGGGAATATTCCTACACCAAACCAGAACATTCTAATAGGATTTATTCCCTCACCAAATCACAACCCATCATAGAACATGGCATATCAAAACACCTACATTGATCCAAACAACGCAAATACCATGTCCTTGACGCAAGTAGATGTCCTTCAAAACCAAATGCAAACTCTTCAACAACAGATGGACAACATTTCTATGTCAGGCAAATGAACTATCTCAGTGCAAGACCTATGTCCATGTCCATTTGACAAAGCGCTTTATATGACACCTTTCCCCCATGGATACATTATACCGATTTTGCCTAAGTATAATGGGAGAAAGAATCCTTTGGAACACATTAGAGAATTCTCAATTTCATGCATGGACATATTGTATGACCCCACATACCTGATGAGACTATTTCCATGAACCCTTGTCGGGATAGGGCTGGAATGGTTTTCTAAATTACCATATGGCATACGATCCTAGGGCGAATTAGCTGAGAAGTTTGTCAAACACTTTGCCTTTAACATAGACAATGAAGTAACAATAGCAACCTTGTGTCACACAACACAAGAAGATGACAAAACTTTCACCACTTTCTTCCAGAGATGGATAAGTCTTGCTAGCAGATGTCCAGTTGAAATACCAGAAAAGCAAAAGGTCATGATATTCTTAGAAAACATCAACCCAAAACTACGAAGTGATTTAAGGGTACACTGTTGTACTTCATTCCTAGACTTGGTACAAAATGGCATCATCCTTGAAAAAGGCCTTATAGATAAAGGAGAAATTAAGGTACCAAGTAGAAATCCGGTTTTCCAACATCAGAACGCACCGAACGATAGAAATAAATTCTGGTCTAGAAACAAAAATGTTACAAATTATGGTATTGTTGATGCCAAAAACATACATACGGGGCCAGTTATCACACTTAGAGGTTACAAATCCAATCAAAACATGATGAATAGTCTAGATCAAACTGCCAATTATGTCCAAAATTCACAACAACAAAGACCACAAAGGAGATTTCCTACACGTAAATTTACACCTTTGGGACAACCAATCGAAATAATTTTCAAAGAGTTGATTAAGCATAATCTCATCAAACCTTTGGAACCAAGAGAGTATTATCCTAGATAGTTCAAACCTTCATGGTGGGACGATAACTCTTTTTGTGACTATCATCAAACCAAAGGACACAATCTACAACAATGTCGCCAACTGAAGAATATTATACAAGACTTTGTTGAAAATAGAACCATAGAGGTCGATGGGCAGAAAAATACCAAGAACAATGATCATAAGGTCTTCACGGACCCGTTACATGACCACACGAAAGGAAAAGCCTCTAGTTTGGGACCCAAGAATAATCCATCAACCAATTATACCAATACCAAGTATGACTATGGTAAAGGAACGATCATAAATCACCTCCGAGCCACAAATGAGAACGCCAATACCATCATCATTAAGAAGCATCCAGAATGTAATCTAAACACGCGCAAAACTAAGATTACTATTCTAGGTCCTTCTTCTAAGCCACCTACACAAACTTACAAATTTAAGTACAACCTTCTTGATCAATTGAGTAAAACCCCCATGCAAATCTCTATCGTGGAATTGTTGACTTTATCACCTAAGCATCGAGCCATCCTTGACAAATATCTACAGAATACAACTGTCCCTACAGACTTAGATGTCAATCATTTGGAAGAAATAATGGGATATTTGACCAACTCGCATCATGCCACATTTTCCCAACAAGATTTCTCAACTGAAAATTCTGATCATAATGACCCCTTACATCTTGAAGTCTTAGTCCATCAAACCAAAGTCTAACGAGTCTTGGTAGATGGAGGAGTAGGTTTGAACCTATGTACCCTAAAATTGGTTAAGGCATTAGGATTCTCAGAAGACTGCGTAGACACTTCTAAGAGCATAGTCATCAAGGCTTATGATGATGAGGAATGATTATCCAAAGGAGTTGTCATACTCCCTATCAGAATTGGCCCAACAATCATGAACACTAGCTTCCAAGTCTTGGATCTCACCCTTCTATACAACTTGTTGTTAGGTAGACCTTGGATAGATGCAATGAAAGTTGTACCTTCAACATATCACCAAAGTCTTAAGTTCTCATATAATGGCACAAAGATCACGATTGATGGTGATCCAGATCCTTTTCAATATTGTACAAGCCTAAGGGAAATTTTCCAATGAGAAGTACCAATTAACCAAGAAGCTTCCTCATCCACTTTATCCCTATACGTTGACCCATCACATCTTACTAAGTCCATTTCATTCAAACCACCATCAACCACTCCTAAGCTCGAGATCCAAGAAAAGGGCTATGGCGAATATCATATAAAGGCGTCATACTATGTCAGTCAACTAATTCGACCTAAGGCATATGGCTTACCCATGGCAGATAGAAGACACTCAGTAGTCACATTCTGTGTTCCCCCTACAATGACATTGACCAAATGGGGAGAGTTAAGTGAATAAATTGTGGATCAAGGTGATATTAATTCTTGGTTGTATCAAGAAGACAATGCATACCCCTCCCCGTCTATTCAAATAGCTAAGGACCAATATAGAAAAGGCTTTAAAATAATGCAAAACGAAGGCTATGATGGGCACAGTGGGTTAGGACTACATCAAAATGGAAGGACGAAAGCGATCACTATCTCACCACGATCAAAATATCTAGGGCTAGGGTTTCAACAGCTTAGAATTGGGTTTCCTGGTACTTCATCACCATTTCAAGAGTAAGTGAGTGCTTACACAGGCATCAAGATATCTCATGAACCACTTCCCCTGGTTTATGACAAACCTCCAGTTTATGATGAATCCCCTAACTCAAGTGATTGTGAATGGGATTCCCTTTCCTCTACCAGCACCATGAACATAGATGCCCTATTTGGAGAATTGGACCTAAAGATAAAACCTGTACCAAAACCATCTAGTCCCCGTCATAGGAAAAACTTGTCTTGAGAAGAATGGAAAAATAAATATTATTGGGAAACCCTTGATCATGTATCTTGGGCACCTGAAAAACCATCTTCTGACGATTCGTCCCTTACAATAGTCCCACATCAGAGTTTACCTACCCCTAGGAAGAAGAACAAGAAGGAGTTGGTCCAAAACTTCTGTGACCATGTCAAACACTCTATACTTACCTTGTCAATAGCTACCTTTAAAAACTCCAATGATGACATGCCCCTTATATATCCCAAACTTATCACCTGGGATCAACAAGGTACACCTATCATAGATACATTCGAGAATGACGAAGCAATTGTTGAGTTCATGGGACTTAGAGAAGGCATACCACTAGGGGATCATAAAGCAGGTTTTACCATAGACTTGGATGACAAATCATATTTTGGGGAGTCTATTTACACCTCTAGTTGGAAAAATGAGAATAAAAAGAATAAAGACATTGAAAAGAAAAATGATGAGTCCCTAGGTGAAAACCGAAAGGTGCCTTTGGACAAGGAAAAAGTCAAAATAAAGGACATATTCGAGGGCAAAAACCTCTCAGAGGCACCCAAGGATAGAGGTTTAAATATTCTCCTCATTGAATAGGAAAAGTCGCCGATGCTAGTAGAAGAGTCTGTTGAAGTCAACATAGGCACAAAAGAGAATCCTCAAAAGGTATATTTTGCAGCTTCTTTAATAGAGACAAAAAAACCTGAGTTTAAAGACTTCTTCACAAAGAGACAGATAAACTTTGCATGGTCATATGCTGACATGCCTGGGCTGGATCCAGACCTAATATTACACCATTTACCACTACAGCCAGGTATTAAGCCAGTCAAATAGAAGTTAAGGAAAATGCATCTGCAAATTGCTCTATTGGTCAAGGGAAAACTTAAGAAACTCTTGGATGTAGGATTCATAAGGACGATAGACTATGCAGATTGGATATCAAATCTTGTACCAGTGACTAAACCAATTGGGGGAATTCACATTTGTACAAACTTTAGAGACATCAATAAGGCATGTCCTAAGGATGACTTCCCTTTGTCGAACGTTGACATGATAGTAGATCTTACAGCAGGATACGAGATGCTATCCCTCGTGGATGGTTTCTATGGATATAACCAAATTAAAATAGTAGTTGAATACCAACACAAGACAAATTTCATGTGTCCATGGGGCACATACTATTGGAATGTTATGCCATTTGGCCTTAAGAATGCAAGAGCTACCTATCAACGAGCAATGACTACGATTTTCCATGACTTTGTATATACTCTCATGGAAGATTATGTAGATGACATTATAGCTAAATTAGAAACAAGGGAAGATCATTTGAAGGTTCTAGACAAGATATTCCAGAGGCTAGAGAATTACGTCACGCTAAATCCGAAGAAGTGTGTCTTTGGAGTGAAATCATGGAAACTGTTAGGGTATATCATTTCCTGAAGAGGCATTGAAGTAGATCCAGAGAAGGTAAGAGCCATCATAGAAATGCCTCCTCCAATCAGCATTGGTCAACTTAGAACACTACAAGGAAGACTACAGTCCATTAGGTGTTTCATATTACAACTGGCAGATAAAATACACCCATTTCAACATCTACTCACGAAAGGCGTACCATTTGTGTGGACAACTAAATTGCAAGAAGCCTTCCAACAAATCAAGGACTATTTTCTCACTCCACCAGTTTTACTGCCACCTACAGAGGGAAAACCATTGATACTATACATTTCAGCAACTCATTCGACATTCGGGGCTCTTCTCGCACAAAACGATGATCAAGGTCATGAGAGAGCAGTTCATTACATCAGTCATACCTTAGTAGGCTATGAATTGAATTACAACAACATAGAATGTTCCTGTCTTGTGGTAGTCTTTGCTACCCAAAAACTTTGGCACTATATGCTCAATCACTAAACAATGTTGGTTGCAAAGATTGATCCACTCAAATACCTCCTAAGTACGGTAACATTAACAGGTCGATTGGCTAAATGGGTTATGATACTTAGTGAGTATGACATCCAATATGTCGAGAGGAAGGCTATAAAAGGACAGGTGATTATAGATCAGTTAGCTGATGCACCTATAAAAGCAGACCATCCTTTAGTGGTAGATTTTCCTGATGAATTTCTCTTCAACATTGATAGTAAGACTGAATGGAAACTGTACTTTGATGGGTCACATACAAATCATGGTTCAGGAGCCGGTATCTTATTTGTTACACCTCAAGGCGATACCATTCCTAAATCATTCAGGATTGCTTTCCCTTGTACCAACAACATAGCAGAGTATGAAGCCTTAGTGATAGGGTTAAAAATGGTAGCTCAGTGGAAGATTAAGAGTCTACATGTTTTTGGCGATTCTCAGCTAGTAATCCGATAGGTAAATGATGATTATGAGACTAAGGATGAGAAACTTGCCCCTTACAAGCATATGGCTGATAGTTTCAAGCAGTATTTCAATGAAATTACTTTTCAACAAATACCATGTATCTAGAATAGAGCTACAAATGCTATGGCAACCGTGGGTTCCTTATTGGATATTTCGAGTAACATGCCTAAGTTTGAGTTTCTGGTTGAACAACTATTGGTCCCCGCCTATGATGTCCCCGATACTGCGATGGTGTGTACCATTGTTGGTCCTACGTCTCCTTGGTATAAAGACATATTTGACTATCTAACTGACCAAACCTTACCTCTAGACTTGTCCAATAACCAACGTCGAACCTTCGTCCATAAGTCAGCTAAGTACACCATCATTGGAGAAACCCTATATAGACATACCTTAGATAATGCCCTAATGAGATGTCGTGATGCTGAAGAAACACAAGCAACTTTGCGAGCGGTACACGACGGTATATACGGATCTCATTCGAGTGGTCCTACTTTAGCCCATAAGATTATGAGACTAGGTTATTATTGGCCTACATTGGAGAAAGACTCATATATCTTTGTAAAGAAATGTAGACAGTGTTAGATACATGGAGATTTGATAAGAGCACCAACACAAGAGCTTCGTCTGATTACATCACCATGGCCCTTTGCCCAATGGGGACTTGACCTCATAGGTAAGATACACCCTCCATCATCCACTGACCATAAATTCATCATAACCACTACCGAATACTTCACCAAATGGATTGAAGCTATTCCCATGACCTACATCACCGACATGCAAATATCTAAGTTTATCCTAAACTATATCATTTATCGGTATGGTGTACCCCAATCCATAATCACAGACAATGGTCATCCATTCAAAAACCAAGAAGTAGGCCATTTATGTGAAGAGTTCCATATCAAACATCATTTCTCCACCCCATATTACCTACAAGATAATGGCCAAGCTGAGGCATCTAATAAAACCATTGTTAGAATCCTGAAGAAGACTGTCAATGACGTTGGTCATGACTGGCACCTATAGCTTAATCCTACCTTATGGGCTTACCGCACAAGCATCCGTACTCCCACTGGCACCACTCCATATTCCCTTGTATTCAGGTTTGAAGCTATCTTACCTATTAAGGTTGAAATACCTTCCCTGAGGGTATCCTTGAAAGGTCACATTGAAGATAAAGAATCAAGTGTATCTAGGTTACAAGAGCTAGAATTATTGGATGAACGAAGACAGAAAGTACTAGATCATTTGCAAGCATATCAGAATCGTCTTCATCATAGATACAATAGGAAGGTTCTCAATAGACACTTTGACATTGGTGACCTCGTTTTAATGGAGAATCCTAAGAATCAAGCTGAACGAGAAAAACTAGGTAAGTTTGAACCTAACTGGTTAGGGCCCTATATTGTCACAAAGGCTTTTGGATCAAGAGTGTACCAACTCTCTACTCCTGAAGGAGAGCCGCTTTTGTCACCTATCAACAGGCTTCATCTATAGAGGTTCGATGCTTAGCTTTTGAGAATCCATGTCTTAATCTAGAAAATAAAGAAAATTTGGAAAAACAAAAAAAATGGTTACTTTGATGAAAACCTGGCAAACAGGCGTCTTTGTAACACCAAAAAAAGTAATTAGAAAATAAAAAAAGAAGAGAAATAAATCCGTCCAATAGTGAAAACTGCTTCGGTGGCACTATGGATAAGTACCATAATGAAAACCTGGAAAACAGGCGCCATGTGTAGTCAAGCTCGCTCTTTTGTCTACCATCATTGCATTCAGACCTTTTCACCATCACTCATAATAATTGGTTGTCTTATCCATTGCTTGGAACGATTGACATATAACGTCCATTCCATCACATTCCCCACTCCATTTTGCAAGTCTTATTCCCGACTGGGGGAAAATCCTTGTTCTATGCCCTGACACCTTGTACATAACATTTCACAATTGAAAATGTCCTGAAAAATCCCAAAAACATTAGAAAACTTCAAAAATCCAAAAAAAATCAAAACATGTCAGAAAATACCAAAAATAGAGTCAAGTCAGTCATGTTCAGTTAGTCATAGTCGCACTATGTTTCCCTTGTGACTGAGACATATGCAAGGTCATCAATCGATGTGCCCCCGAGGCATTAGCTCTATCAGTCTAGGTTTGTCATGTATCACACATTTAAATCATGACTCTTTGTACATTCAAAGGCATTGGTCATGTTGAACTATGAGGTCTCTGTGTGTACAACATAGGCAAGGCTAATCAATTGATGAGCTCCTAAGACCACACTAGGTTAGTCCAATAGGGTTCATTCACAATCACTATCACACAAGTTGCATATCATAGTTTAGGGTATCATCTGTCATACACTGTCTACACACACTTTTTAGCAGTCAATAATCAAAACAAGTCATGCATCAACAAGGCAAAATATCTCAAAGTCAGCATGTCAATATCAAACACATTGTCAAAGCGATCAACCTATGTCTTAAGCAAGATATATGTTTCTTGTCAACAAACACCATCAAATTGTCATAGTCTGATGTAGCTTGTCACTTCAATGTCATCAGGCTCCAACGTCTTATATGACACTTGTCTTTCTGAAACCAGGCTTTGTCATGGCTTATACAGAAGTCACTAGGTTGAAACCAGACTCAAACATCTTATGCGGTATGTGTCATTTTCTCACATTACGCTATGTCAAACATCAACAATCAAACAATCCCACAAGATCAAGTTTTGGTGAAAATTTTTATTTGGCTTTATGACTTTATATCTTACTTTGTCTTATCTTTATATCGATTTGTGAATTAGTCCAGTTACTAGCTTTCTCAAGGATGTCCCTTGAAGGATTTAGAGAAGCAAGGATGTCTCGGGACTCTTTTTCTTTGGCTGCTATCTGTCAACTGTATTTTAAACATTGGTTTTTGAGTCATGTTACTAGTTTCCTCAAGGATGTCCTATCAAGGATTTAGAGGAGCAATGACGTCTCATGACCCATCTTTATTTGTCTGATGTCTGTGGTTTGTCTAGACAAAATGAATGGGGCAATTTTGTCCTTAGTATGAGTTGAGACATTCCTTGTCTGTGACTGTCTGTTTTTCACAGATGGATGACTTTGTACATTATGGTCTATCTCATATCATAGTGTGTATTATCCATTTGTGTCATGTCCCACCCAATGATGATAACAAGCAAGCATAGCATATTTTGGTAATATATCGAAGATTATATCTTTTTCTCAATCAGTCAACCTTAATTATTTCTTACTAAAATTCTAAATTCATTTCGTGCTAACATTTCTCTTCTTTGACATAATGATAAAGTCCTGTGACACAATAAAAACATTAGATAATCTGCATTTGCATACATTCTATAAGCATTTCATATTGTTGCATTGTATTTAAAACATATAGATAGTAACATTAACATCTTCACTACATACATTCGAAATCATGACATTATAGGCATTTCATCATCATAAGATACATAATGTAAATATTGCATGTACATATCACCATCACATATAAATAAGCATCATATAGAACATTTGCATCCATTATCATTATCATTAAGACATCCATAACATCATAAAATGCATAACTCATAACATGTAGAAACATTCATTCATAACACATGTACATACATCATCTAGGAAACATAATCATGTAGAAATAATGTATCATCCATAGAATAGCATTGCATATCATATAGAAGCTACCAAAATCATATATATATCACTCAAAATAGTGTGTCACAGTATAATGTCAGAATGTATCCATAAATAACACACGAGCTCGCAGGCTCTTTGATCAAAATACAAATGTCTACATGTATAAATAACTGTCATTGTGTCCCACTACCACTGTTGTCACGTGGTGAAGGTGGTGGAAAAATCCTCGAAGGTGATTCGTGAGGTGGAAGGCCTCTCATACGGACCTGCCCTCGGTGGTCCTACCACACCCTATGTACTCTATGTCCTGGTGTGACTCCTGTTGTGTCACCTCTGACTGAGCACCTCTAAAAATCTAGGAGCTAGTCTCTCTGTTGGCACAACTGCCTCATATAAGTCCCTATAGTAGGTAGCTCTCTCAACTGATTAGACTAACTCCCTTACCATGCCATCAGATGAAGACCCACTGCAAAGGAATCTAACCTCTGTGAACTACTGCTATATCTCTTGTGTCTGAGCTACAACCTGATCCCTCTCCATGAGTGCACTGTCCCTCTCTGCATGTCCACTGTCTCTCTCTCTGCATAGGCACTGTCTCTCTCTATCCTCATAGCATCAAAATCTGTTGTCATGAGTCTGATTCTCTCCTCCAAAGCCCCCCTATCACCATCCCTAGGAGCATCCTCCTCCTATCTCCCCTCCACAATCCGATCCTTGAGCTCTCTCTTTTGCTCCTCCATTGGTACCTCATCCTCAACATCATCCTCCCCATATCCTGCCAAAATACCCAAAGAGTCTATAGCCATATCCATATCTACATCCTCTGCAACATCCTCTACTCCAATATCCACCTCTGCATGCTCCTCTACAACTTCCTCCTTGGCAGCATGCTCATCCCCAGCCTGTACATTTGCTCCACCTCCGATGTCCAACATCAGTACATCCTCAACCGCTGCCTCATAGATAGGTGAAAGTCTACCTACCCGGCCCCCTCTTTGTCCTCTCCATCCTCGCCTGCCATCTCTAACATCATCACCTCTCCCTCCAAATCTACCAACTCTGGCACCTCCACCTCTCCGCCATCCTCTAGGTCCTATGCCTTGTCTCTCAATAGGTGCCCGCTGATCCAGATCTGTGTAAGGAACATGTCGATGCTCTACCCACCATGCATCATACGCAACTGTCATCCCTAGGTCTGCTACTCCATCTCTTCAACCCCACTGTACTAGATGTAATGCCCTGTATCTTTGCCTCTGCGGTAGTGACAGGAATCATGGGTCCCCAATATGGAACCTCTCTAGATGAACAAGCAAACTCTTCTCTACTCTGAGGCTCATCTTGAACCTCCCCGAACTGTCTCAGAACTCTATCTGGCAAGTGTCTCTCAATGATGTGTACACTCGAAATAGTCCTCCCAATAAGGTACCAAGTCTATCTGCAAAATACCAAATGTATCTCCTCATCCGACCACTCCTCACAATCCATGTACAGTCTCCATGTGAACTGATCCAGAATATCCAGTGCATGTCTCCAAAATCCAGTGTCTCCAACATGAGTCCGAGTGATGTGTCCTGTATACCGGAACACATATAGGAATCTCTCCCATTGCTCTACAGTAACTGGTAGATGAAAAATGGCTATCCTCTCCCAAGCCCACACCATCAGTAGAGTAGTCCCAAACTCAGTGATTGTCCGTCTCTGTAAGCAATATCATGTAGGTGAAAATATAACATCCCTAGTAAACAAGGACCCCAAGCATACCTGGCCTCACTCTCCAGCATACCAACCAACATCGCACCCCATCCAACTAGAAAACCATGACCCCGTCGGTCTGGAAGAACTATCCCCCCTATCAATGTACACAATATGCAGTCAATCCTGTCATATTTATGCCCTAATACTGGCCATCTGATCTCATAATGCTCGATGTCGAGCCTGCTGATATCATCCACTTGATAGAATCTCGCCAACTCAGTCAATCCATGCTGGGTATCATACATCACCCACTCTCCTCTAATTGGAAGTCTCAATATCATGTACACATCCTCCAATGTGACAGTGGCCTCCCCAGTCGGCAAATGAAATGACGATGTCTCAGAGTGCCATAACTCACATAATGTCGTCAGCATCCCCCTGTTCGCCCGAATAGTGGGCATCGACAGATAGTGACGTAGACCAAGTCTCTATAGAAGTCGTATCTCTGCACTAGTCAACCGATCTCTCAGATCGAATGTGTTAGGACGTGTCTCCCACGTAGATATAGGATCTAGTACAACCTGCATTTAAACCATGATTTCAGAATTTTCAAGTTTTTCTTACAAAATTATTTCAAAAATTTTACCAGCCAAATGCAGCTCACTTTCACAGATGTGGTGCATTTTTTCAAATGCGTTGCATTACACCTCGTTTGTGGTACATATTACATATGTGTCACATATTTCACACACCCACTTTCAACCTACTGCAAATACGATGAAATAAACCACATGCGGTGCATTTTCTACAGCCTACCTAACTACTACATATGTGTTTCACTAATGCATATGCGGTTCACTACCCTACATGCGACTATTCCTAATGAAGATGCATTGCATAACTATATATGCAGTGCATTATGAATCAAATACGATCATTCCCTAAAAATGCCTAACCTAGCCTAGACGTGTTTTTGCACATGCGTCGTTTCGCAGTCAAATGCGGCGAATACGATGGCATATGCGACGTTCACGATGGACCGCATTTTCTAATTGACTTTTCAACGCCTAGAAACACATGCAAAAATAAATTTTAAAGGTTCATTTTCGGGTACATACCGGCGGTCCTGCGTCGGATGGCTTCCTGAATGTCCGAATCCGATATCCTCGATGCATAGCATAGGGAATAGGTGCCATTTTCGTCCACTATTTAGAGCAAATTCTTAGTTTTTCTAACTCCTCCGGGTGCAAATGAATTAGATTTCAACCTACTTCCTATTTATAGGTAGGGTTTGGGTGGCATTTCTTCATATCTAATCTATTGGCCGCTTAACCTTTGAACTTCAAATGACCCGTACTCATCCGTATCATCTCCAAATTCAATTCCGTCAACTCCATAACATTTCTGACTATCAAATTGACTTATCGGGAATATTTCCTAATTTTTTTGGAATTTTTCAAAATAATTGTCAATTTTCCCGAGGGGGCATACCTTGACCTATTTCATGTTGGGGCACGATCAGGGCATATTTTTCTTTGACACAACACCATACCGACATTGTATCAAAGAGGGGAAAACTGTAGATACCGAAAATTGTTCTAAGCCTGCGAGTACACATTCGATACAATTTTCTATATTCCGTGGTCTTGATTAAATAATGTTTATTATTTAATTAACCTTTCTAACACATATTTCCAATATTAATTGAACACCCCTTTTTAATTAATTTATTAATTCATTATCACCCTTTATTCAACTTGATTAATTAAATAAATCATATTTATTTAATTATGTCGCTAACTAATTAATTCTTCCTTCTTAATTAAATAATTTATTATTTAATTACCCTTTTATCATACCTTTTCTTCTTAATTAAATATTATTTATTTAATTATTCATTTAACCCCCTTTACCCATAATTAAATATTTATTATTTAATTATTTATATTATCCTTTTCAAAAGTCAATTAAATGAATTATCTTTATTTATTTAATTAAAGTCTCTTATTTTCGAATGTTGAATTAGATTAACATTTAATTCATATTTAATTATTTATGTCACCTTCTTCTATCATTCAGTTATCTAAGTCATTCACTCACCTTCTGACTCCAGATCTATTTTTAGTTCTCCAGTTATCTCTGGATTCAACACCTGATTATCTCTACGAGAAGACTCTCTGTCACAACTAGTCGATTAACTAGATCTAACTCCTATTTTCATTCAAATGCATTATTTTTTAAGTTCTAACTTTGTCTTTTATATACAAATTCTATTTCTTCTATTTTTGAAGATTAATATCTTGAACTCGTGTTCTAACTCACGTTCTAACTTAGTCTCTATCCTGCAGTCTTTTCTGACTCGTGTTCTAACTCACGTTCTATCTGAGATAGAACTCACATCGCATGGCATTCATCAATCTCATCCATCGATCTCTCTTTCAATCTGAGTCAATCGTTTGAAAACCCAAAATCTATAAAATGGCCTGTCATTATCATTATTCCTCCTTTCGAAATCATACACTTTTGAGAAGAAACTTATCTTCGATATTTTGCTTAGACATTCGATGAAGTTATGCTTGCCTTCAAACATACAAATCTGAGGGTAAGAATACTGAAAAGGAAAAATAGAGAAGAGCAATCAAGATAATTTGAAGGAGTGAACGCATATTCGGTGAGAGCTTTCCATTCATTTGTTTATTTTATTATGTTTACTTATTCATTTTTTGTTGTTTTGATTTTAGATTATTATTTAGATTAGGATTGACATCGTTTATTCTAGTTGCAGATTATCTCATTCATTTGAAGATCATTTTAATCTATGTTACACCCATAACCCTTAAAACCTTAAACCTTAAACCCTCTACCATTAAATTGTAAATGCTAAACCCTATACCCTAAACCCTAAACCCTAAGCTCTTAAACCCTAAACCCTTAAATTTTCTACCCTCTACCCTTAAATACAATACCCTCTACCCTCAACCCTCAAACCATTTTAAAGCCAACTAAACTCTCTACCCTTATCCCTCAACCCTCAACCCTCAACCCTTAATCCCTAAACCCTTAAACCCTAAACCCTAGATACCCTCTACCCTCAACCCTCAACCCTCTACCCCCAACCCTCAACCCTCAACCCTTAAACTATAAATCCTAAACCCTAAACCCTCTACCCTATACCCTATACCCTTAACCCTAAAATCATCCACCATCTACCCTAAACCCTTAAACTCTCTACCCTTAAACTATAAATTGTAAACCCTAAAACCTAAACCCTTAATGTTGGATGTTGTGGTTATGTTTTATATATGTGGTTGTCATTGATTCAAAACTATTAGCATTAATGTCTTTAAGACTGTATATGTTGAGGATATTGCAAAAATTGTAACATAATAAAATAAGTTGCAGGTTGTCTGTGTAGTAGTGACGATCAGTATGATGGAAATTTCATTATGTTTTCTATGAGAAGTTGTGGATTAAAGCTTTTGTTTTCAATCCTATCTATTTTATCCACCAAAATTTTCAGAGGTGTGCATGAAGATTTGAGCAAGCTATGAGTTTTTGTGTTTTGACAGTTATTCTGTTACTCTAGTTGGTGTTCCTGGAAAAAGATAATGTGATTTTGGTCATCTGAGTTGTTCTGTATATTCAAGTGGTGTTTGTGGATGTTTCTAGATCATGCTCTATCTATGTTGCACATTTTCATTCATTGTTGTGCTCGCGATCCATGATTTTCTCTTGCGTGTTCATATTTTTTCATGTTCATGGTCAACAGGGTGATTAGAGTGTATTGTGGATCTTCGAGGAAAAATATTTGAAGGTGTTTTGTGTTTGGGGACACTATTTTGGGTCTGTACTATGTTTTGGCCAGCCTTGGTATATTCGCATTAATAATCTTTATTATTTTCAGTCGATAGTTTGCATTGACTCTATTATTTTGTTCAAGCCGACATGAAGCAATGTAATTACTTGTTGCAGATATATATGAGTGATTGTTTATCTCATTTGATGAATGTATGATGCAAAGTGTGCAAATTCTATGTGCAAATAAAGATCAGATAATTTGAAGGCAGAGCAAAGTGTGAAGAAGTGTTCATGTCCTTAACCAAAACTATAATCAGGCATTAGCAAATGCTACTCTCTCAGTTTAAATTCTTTAGTTGGATTTAATCTGAATATTTTTATAAGACAGTGATTCTTCCCTTGTATCTGAGCAGTGAGCTCTAGGAAATGTGCCTGAATGCATGTGCATTCCCATTTATTCTTCTTATACTTTTAATAGATTATAAACTTATGGATTAACCTCCACCATGGTTTTTCCCCAAACAAGGTTTCCATGCAAAAATCTTGGTGTTATGTGTATTTTTGATGTGTTTTTGATTTATGCTTTCATGGTTATTAATCAGATATGAGAATAAGGGTTAACAAAGTTAATAAGTTTTAAATTATGTGACAACTGATTCACCTCTCAGTTGTCTACCCTTGTTTTTCCAACACTTAAGCCCTAAACCCTAATCCCTTAAACCCTCTACCCTTAACCCTCTACCCTCAATCCCCCCCTCTCTCTCAACCCTACACCCTCTACCCTTAAACCTTAAGCCGTAATCCCTAAACCCTAAACCCTCTACCCATAACCCTTAACCCTCTACCCTCTACCCTTAACCCTTAAACCCTCTACCCTTAAACTATAAACCATAAACCCTTTACCCTAAGCCCTAAAAACTTAAACCCTAAACCCTTAAACTATCTACCCTCTACCCTTAAAATAAATACCCTCTACCCTCAACCCTTAAACCCTTTCAAACCCAAATAAACTCTCTACCCTAATCCCTCAACCCTCAACCCTTAGTCCCTCAACCCTTAATCCCTCAACCCACTACTCTCTACCGTCAACCCTAAATCCTCTACCCTGAAACCTCAACCCTCAACCCACAACCCTTAAACCATAAACCCTAAACCCTCTACCCTATACCATTCACCTTTAAACCCTCAACCCTCAACCATCTACCCTAAACCCTTAAAACCGCTACCCTTAAACCCTAAACCCTAAACCCTTAAACCCTCTACCATCTACCCTTAACCCTCTACCCTCTACCCTCAACCACCTCTCTCTCTATCAACCCTACACCCTCAACCCTTAAGCTGTAAACCATATTCCCAAAACCCTAAACCCTCTACCCTTAACCCTTAATCACTAAAATTTAAACCCTAAACCCTCTACCCTCCACAATCAACCCTCTACCCTCTACCCTCTATCCTTAACCATTAAACCCTAAACCCTTAAACCCTCTACCGTAAACTATAAACCCTAAACCATATACCCTAAACCCTAAACCCTTAAACTATCTACCTTCTACCCTTAAGCCCAATACCCTCTACCCTCAACCCTTAAACCCTTTTAAACCCAACTAAACTCTTTACCCTAATCCCTCAACCCTCAACTCTTAATCCATTAACCCTTAAACCTTAAACCCTCTACCATCAACCCTCAACCCTCTACCCTCTATCCTTTACCCTCAACCCTCAACCCTTAAACTGTAAATCCTCAACCCTAAACCCTCTACCCTCTACCCTCTACCCTCTACTCTCTACCCGCTACCCTCTACCATTTACCATCTACCCTAAACCCTTAAACCATAAAATGTAAACCCTAAATCCTAAACCCTTAAACCCTAAACCTTAAACCCATAAACCCTCTACCCTCTACCCTCAACCCCCCTCTCTCTCTCAACCCTACACCCTCTACCCTTAAACTGTAAACTATAAACCCTACACCCTGTACCCTTAACCCTTAATACCTAAATCCTAAACCCTAAACCCACTACCCTCTACACTCAATCTTCAACCTTTAAACCCTAAAACCCTCAACCCCCAACCCTCTACCCTTAGCCCTTAAACCCTCTACCCTTAAATTATAAACCCTAAACCCTAAACCCTTAAACTGTCTAGCCTCTATCCTTAAACTATCTACCCTCAATCCTATGCTCTCAATTATCAACCCTCTAACATAAACATTGGATCGTCAACCCTCATCTTTCTTTGCCCCTCCCTCCTCTTCTCTCCTTCTCTCTATCTCACTTCTCCCTCCATCTCTCCCTCCCTCCATTCCTCCCTCTCTATTCTAATTCCTCAACCGTATACCCTCAACCCTTAAACCCTTAAACCCTTAAACTCTCAACCCTCAACCCTCAACCCTCAACCCTCAAACCCTCTATTCTCTACCCTCTACCCTCAAACCTAATCCCCCAACCCTCAACCCTAAGCCCTCAACCATCTTTCTCTTTCTCACTCCCTCTCACTCTCTCTTAAGTCTCTCCCTCCTACCTGAGAGAGGGGGACAAAGAGAGGGAGGGGGAGAGAGATAGAGGGAGTAAGTTAGAGAGAGTGAGAGAGAGACCTGAGAGAGGGAGAGGGGGTTGGAGGGAGAGACTTGAGATAGAGAGGGAGGGAGAGAGAGTGGGAGGGAGATACCTGAGAGAGAGGGAGATAGAGAAGGAGGCAGATAGAGGGAGTGAGAGAGAGAGAGAGGGTGTGGGAGAGAGATAGAGGGAGTGAGTGAGAGAGACAAAGAGAAACATGGAAGAGGGAGAGTGGGTAGGAGGGAGAGACTTCAAAGAGAGGGAGAGGGAGAGAGAGAGTGGGAGAGAGATAGAGGGCATTATAGAGAGAGAGGTGGTGGGAGGGAGATACTTGAGAGAGAGGGAGAGGGAGAGGAAGAGAGATAGGGAGGGAGTGGGAGAGAAATAGTATGAGAGGGAGAGAGGTAGGAGGGAGACTTGACATAGAGAGAGGGGGAGGAGGAGATACTAGAGAGAGAGAGAGGAGGGTGGAAGAGAGAAAAGAAAGAGGGACAAAGATAGAGTTGGAGAGAGATAGAGGGAGTGAGAGAGAGAGAGGAGGGGTAGAGAGAGAGGGAGAGACTTGAGAGAGAGAGAGGGTATGAGGGAGAGTATTGAGAGAGAGCATGGGAGGGATAGACCTGAGAGAGGGAGAGAGATAGAGGGAGTGAGAGAGTGT
This sequence comes from Sequoiadendron giganteum, assembly GCA_007115665.2. Classification (NCBI taxonomy): domain Eukaryota; kingdom Viridiplantae; phylum Streptophyta; class Pinopsida; order Cupressales; family Cupressaceae; genus Sequoiadendron; species Sequoiadendron giganteum. Next base: position 539,323,342 of record CM021105.1, read on the forward strand.
GTGTGTGTGAGAGAGAGAGAGAGAGAGAAGGGGGTAGGGAGATACCTAAGAGAGAGTGAGAGAGAGAGGGAGTGAGAGAGATATAGTGAGTGAGAGAGAGGAAATGGGAGAGAGATATAGGGAGTGAGTGAGAGACCTAAGAGAGGGAGAGGGGGTAGGAGGGAGAGACTTGAGAGAGATATATGGAAAGAGAAAGATAACGACCTCAGAGAGGGAAATGGAGTGAGAGAGATTAAAAGACTAGAGAGGGAGAGTGAGAGAGAGTGAGAAAGGGGGTTGGAGTGAGATAGGTTTATCTAGGTAGGGTGGGAGGGAATGAGACCTAAGAGAGGGGATTGGAGTGAGGGAGAGTAGCCTAGGTAGCATGGGACGGAGTGAGACCTGAGATAGAGATACTTCAGAGGGATAGAGATTTATCTAGTTAGGGTAACAAGGTAGAGAGCATATGAAAGGTAAAACCTCAACTATCCATCTACGATCATAAACTATGCACTCTAAGCATTATCAAAGTGGTCGACCAAAGAGGGGAAAGTAAGATTTTGTTCAAAGGAGGTGATTTGGCAAGCGCCAAATTTGGCGCTCACCAAATGACCTACTTTGGACGTGTTAATTGACAAGATTTTTCAAATTTCCTCCTATTTTCATCTGTGCTCACTATCACATTTACACATCTTTCAATGAAATTTTGTTAAAAAACCATGATGGCATTGACCTCTCTCTTAGCTATCTAATATATATATATATATATATATATATATATATATATATATATATATATATATATTTTTTTTTTTTTTCATTTTGATTTAGTTAAGGTTTTGATCCATAGCTTCTATTGTAAATGCCTCTATTTTTGGTCAAAAATCAACATGTGCTAGTTTTAGGATAGATTTATACTCGTTAATTGAAACATGAAACAAATTACATTTTTTTAAACTAGACTCCATTCTACACATGATTAAAAAAATCATTTTTTGATTAGTTTTCATAAAAATTAGGGGGGATCACGCTCAAATTTCAGCTTTTCAGGATGTGTCCACTTTCAATATTCATAAAATATTATATATTCATTAAAAAAATAATCCGAAAGAATGAGGATAAACTACAAGTTGTTAGCTAATTTCTCACCCTTGAGATTTTTGAAATTCTAAAAAACAAAATTAAAAAGGGGGGAGCCCCTAAGTGCTATGCTATTTTTTTTTTTTTAATAGGACCTGTTTTGCACCCCCCCTATTTGAGACTCTTAATCTTCATTAATTTAAAAAAGAATTAGTAGCTTAGAAACTAGACTCGAAGCACTTCAACTTTTTTTCTTGTTGCATCTTGAAATTTTGAGCGTAACTGTCTTCATTTTCTCATGCAAATCAGATTTTGCTGATTTTAGAAAAAAAGTGGCATCTTAAGAGCCAAAATTGTGTCACGGATCCATGCACTTACCCATCATTACCCTTGACATTACAACCACATTTCCTATCACAATGGGTCATCTTAAATGCTAGGCTATAACCATTTGATTACAAGGTTCGACAATTGGATAATTTCCATTATGGAATTACTTGTAACTTGTTGCAAAAGGCCACATTTAAAGATTTTTAGTATAAGTAGATTTAATTATCTCTACTAAACAACACTCTTGCATGCCACATTCACTATTTTAGATTGTATCCCATATTTTTCTTTGTTTCTTTACTCTATCTCTGAGTATTAATTAGACCTCATTGTTTTACTTTCCTTCTACACCCTATGCCATCCTAGTATTCTTCACTTTCTTTCAAATGACTTGAAACCATATATATCCTCCCTCAACTTTCTACATGATATGTATTAGCCTCAACATGGCACAAAGCTCAAAACCACATGAAACATGCTATCAACTAAAAATAACAAAAATAGAAATTCCAATGGTCTAATGGTGGAGAATCTCTTCATAGCACTATACACCTCTACAATAGTTATCCCAACCTTCCTAAATATTCACCCTTGACGTAAACCCAAAATAATTTAAAACAAAAGTAAATAACCCTAATTGAACAAACAAAAATAAATAACCCTAATTGAACACACTATTGATATGATATGTAGAAAGACATGTCATACTCCAAATTACCAACTTTCACTCATCTAATCAACTTGAATATTTTGTAGAATACAAAGATACTACAAATAAAGCTAGTACAACAATTGTAAAAGGTAATTCCTTAATCTAGTGAAATGCAATAACCAAATACACACAAAAACTGCTGAACTAAACCACAATATTCACTTTCTTAGACATATACAACATTTTCACATATTCACTCAACACAGAGCTGCATCTGCATCTATGTGATGTTTCTTATGTTTTGTGTATATTATTTCTTTTTAAAATGGTTTGATTAAAGACTATTTATTATTTCTAGAAATTTGTTTAGTTCTAATATTTGGCTTCCTTTAATGACCAAGCGATGTATAATAATCAGAATAAACCTGTAATTGAAATTTGTTTGTCCAAGAAAATTATGCAATTTGGTGATGTGGGACATAGTTGACCTGTCTCGAATCAACTTGATTTGTCAAAATTACACAATCAAAAAAAGTTAACCGTGATTTGACATTGACCAATCAATTCCTTTGATGTCGAACTTCATCATTGTGCCAAATAGATTTAAGTGTGCAAAGGGCTATGGAAAAAGGGACCCCGGAACGCAATAGTACTTGAAGAATAATACGCTTAGAACACTAATACTGAAGAAAACAATGTGCTCTACGAAATTTAGCTTTTACTAAAGCACATTCCATTGATTATAATAAGTACTGCTTTTCTCCCCACAAAAGGAATCGACAGGGCCCATCGGAGTGCAATCTAAGCTTAGAATAAATGAGATTACGAACGGTTTGAAGCAAGATTATAATAAGCACTGCTTTACTCCCCAATACAAAATCTAATCGGCACAGCCCATCGAAGTGCAATGTAAGATAGAATAAATGAAATTAAGAACGGTTTGAATCAAAGATTATAATAAGTAAGTATTGCTCTATATATTGTTAATTGTCACTTATTTTGTATTTGTTTTTCAGTCGAACGGTAATGTTTTAATTGCTTTTATACATATTTAGAACCATTTTAACCTATGAACTTTCAGAGCTATGAACAAGAAGCTATACAGAGCTGGTGTGTCAGGACGTGGATATACTGAGTGAAGTTAGTCATGCAGGGAATACTGTTCTCCACATCGCTGCATTTCATGGTAGTAAAAGATTTATACAAAAATTGCTTGAAAATATACCGCCAAAAGTTTCCCTGCCAGCCATGGCTTGCTGGCATGCAGAACGTCCATGGAAACACGCCGTTGCATGAAGCCGCCAGTGGAGGGAAGGCTGACGTAGTACAAATTTTACGTAGTTCAAAGCTGCCTTGGCCGGTCATACGAACATCATTGAAATGTTTGAAAATTAATTGCACCCTACGCCCGTGGAGATGTACACCAGGGAATCTGATGGCCAAACATCATTACACTGAGCCGTCTTAAACAAATAGATAGGTATGCCAAAACTACGGACCCTTAACAAACCTTTTCTTGTAATATGTGTAGCACTACACATATTTATCATAAAAATAATAATACTTTATGGCCTCATATTTTCTGGTCAAAATTTGACAGTACTAGAAATATAAAGATAATAATATTTTTTTGGGCTCATATTTTCTAATCATTTTGTTTGACCCAAACGAAATTGAAGATTTATGGTAATATTTGTAGCACTATCTTATCAAAGATGACATAAAGACTTATTATTAAAAACAAACAAGTTTTTTTTGTATTTAGTAGATAAATTAAGTGGGGTAGCAACTTAAGTGGGTTTAACTTTGCGGGAAACTCTGTGGTTAAGCGTGTTTGAGTTGGAGCAGTACTGGGATGGGTGACCTCCCGGGACGGACAAATGCTTCACCTCTATGAGCATCACCTAGATGCAATGAGTGCGAAGTCGACCATTCATTATCATGAGAGATGGGTTCTTGTGAACCACTACTCATGAATCATGGGTCAATGACTTTGACTCGAAAACTACACGGTTGAATTCTAATAGCAATATCATAATTTGACATGCTGTGGAAAAAACCTCCTACTTATCAATCGATGAGCTAAAGGGGCTCTATAATGAATGGTTCATAAGGCATAACACTTGCTGAAGGGTTTGCAAATGGGGTAGCAACCTAAGTGGGCTTAACCTTGGGGGAAACTCTATGGTTAAGCGCGCTTGAGCTGAAGCAGTACTAGGATGGGTGACCTCTCGGGACGGACCAATGCTTCACCTTTGTGAGCATCACCTAGATGCAATGAGTGTTAAGTGGACCATTCATTATCATGAGAGATGGGTTCTTCTGAACCACTACTCATGAATCATGGGTCAATGAGTTTGACTCGAAAACTACACGGTTGAATCCTGATAGCAATATCACATTTTGACACGTTATGGAAAAAAACCTCCTACTTATCAATTGATGAGCTAAAGGGGCTCTATAATGAACGGTTCATAACGCATAAAACTTGTTGAAGGTTTTGCAAATGGGGTAACAAGCTAAGTGGGCTTAACCTTGAGGGAAACTCTATGGTTAAGCGTGCTTGAGCTGGAGCAGTACTAGGATGGGTGGCCTCTATGGACGGACCAATGCTTCACCTCTGTGAGCATCACCTAGATGCAATGAGTGCTAAGTGGACCATTCATTATCATGAGAGATGGGTTCTTGTGAACCACTACTCATGAATCATGGGTCAATGAGTTTGACTCGAAAACTACACGGTTGAATCTTGATAGCAATATCATAATTTGACACGCTGTGGAAGAAACCTCCTACTTATCAATAGATGAGCTAAAGGGGCTCTATAATGAATGGTTCATAAGGAATAACACTTGCTGAAGGTTTTGCAAATGGGGTAGCAAGCTAAGTGGGCTTAACCTTGGGGGAAATTTTGTGGTTAAGCGCGCTTGAGCTAGAGCAGTACTGGAATGGGTGACCTCCCAGAATGGACCAATGCTTCACCTCTGTGAGCATCACCTAGATGCAATGAGTGCTAAGTGGACCATTCGTTATCATCAGAGATGGGTTCTTGTGAACCACTACTCATGAATCATGGGTCAATGAGTTTGACTCGAAAACTACACGGTTGAATCCTGATAGCAATATCATAATTTGACATGTTGTGGAAGAAACCTCCTACTTGTCAATACATGAGCTAAAGGGGCTCTATAATGAATGGTTCATAAGGCATAACACTTGCTAAAGGTTTTGCAAATGGGGTAGCAAGCTAAGTGGGCTTAACCTTGGGGGAAACTCTGTGGTTAAGCATGCTTGAGCTGGAGCAATATTGGGATGGGTGACCTCCCGGGACACCAATGCCTCACCTTTGTGAGAATCACCTAGATGCAATGAGTGCTAAATGGACCATTCATTATAATGAGAGATGGAATCTTGTGAACCACTACTCATGAATCATGGGTCAATGAGTTTGACTCGAAAACTACATGGTTGAATCCTGATAGCAATGTCATAATTTGACACGTTGTGGAAGAAACCTCCTACTTATCAATTGATGAGCTAAAGGGGCTCTATAATGAATGGTTCATAAGGCATAACACTTGCTAAAGATTTTGCAAATGGGGTAGCAAGCTAAGTGGGCTTAACCTTGGGGAAAACTCTGTGGTTAAGCGTGCTTGAGCTGGAGCAGTACTAGGATGGGTGACCACCCGCGACAGACCAATGCTTAACCTCTGTGAGCATCACCTAGATGCAATGAGTGCCAAGTGGACCATTCATTATCATGAAAGATGGGTTCTTGTGAACAACTACTCATGAATCATGGGTCAATGACTTTGACTCGAAAACTACACGGTTGAATCCTGATAGCAATTTCATAATTTGACATGCTGTGGAAGAAAACCTCCTACTTATCAATTGATGAGCTAAAGGGGCTCTATAATGAATGGTTCATAAGGCATTACACTTGTTGAAGGTTTTGCAAATGGGGTAGCAAGCTAAGTGGGCTTAACCTTGGGGGAAACTCTATGGTTAACCACGCTTGAGCTGGAGCAGTACTGGGATGGGTGACCTCCCAAGACGGACCAATGCTTCAACTCTATGAGCATCACCTAATGCAGTGAGTGCTAAGTGCACCAATCATTATCATGAGAGATGGGTTCTTATGAACCACTACTCATGAATCATGGGTCAATGAGTTTGACTCAAAAACTACATGGTTGAATCCTGATAGCAATATTATAATTTGACACGCTGTGGAAAAAACCTCCTACTTATCAATTGATGAGCTAAAGGGCCTCTATAATGAATGGTTCATAAGGCATAACACTTGCTAGACGTTTTACAAATGGGGTAGCAAGCTAAGTGGGATTAACCTTGGGGGAAACTCTGTGGTTAAGCGCGCTTGAACTGGAGCAATACTGAGATGGGTGACCACCCGGGACATACCAATGCTTCACCTCTATGAGCATCACCTAGATGAAATGAGTGCTAAGTGGACCATTCATTATCATGAAAAATGGGTTTTTGTGAACCACTACACATGAATCATGGGTCAATGAGTTTGACTCGAAAACTACACGATTGAATCCTAATAGCAATATCATAATTTGACACGCTGTGGAAGAAACCTCCTACTTATCATTTCATGAGCTAAAGGGGCTCCATAATGAATGGTTTGTAAGGCATAACACTTGCTGAAGGTTTTGCAAACGGGGTAGCAAGCTAAGTGGGCTTAACTTTAGGGGAAACTCTGTGGTTAAGCGCCTTTGAGCTGGAGTAGTACTGGGATGGGTGACCACCTGGGACAGACCAATGATTCACCTCTATGAGCATCACCTAGATGTAATGAGTGCTAAGTGGACCATTCATTATCATGAAAGATGGGTTCTTGTGAACCACTACTCATGAATCATGGGTCAATGACTTTGACTCGAAACCTACACAGTTGAATCCTGATAGCAATATCATAATTTGACACGCTGTGGAACAAACCTCCTACTTATCAATTGATGAACTAAAGGGGCTCTATAATGAATGGTTCATAAGGCATAACACTTGCTAAAGGTTTTGCAAATTGGGTAGCAAACTAAGTGGGCTTAACCTTGGGCGAAACTCTGTGGTTAAGCGGGCTTGAACTAGAGCAGTACTGGGATGGGTGACCTCCCAGGACAGACCAATGCTTCACCTCTGTGAGCATCACCTTGATGCAATGAGTGCTAAGTGGACCATTCATTATCATGAGAGATGGGTTCTTGTGAACCACTACTCATGAATCATGGGTCAATGAGTTTGACTCAAAAACTACACGGTTGAATCCTGATAGCAATATCATAATTTGACATGCTGTGGAAGAAACCTCCTACTTATCAATTGATGAGCTAAAGGGGCTCTACAATGAATGGTTCATAAGGCATAACGATTGCTGAAGGTTTTGCAAATGGGCTAGCAAGCTAAGTGGGCTTAACCTTGGGGGAAACTCTGTGGTTAAGCGCATTTGAGCTGGAGCAGTACTGGTATGGGTGACCTCCCGGGACAGACCAATGCTTCACCTCTATGAGCATCACCTAGATGCAATGAGTGCTAAGTGGACCATTCATTATCATGAAAGTTGGGTTCTTGTGAACCACTTCTCATGAATCATGGGTCAATGTGTTTGACTACAAAACTACACGGTTGAATCTTGATAGCAATATCATAATTTGACACGTTGTGGAAGAAAACCTCCTACTTATCAATTCATGAGCTAAAGGGACTCTATAATGAATGGTTCATAAGGCATAACACTTGCTCAAGGTTTTGCAAATGGGGTAGCAAGCTAAGTGGGCTTAACCTTGGGGGAAACTCTATGGTTAACCACGCTTGAGCTAGAGCAGTACTGGGATGTGTGACCTCCCGAGACACCAATGCCTCACCTTTGTGAGAATCACCTAGATGCAATGAGTGCTAAGTGGACCATTCATTATCATGAGAGATGGGTTCTTGTGAACCACTACTCATGAATCATGGGTCAATGAGTTTGACTTGAAAACTACTTGGTTGAACCTTAATAGCAATATCATAATTTGACACGTTGTGGAAGAAACCTCCTACTTATCAATTGATGAGCTACAGGGGCTCTATAATGAATGGTTCATAAGGCATAACACTTGCTGAAGGTTTTGCAAATGGGGTAGCAAGCTAAGTGGGTTTAACCTTGGGGGAAACTCTGTGGTTAAGCGCGTTTGAGCTGGAGCAGTACTAGGATTGGTGACCTCCCGGGACGGACCAATGCTCCACCTCTATGAGCATCACCTAGATGCAATGAGTGCTAAGTGGACCACTCATTATCATGAGAGATGGGTTCTTGTGAACCACTACTCATGAATCATGGGTCAATGAGTTTGACTCAAAAGCTACACGGTTCAATCCTGATAGCACTATCATAATTTGACACGCTGTGGAAGAAACCTCCTACTTATCAATTCATGAGCTAAAGGGGCTCTATAATGAATGGTTCATAAGGCACAACACTTGCTGAAGGTTTTGCAAATGCGGTAGGAAGATAAGTGGGCTTAACCTTGGGGGAAACTATGTGGTTAAGCACGTTTGAGCTGGAGCAGTACTGGGATGGGTGACCTCCCGGGACAGACCAATGCTTCACCTCTGTGAGCATCACCTACATGGAAGGAGTGCTAAGAGGACCATTCATTATCATGAGAGATGCGTTCTTGTGAACTACTACTCATGAATCATGGGTCAATGAGTTTCACTCGAAAACTACACGGTTGAATCCTGATAGTAATATCATAATTTGACACATTGTGGAAGAAACCTCCTACTTATCAATTGATGAGCTGAAGGGGCTCTTTAATGAATGGTTCATAACGCATAACACTTGTTGAAGGTTTTGCAAATGGGGTAGCAAGCTAAGTGGGCTTAACCTTGGGGGAAACTTTTTGGTTAAGCACGCTTGAGCTGGAGCAGTACTGGGATGGGTGACTTCCCAGGATGGACCAATGCTTCACCTTTGTGAGCATCACCTAGATGCAATGAGTGCTAAGTGGACCATTCATTATCATGAGAGCTAGGTTCTTATGAACCACTACACATGAATCATGGGTCAATGAGTTTGACTCGAAAACTACATGGTTGAATCCTGATAGCAATATCATAATTTGACATGCTGTGGAAGAAACCTCCTACTTATCAATTGATGAGCTAAAGGGGCTCTATAATGAATGGTTCATGAGGCATAACACTTGCTGAAGGTTTTCAAAACGGGGTAGCAAACAAAGTGGGCTTAACCTTGGGGGAATCTTTGTGGTTAGGCGTGCTTGAGTTGGAGCAATACTGGGATGGGTGACCACCCGAGACAGACCAATGCTTCACCTCTATGAGAATCACCTAGATGCAATGAGTGCTAAGTGGACCATTCATTATAATGAGAGATGGGTTCTTGTGAACCACTACTCATGAATCATGGGTCAATGAATTTGACTCGAAAACTACACAGTTGAATCTTGATAGCAATATCATAATTTGGCACACAGTGGAAGAAACCTCCTACTTATCAATCGATGAGCTAAAGGGGCTCTATAATGAACGGTTCATAAGGCATAACACTTGCTGAAGGTTTTGCAAATGCGGTAGCAAGCTAAGTGGGCTTAACCTTGGGGGAAACTCTGTGGTTAAGCGCGCTTGAGTTGGAGTAGTACGGGGATGGGTGACCTCCCTAGACACCAATGCATCACCTTTGTGTGAATCACCTAGATGCAATGAGTGCTAAGTGGACCATTCATTATAATGAGAGATGGGTTCTTGTGAACCACTACTTGTGAATCATGCGTCAATGAGTGTGACTCGAAAACTACATGGTTGAATCCTGATAGCAATATTATAATTTGACACGCTGTGGAAGAAACCTCCTACTTATGAATTCATGAGCTAAAGGGGCTCTATAATGAATGGTTCATAAGGCATAACACTTGCTGAAGGTTTTGCGAATGGGGCAGCAAACTAAGAGGGCTTAACCTTGGGGGAAACTCTGTGGTTAAGCGCGCTTGAGCTGGAGCAGTACTGGGATGGCTGACCACCCGGGACAGACGAATGCTTCACCTCTGTGAGAATCACCTAGATGCAATGAGTGCTAAGTGGACCATTCATTATGATGAGAGATGGGTTCTTGTGAACCACTACTCATGAATCATGGGTCAATAAATTTGACTCGAAAACTACACGGTTGAATCTTGATAGCAATATCATAATTTGGAACGCTATGGAAGAAACCTCCTACTTATCAATCGATGAGCTAAAGGGGCTCTATAATGAATGGTTCATAAGGCATAACACTTGCTGAAGGTTTTCCAAACGGGGTAGTAAGGCAGGTGGGCTTAACCTTGGGGGAAACTGTATGGTTAAGCGCGTTTGACTTGGAGTAGTACTGGGATGGGTGACCACTCAAGACAGACCAAGGCTTCACCTCTGTGTGAATAACCTAGATGCAATGATTGCTAAGTGGACCATTCATTATCATGAGAGATGGGTTCTTGTGAACCACTACTCATGAATCATGGGTCAATGAATTTGACTCGAAAACTACACGGTTGAATCTTGATAGCAATATCATAATTTGGCATGCTGTGGAAGAAACCTCCTACTTATCAATCGATGAGGTAAAGGGGCTCTATAATGAATGGTTCATAAGGCATAACACTTGCTGAAGGTTTAACCTTGGGGGAAACTCTGTCTTTAAGCTCGCTTGGGCTGGAGCAGTACTAGGATGGGTGACATCACGGGACACCAATGCCTCACCTTTGTGAGAATCACCTAGATGCAATGAGTGCTAAGTGGACCATTCATTATAATGAGAGATGGGTTCTTGTGAACCACTACTGATGAATCATGGGTCAATGAGTTTGACTCGAAAACTACATGGTTTAACCCTGATAGCAATATTATAATTTGACACGTTGTGGAAGAAACCTCCTACTTATCAATTGATGAGCTAAAGGGGCTCTATAATGAATGGTTCATAAGGCATAACACTTGCTGAAGGTTTTGCGAATGCGGTAGCAAGCTAAGTGGGCTTAACCTTTGGAGAAACTCTGTGGTTAAGCATGCTTCAGCTGGAGCAGTACTGGGATGGGTGACCTCCAAGAATGGACCAATGCTTCACCTCTATCAGCATCGCCTAGATGCAATGAGTGCTAAGTGGACCACTCATTATCATGAGAGATGGGTTCTTGTGAACCACTACTCATGAAACATGGGTCAATGAGTTTGACTCAAAAACTACACGGTTGAATACTGATAGCAATAACATATTTTGACATGCTGCGGAAGAAACCTCCTACTTATTAATTGATGAGCTAAAGGGGCTCTATAATGAATTGTTCATAAGGCATAACACTTGCTGAAGGTTTTGCAAATGGGGTAGCAAGCTAAGTGGGCTTAACCTTGGGGGAAACTCTATGGTTAAGCGCGTTTGAGTTGGAGCAGTACTCGGATGGGTGACCACGCGGGATAGACCAATGCTTCACCTCTATGAGCATCGCCTACATGCAATGAGTGCTAAGTGGACCATTCATTATCATGAGAGATGGCTTCTTGTGAACCACTACTCATGAATCATGGGTCAATGAATTTGACTCGAAAACTACATGATTGAATCCTGATAGCAATATCATAATTTGACACGTTGTGGAAGAAAACCTCCTACTTATCAATTCATGAGCTAAAGGGGCTCTATAATGAATGGTTCATAAGGCATAACACTTGCTGAAGGTTTTGCAAATGGGGTAGCAACCTAAGTGGGCTTAACCTTGGTGGAAACTCTTTGGTTAAGCGCGCTTGAGCTAGAGCAGTACTGGGATGGGTAACCTCCCGGGACACCAATGCCTCACCTTTGTGAGAATCACCTAGATGAAATGAGTGTTAAGTGGACCATTCATTATCATGAGAGATGGGTTCTTGTGAACCACGACTCATGAATCATGGGTCAATGAGTTTGACTTGAAAACTACTTTGTTGAACCCTGATAGCAATATCATAATTTGATGAGCTAAAGGGGCTCTATAATGAATGGTTCATAAGGCATAACACTTTTTGAAGGTTTTGCAAATGGGGTAGCAAGCTAAGTTGGTTTAACCTTGGGGGAAACTCTGTGGTTAAGCGCGTTTGAGCTGGAGTAGTACTAGGATGGGTGACCTCCCGGGATGGACCAATGCTTCACCTCTATGAGCATCACCTAGATGCAATGAGTGCTAAGTGGACCACTCATTATCATGAGAGATGGGTTCTTGTGAACTACTACTCATGAATCATGGGTCAATGAGTTTGACTCAAAATCTACACAGTTTAATCCTGATAGCACTATCATAATTTGACATGCTATGGAAGAAACCTTGTACTTATCAATTGAAGAGCTAAAGGGGCTCTACAATGAATGGTTCATAAGGTATAACACTTGTTGAAGGTTTTGGAAATGGGGTAGCAAGATAAGTGGCCTTAACCTTGGGGGAAACTCTTTGGTTAAGCGCGTTTGAGCTGGAGCAGTACTGGGATGGGTGACCTCCCGGGACAGACCAATGCTTCACCTCTATGAGCATCACCTACATGGAATGAGTGCTAAGAGGACCATTCATTATCATGACAGACGCGTTCTTGTGAACCACTACTCATGAATCATGGGTCAATGACTTTGACTTGAAAACTACACGGTTGAATCTTGATAGCAATATCATAATTTGGCACGCTGTGGAAGAAACCTGCTACTTATCAATCGATGAGCTAAAGGTGCTCTATAATGAATGGTTAGTAAGGCATAACACTTGCTGAAGAATTTGCAAATGGGGTAACAAGCTAAGTGGGTTTAAGCTTGGGGGAAACTCTGTGGTTAAGCGCGTTTGAGATGGAGCAGTACTAGGATGGGTGACCTCCCAGGACGGACCAATGCTTCACCTCTATGAGCATCACCTAGATGCAATGAGTGCTAAGTGGACCACTCATTATCATGAGAGATGGGTTCTTGTGAACCACTACTCATTAATCATGGGTCAATGAGTTTGAATAAAAAGCTACATGGTTAATTCCTGATAGCAATATTATAATTTGACACGCTGTGGAAGAAACCTCCTACTTATCAATTGATGAGCTAAAGGGGCTCTATAGTGAATTGTTCATAAGGCATAACACTCGTTGAAGGTTTTGCAAATGGGGTAGCAAACTAAGTGGGCTTAACCTTGGGGGAAACTCTATGGTTAAGTGCGCTTGAGTTGGAGAACTACTGGGATGGGTGACCTCCCGGGATGGACCAATGCTTCACCTCTATGAGCATCACCTACATGCAATGAGTGCTAAGTGGACTAGTCATTATCATGAGAGATGGGTTTTTGTGAACCACTACTCATGAATCATGGGTCAATGAGTTTGACTCAGAAACTACACTGTTGAATCCTGATAGCAATATCATAATTGGACACGCTGTGGAAGAAACCTCCTACTTATCAACTGATGAGCTAAAGGGGTTATATAATGAATGGTTCATAAGGCATAACACTTGCTGAAGGGTTTGCGAATGGGGTAGCAAACTAAGTGGGCTTAACCTTGGGGGAAACTTTGTGGTTAAGCGCATTTGAGTTGGAGCAGTACTGGGATGGGAGACCACCCGGGACAGACCAATGCATCTCCTCTGTGAGAATCACCTAGATGCAATGAGTGCTAAGTGGACCATTCATTATCATGAGAGATGGGTTCTTGTGAACCACTACTCATGAATCATGGGTCAATAAATTTGACTCGAAAACTGCACGATTGAATCTTGATAGCAATATCATAATTTGGTACGCTGTGGAAGAAACCTCCTACTTATCAATTGATGAGCTAAAGGGGCTCTATAATGAATGGTTCATAAGGCATAACACTTGCTGAAGGTTTTCCAAATGGGGTAGTAAGGTAAGTTGGCTTAACCTTGGGGGAAACTCTATGGTTAAGCGCATTTGAGCTGGAGCAGTACTGGGATGGGTGACCACCCGGGACAGACCAATGCTTCACCTCTGTGAGAATCACCTAGATGCAATGAGTGCTAAGTGGACCATTCATTATGATGAGAGATGGGTTCTTGTGAACCACTACTCATGAATCATGGGTCAATGAATTTGACTCGAAAACTACACGGTTGAATCTTGATAGCAATATCATAATTTGGCACGTTGTCGAAGAAACCTCCTACTTATCAATCGATGAGCTAAAGGGGCTGTATAATGAATGGTTCATAAGGCATAACACTTGCTGAAGGTTTTGCAAATGGGGTAGCAAGATAAGTGGGCTTAACCTTGGGGGAAACTTTGTGTTTAAGCGCACTTGAGCTGGAGCAGTACTGGGATGGGTGACCTCCGGGGACACCAATGCCTCACCTTTGTGAGAATCACCTACATGCAATGAGTGCTAAGTGGACCATTCAATATAATGAGAGATGGGTTCTTGTGAACCACTACTCATGAATCATGGGTCAATGAGTTTGACTCGAAAACTACATGGTTGAATCCTAATAGCAATATTATAATTTGACACGCTGTGGAGGAAACCTCCTACTTCTCAATTGATGAGCTAAAGGGGCTCTATAATGAATGGTTCATAAGGCATAACACTTGTTGAAGGTTTTGTAAATGTGTTAGCAAGCTAAGTGGGCTTAACCTTGGGGGAAACTCGGTGGTTAAGCGCGCTTGAGCTGGAGCAGTACTAGGATGGGTGACCTCCAGGGATGGACCAATGCTTCACCTCTATGAGCATCGCCTAGATGCAATGAGTGCTAAGTGGACCACTCATTATCATGAGAGATGGGTTCTTGTGAACCACTACTCATGAATCATGGGTCAATGAGTTTGACTCAAAAACTACACGGTTGAATACTGATAGCAATATCATAACTTGACACGCTGTGGAAGAAACCTCCTACTTATCAATTGATGTGCTAAAGGGGCTCTATAATGAATGGTTCATAAGGAATAACACTTGTTGAATGTTTTGCAAATGGGGTAGCAAACTAAGTGGGCTTAACCTTTGCGGAAACTCTGTGGTTAAGCGCGCTTGAGCTGGAGCAATACTGGGATGGGTGACCTCCCAGGATGGACCAATGCTTCACCTCTGTGAGCATCGCCTAGATTGAATGAGTGGACCACTCATTATCATCAGAGATGGGTTCTTGTGAACCACTAGTCATGAATCATTGGTCAATGAGTTTGACTCAAAAACCACACAGTTGAAACCTGATAGCAATATCATAATTTGACACGCTGTGGAAGAAACCTCCTACTTATCAATTGATGAGGTAAAGGGGCTCTATAATGAATTGTTCATACGGCATAACACTTGCTAAAGGTTTTGCAAATGGGGTAGCAAGCTAAGTGGGCTTAACCTTGGGGGAAACTTTGTGGTTAAGCGCGCTTGAGTTGGAGCAGTACTGGGATGGGTGACCACCCGGGAGAGACCAATGCTTCACCTCGGTGAGAATCACCTAGATGTAATGAGTGCTAAGTGGACCATTCATTATCATGAGAGATGGGTTCTTGTGAACCACTACTCATGAATCATGGGTCAATGAATTTGACTCGAAAACTACACGGTTGAATCTTGATAGCAATATCATAATTTGGCACGCTGGGGAAGAAACCTCCTACTTATCAATCGATGAGCTTAAGGGGCTCTATAATGAATGGTTCATAAGGCATAACATTTGTTGAAGGTTTTGCAAATGGGGTAGCAAGCTAAGTGGGCTTAACCTTGGGGGAAACTCTGTGGTTGAGCATGCTTGAGCTGGAGCAGTACAGGAATGGGTGACCTCCCGGGACACCAATGCCTCACCTTTGTGAGAATCACCTAGATGCAATGAGTGCTAAGTGGACCATTCATTATAATGAGAGATGTGTTCTTGTGAACCACTACTGATGAATCATGGGTCAATGATTTTGACTCGAAAACTACATGGTTGAATCCTTATAGCAATATTATAATTTGACACGCTGTGGAAGAAACCTCCTATTTATCAATTGATGAGCTAAAGTGCCTCTATAGTGAATGGTTCATAAGGCATAACACTTGTTGAAGGTTTTGCAAATGGGGTAGCAAACTAAGTGGGCTTAACCTTGGGTGAAACTCTATGGTTAAGTGCACTTGAGCTGGAGCACTACTGGGATGGATGACCTCCCGGGATGGACCAATGCTTCACCTCTATGAGCATCGCCTAGATGCAATGAGTGCTAAGTGGACCACTCATTATCATGAGAGATGGGTTCTGGTGAACCACTACTCATGAATCACGGGTCAATGAGTTTGACTCAAAAATTACACGGTTGAATCCTGATAGAAATATCATAATTTGACACGCTGTGAAAGAAACCTCCTACTTATCAATTGATGAGCTAAAGAGGCTCTATAATGAATGGTTCATAAGGCATAACACTTGCTGAAGGTTTCTTGAATGGGGTACCAAACTAAGTGGGCTTAACCTTCAGGGAAATTCTGTGGTTATGCGCACTTGAGCTGGAGCAGTATTGGGATTGGTGACCACCCGGGACAAACCAATGCTTCACCTCTGTGAGAATCACCTAGATGCAATGAGTGTTAAGTGGACCATTCTTTATCATGAGAGATGGGTTCTTGTGAACCGCTACTCATGAATCATGGGTCAATGAATTTGACTCGAAAACTACACGGTTGAATTTTGATAGCAATATCATAATTTCGCACGTTGTCGAAGAAACCTCCTACTTATCAATCGATGAGGTAAAGGGGCTCTATAATGAATGGTTTATAAGGCATAACACTTGCTAAAGGTTTTGCAAATGGGGTAGCAAGCTAAGTGGGCTTAACCTTGGGGGAAACTCTGTGTTTAAGCATGCTTGAGCTAGAGCAGTATTGGGATGGGTGACCTCCCGGGACACCAATGCCACACCTTTGTGAGAATCACCTAGATGCAATGAGTGCTAAGTGGACCATTCATTATAATGAGAGATGGGTTCTTGTGAACCACTACTCATGAATCATGGGTCAATGAGTTTGAATCGAAAACTACATGGTTGAATCCTGATAGCAATATTATAATTTGACATGCTGTTGAAGAAACCTCCTACTTATCAATTCGATGATCTAAAGGGGCTCTATAACGAATGGTTCATAAGGCATAACACTTGCTGAAGGTTTTGCAAATGTGGTAGCAAGCTAAGTGGGCTTAACCTTGGGGGAAACTCTGTGGTTAAGCGTGTTTGAGCTGGAGTAGTACTGGGATGGGTGACCTCCAGGGATGGACCAATGCATCACCTCTATGAGCATCGCCTAGATGCAATGAGTGCTAAGTGGACCACTCATTATCATGAGAGATGGGTTCTTGTGAACCACTACTCATGAATCATGGGTCAATGAGTTTGACTCAAAAACTACACGGTTGAATCCTGATAGCAATATCATAATTTGACACGCTATGGAAGAAACCTCCAACTTATCAATTTATGAGCTAAAGGGCTCTATAATGAATGGTTCATAAGGCATAAAATTTGTTGAAGGTTTTGTAAATGGGGTAGCAAACTAAGTGGGCTTAACCTTGGGGGAAACTCTGTGGTTAAGCGCGCTTGAGCTGGAGCAGTACTGGGATGGGTGACCACCCGGGATAGACCAATGCTTCACCTCTGTTAGAATCACCTAGAGGCAATGAGTGCTAAGTGGACCATTCATTGTCATGAGAGATGGGTGCTTGTGAACCACTACTCATGAATCATCGGTCAATGAGTTTGACTCAAAAACTACACAGTTGAATCATGATAGCAATATCATAATTTGACACGCTGTGGAAGAAACCTCCTACTTATCATTTGATGAGCTAAAGGGCCTCTATAATGAATGGTTCGTAAGGCATAACACTTGTTGAGGGTTTTGTAAATGGGGTAGCAAGCTATGTGGGCTTAACCTTGGGGGAAACTCTATGGTTAAGCGCGCTTAAGCTGGAGCAGTACTGGGATGGGTGACCTCCCGGGACAGACCAATGCTTCACCTCTGTGAACATCACCTAGATGCAATGAGTGCTAAGTGGACCATTCATTATCATGAGAGATGGGTTCTCTTGAACCACTACTCATGAATCATGGGTGAATGACTTTGACTCAAAAACTACACGGTTGAATCCTGATAGCAATATCATAATTTGACCCGCTATGGAAGAAACCTCCTACTTATCAATTGATGAGCTAAAGGGGCTCTATAATGAATGGTTCATAAGGCATAACACTTTTTGAAGGTTTTGCAAATGGGGTAGCAAGCTAATTGGGATTAACCTTGGGGGAAACTCTGTGGTTAAGCGCGCTAGAGCTAGAGCAGTACTGGGATGGGTGACCTCCCAGGACGGACCAATGCTTCACCTCTGTGAGCATCACCTAGATGCAATGAGTGCTAAGTGGACCATTCATTATCATGAGATATGGATTCTTGTGAACCACTACTCAGGAATCATGGGTCAATGAGTTTGACTCAAAAACTACATGGTTGAATCTTGATAGCAATATCATAATTTGACACGCTGTGGAGGAAACCTCCTACTTATCAATTGATGAGTTAAAGGGGCTCTATAATGAATGGTTCATAAAACATAACACTCGCTGAAGGTTTTGCAGATGGGGTAGCAAGCTAAGTGGGCTTAACCTTGGGGGAAACTCTGTGGTTAAGCGCCTTTGAGCTGGAGCAATACTAGGATGGGTGACCTCCCGGGACAGACCAAGGCTTCACCCCTGTGAGCATCACCTAGATGCAATGAGTGCTAAGTGGACCATTCATTATCATGAGACATGAGTTCTTGTGAACCACTACTCATGAATCATGGGTCAATGAGTTTGACTCAAAAACTACACGGTCTAATGCTGATAGTAATATCATAATTTGGCATGCTGTGGAAGAAACCTCCTACTTATCAATTGATGATCTAAAGTGGCTCTATAATGAATGGTTCATAAGGCATAACACTTGTTGAAGGTTTTGCAAATGGGGTAGCAAGCTAATTGGGCTTAACCTTGGGTGAAACTTTGTGGTTAAGCACGCTTGAGCTAGAGCAGTACTGTGATGGGTGACCTCCTGGGATGGACCAATGCTTCACCTCTGTGAGCATCACCTAGATGCAATGAGTGCTAAGTGGACCATTCATTATCATGAGAGATGGGTTCTTGTGAACCACTACTCATGAATCATAGGTCAATGAGTTTGACTCAAAAACTACGCGGTTGAATCCTGATAGCAATATCATAATTTGACACGCTGTGGAAGAAATCTCCTACTTATCCATTGATGAGCTAAAGGGGCTCTATAATGAATGGTTCTTAAGGCAGAACACCTACTGAAGGTTTTGCAAATGGGGTAGCAAGCTAAGTGGGCTTAACCTTGCGTGAAACTCTGTGGTTAAGCGCACTTTAGCTAGAGCAATACTGGGATGGGTGACGACCCGGGACATACCAATGCTTCACCTCTATGAGCATCACCTAGATGCAATGAGTACTAAGTGGACCATTCATTATCATGAGAGATGGGTTCTTGTGAACGACTACTCATGAATCATGGGTCAATGAGTTTGACTCGAAAACTACACGGTTGAATCCTTATAGCAATATCATAATTTGACACGCTGTGGAAAAAACCTCCTACTTATCATTTGATGAGCTAAAGGGGCTCTATAATGAATGGTTCATAAGGCATAACACTTGCTGAAGGTTTTGCAAATGGGGTAGCAAGCTACGTGCGCTTAACCTTGGGGGAAACTCTATGGTTAAGCGCGCTTGAGCTGGAGCAGTACTGGGATGGGTCACCTCCCAGGACAGACCAATGCTTCACCCCTATGAGCATCACCTAGATGCAATGAGTGCTAAGTGGACCATTCATTATCATGAGAGATGGGTTCTTTTAAACCACTACTCATGAATCATGGGTCAATGAGTTTGACTCAAAAACTACATGGCTGAATCCTGATAGCAATATCATAATTTGACATGCTGTGGAAGAAACCTCCTACTTATCAGATAAAATAGAGTTCAATAATTGTGTTATAAGTTTTGGGATCATATTTTCTATTCATTTCATTTGACCCAAATGAAGTTAAAGATTTATGGTAATATGTGTAGCACTAAGCTGATATATAAACTTATTTATTATTAAAAACAAAATTTTCCTTGTATTTAGTAGACAAATTAAAGATTTCAATAATTTTCAATATAGATGTTTTGTGGTCATATTTTCTAGTCATTTGTTTGACCCAAAAATCAAAAAAATCTTATTCTTACAAATTATTAAAAAATATTTTTATTTAAAGTTTTGGTTTTTTTAAGAATTACCAAATTGTAAACATAAATAGTTGCCTTTCACTTTTATTGAAATTTAGGTTATTGTATGGTCTTAAAAATTAATGTCACATTGGTTATATATGTCATTTAAGTTTGAATTCTTTTTACATTTAGTTAGAATATGTGATTGTAATATTTATGAAAAATTAACTATACTAAATTAAAAAAATTCATTGCATTATATTATGTAGACATTACAATCTATATAAATGCACTTGAGATCTTGACTATATTATAACTAGCCATTATAGTATGTTGCTTTTGGTCTCTTCATTCCCTTTCCCCCTCTTAAATTTACCTTTTTTAAGACAGTTACTAGCTAGTGCTTAACCATTGGTTCTTACATATAAAAGTGGCCCTAATTTGTGCAACAACCTACCTAAGAATGCGAGAAGAAGTTATGTGTCATTGAGCCTACTTGTATCTATGGCTACTCACTTTTATTGGAAGACATCCCTTGCTTTATAAACTTAGATCCTACCTTATTTCCCCTTAACCCCTCTTCTTTTTAGCTTATGAATGATCAATAGACAAGGGATAAACACCCTACATGCAAGGGTTTTAGAAAAATAACACAAAGGTGCTTTAGGATTTAGAAATAGGTAAAATCAACTTTGAATTGAATATTAGTGGTAAAGTGGAGCTAGTGTTTGGACACTAGCCCATAGGTGGCACTAGTATCCCTAAACAAATATGATGCAAACATTGAAGATAGGATTTTTGCATACATGGGAATACAATTTTGCTTGTATGGTAGACTAGGGATGGGTAATTACGGCTCACAAATAGTAAAATAGTACCTAAAACATGCATAATAAGTGGACACTAAAATGAGTGTAGAAATATAAGATGGAAAATGCAAGGTAAGAAATTTGTGATCTTATAGATTTGTGTTGATAGTTGATATGTCAAAGGACATGACATAGACTCAAATCATGTAAGCTTTGTATCAATAATATTTATCATGGATATAAAAATGTTATATTTGAATTTCATATGTGTCACATTTTTTGAGATTCCTATTGATCCTTCTTTTGATAGAGTGTATCAAAGTCACATTTAGTTCAATCCCTCACAATGGAACTTCAATAATTTTCACTTCACCATTCATTTCTATATAATTAGGCCACAATAGAAACTTACAAATAACTAGTTAGAAGGATCTAGATTTTGTTTAGATTAGGTGTTATACACCTTAAAATATTTAGTAATATTACCAAATATAATATTTCTGCCATGTTTTAGTATTTACACCTCAAGGAAAAGGGAATCACTACTGGGAAGAGTCTTGATATTTATAAAATGATACACTACACATTTGTCATTCGTATTACTATATGTGTAAGATATACATGAGAATCTATGTAAAATTAAAATTTACAAGAATATATGTCATTTTAATATGCAAAATATAATTGATGACACCTGTAACAATATGTAAGAGGAGGATTAGATAGTTCTAGACTAGGTGGACTATCTTTGATTAGCTCATAATAGAATGTATAAGAAAATAATGTAAGAGGTTTGAATGGACCATATTGGATTGCCTATGTTTTGTATATTGGCTTATTTAATTGATCTAATTGCATACTATTCTCAGGAGATGCATTCACAAGGGGTCCATTAGATTTTGGACCATAGATTTAGACACCAAATTGGGTCCCTAGTTTTGGCCCATGGTATAGGGAAGCATTGGAGTTTTCTTAGATTATCCTTAGAATATTTTGAAACTTGTGAGGGATTGTACATGTTAGTTTTTATAGTATGGTTATGCTACTTGATTGACTCTAAAATCTAAACTTGAATATCCCTAATATTTCCCATTAAGAGAATATAATTTTTTTGAATGTATTGTAGCATTCTATATTTAAAATGAATTAAGGGTGATTTTAAGGACATGTTTTACTAAAATAGTTTATCAAGGTATATATTTTAATATGTATTGCTATATTTTGATTCTTGTTTAGATTTGTAACTTATTACATTTCTTCTCACATTGGATTAGTGTAGAAAATATCTATATTCCTTTCATTGGTATTATATTTTTGTATTTTAGTAAAGGAGTGGACATTCTATATTTTGTATAGATTCTTGTTTGAGAGGAAGATATACATAGGTGATATATTTTTTATGGTACTAATAGTGGTAATCTACAAAAATGAAGATTGAGAGAAATGGTTAGAACTTTGCATTGGAGTTTACTGTTGAACCTCACAACACCTATAAATCATCTATAACCAAAATACCTATCACAAAGAGAGAATTTTTTTTTATTTTCTATGCAACCTTGAGAATTTTATTTATTAGAAAAAGTATCTAAATATTCTTATAAATGACAATATACAGTAATGAATCCTAATAATAAGGAAAAGGAAAAAATAAACCCTAGATGAAACCCTAGGTGAGGATTAAATTAGATCAAGACAAGTTTCCTTATCATAT
Organism: Sequoiadendron giganteum; assembly: GCA_007115665.2. Lineage (NCBI taxonomy): Eukaryota > Viridiplantae > Streptophyta > Pinopsida > Cupressales > Cupressaceae > Sequoiadendron > Sequoiadendron giganteum. The sequence continues at coordinate 539,346,151 of CM021105.1, forward strand.
GTTTTGAAAGTTTTTAGCTTACGTATGATAAAATAAAAGGGAACCTAAGTAATTAATTAGGTTATTTTCCTATTTTACTTTAACACCCCCTTAAGTACAACTTAGGGATAAGCTAAAATTTTAATGATAAATACATGGATGAGTCCTAACTACAAGTCTTGATGAGTTACCCATGCACAAAATAATAAATCTCTCATAACCTAAGAGAAGGAGAAAACCACACAAGAAAAAAATCCTCTCCAAAAGAGAAGATGAAATAAATGTGTTCTAGTGAAAGAAGAAAAGGAGGATTTGATATGACCTCCAAGGAATAATTTTTTCACATAAATACAATGAATATCCCTCAATAGGAGAGAGAATATGATACTATGAATCCCCTTCATAAAGAAGTAGCTCATGTGTCAATGATGAAACTGTGAAGATAAAATGCAATCCAATATCTAAAAACAATATTTCTCCTCTCAAGAAGAAATAGATCCATTAATTATTGGATAATACATTCTTATAGGATGAATGAATGGGGAATCTAAATCCAAATGTGTGTCTCTAAAAATTTCTCAAATGTTTACATGACATAATAGTTGATATCAATTAATTTTTTTGTGAAGACTAATGTAGAACAAGCTTGAAATTCAGTAATGATAGGCTAACAATGATGATGTAGTTGCCATGAGAGAGGATATGAATATCCTCAAAGGAATACTACAAATTTGAAATATGAGACTATGAAAACAAGGATGATATGTCTAATAGACATGGATATCAAGTAGGTGTGTCTTAAGGAGGTTGAATGTATACATTGATCAATAAGGTATGTATGTAGTGATTCTAATATCATTGGGAACAATATAATATGGAGATGCAATATTGATAAGATTTGGAGCAAGGAGATAAGTATCTAAACAATCATCAAAGGGTATGTTATTTGCATCATCATTTTTATAAATTAAAAATATGTAAGAGCATCCATGATATTGTAATATGAACAATATAATTTGACTTATGTATGAAGATCTAATAGGAGGGTTACATAGTCAACTAGGTGGACCTTCTTTGACTAGTTAAAAATAGTAAGTGTAAGAACATGTTATAGGAGGTTTGAATAGGCCATATTGGATTGCCCAAGTTTAGAAAGTGGAATATTTAAATTAAGAGTTAAATACTATTCTCAAGAGATGTATTCAGAAGTTTTCTAATGGAATTTGGACCATAGATTTAAGCACCATATTGGGTCCCTAGTTTTGGCTAATGATATGGGGAAAATATTATTCATTTCCTAGATTGTCCTTGAAATATATAGTAGATGAATTTTATGGATTTTACTTGATAATTTTTAGAGTATGGTTATGTTACTAGATTGAATTCAAAATTTAGTCTTAGAGATCTAGTCTATCTCCCATTAAGAGAACACATTATGTGAATGTATTATAACATTATATTTGGAAAATACATTGAATATGATTTTTCAAGGATGTATTTAATTAAAATAGTTTACCAAGGTACATTATTCTGCGCATTATTTCTATTTTGATTATTGTTTAGATTTGTAACTTATTATATTTATTCTCTCATTAGATTAATGTAGAAACTATCTAGTTTCCTTTTATTAGTGTTAGAGCTCTTAGTCCTAGACTAAATTAGGGGAAAATCTATATGTTATACCAATTATATTTTGATAGGAAGATATGTGTAGGTGATATATTTTTTATGGTAATAATAATGGTAAGCATAAAAATGGAGATTGGGAGCAATGGTTAGAACTTTGAGCTAAGAAAGCTCAAATCAAAATATTTTCTTATAGATCGTAATGAGTGGATTGTGGTGGCCAAGAAAAATACCAATTGTAATAAAAAAAGAGAGTGCAACTATAGATGAAACACTTATAAACAAGATAGAATAAGTTAACCTATATATTTACACCTATATGCAATACTCTGATTAAGAATAAGGATTAGTAAACAATATTGATAAAAAAATATTACCAATAAAAACCCTTGTTGCACCAAGGCATAATGGTTGTGCTCCAAGATTGTATGTGAGTGCTTCAACCAAAAAAATCAAATTTCATTCCCAAGGAGACATTGATAATGGTTTGGGTTGAGGAAAATTTATAAATGTTTTTCTAGGCCTAATAATAACTCTTTTAAATATCTATCATCTCTAGAATCCTATGCTACAAGTATAATATGGGTATGTGGAGGATCATGATGGGCCAAAAAGTGGCGATATGTAAGCCATATGATGGCCCATGTGGCTGACGACTTTTTTTTTTACCCAAAATTGATGAAATGAAAAGGGTTTTTAGAGAAGATTCTCAGCTTTCCACCAATATAAATTATGCTTTACTTTGAATTTAATAAATTATTATTATTCATTTTCTATTAGAATTATGAATAAAGTCCAGATTGATAGGCTGATTGAAAAAAATCTATAACTTTCAAATGGTATCACATTTTTTGAATCTAAAACATGTGTCACATTCTATGCTTTGCATACTATAGGATTAAAAAAAAAAAATTGAATTTCATGAATTTTTGACCAAGTTAAGGTGGTTAGACAGACGAGCTTTTATATTTTTAAAAAGTTGTAATAAAAAATTCATAATTAATTATTTACTTGGAAAAAAATTGTAAAAAAATATGCATCACATCGAGACATGAGTCCTCTACTTATATCTAAAATATTATAAAAAAATATTATCATTAAATTATCATGGTTAGGGTGGTCAGACAGACACCTACTTCTTATTTTTACCCTGAAATTTAAATACTACTGCATTGAAATTTCAAATTTTCACCAAATAGATTTTAAAAATAAAAATAAAGGTCTAGTATTTTAGAAACTACATTCAATTTACTACAAATTCTATTTCAACATTTTTTTGAAATAATATAGATAACTTATTCAAATTTTTACATCAAGTTGTCTAACTCTGATTTTTTGTCTTTTTATTGCCACTTAAGGGCCTATTTTTTCCATGATGATCCTGCACATACCCATACACAAAATTAGAAAATTTATTAATTTCTTCTACTCATATGCATAATGAATGATAAGACTAAGAAGCCAGAAAAGGTCCCTACCACTATCAAGCATTAGTTTCAAGGATTCCTTACATATAGAAGATTACCTCCACATCATAGATATCTTAGACATTGAACTTGGACACATTGACCTCAATTATTTATAAAAGAGGATATTTAGGGATGGGGCCACTCTAAGATCTAAAATGATTACAAATTATGAACTAGCTCACATTGTTGGATTCACAACCTCTTTACAAAGACCATAATTGATACTATCCTATACTACACATTATGACCCAATTAAAAGAACATCCATGGACCTAGATGGGAATGCCATTCTAAATATTAATCCTAACCTTATAACACATGCCTTATGTATTCTATTCAAGGTAGATTTAAAGAAATTGATATACGAGAAGGCCCAATACTGTATTTGAGGCTAATGAATAACATAATGTTAGGAATCTCAACAATTCTTTCCCAGCCAAGTGAAGCAAATGAATTACCAAGATCCCCTGTAAATTGGCTAGAGTATATTTTTGAAGGGAGATAGGAAACATAATAACTCTACTAAATTAGGTGATGGGAAAACCATAATCGAAGATATATCACACCTAGATGTACCAATTCATATATATATATAATTTTGAAGGATGTTGAGTGCATTGAATGGTCCTAGCTAGTCAATGAAAACTTGTATTAACAATTGATCACTGTATAGGAAATAAAGAAGTTCACAATGACTTCTTATGTCATTTATATACTTCTAGGAGAGCTAAATTCCCAAGTATGAAAAAAGAGATAGATAAATAAACCCCAAAAACATCTTTTTTCCATCTCCTTTTTCCATCTTGTTGGATTTCATTTAAGATAGATGTTAGAAATTTTGAAGAAATCAATAAAAAAATACAAGCTAGGTTTACAATTCCCATTTTTCTTGGGTTATTACCCCTATTTGAATATTTTATGTACACGATACTCTAATGAGGAGTTATATTTTATTAACCTAAGGCCATATAATCCAAAAGGAAATATGTGATCTTGATAGAAACACATAATATTTTTGGGCCTGACTATAAACATAAAGCAACCATGGAAGACTTCTAGGAAAAAATTTCATAATAATAATGATGTCAAAAAAATAGGTTTATGTGAATTGTTTCCAAAACAAATGAGGGATATGAACATTAGTGAAGATATCCTAGGTGACTTAAAAGAGGATGACAATATTCTCAATGTGACATATTATTTTCAAAATGTGGACCCCACTTCTTATTGGTTAACTCTATGGAAATGGAGGACCATGATATGAAATTAGTCAGTCAAGGGGTCAAAATATTCATTTTGGGGTGGTTTTAGTCAAAGAAGGTCAAGATGAGAAAAAGAAAGGAGAAGAAGAGAAAGCATAAAATTGATCATCCAGTTGTCTACAAGGAAACTAAGACTAGGAAAGTGGAGCCACTTGAATGAAAACTATAGAAATCTTTTGATAAATCCCAAAAAGTGAAGAAAGTTCCCGATGCATACATAATTGGAGGATTTCGAGCAACCATGTTGCAAGAAGCTCATCTTGAGAGATTTGAGGTCATTCTCCCATATGCTTTGTTGCAAACTGACCAATTGAAAAATGTATAGTTTGATTCATCCTATATTTTGAAAGTATTTATTTTCCTCCTCCTACCAAAATGCCTCCAAGAACACCTAACTCTACAAGACCATCAATAGTGAAGGCTCAAAAGGACAATGAAACTAAGGATATATTTGATGAAGTGTTTTAAAAGATAAAAGAATAATTAAAAAGGGGAGAAGACATTTTGTGAACCCCACAATCTCCTTCAAGTAGAACTAAGTCTTAACATGAGGTTATTTTAGTTCAAGATATGGAGAACAAAGTTGATAAAATAAACCAATAGTGTCACGATAAGAAAAATACACAATATCCTCACAAGGTTCCTACACTATAGAAATAGGTACAACATTATCCTAGTCCACCACAATAACTATATATCTTCAATATAACTATCTAGAGTTTCTCCATTAGCCCAACTTCACTAAAGTTGGATTTTTCTCCTAGGAGAAGAATTGTGAAGATAAAACATTGAACTTGGAGATTCTAACTACTATGGTTAATAGAGAAATTTTTAAAAGAAACCCAAAGTCCTCTAAGCAACCTGAATGAGTCTAAATAGAGAAAGGATTTTTGAAATAGCAACACCTATAGTAGATAAGGATGATAAATATATGAAACCTCATGACTATCAAATCACCCAAGTTAATTTGGGAAAAAAAAGGGGAAGAAGATGTGTCTTATTTATACATGGTTGTTCAGTCCTTGAAGCTAAGGATAGGAAAGTGAATGAAATAGAAAAAAGAGCTAAGAGAACAACTACAACAAATCATGGATTTTATTAAAGGTTTGATCACCCATTGAAAATCAAACCAAGTACTTAAATAGATGCTCTATTTTTTTTTTTATCTATATATGAGGTAGATATTTTACAAGCAATAGAACAAATAGCTCAAGTATTAAACAACTTGATAGATACATTGATATACAAATCTTGGAAATAGACAGAATTTGGGTGTAGTGTTGATCAACAAATAAGTCATATAGACCAAATAATGGAGCAATTCATAAATCTTATGAGGAGGGAGGATGACATGTATGAAAACTAACTTCCTTTGCTAAGGGAAATAAGAAAAATACCTCCTCCAAAATTAGTGAAAAATGGAATTGTGCATGCAAACGATGTAATTCTTTTTTAAATAACTATCAAAGAAATAAAATTTAAGCAAGATTTAATGACGTGGTACATTTAGAATATCCTTGGGGAATGAGAACAAATCAATAGAGTGCATGGGAATTTTGAAATTTTTGTAAATTTGGTGATTAGTTATAGTAGAGTTAGGACCTCCACGATATTTTTTCTACACAAGAGAGAAAATTAACACACCTAAGAGGTTATTGCAATATGCAATGAATAATTTCGTAAGATATAGATTCCACATAAAGGAAAAAATTGAAAATCAATTTTATCCTAGATAATAAGATAGACAACTAAAAATAGGAAGATATTATCTTAATTATGACTCCCTAATTAACTTAAAAAGCAATATACAATATTATACATAAGATGAATATGTCCAAAGTATAAATATTACAATAACACCTTCCTCAAGTGTAACTTAGGGAGACTACACACTCAAATAACACCTTCCTCAAATGTAACTTAAGAAGACTACACACTCAAGCTAAAAAAAAGGATGGATCTCGAGAATAATATTTACAAACATAAAGTCTCTCATAATAGAAAAAAGGGAGAAAACTCCAATAGAAGAAAACTCCTTTGAAAAAAAAGAAAAAATGCAAAGTGATGGAATTGGATTCAACATGAATTAGAAAATGCCACGACCATCACTAATAAAAAAAGTCCCCACATAAGAGGAAAAGAAAAAGAATATGAAATCCCCGCATATAATGTAGAAGCTTCTATCTCAAAAGAGGATGCTTGAATACTGAAGATGACCCACTTGAGGCATATGATATTTCTTCCCTTTAAATAAACAACTACATTAGTAAACGTTGAAGAAATAAACAATGTGAGGTAGGAAGCTTTAATATTTCATTTGCGCAACTAAAATAATGGACAATGTAAGAATAGAATAAGTAATGGAGTGCAACGTAAGATTAGAACAAGTATGGAGTGCCCTGTAAGATTAGAATAAGCACTGCTTTTTCCCCACAAAAATAGGACTCGCTCTCAAACTGAAAATTAACACTTGCAAACTCCTCTCTTTGCGCAGCAACTCTGTACGTTCCTTATGTTGTTAATTGCGTCACCTATTTTGTATTTATGTTTCAATTTTCGAACAGCAATCTTCTATTTTCTTTTACAAATATTTAGAACGAACTTTACGTTTATAAATCGTGTGAACTTTTCAGAGCTATGGACACGGATCTATACAGAGCTGCTGTATCAGACGATGTGGAGACACTTCAACGATTTATCCGTTCGGACGTGGATATGCAGGCTCAAGTTAGCCGTGCAGGGAATACTGTTCTGCACATCGCTGCATTTTATGGTAGTACAAGATTTATAAAAAAGTTGCTACCGCCAAATAATTTGGAAGGAGGGAACAATTCGAGATTGCTGGCAATGCAGAACGGCAATGGAAACACGGCGTTGCATGAAGCCGCCAGTGGAGGGCAGGCCGACGTAGTACAAATTTTACTGCACTGTTCGCGTGATCTTGCCAGTGTGGTGAACAGAGCGCGTGAAACGGCATTATTCAAAGCTGCCCTGGGGGGTCATACGGGAATCATTGAAATCTTTGAAATTTTGTTGAACCCTGCGCCCGTGGGGATGTACATCAGGGAATCCGATGGTCAAACATCATTACACTGTGCCGTCTTCAACAAACAGATAGGTACGCTAAAACTATGGACCCTTAACAAAGCTTTTCCTTGTGTGGTAGACAAATTAGTGGTATTCAGTACAAAAGTTTTGGGGTCATGAATTCTAGTCATTTCATTTGGCCCAATAATTATCAAATTGGGAAACATGAATAGTCACTTTTGTCTCAATTGATGTTTAGGTTATTGTGACAATCTTACATATTAATCTTGTATTTGTTATATTTGTTATTTCAAGTTTGAAGACTTTTATCATCTAGTTATAATATGTGATTGCAATGTTTATGTATAATTAATTTTATTCTGTAAAAAGAAAAAATGCTTACATTATGTTATTTAGATAGAGTATACTCTAAGTAAATGTATTTGAGATGTTGATTAAATTATAATCATTATATTATATTGCATATAGTCTCTCCATGCCCTCTCCCCCTCACAAAGTTATGTCTCTCTTAAGACAATCACTAGCTAGAGTTTAACCATTAATGCTTACATATGATAATGGGCTTAATTTTGATTGATATTCAGGTTATTGTGTAACCTTAAAAATTAAACCTCGTGAGAGAAGAAGTTATGTATTATTGACCCTATCTATATGTAAGGCTCCTCACTTCACTTAGATCATTTTGATTGAAAGAATACCTTTGTTTTCTAAACATAAACCCCACCTTCCTTCCGCATAATCCTTATTATTTCTAGATTTTGAATGGTCAAGAGACAAGGGACAAACACCTTACATGTAAGGGTTCTACCAAAAAATAATATGGATGTTTTTAAGGTTTATAAATACTTAATGCTCAAATTTGAATTGAACACTAGTGTTAAAGTGGAGCTAATGTTTAGACACTAGCACCTAGGTGGTGTTAGAGCCTAGGTTTGTAGGCCTCAAAATTTGTAGACTTAGGCTATGTTTTTCCCATGTGTTGTAGTGGTTGTCTTAGCCCACCCTTTAAAACAAACTTGAAATAGTATAAGTGAGTTTCCATGAATCAAATGTTTCATTAACATTATCTTATGCCATCCTCTGTGCTCATTATGTTTCTAGAGCGCAAAAAAAAATACAAGTATTGGGTCTATTTGGGGTTATTTCCTTAATTTTTTAAAAGTTATCAAAGTTTTGGAATTTGTAGTTGTCCATCCCAATATGTAATCCCATCTATCTCTACCTTCCTCTTTGTCCTTATTGGGTTGTTGGAATTCATTCTCCCAACATAACTTTCCACTTGACCTCAACAATATGGTCCCTAGCCTTGTAAATTTTAAGTATGGTTGTTGGAATTTCAATTTTCCTCTTGCTTGCATACCTTTTAGGTACAAGTCATTTGTATTAAGTCCCTTTCAATGTTGGATTTTCCAACACACTCTTACAAGAGTATCATTTCCTTAAAGTTTGTTAAATCTAAAGTCTCAACTAGCTTCCTTAAATTCATTATCAAGTTGGACTTTTAGACTTATGCTTTCCCTAAGCTTTGATCCTTGAAAGTTCACATTGAATAATTATCTCCTTTATTTGTGCTAGAATTTAAAACTTATTTATCCAATTATCCATTTCATTTATTCCCTTCCAACCTATCAAAGTTTCCTTTACCTAGGTACCCTTTCAATGTAGCTCTTGACTATTCATTTCTAAGTCTTTTAGATTGGAGGTTCAAACTATTCCTTATTTGAGTACTTTGTATGAAACTTTGTCAATTCTTGACTCCTCACTTAATATCTCTTACCAAGTACTTTATTGAAGTCGGAGTTGTGCCCTTCCCTCTATTTGGGTACTCTTTTCTATCATGCATGATTCCTAAACCTTGCCAATTTGTTCATACACTATCACATATTTTGAATTTTATTGATCCCTTTACTTTGGTACTCATTCTGATTTATATCTAAAACTTTAACACTCAATTAATTACCTTATGCTTTTTTATCAAATCTAGAGTTATGGAATTTCTTTTAAAGTGGTACTAGGTATGATTCATCTTTGAACTTTGATCATTAAAATTTAAATACTCTTTTATCCCATGAGTATAATTTTTCAAACTTCCCTCGATCCACATGACTTTATCATCAACTTCATCCTTTGATACTCTAACTTCTTGATTGGTACATGAGTTGTGATGTATTCTTGACCCTCTACTCTTAACAGTCTGAAACTCTTTCATTTTCTTCTATATAGTCTCACCCACCCCATTACACATTTAGAAGGTCATTTGTGATTCAATTTGATGTAATGACTACCTAAAAATTGTTTTTCTTATTGAGTAAACACTATTCACCATTTGGACATAGATCTACAAAAAAATTCTTGAAGTGGTAAGGAAAACCATAAAGGATGTCATTATTAAGTTGATATGACCCTTAAACCACTAGATAAAATCTAAAGGTGCCCAAAAATAATTGTTTATGTATGAAGACATAGACTTACAAGAAAAATAGTGTAACTTCCAAGCTCTGATTTATTACAATAGTTGAAGAATGTAGAGCTTCAAAATTTATTTCTCAAAATGATTTTTAGTGAATTTCATGGGGACATTTCTACCATGTATACATGGATCTTGAGGTTTTTATTAAAACACATGGTGATGAATCATATGAGGATCAATTTTTTGCACCTATAACTATCTCCTCAAATACTCGAGAGGATGATTTTGATGCATAAGGATAGGATTATTTTTCTATACATGAGTTTTCTATGCAAATATAGAGTAACCATGTCTTCTCTTTCCTAACCATATTTCCTAGTTTTACATCTATATATGGGTCTGCATTTATCATGTTAAGGGTTGAATCCTATTTATTTTTGGGAAATTTATATTACACTAAGGCTTATCTCAGTTATGACCTACAATTTTTTTATACAAATAATTATAAATGTAGATTAATTCTTCTTGTAATAGGGGAAAATGGATCCTAGAATAATTAACACATTAACCTATATTGAACCTTCTCCCATACAACATTTAGAACATGATTCAAAAAAGAATTAAAGGCTTATCTATTATCCTCAAGGAAGAGGCAATTCATTTGATGGGACTCTATTCCTTTAGTGAAATTATGAGGGTTGATTGAGGAATGAGTTGAACTAGGTTAGAAAGTGATATGATTGACTAAGTCTGATAGAATGAAAAAGTTACTAAACAAAAACAAAAAAATAAAAAGAAGAGCTAAGTAAGAGATATAAAGGAGAATTGGTAGGCCACCAAGACTGGGTGCCCTTGTCTAGAAGTGTCAAAATCTAGCTTTTAGACCTTGTATGGATTAGCAACATATGAGCACCTCTAATAGTGGAAATCAAGATCCAAAGTTTGATTGTTCTTAGATAACTAGTATACCCTAGTTTGTTGATGATGGATCTTTGAAGACATGAATTAGGGTTTAAGAACCTTAAAATTGTTGGAATTGAGAAGATACAACACCACAGAAGTCCAAAAGATCTTTGCAAGCAAATAACCTGTTACAAGGACAAACAAAGAGAAGCAACAAAAGAAATGCTCAAGAATGTGGAGCAATGTATTCATCTGAAAATGTAAAATGAATAATGATACAAAAGATAGTTTTCAACTACATATAGATGAAAACCCTAAAAAAGGAAAACCCTAGGCTTGCACAATAATAATTAATAAAGTAATTAATTATTATGTACCTAATGTTAGCTTAAGTGAAAAAGAGTTAAAAGGAAACTTTATGTAATTAAACAAAAATTGTTTAATTAATAAAGTAAATGTCCAATTACTCTAACACCCCCCCTTAAGATAGACATAGGGAGAAGTTAAAACCTAGAAGAAGCTACTGAAAGCAAAAGAAATGGGTCCCGACAACAAGGCCAGATCAGGTACCCAAGTATAATGAAATCTCGATGAAACGGAGAAAGGGAGAAAACCCAGTGGGAAAAACTCCTCTCCAAAAAGAGATAGAACAACATGCTGAAAGAAACATGAAGGAAGCAAGGAAGGAAGGAAGGCCTCATAAAGACCCCCCAAGGACAACTTCCTTCACCCCAAGCATAGAGTGCAACTAAAGATAGCGCGGAGATGCAAAAGGTTTCGTGAAGATGTCTGCAACTCGCTCGGCGGTGGGAACATACTCCAAGATGAGAGAACCATCCTGAATCAACTATCTGATGAAATGCATATGAAGCTCAATGTGCTTCGTCTGCTGATGCTCCACCGGGTTGCACGAAATGTGTATAGCACTCTGATTGTCACACCAAAGAATAGTGGGACTATGAGGAGGAAAACCAAACTCAGTCATCAACTGACGAAGCCATAAAATCTCCTGACTAGCGAGCACATCAGCTCGGTACTCAGACTCTATAGATGATAATGCATGAGCAGTCTGCTTCTTGCACAACCATGTGATAGGACCAGAGCCAAGAAAAAAAACAAAGCCAGAAGTAGACTTCCGATCATTGACATCACCAGCCCAATCTGAGTCAATGTAGCCAACAATGTGAGGATCCCCTAATGTGTAGTGAATGCCATATGAAGTGGTGCCCTGAATGTACCTCAAAATACGCTTGGCAGCCTGCCAATGACTCTCATGAGGATCATGTGAGAATCGAGAGACAAGACCAACCGCAAAGAAAAGATTAGGATGAGTGTGAGTCAGGTACAACAAACTGCCAACCAACTGCCTGTAAAGTGTAGCATCTACTGAAGGAGTGGGGCAAGTAGTAGTCAAAACAATCCCTGACTGAAAAGGTGTGGGGCCAGGCTTGCAATCAAGCACGCCAAAGCGCTGAAGCATATCAAAAGAATACTTCTGCTAGTAAATGGAGATCCCCTCTAAAGACTGAATCACCTGAAGACCAAGGAAATAGTGCAGAAGGCCAAGATCTGTCATCTCAAACTGCTCCATCAAGGCTAGCTGAGAATTCTGAATCATAGAGGATGAGCTACCTGTGATGAGAAGATCATCAACATATAGCACAAGAATCAGGATCTCACCCTCAAGATGCTAAATATAGACCGTGTGATCAGAATGACAATGAGTGAAACCAGTGGAGAGCAAAAAAGAGTCCATCTTCTCATACCAAGTCCGAGGGGCTTGTTTGAGACCATATAATGAACATTGAAGTCTGCAAATCAAAGAAGAATCATGAACAAATCCCTGAGGCTGCTCCATGTAGATCTCCTCCTGTAGGTCACGATGTAAGAAGGCACACTTCACATCCATCTAAAAAATGAGCCATCCTCTAGAAGCTGCAAGTGATAATACAAAGCGAATAGAATTCATCTTGGTGATAGGGGCAAATATCTCGGAGTAATCAATACCCTCAACCTGTGAGAAACCCTTCGCAACAAGACATGCTTTGTACTTATCAATAGAACCATCAGTAGCATACTTGGTGCGGTACAACCATCAGCACCGAACCATCTTTCTGCCCTTAGGAAGAGGACAGAGATCCCATGTATTATTCCTCATCAAAAAAGAATACTCCTCCTTCATGGCACTATCCCACTCAGGATGACCTGTTGCCTCTGAAAATCTCTGAGGATCCTCTGAAAGAGCATGAGTCAAAAGACTAGAACCCATAGTATGAGAACGAGTGCGACGAGTGTCTAAAGGATCACCGGCCATAGATCTTGTTGCCTCAATAGTAAAGCGAGCCCATTTGGGCCTCTGAGGTGGAGCAAGGGGAGGTGGGGATGGGGGATCATCAATATCCTCATCAGAATCCTCAAAAGAATCCTGAAGAGCTATAGTGGGTGGAGTAGGTAGTGAAGTGGACACTGGAGACAGGGTATCAACTAGAGGAAGGCGCTCATCAAACTAAACATTGTGTATGCCTTAACATCCTCACAACCTGTATGCCTTAACATCCTCATAGTAGCTGACAAATATGAGGGGTCGAATCTTTCGCTCCATAGCTCTCCTCTGAGCATCAGGAATAAAAGCCCATGCCTCACTACCAAATACTCGAAATGATAAAATATCAGGCTTGTCATGAGACCAAGCCTCCTCAAGAGTCATATGTCGAATCGCCTTGTGAGGCATCCGATTCTGAATATAGTTGGCACAATTGACTGCCTCAGCCCAAAAAGATGAATCCATAGACCTAGACTGAATCATACAATTAGCCATCTCCTGTAAAGTCCTATTCTTTCACTCAGCGATACCATTCTACTGAGGGGTGTAGGGAACAGAAAACTGATGCTACAAACCATGCTCAGTGCAAAAATCTCTAAAGGCCTGATTCACATACTCCCCCCCATTATCTATACGTATCCGCCGGATAGAAAGACCAGACTGCTTCTCAACAAATGTCTTGAAGACACGAAAGGAATCAAATACATCAGACTTGTACTTAAGAAAGTACAACCATGTGCGTCTGGAGAAGTCATCAATGAATGTGAGTACATACTTGGCCCCTGAAAAAGAAGGAGTGGGAAATGACATGAGGTCACTATGAATCAACTCCAAGGGTGCCAAAGCACGAGTGGTACTTCCCTTCGGAAAGGGATCCCTGTGATGCTTTCCAAGCACACAACCATGACAAACACCATCAGTACAGGAAATCCGTGGAAGACCAAGAACAACTGACTGTGTACTCATCTGATGAAGATATCTATAGTTGACATGGCCCAAACGCTCATGCCAAAGCTGACTCACTGAATCTGCATGTGCTATAAGAGATGAACCTGTACCCTCAAAAGGTGCAAATCCATCAAATCAGTAAAGACGAGATGCAGTATCAACACTACCAGTAGCCACAACCAAATCAGAATCATGGAGGTCCCGAATAACCACATCATGTGGTGAGAACTCAACTATCTTACCAGAGCCAGTGTGACAAATCTGATAAATGGACAAGAGGTTCGTCGAAATGTTAGGAACAACCAAAACATCTTGTAGAGTGCCCCCATCAAAAGAGACAGAACCTGAACCCAAGACAAAAAGCTGTGAAGAGTCACCCACTGCAATCTGTGAAGTACCACAAGAGGAAAGAGAAGTGACCAACTGTTGAGTATGTGTCATATGGTGAGAAGCACCAGAGTCTAAAATCCAAGTTGACCCATTGGTCGATGCTCGTGTAGTGAGAGCATGACCCTTCCCTATGGTGGAAGAAGAAGAAGACTGAGGTGAGGAGATGTGTTGCTGCTGCATGGCCTCCTCTAAAGCCTCTAATCATTTCCAACACCTGGAAATTGGATGACCTTGCTTGCCATAGAAACTGCAAGTGTCTCCTGATTTCTCCTTAGTCTTGGAGGAAGACTCACCAGACTTTGAAGATTTCCCATGTTTTGGATTAAATGGTGGTTTAGAATCAGACTTAGGAGGCGGTTTGGAGGAATGCTCACTACCTGCAAAATCTTTCTTGGGCCTTGGTTTCTGCTTCTGTTTCCCCTTCGGTGACTGAGCAACCAATGCTTTGCTCTTTGAACCTGAGAGCATATCCATCTGAGAAAGGTGAGATAGTTCCCGAGACAATCGCTCACAAAATAAATCAAAGGAAGGCATGGTAAAATTGGCACCCAAACCATCCATGGTGGAGTAGAAGGAGGAAGCAAATATTTGAAATAGACCACGAAGCTTTGAAAGAATCAAGGAAATGCACTCTGTGTCTATCTTGTTCTTCCCACAACCCTATAAAATAGTACGGATAGTTTTGAACTGGTTCAAAAAATCCTCAATAGTGGAAAATGAATCAGGTAACAAGGAAGTCAGCTCTGCCTCAATCTGTAATGCACAAAACTCATTAACGGCCCCAAAAAGTGTCTCAAACTTCAGCCACATGGCTCAAGGAGTGAGCAAAGCATCAAGGTGAAACAAAAGACTGTCTGAAACATGCATGCATAACAAACCCATAGCCTCATCCATCTTGTTCCTGTGCTGCATAATCTCAAAAGGACACTACAATTGAGGCTAAACCTCATCTAAACAAGACCATAACCCTCGTGACCTGAGTAGCCTCATCATACGAGACTTCCAAGTGTGATAGTTATGTGATGTGAGCAGCTCAATTGAAGAGTCTGCCATGAAACCCTGCACCTGTACCTGCTTGTGGTTTTTATTATTATGTGATCTTTCAGAATAGATAGAAGATGCAGAAGGGTTTGTATTTTTGAGAGTTTTGGTGTTCTGGTTTTCTGATATAAATGACAGAAAGCAAGAGAAAAAACACCCCCCACAAAAGATAAACCCAAACCCTAGTACAAACTGAGAAGAAGGAAGCAATGCATAAGCAAAAAATACTTCAAGACAAATTCTCATGTACCTAGTGAAAATTCTGATAAAATAGATCACATCACTGAATAGAGCATGTTGAGAGCTTTCCAACGCCTATTCAAGTTTGAAAAACAGAGTCCGTTTGCATCTTCTATGACCCCAGAAGTGAAGAAAGAAGACCTCACTTTGACTGATAAAAAATATCAGACTGGTAAAAATAATTAAAAATATTTCTATACCATCAGATTGGTGCCATTCTCAGCTTTCCAACGCATCTTCCTCTTCGAAAAACGGAGCTAGGATGCCCAAGTTATGCCCATTTGACCAAAAATGACATAATAGGGGGTTGGAGAGAAAAAATTAGCCCTCAAGGGCTTAAAATTCGGCGGCCCCAGGGCACATGGCAGACTGGGGGCTGGCATGCAGGAGGTGGCGGTGCATGGGTGGCGCGGCTGGTGGCGCATAGGCGGCGCTCGGGCAGAGGGACCAAGTGGCGGCCGGCAGGGGCGGCGGTGGCCGCTTGGCCGCGGTCGGTGGTAGCCACCGGTGGCGGTGGCCGTCGGGCGGCGCTCTGGCGGCGCAGCGGTTTAACACTGGCCATGCAAAATAAACCCAAAAAAATGATTTTTTAAATTTTTTTTTTCGATTTTTTTGCCTTTTTTTGCTTCGTACGGCCTTAGGGCAAAAAATTTTGCCTTCCAAATTGACTGTAGCCAAAATCAACAATTTGACAGTCGATTTAGGGGTTTTTGGGCACTACGAATCCAATGGCACTGTCCATTTGAGCCCAAAGTGAACCCAAAAAATGGAGTATGCTGAATCCACCCAAAAAAAACTTTAGAACCCTAGATTTGCTTCCAATGCAAAATCTCAAAACAAGAACAAGCAGCTGCAAATCTGAAGCTTTGATACCATGTTGGAGTTGAGAAGATACAACACCACAGAAGTCCAAAAGATCTTTGCAAGCAAATAACCTATTACAAGGAGAAACAAAGAGAAGCAACAAAAGAAATGCTCAAGAATGTGGAGCAATGTATTCACCTGAAAATGTAAAAATGAATAATAATACAAAAGATAGTTTTCAACTACATATAGATGAAAACCCTAAAAAAGGAAAACCCTAGGCTTGCACAATAATAATTAATAAAGTAATTAATTATTATGTACCTAATGTTAGCTTAAGTGAAAAAGAGTTAAAAGGAAACTTTACGTAATTAAACAAATATTGTTTAATTAATAAAGTAAATGTCCAATTACTCTAACAAAAATGAGTTGAAGCATCCAACCCTCTTTACATAAAAACATGTAAACTCACAACATTGATAGAGGGAAAAGTGTTGTGTCGTAAAGGGGGTTTCCTTAGTTAGACCTCGTGTTGGTATTATCACCTCCACGATGGTAGTGATGATAGATGATAAAGATTGCATGATATTGGGGGAGAAAAGGAAAAATAATAAAATTGAAATGATAATGAAGGGTCATCCCATAATAATGGGTCCTAAACATGTGACATCTTGAATTTTTCCTAAAATCACATATATTTTTAGAAAAACTAATGATTTAAGCATTGTGGGATTCCATTTAAAGGGTCTTAATTGAATAGGGTTATGTAAGACCTCCTTAGATCAAAACTACTTAGATAGAACTCCTCTAGTCTTAAATCATACCCATAATGGAGTCCCATTTGCACCTATCAAAATTATAACAAAAAATATATTTTCTTTACCTTTTGAGGCAATAAATAAAGTAATTTAGAAATTGTGTTTTGTAAGTATGTAGCTCTTCTTATAAGATTTATAGAAATTATTATTTTCATATTTTTAATTTTACTATTATATTTATATTGTATTTCTTGTGAATGTTATTTTTCACTAAATATCAAGGTATTTGTTTCACAAATGTGAAAGGATAGAAAAATAGAAAAAAAATCCAAAACCATATGTGTGCACTAGGCATTGATATTCTTGTTTTAGAAAAAATAAAAAAATAATTTCAATACATACAAAACAAGTTATGTGTGATGACATACACCTATGTCTAGATTATAATTACTTTGGATTCAAAAATTAAATAAAGAAAATATGCAAAAAAAATTATGAAAAAATATTCATGCACTAGATATTGATGTTAACAATATATATTTTAAAAACTATAATTTTATCCTTTCAGTAAGAAAAGTTATGTATGACAACATAAAAATCAATTTTTAAAAATGTTTTTTATTATAAATAATAATTTTTTAAAAGTTACATAAACAAATTAACTATTTATTTCTAAATTTTAAAATATATATTTAGAATCTAAACGTAAATCTTCACAAGTCACTAGTTCACATGATCTCCAAATTATTAATGGTTTAGTTGTTATAGGTTTCATAAAGTGAAATTTTATAAATAATGTTGATATTAATATCCTAATTTGGCCAAAAAGTGGGACACAATATTATGGGTTGACCCTGAAACACAATGGAATCTTACCACATAGATCTAAAACCCTTGTTGGACTGATGCATGTATGCCAATCTCACTCAAGGAGGATGTAGAGGTATCCTTTAGATCCTTAAAGTTTTAGAACATATAATGATGATAAAAATAAATAAGAAACATCGTACAATACTTGAACATGAATTTTTTGATAGAATTCATATTGTAACTAACTTGAATTATGGTTTTGATCTTCTCCTTATCTTGCTTCTATTTTTTCATTAATTGTCTTAGGTTTCTCATTGTTAGATAGCTAAAAAGGAGGGAAGAACTTATATATATATAGGAATCTAAACATATTTGAATTAACATTTTATTGAGGCCTAAAAATAAAGTTATTTTTTAAATGGCACTGAGGTTGGCATTCAAATTCAAAAATTTGGGCATGAATAGCTAGAATAGGGGCATTGGGAACCCTTTTTCGGGTGTAATTTTCTTTGTGAAAGATCAATAAATAAGTATTTAATTAAGTTTCCTAAAAAGATAGGAAAATTGGTACATCACAAGAATAATTAGGCACATGCACTAAGGAGGGTACCAAACCTAGTCTAAAATTATGAGTAGCAAAAATTTATGACACTACATTTAGCTCTCACTTTAATGAGGGTATGCACTTACATACATATCCACGCTATAAAATAAAGATGTCAAAGATTCCCTTCATCAAAATATTGTAGAGGTAGAACAACACTAAGATGAAAAATGTTATAACCCTCATACTTAGGGTCCTACTGAACTACAATGTTAATACACAAGGACACAAGCACATATAAGACAAGATGCAAAATAAATACATATATATCAAACATGACACGTACATAAAGCCAACACAAACAATACACGAAGCATACAAAAAGAATACATGAAGCATACAACATCAATTCCAATACATACTATATAAAAAAATTGAGTTAGCAAGGTATGGAGACCTTGGTTTGAATGGTTGTCTCAATACCAAGGATTATGCCCCAAATGCAACAAACACATAAAAGAATTATAAAGGGGAGAGAATAATTTTTTGAGTTGATCGATTGCTCTAAAGGAACAATGCATACTAATAGATAGGGAGAAATCAATACAAACAAGAAGGATACATGACTCAAGCACTAACTTGATCTATCACTAGGGATTATACATATTACAAATCCCTCATGGGTCATGGGCTAGAAGGTCAAGTTTTATGCTAGGTGACCATGGGCAAATCACACCATGTATATCACATAGGCTAGAAGGTTGCATTATGCTAGGTGGCTTATAGAGTACACAAATTCACAAGCCAGTGAGTTGGATTATACTAGGTGATTGTATATTGTTAATGCATCAGGGAGCGTACAAATGAAAAATATCTCAAGGGATGAATTAATAACCACACCTTAGGGAATGCACAAATGGACATCACTTGGATGAACATGTAATATCACCTTATGGAATATACAAATGAGAAATATCATAGGGGATGAATTGATAACAATGCCTCAGGGAGCGCTATGAAAAAAATCATCACAAGGAGTGGACATCAATTAAAAATATCAAGAAGCATGAATGGAGAAGGGTGTATGTGTTGATGCATCTATGGATAGGTGATATGCCCAACCTTAAAATAATAATATTTTTAATTACTATGCTGATATTTTTTAATAATCTAGGTAAGCAAGAAGATAGGGCATCCTTAAGATGGGATCCTCAAGAAGGATTTACACCTCCAAAACTATTTATCCTTGCCCATAGTTTATATCTGAGGATAACCATGCTAGAAACCATTTTGTTTCTATCATAGATGAAGTATGGTTGTATGCAATATTGTGCCACCATGAATGGTGATGATAAAACATATAGATCTATGAATGCCACATAGTGAGGAGCAACATAATATAAGGAAGTTCATCATTTAAAAGGAACAAAACAAAGGTGAAAACCAATGTCACTTTTCACATGAAGAGTGAATATATGAAAATAAAAAAATAGAAGAGTGATGGTGCTAGAGTCAAGACGTTATATTTTATCACCTAAGGCTTGACATTCACTTCTAGAATGGATAGATACTTTATGATATACATAAAAGTAAGGATTTTTTTGATATTGTTTACTAAATTTATTACATGTTGGAGGAGGAATATTAACCAAGTGGACTTTAAGAAGCCTCAATAAAATATGATATTTCTTAGATAGAGAATGATGAATAAGAAGAAATCCTTTTGCTTGTGAAGAAAGGTTTGACTAATCACAAGAGGAAGAAATATATGTATCAACCAATGGAGGAGGGAATGTAGAGAAAGGAGAAGGTTGGTAACCTAAACCCTATTTACAAAAATGTGGTATAAGACTCATAGGAACCTTGAATCCTTTCTCTATGCACCCTAAATTGTTTCTATTGTATCCAAGTTTAGTAATAATTTTGAATCCAAGTCCATAATGTGTCTCCAAATCAAATGGAGGAGAAGAGGCCACATTAATAATATTTTCTAATTAAGGAGTATGATCACCTTTTGAATAAGAAATAAAAATGACATGAGAATAAGAATCAATTATTTTACAAGGTTGCAGATCCTTATTGAGTGTTGAGACTTCAGGACAGGGGGGTAAATCTTAGATTCAATCGATCCATGAGGAGAGAAATATAAAGATCCCCCATTGCCATAGAGAAATGTGGTAGAGGAATAAGAAGAAGTTGGAATAGTAGATTTGAGATGCTTAGAAGAAAGATTGTACAAGAGAGATAGTAGGGTCCTTTAGGATCTCATGCTAATGAGGTGGTTGCAACACATTTTTCATATCAAAATGAAGATGCACAAATTTTTTTGGTTTCATAAGTTCTTTGTGGGAATCAAAAATATAATTTATAGTGATCATATTTTGATCATCTATCATTGGGAGATGCATTTAATACTTGAACACTTCTAATTCCTTTAAAGTATTAATTTTAACTAGAATAAATATCAAGGGTTCATGTTACCCTTAATCAAAATTTGAAAATTGTGAAATAAAACATTATTGAGGTAAAGGAGAAAATTATCCATGGTCATTGTATTAATTATATAATGAATGGTGTAGAATACATGCATGAATCAATAAAATATTTAAACACAAAATATTTTCTTATGTAATGAGGTCAAATCATTCAACATTTTAATTATTTCAATTTCAAACTTAAATGCATAAGTGTATGCTAGAATATATTTTGTTGAGTACAATCAACTCTTTACTTAAGTTGCATTTTGTAAATCTCCTCAAGTTGAATATAATTATTAAGAGCTCTTATTTATCTATTTTTATTAGTTTATAGGTTTATATTCAAATCTAAATGGAGGAGAGATCATTCATTACTAGAAACAATTTATTTTCAATATTATAAAAATAATTATATGCTAAAGATCATATTATAGAGGGCTAAATACTTTTGATCCGAAGCTATGAACTGATGAGGTCACAAATGAGGGACCTCATCCCCAATATAAACTCTCAACAATTACACCTCAATGGTGTTTGAACCTTGATGGGAAGAATAACAACACAATAACTTAACCATCACATCATTCCAATATTGACATATAAATTTATAAAAATATAATTAAAATTAAAATTAAAATACTTAATTTAATTATCTTAATCAATACACTTTAAATAAAGTAATAGAAAGGATACACACTTAAATTAAAACTTACTCTCTACGATATTGGTGATTGAAAATTCTTTGCAAGGGGCCTTCTGCTATGTGTAATTGATGGAGGGTTTTGTGTGTGGGCGGGGGAGGCATGGCCCTCCTCCACACTAGTTTTCGATGGTGGCATCCTTGTTGTGGTGGCTTCTACCCTCAATCATGTGTTCCTAGGGGATTGTAGGGTCTTGTTGATGGATGGGGTTTTAGGCCCCCGAATGGTGACACTAATTCACAACCCGTTCCTATGGTCAAGCAATCAAAATCATTTTTGGATATCGTGGCTAGAGAGAAAGTTGCATTTTCAGAAGGGGAAAATTTTGTAGTCTAAATTGGCAATTGGATCAACGATGGTGAGGGAGGATGAGGTAAGTGCTCCTTAGAGCCCTAAAAAATTGACATCTTTTCCCTGAACTCCATTCTCTACAAAGCTTTAGATGAAGAGAATTTAAAACTAAAATAAATGGCATTTTCCTAGCCATCATGGACATTAATAGGGTTCCATTGAGAAAATACATGGATTCATGGCTAAAAGATGTATGGAGCAAAAAACTGGGTCTACAATTTTTGTATTATCGAATGATTAAAAAAGGGCTCTTTGTTATCTTTTATATAACACATGGAAATGCAAAACAAGGATCTCAACAAACAATTTTGGACCATTGGAAGCAATATCTTTAGGGCTCTAGCTTGGTCACCATATGCCATCAATGAAGAAATCTTGGCCCTTTTGTGCCCTAGGTGGGTAGTTCTGAGAAATGTGTCACCACGATTATGGAAGTTTCTTCCCTTGCTCTTCGATCTCTATGGAAAACTACTTAGGTTTGATAATACAAACTCAATTTTGTCACACAAAAATGTGAGATCCTTATTTTCTATCCTCTCGAGTGTGGATCTTCTTGACATTGTGTTGCTAAAACTTGAAATGGGTAAAGTTGAATGTGCCCTAAAAGTTTTGGGAAGTTTAAATAGCTATTATCTATGTTGTAGGGAAGGGCATGTTAAGAGAAATTTCCCTTTGATATATAGAGATTGTTTTGGCTTGAAGGAAAATCAAAATTCTAGAAATAATAAACCCCTAGAGGAAGATAGAGGCAACAATGGCCCCGTCAAAACCTTACAAATTGATAAGGAAGCTTTAGCCTAGACAAACTTGACTAACCTTGCCAATAGAAACCCCCATAAAAAAACCTCTATTGGCGAGCCAGGAAATAATACTAGTGTGTGGAGCATCCCCTAAAATAACCCTAATCCTAACCTTGTAATGGAGGACTCCTTTGAACACAATATGGAAGATAATGTAGACCCTCCAAAATCCCTAATGGGAGGTGATATTTGTTGTGAAGTTTTGCACATACACCCCACTGAAAGTAGGGACCCTCTCTTGGCTTGCCCTTTTGGCCCTTTTCTGTGGCTTTCCCCCTCTTTTGTGCTTATCTTTGAAAATCTTGGGGTTCTAGTCTTGGGTGCCTTTGTGTTGAGTTCCCGGTGGTTTTGGAGTCTCACAGATGTCTTCTCTTGGGTGGTTCTATTTTTCCTTCTAGTTTCCCTTGGTGTTGTTATTTAGGTCCTAAGGGTTGGTTCCCTCCCTTAGGTTTTTCTTTGTTTTCTTTGTTCCTTTTGTTCTGTTAGAGGCGGAACTGGGATGGAATTGAACTATGAACTTTCACAAAGTTTGCGGTTCAGTTCCCGTTCCCATTCCGGCTCCGCTCCCCACCCTCTTTCTTTCTTCATCATTTTGTTTGTCTTTCTCCTAAGGGTTTCTTTCCTCCCTTAGGTTTTCCTCAGCTCACTTTTTCTTTCATTTGTTGGAGGTAGAATTGGGATGGAATTGAACTATGAACTTTGACAAAGTTTGTAGTTCAGTTCCAGTTCCCTTTCCGACTCTTCTTTTCACCCTCTTGCTTTCTTCGTCATTTTGTTTGTCTTTGTCGTAAGGGTTTCTTTCATCCCTTAGGTTTTCTTTTCTTCGATTTTTCCTTTTTTTGTTGGAGGTGGAACCGAGATGGAACCTAACTCTAAATTTTTAAAAAGTTGATGGTTCGGTTCCCATCCCTATTCCGGCTCCGCTTCTCGCCTTATTGTTTTCTTCGTTGCTTTTCCCATTTTTGACCTAAGGGTTGGATTCCTCCCTTAGGTTTTCCTTTGTTTTCCTTGTTCCTTTTCTTTTTTCAGAGGCAAAACCAGGATGGAACTTAACTCTGAAATTTCACAGAACTCACAGTTTGGTTCTCGTTCCTATCCTAGCTCCACTTCCCACCTCCGCGTCTTTGTCATCTCATTGTGTTTGGCCTTTGGGCTGGCTTTTTTTCCTTGGGTATGCTTTGGTCTTCCTTTCTTTTGCTGGAACTAGAACCAGGATGGAGTCTGAACTCGGGACTTTGTGAAAAGTCTCGTTTTGGTTCTGTCTCCACCTCTGTCGGGTTCAGTTCCACCTCCACCCATTTTCCTTTTGTTCTTGCTAGTATTGGTTCTATCTCCACCTCCGTCGGAGTTGGTTTCGTTTTCACCTCCGCCTATTTTCCTTCCATTTCTGTCTTGGTTCTATGTCCACCTCTGCCTATTTTATGTCTTTGTTCTTGTTTCGCTCGTGGCTTCATCTCTGTCTATCTTTGGTTCCACTTCTGCCTGGGTTTCTATGTGATTTTATTTCCTTTGGAACTCTAATGGATTGAATTGGATTTTAATGATGTATTGAGCATTAATGGTGGCATGTTTGAATGCAAGTTGGATCAAGCTGAAGTTTATTGTTGGGGCCTAGGGAAGAATGGGTGTACTTTGAAGATTTTGTGAGATTTGCAAGTATAGTCAAGTGCATTGTGGCTTTTGTCAGATGAAACCCATCCCCACATGCAAGATCGATGCGTTTGGTGACCATTCATGGAGGGTAGATGTGACGAGGAGGGCTCAATCTGGTTTGAATCGATCTGAGTCATTCATTTTCCTAGCTCAGGTTTGATCGGTGGCTCATATTCAAACTGGTATTTCGTGCATGTTGTTGTTTGCATGGGTGGAGCATTAATGGTGAGCATGGCTCGAGGAGCTATACCTTGACTTTCTATGATCCTAGATTGATCTAAAGGGGCACTTGATGCATTCAATGTTGGATGATGAGTTGTTGCTGGATCTCAAGGATGATTTAGTTGGTGGCTAACCTTCTTCATAACCCTAGCTTTGGTTTATATTGAACGAAAATTCTATAAGAATGACATTCTGCCTCATTTGTAAGGGTTCAGTCGGGTTCAAAAATTAGTAGGTTGAGATTAGTAGGTTAGGTTAGAGTTGTTCTTCCATTGGTTGACTAACACAAAGGACTTGTAACCATATATTTAGTAGTAGAATAGCATGTTAGACGATTAGAAGTTAGTTTTGCATTTCAAGAAAGTGTTGTAATAGATTATAATAATTTCTAACATGATGATTTAATACAAAGTGAATACACTTTTCTATGATTGGTGCCTTCTTTGGATTGAATAATCTTGCATGGTTTACATTTTATCTCTTAAATTTCTTGGAAGTGTTTGAAATTATCTTAGGTTTGGTTATTAAAGCTTGTGATTTAATGCTTGGAGTGTTGTAGCAATCTCTAGTTCATACTTTGAGAAGCTTCTTGATTGTGGCAAAGTTGTGCAAGGTAAACCTATACTTGATACCCGTGTGCTTAGTTCAACTATATATGTTCATGTAGTTTTATTGAATGAATTCCCACAGTTTGAAAATCTTTAACACCTTAGAAGATTGCACTATTTTCTGCAAGATTGCAGGTATAACATGGGTTGAACAAAAATTAGTTTAAGGGATTGGTCCATTCCAAGTATTTCATCATTTGCATGGTTAATCTTAGAAGTAATGTTAACATTAGGACTTATGAAACCCTCATCATTTGTTGTTTCTTTTATTATTTGGTTAGAAATAGAAATTTGAGCATCACCATATTTCAAAATTTGATGATTTTATAGCTTCTAGCATTTGTTCGTAAGACCCCTCGTGATTACCAATATTTTCACATTTTATCACTAAGTTTGTTCTACTGCATTTTCATGACCTAACACTTGAGAGACCTTGGGGTTATCTCTTCTTTCATAGAGATCAACCTTTCAAGAGAGATAGGATAAATTTTATTCTATCTGAGTTGTTGTTGTGCAGAAACAACAAACAATAGGATTGGCGCTAGGAGGTTAGAACAAGGACATTGCTTCATTCATTTCATGCCCTTCTCCTTCTAGCACAAAACAACAGGATTGGCACTAGAAGGAGGGCCTGAAGAAACAAGGTGAAACATTTTCTAAATGCCATCTCTTCTGAGAGGCTCAAAAGCATAACCAGATCTATACCAAGAGAAGAAGAAGAGTTTCAAGAATTTCCACCTCAAACTAGGTCAAGAAGGACTAGAAGAGGAGGAAACCATATTCCAACCCATCAATCATTACCACCTATACCTCCACCAATGGATGTCCTGGAAAATAACCCGTCCCCTCTATTCTTCAACAACTACAATGCTATGCCAAAGAATTCTAAAATTTTCTCCTCCAAGTTTCACATTAATGATCCCAAAAGGACTACTAAAGAGCACGTAAGGATTTTTAAAATTACCCTCAAGGATAGGGGAATTAATCACGAGGATGTTTCCTGCATACTTTTCCCATATTCTCTTGGGGATGAGGCATTCTATTGGTATAACCATCTTCCTATTGGGTCTATCACTGCTTGGATTTAGTTGGAAACTACATTTTTATAGATATTTGAGGTCTCAATCAGTTCCAATGAGCTTTATCTACAGTTTACTGGAGTAAAAAGAGAGGTCAATGAACCTATAGGATCATTCAACAATAGGTTCCACCATGCATACACTAGGTTGCAACTTCCTTATGTTGTGGATGATGCCTCTGCCAAGGAGGCTTATTATGAAGCCCTTGATAGTCTCACATCCACCTTCCTCAAGTGGAGAGAAAACCCTCCTATCAGCCTACTTGAAGCTTCTGATGTGGCTGTTAAAGTGAGCACAGATTTGAGACAACACTTGTCTGGATCCCTGCCATTAGCTAATCAAACAATTATGTTGGGTTCAACTCCTTAGTTACCTTTGGTTTCACACCCAATTCAACCCTTCAATCAAGCCCCACCCATGCCAAATTACTATCCAAATATGAATCAGCCTACATTATCTCACTAGCAAGAAAATGTACCCAGTTACTTGTAGATCTCTGAGATATTTAACCAATCCTTAAACCATGGGTTCCATTTTTTTTATATGCAAAATTTAGCTAGTGGTGTTCCTCCATCAAATAATGTAGACAAGGAGAGGTTGGATGAACTCATGAAGTTGGTAAAGAAGTTGGCCACTAAATTCACCTACCTAAGGAACCAAAACAATCAACCTTCGACCATTCAAAGGGGAAATCAGTTCAACCATGATCAAGATCAGGGGCATAATCTCTATATGGGATAATATTTTGAAAATCAATACTCAAGGCGAACGTTTGATAGGAGGCAACTACCACCTCAAAATAGGACTTGGAATATAAGGCCTAACAATTAAGGAGTCCTAACATATTTTGGAGCATCCAATCAATCAAGAAAAGTGCTCTACTGGTGTGTATCTGGCAGAAAAAGCTCTATTTGGAGTGTGCAGGATTCATAACACTAATCAACACTCTGAATTGGATTGTCAATAATTCTAGACTACTGCATTTATTTTCCAACAGAAGATCCAACATAACCGCAACAATTCAATTGGACAAGAGATAGTACCATCTAATCCTTATGACATATCAGTCTTGGTGGTGGATCATGCACGATTTCCAAGGAGTGAAGAGAATGGACCAGAAGAAAAACAAGACAAAAGTGTTGAAACAAAGTATGCATACAATGAAGAATCTATGGTTCAATCTTCTGAAAGTGATGAGCACGATGGAAATGGTACACTAGAGGGGGAAGATTAAATCTGGTTGTTAGATCGTACAAAGGATGTGCATGAAACCATGAAGAATGAGTCTCCAATAGAATAATTTCAACAAGCTAATGAAGAATGCCCAGTAGAAGAGTCAACTGGCATTGGATCTGAGAAGGGCATAGTAGTAGACGTTGAGGTAGCCCTAGAGGGTGTTGAGCTTTCAATTAAGGAGCCTCAACTAATTATCAATGAATAAGGAAAACTTTAGTGGCGAATTCTAGGAATCAGGCAAATCGAAATTGGCGAATTTATCGTATCCAACAGGGTGTCTGAATCGCCAGGATTTCATGAACTATCGGTCCAATGCATGTGCATTCGCCAACATTTTTTTTTATGAGTCATGTTTAGGCAATAAATTCGCCATAACAGACTGCACATTTCCAATGGACCGATTAATATTTTCGCCTGGAATCTCGGGGAGCATGTCATAAAACACAAACATATTCGCCAATACTATTAAAACAACATTATATGAGGACCCATTTTTCCAAATAAACTTTATAAATAGTTTCTTGTGAATACCCATATTGCCAATTAAAATTTATAAATTGTTTCTTATCAGGACCTATTTCACCAATAATATTTAAAAATAATTACATTTGAGGACACATTTCACCTTGAAAATTACAAGGTATCATTGTATAAGCATGCAGGATTCGCCAAATACGGATTGATATAAATACAATTGAAACTGTTATTTGTTCTTACACATTTTGTTTGGTTCTGAGGTTCTACTTGTCGATTCAGAAGTCAATGAAACTCAAAAACGTAGACTCAAAGGTGAGTGATCATTTCTTCATACTGTTATTAGTTATTATTTATAATAATAAGATTTCTTTATCGTGTTTCCATTCTTGCTTCAGTCTTAAACATGATTTTGAGTAGGGAATGGGATCTATATTCTCTATTGGTTTGTCCTCCTTAAACAAGAAGACATTTTTTTTAGCTTTTTTTCGAAGTGAGATATCAATATGTCGAGCAACAAGGGTAAGACTCCTAAGGGTAATGAAGAGACTGGGAGGCCATCAAAACACCCAAAACATGGAGGTTCCATACAGTCTTACTTTGGAATTGGAAAAACTTCTAATCTATCAGATCAAGGTGAAGCTAAATCATCAACTCTTCCACCAAATATTATTGAAGATGGCATTGAGAATACCTCACTGCCATAGGAAGGTCAAGGTGAGATTATCATTGAGTTAAATCAAAATGCATCAAATGAGGATGGAAATACTGTAAAAGATGTTCGAAGGGATACCCTGGTTAGCCAAAATAAGATAATTGACTTGGATGAGGATGATGTTGGTAGCAAGAAAAGAAAAGGCAAATTAAAATTGGGGCACGAGTGGGAAATGACAAGGAATTTTCAAATTGGTTGGTTTTCAAAGTACCCATTCCTTGAACCAGTGGGGGTATCAAATGAAAATGATATTGAAGGGGCAACAAAGGTCAAATGTAAGATTTGTAGTTGGAAATGTGGAAGAGACAAGATGATGTAGCTAAAGCTTGACACTATAGAAAATCATATCGGTAAATTTTATGAAAAACAAATCATAGATGGAAAGGAACAATTAGTCGTATGATGGAAATCAAAGGAAGAATGTCTTCATGTTAAGTATGCTGCAGATTACGGAGAGCATAACCATAGAATGTCAAAGATTAAAAAATGTGAAGGCACACTTGAGGCTTATTTTGGAAAAGCCATGGCAGCAACAAATCTATCAAAAACTGTTCAAATGAGTGTTGTTTTTCATATTTTGTCCAGGGAGCATCCTCTGATAGACTACCCAGAATATTTTGGTTTATTATCTTATTTGAGTGTTCCCCACTTTCCCTTCTCACATTGGTCAGTAAACGTTGGATGGGAATGGGTGAACTGTCTTGCTACAGTGGAAAAGAAAGATTTAAAGGAGAAAGTAAAAGAGTCAAATTTCATTGCATTATCTTTAGATGAAGTTACTACGGTAGACAATACTTCTTGGGTTTGTATACATTTTTATAGTGTAGAAAAATATGTTCGCCAAGCTCATCTTTTTTGTGTTCATAAAATGAAGGACAGTTCAACATCGCAAAATCTATTTGAACTAGTCAATAAATCTTTGCATGAAATTGCAGGTATGGATGAGTTGACAATTGCCAAAAATTTGCTGTGTGTAGGAGTTGATAGAGCTGCACTGATGCAAGGTCAAAGGAGCAGTCTTTGCACAAAGTTACAAACTACTTGTGCACCATACATGCTTGGCATTCACTGCATGGCCCATAGAATGAATTTAGAATTCAAAATTGTAAGCTTGTTTCCGACGGTATCAAAAGTTGAAAATTTAGTTCGTGAGATCCATGCATACTTCTACCGAAGTCCCAAAGGTTTTTTTGAATTCAACATTTTGTTGAGGGAATAACAGCTGGAAATAAGCTTCTCAAGGATGTTGATACCAGATGGATCTCCCTGCATGGACCAGTGCAATGAGTTCTTTGAGAATATCAATCCTTGATTGGAGTGATGTACGAGAATCACAATGTAGTAGACAAAGCTCTTGACCTCTTACATAGGTTAAGCAATATAGAGACACCCTTGACTTTATCTAGTCTTCTCCCCATGATGGATGAGATGAACAATCTTGTGAAGAAATCCCAATATAGAACTATGTATATTTATGAATATTCCAATCTACGTAAACTTACATGCTTGGCCCTTCATCATCTATATCTAGATCTAACACAAGAAGTCACAAATTTTTTGATGTGGTAGAAAATTACTGATTTGAATAATCTTGATAATTATTTACAATTTAATGCAAGTGGGCACTTATGTATCTGTGTACGTGGATATGAAATACCAATGTACCATTGTAAGATAGCCAGGCGCTCTAGAAGAGAAGTACCTGTTAACGAGGAATATTTTAATGACATTGTTAAATCTATTAGTGATAATTTGAAGGAAATTGTAAAATCCTTTCCTCAGAGATTTGTGAAAGATTCCCTCGACATGAAATACTTGAAGCCATGCATATTGTGTATCCTCAATTTTGGGTAAACCAAGATTACCCAAAATATTTTCATGATCAAGTAAAAATCTTGATCGAACAGTTTTCAGAAAAGGTAACATACAATGAGCAGACAATAGAAGGAATTTTAAATGAAAATAAGCTTAGAAAGCAATGTAGGAGTTTTGCAACAACTATGAGGCACTAGCATAAATCCATGGGTGAGGAGAAGGCCTTTGAACTAGGATAAATAAAAAAGGTTTGGACAAGCTTAGGTCAGAGTGAAATATTGTGTGGTTGGATGTCATTATATTTCAAACTTGTTGATTTATGTTAAACAATGATATTGGGGTCGTTGGAGGATGAGAGAGTTTTCAGTACATTGGGGTTTTTGAAATCAAAGTTAAGAAACAAATTGGACAAGAATTTGGAAAATTGCTTGAGGATGAAAGGAACTACGTATAGTGTCAAAAAATTTCATTTTGAAAAGGCACTCGCAATCTGGAGGTTCACATGTGAAAGAAGAGGGACCAGGCTGTGCAACACAGGCTCTCCAATTCCAAGAGCCACCAATATTGGTGGTAGTACTAGTGGTAGTGGTAGTGGGCCTGAGACAGATGACAATGATATTGAAATTGACACAAATCACACAATGAATGTTGAATTTGAGACACACGCCGAAGAAAGTGCAGAGAAGACTAAGAATCAAGATGACTCTTTTACTCTATCTCAAGATGAGCATCGGTTTGAGGACCCTAACTCCATTTGGGAAATGGAAGAGAATTAGCACGTTTTAGGTTTTTTTACTGCACTTCATGAATCAGTTTCCATTGTTCCAAAGTCCAGAGTGTAGTTGATGATATTTTATATTGTATTCAATGAACATTGAAATTGTGAATCATTGCACTTCATGATATCTTCTTTTATATTTCACTCAAGCACTGTATGAATCATATTCCAAACTGTAGTTGATGATTTTTTATATTGTATTCAAATAAATTGTGAATCATTGCACTTCAAGTTCAAGATATTTTATTTTATATTTCACTCCATGATATTTTATAAATTATATGGTAATCCATTATCCATGAAATTGTGATATTAAAATTTAAATTTGATCTCTTAAAAGGAAATTTAATTTTTCTTTACAAAGAAACTAGCCTCCACCAAGTCCACCCCACTTATCTTCGACATATCAATAAATATTATATATATATTAATTAATAATATATATAAAAAACACTGAAAGTTATCATTACTTAACCTTGTTCTTAAATTTTAAATATAAAATATTTTTTAAAACTTTTTTTTATCTTATACACTATTTTTAATGTATTATAAAAATATAAAATGTATTAAGTCTATTTTTTAGTTTTCAATGTATTAAAGAGTAGGAAAATCACTTCATATTACATAACAAGTTTTTTAAAAAATACTATTTTTCCTATTCTATGTTTTATTTTGTTTTGTTTTTTTATAAAAGTATAATTTATTATTTTATTGATGGGATAACAAAAACTATTTTAAAAATAGTTCTTTCAGTAAAATAAAAATATCAACTCTACACATAAATTACTTCCACCTACCTGTCATTTTGAATGAAGCTTCAAAAAGTTTACAAAATATTCCATCATCCACGAAATTGTGATATTAAAATTTAAATTTGATCTCTTAAAAGGAAATTTAATTTTTCTTTACAAAGAAACTATCCCCCACCGAGTCCACCTCACTTATCTTCCACATATCAATAAACACAAAAATAAACGAAAATTTAATTTTATGATTCATAAATTATGAACAATGCAAATTCTAGAAATTTGTGTGACAAGATCCATATTTCAGTGTACATTGCATCCATAAACAAATTTGAAATTTCATAGTGATGGAGTCCTTCCTTCATTCCTAACAAAATTCAATACCATTGGCCTAGCAATGCTTCATCGATGGACCCCCCCATCATAGTCTCATCGATGACCCGATGAAAATAGCTCACAACCTAGCATCAATGTAACAATACTCTATCGGGTTGACTCCTAAGGTGCTCTCCCGATATACAAATAGAGTCAAGTTTTTAACAAAAGTAACCATGAATTATGACCATGGGCATGAATTATTGAATTTTATCAATAATCACAAAAATATACCACACTTTGATTTTATGAACAATGCAAATTGTAGAAATTTGTGTGACAAGATCCATATTATAGCCTACATTCACATTGCATCCATAAACAAATTTGAAATTCTGGTAGTGTCGTAGTCCTAAGGGCTAAGTCCTTCCCCCATTCCTAACAAAATTCAATACCATCATCCTAACAATGCTTCATCGGCGGAACCCCCATAACAGTCTCATCGATGGCCTGATGAAATAGCTCACAACCTAGTATCAGTGTAACAATAATCTATCAGGTTTACTCCTAAGGTGCTCTCTCGATATACAGATAGATTCAAGTTGTCAACAAAAGTAACCATGAATTATAACCATGGGCATGAATTATCGAATTCATAAAGTATATCGAGGGAACTATCGTGCATCGAGGAAACATTATCTAGCGTCCCACCGATAAAACAAAGGATAGGTGTCCATCGGTGGAGAGGGTGGCTATCAGTGAAAGACCGATGTGACATCCTGGGGCATCATATTGTGGTGCATTTATGAACCAGAATTGAAAATTATATTACAATTTGATCGCATAGCTATTACAAAATCCTTGAAGATTTCGCTTAGGGCAGAAGCTGAAAGGCAAAAAATTGAAGTTCTAACGCAGCAAAGACCGGTGGACTGTGGAGGCGACTTGGTGAGACTCACGTAAGGACTTCAAACCCAACTGAGAAGCTATTTTCATCAAAATCTGAAATTTTAAATAATGGAAGAGAGTATAGACAAACCCAAAGCTAAAAAATAGAAAATTGAAAAGCCTAAGAGACTCCTAAATGAAGACTTGATAGATCAATGCCCTAGGTTGGGGCCAAGAACCAAGAGGAGTGCACAAATGAATCCTTCCATGAATCAAATATGGGACAAACATAAGGGCTTACGGGATATTTGGACATCACAATGAGGGTACGACCTCTTCATGTACCATTACAGAAAACAATTTAGGTTTCAACCAGTCTGTAATCCATGGAGGTTGAATCTGGGAAGACTTGTGGTGCCCAATGTGTTTTTGAATACAAAGCTAATTAAAGCTCTTTCTATTAGATATGACCCAAAGAAAAGAACTATTCAGTCACATCGTAGGGGTGACATGCTTATTATTTCTAGGGATCTCATTTCTAATGTATTTCAAATAGAGTGTTCACTGAATTTATCATTCATGGTCAAAGATCTCTTGACAGAGTACCGCCACATGGATACCAGCTATAAGAGATGGAAATTACCTTTGCATAGGCCCAAGGATAAAGGAGGCCAACTCAGGAGGTTCTCTAGCAGTGAAAACCCTCCTTTCCATGAAGATTTGTTTGAAGAGTATTTCTAATACACCTATTATTCAGTTGGTTAGGTTTTGGGAGTAAAGGTTCTGCCTCTCATGTTGATTGCCCCAATGGTCTTAGCTATAGACATACAAAGCAAGTATGCCATGCCATTTGATTATTCTAGCTACTTGGCCAAAGCACTACATCGAGGGCTTGAAAAGATTAAAAATAATAGTGATAATATTAATTTTGAGCACTATTCTTTGCTTATGCATTTTCATTTGTACAAGGGACAAGTCAGAGGGGTCTGGAGTGAAGAATTATAGATAAAAGATATAGATGAAAATGGAGATTTTAAACCTGTACAAATGTGGACTTTATTGTGGGACAGTCGATTTGGTAGGTCTCATTACCTTTATTTTTAATATTTTTTTGTAAAACGATTGGTGAAGTTGTTGGGGTATCCGTGCAATTATAACCTATCCCTAGAAGTACAAAGATTTCTAAGACCAAAGGAAAATGATCAGAAAAATAAAGTGAATCATAACCGGGGAGACTAGTATGCTTTCCCTGATTTTACAGTGATAAGCATTTATGGGCTCGAAGGGGCTCCAAACTTGATGCCATGAGTAGTTCTTGACCTAATTTCTTATTTAGAAATTGTGAGGCAATTGGAAAAATCTGATTCCAAACACCTCAAAGGACATAGAAAATAATCAATTATGCCCAACACCTTATGTTTTGGAGACTTTATAGTGGTTGCCAATGAAGGCTATGGAGAAATTGATGGTAAATTAGCATAGTACAACCTACCTCTAGGTGATGTAAGGAAAAAATTTGATGCAAAATGGTTTATTCACAAGCCGAGATTATCGCAGGGGCTATCAAGGTATGAACATTTGTTCTCAATTGAAGATGTCATAAGAAACCATGATGAGGATTCCACCAAGGAAATAATGGCCACCAATAACAAGATTATTCTTGCAAAGGAATGGAAGAGAAAAAATGTCCCATATTATTCAAAGGCATTTAGTGTGATACAGGATCCTTTAACAAGACTTGAGCAACTCATCACTCATGTCAATGAACTAGTAAAGGATGTTCCCCTAGTTGTTTTTGATGCACCTCATGCAACCTATTCAGGAGTACAAGTTGAAGACATAGAGTCCTTGGATTACATACCTTAACAACCTACTCCTGAGGTATTTTTTCTATAGATACTGATATAAGTGAAGAAGAGAAGGGTGATGAAGAGGGTGAGTAGGTCAAACAAATAAGTGCTCCTGTGATTGCACAGTACGAGCCCCCTCAAGAGTAGAATATTGTAAGATTTGAGGCATCAAATGAACTATTTGATGATGTGAGGGTCAGGGCTAGACAACAGTTTATTTCTTATTTTGATTTTTTTAAATATTTTGAATTTAAATCATTTCTTTATGAATATAAAGGCAGAAAAATGAGACAAAAGATATAGGATATCACTCCTGAACATGAGGCAACCGCTTTGGAGGAATTGAAAAGGGAGGTAGATAAGGAAATGGAGTCCATCACTCCTGAAAGAGGAAGGGAATTGCTTCAAGAAGCTGGAGTGTTGCTCCTACTAGGGTGGGATATTAGCTCTTCAATTATATTTGATAGCTTTAGAAAAAGAGGGGATAAGACAACGAACTTAATAGAGGAAGCAAGTTACAAAATGTATTCAGGATCTGGGTACAACCCAAATGAATCCACCTTGCTTATTTGGTCATTGTATCCCCATGATAAAAGACCTACTATAATTATTAATCCAAACCAAGTGTTTGGAAATCTCTTGGTTCAACGAGTAGGGGATACCAACCCTATGGAGACCACATAATTGAACGTAAATTTGGGAAGATTTACCAAAGCACAAATTGAAAAACTGATTAAGGAGAATGAAAAATTGAAGAAGGAGCTAGAAAATCAGAGAGAAAGAACGAACATCTTCCTCCTCCACATCAGATGTGTACTCCACATGGCTTGAAAAATATAAGAGAGTGCTTGATGCATTGGCTGATGTAGCCTATTGGAAGAATTGCCTTCTGAAATCCTAGGGGAAATGCAAAGAATTAGAGAAAGAAGTGAAAACCATCAAATATAACACTATATCTAAAATGATAAAAGAAAGATTAAAAAAAATGATAAAGTGTACTGATGAATATTGGGAAGTATTCAAAGAGACACACATTGCATTGGTGGAGAATGAATGATCGTAGCCTAGAATGATGGAGAGAAAAGAGGAGCTCGTAGATAATAATATCATGAAAGGACAAATATTGCTGACATATAACAAGCTGGTAGAATTACATAATGGATATCATAATAGGCTTAGGGAAGATTTTGACTACTTTGATTCACTCCTGACACTTCATAATCATATTGGAAATCTGCGAGAATATGATGATTGGAAGGAAGAGCTTGTTGGCCTTCTAACTGCTATGTTGCAAGAAATAAATGACGAGGATATGGTTTTACAAAAAACTCATAAGCAACTCGAAAAAAATAATGTCTATGGAATATGATATGAAATAGGCAATCTCTAACGTGGACACCTATGCTAAACAAGAGTACATCCATCACCTCTCTATAGTCAATATGTTTATTAGTCAAACTATAGATGTGTCAGAATCAAATTCAATGGGACGACCATCAGATTCAAAATAAGAATGCCAGCCGACAAAATTATGAGCGCCCTATCATGGAGTAGAAAATTTGAACAAATATTAGGTGGTCACGGGCTTCTTCTTGGAGATTAACGGATCCGTGCGTTCACCTGCGACATTGTTTTATTTATAATTTGAGTTATGTTTAGTTGTCAAATTTCATGACTTTTTGTAAGGGGTTTGCAACTTGTTGCCTCTCATATATAAGAGAGATCAAGACCCAAATAGGAGATCATCACATCATTTTTAATTAGACTTTAGAGTAGAAAATAGTAAGAAGATAGATAATAGATTGCAAATGCACCAATTCGCCCATCCATCTCATCTCATAAAATATTTTTATTATGCATATCATTTGAACTTTGAAGATCAATACAATGGAGAAGGTTACACATAATTACTGATTTTCTTTCGAGTGTTCAATTGTTGTGGATTCATATGCTTATAAGTTATTAACTTATTTGGTTGTCTCCAAAGTGGTTGTTTATGTTATTCAAATTGAGTGTGTGGAAGTACATTTAATTTGTTAGTACATTGAATTTGAATTCTTTAGGAATGAGGGTTGTGACCATGGGGTTTTAGATTTATTTATGGACATGATCATTGATCAAGTAGTAATGTGGGCCACAAAATGGATGTTTTCACACAAATATCTACAATTTGTGCTAATCATAAAATCAAATATAGTGTATTTTTGCAGTATGTGGGATGTGGGTGAGGTGTAAGACTGTAAGTTGGTGGATACTGATCAAGATTTTTAGTCAAAACATAACAAAAGCTAATAGTTCAACATCCATAACTTATAAGCTCTAACAAGAAGTAAATAAATGAGCTAATATTTCATCACCTTATAGTTAAAATGATAAAATAAATAATATAGATAATTGAACATCATCACATTACTGAAGTCTAAATTTGAGATATTTAATTGATTTTAACATGGAGTACATATTGGCATTAGCAATGAAAAATCTTGCTAATGCCCAAAGACAAGTCTGCATAGAGATAAGTTGGAACTTGGAAACTCATATTATCAAAGATTGAAAATTAAAAATTAAGTCACAGTATCACCTTTTCTAGCAACTTCCACTCTTCAGGTGGTGGAATTGCCATTTGTTCTAATTGATGTTGTTTGACTTGAAGTTTTGTTAACATTTCATGATTGTAATTGGAAGTGGAACATGTCTTGAATTCTTTAGTCAATTTTGCATCCAAGGTTATCAGTGTTTTGATGGAATCCAAATAGTTCACATCTGGGTTATGAGGAAATTGGTCCAAATCAATCTTCCTTGCACCTTCCATCTTCTTTATGAAACCATCATTCCCAATAAATCACTCATTTGTGTCAAAAGCCTCTAGAAAACCAAGCTTTGTGAAGTTCCTTACCTTTTCATCAACCACCTTCATCTTGTCTACAACCAAATGCAAATATTCCTTTGTTCCACGCATTCTCGAACACTTTTCAATCATAGATGAAACATCATTGAGGTTTCAATCCGATTAGTAATCCTTTTTGATTTCATATCATTGTCATTAGATTTGTAGATTGTTTGTAGAACTTGATTTGAAGATTTCTCTAATTCCAACACATTTTTGTTGTCCACTAAATATTTGTTGAGCATCTTATAATGTTGTCTGATAGCATCAATCAATTGAAACATGTCATAGAAATGATCAAACCTCTGCATTATTTCATTCCAGATCTTTTGTTTCATATGCCTCACTATATCTCTACAAAATGCAGATAACTTATTTTGAGAAGACTTAATTTCTTCTTTTTCTTCCTTCAACTTTGTTTGCAATCTTTCATTTGTTTTTCTCTGTTTCTCCAATTTTTGTTCCCACTATGCATTTCCATTCGCAATGCTTATTCTTATTTTTTCTGAAGTGGATTTTTCCTCATCATGTTTCTTGTTGCTCGCATCTAGCTCTCTCACCAATCTTTCATTTATTTTTCTCTGTTTCTCCAATTTTTGTTCCTACTGTGCATTTCCATTTGCAATGCTTAGTCTTAATTTTTTTGAAGTGGATTTTTCTTGATCATATTTCTTGTTTCTCTCATCTAGCCTTCGCTTCAGGTCATTCACTTCTCTCTCATTTTATTTATCCTCTTTTCTTCTTGATGTAGAGGCATATTTCATTATTCTTTTTTCTAATTCATTGCTCTTGTTATCTGCTGCTTTCCTCTTTGCTTTCTCACTTGCTAGCTCTGCCTGTAATTTTTCTATTTGGGTCTACAACCTTTTCTTCTCTCTATCTTTCTTTAGAAATGATGTGTACACCAATTCATTTTTCTTCTTTGATACATTAATTTTGTCAGTATTTTTCAGGCCAAAAAATCGAATTGAAAATTGGTTACCTAGTATTTAGATCAATCCATCTGATTTGTTGGTTTGTTTTGAACTGTGGGAACAAAAATTGTGTACTTCATGATTTATTTATTTGTCTCAAATGTGGGTAATACCATGGTTGTTGCAGGCTCTGATGTTACAACAAACACACTCTCCATCAGTTGTTTCTTTTATTTTTTATTCAAGTCTGATTTCTTTTTAAACTCTTTAATGAAATCATAACCTAGGGAGGTAGGAAAAATGGAATGCTTGAATGACAAAGGAATAGGAGTACTTGCAGTTGCTAATGATGTCACACCCACACTAACTGGAATTGGGGGAGTGCTTGGAAATAACTCCTTTGTGGTGGGTCGACTAATAGTGTGACTTGGACCTGTCAAAATCCTTTGCCTCTTTTGATTTCCTTCATCACCTGATGTTTTTGTCGTATCTTGTATTGTTTTCCTCTTGTGTGTAATTTGTCATTGTAGCACATATTGACCACTACTAATACTACTACCCATACCATTTCCACCAATAGCACTCCTAGTAGCACTAAGTTGTCCACCAAGGGCATGTCCTAGTTGTGATTGTATTTGACCATGAGGATGACGATTAGAAGCTCTAACAAATTGAGTTGGACTTGTATGCCCTTGGTCTACTTTCTCACCTCCAAGCCCAAGGCCAGATTTATCAACTGGTTTTCTATGTTCAACATTATTTATTGTCCAAGGGCCTTGTATTTCGGACCCCAAAGGAACACCTTCATAGCCAATTTTTTCAAGTATGGTTGCTCCTGAAGTATATGCTAAAGCATATGCTTCTTTTGCAGCCTCACTTAAACCGGGTTTGTAATTGGCATGGATTTGTTATTCTTCTTCACTATCATCATTAGATTCATCATCATTTCCTTTACTTCCATGTTCATCAGGATGCTCTATATTCCACAATTTGGGTATGTGCAGGATCATCATGGAAAAAACAAGCCCTTTAGTGGCAATAAAATTCAAAAAACCAGAGTTAGGCAACTTGACGTAAAAATTTGAATAAGTTATCTATATTATTTAAAAAATATGTAAGAATAAAATATGTAGAAAATTGAATGTAGTTTCTAAACTACTAGGTTTTATTTTTATTTTTAAATCTATTTGGTGAAAATTTGAAATTTCAATGTAGTAGTACTTAAATTTTAGGGAAAAATAAGAAGTAGGTGTTTGTCTGAGCACCCTAACCACAATAAAATGATAATATTTTTTTATAATATTTTAGATATAAGTAGGGGACTCATGTCCCGATGTGATGCATATTTTTTTGTATTTTTTTCCAAGTAAATAATTAATTATGATTTTTTTATTACAAATTTTTAAAAATATAAAAGCTTGTATGTCTAACAACCTTAACATGGTCAAAACTTCATTAAATTCATTTTTTCTTCTTTTAGTCTTATAGTATGTGAAGCATAGAATGTGACGCATGTTTTGGATTCAAAAAATGTGATAAATTTTGAAAGTTATAAATGTTTTTCAATCATCCTATTTAGTCGTAATTCAAATAGAAAATGAATAATAATTATTTATTAAATTCAAAGTAAAGCATAATTCATATTGATGGAAAGGTGAGAATCTCTTTCAAAAACCCTTTTCATTTCATCAATTATGGGTTAAAAAAATGCCATCAACCAGATGGGCCATCATATCACTTAGATATTGCCACTTTTTGGCCCATCATGATCTTGCACATACCCATTTTCTAAACTCTTTATCTTCTTTGTTAGCTCCATACTCTGCAAGAGCTCTTGGATCACCTAGGTCCTTCCTCATAGACCAAAAGGCAGTATTTTTTTATCGTGACCAATTTTTATCTATAACTTCCTTCTCTAGAGAACCTAGAATTTTTACTCTACTAGATGTTTTATTACTTTTTTCATAAAAAATGTTGTATGTCCTGATTGTCTTTCAGTGCAATGCTATAATTTCTACTGACAATTGTTTAAAAGAAATACCATTCTCAGAAACACTTTTTTCCATTTCTATTTTGACCTCATCCCAAGAATCATTGTTTCTCAATTTTTCAAGCAAGGGTTTACTTTGATGTTGAATTCTACTTGCAGCATTCCTATTGGCCACAATCATTGATTTAAGGATGTCACATGGATCAAACTGCTAGTGACAGATAGCATCAAAGTCAAAATATTTCAAAAGATTATGTGCCACACTAAATGCTTTTCTCTCGAATGTGAAACCTCCACATGAAAAAGGTAAAGAAGGAAATAAGGTCTTCTTTTACTGACTAAGAAAGTGTAGTTCATCATCACTCTACAACTGCCTTACATATTCCAATGCAAAAACCCTTTATGTCACATGTACTGGAAGTTTGTATGGTTGTACTCCCGATCAATAAAATCTTAGCATAGTATATTCTTCCATTAAGTACCAATCAACCAATTGTATTTATTTTCCTAGTTGCATGTAGTTTCTGTTAGAAACCAAGATTAGAAATTCAAACCTAAACACCTTCCACAAAAGAGAAAAACAATGAGAAAGAAGAGCTTTGCATGAAATGTGCAAATTGATAATATTCAGAATTAAGAAATTACAATAAGAGAGTTGCTTTATAAAAGCAATGTATGCAACCCTAATGTTAACCTAAAAATAGTGCAACTAAAAAAAGCTTACTTATTAATTAAGTAAACTAATTATTACCTAAGCAAAACCTAAGTAAAGTTATGCAAGTGTAATTAAATATTAATTACACTAACACCCCCCCCATAAGTGCAACTTAGGGAGACTAAATAAGCATGCACCTAAAACTAAGATGAATGCAAGAAAGCATGAATGGGTCCCAACAACAAGGCCTGATCAGGTACCCATGTATAAATGCAATAATGAGGTAGAGAAGGAAAACCTAGTGGGACAACCCGCCCTACAATGTGATGACTGCTGCAAAGAAGCATTGGAAAAACACTGTAACCACAATCCGCCAAGCAAGGAAAGATACTTTTGTCTACAAGAAACCATATTGGAATCATAATAATGCAATAGCAGACGCGATGCCATGGAACACTTGAAAACACCAAACGGGAACAACCCTAGAATCCATAAAGCAACAGTAGATGATATGAATGATGTATTACTGAAAATGAAGTGAAAAGATGCAAGTTGCACTATCCCAACTGCCAAAACATCCAAGTAATCTCCAAACAACCCATTGGGCCAAATCTGGACTAAGCGATCAACATGGGATAGATACAAAAAAAAGTGCATGGACATCAATGTAGAGCTCCTCAATACATTTCCAATGCCGCAAAGATAGCAAAAATCAGACATCGTGGCAAAAAGTTATGAGCTAAGAAGAATAAAAAGTACATCTGACTTCAAACAGTAATAAATTTTGTAAAACAAAAAAATTACTGTAAAATAAACTGCATCACAAGAAATTTCTGTGAACCAGCTTTCCGATGATATCTCGTTTGCTCGATTTTGATATCGTATGCCCAAGTTATGCCAAAAACAAAAAAGTTGCTCCTTTAAAGAAAATTAGGGGTAGGAGGGGGAAAAGAGGCCATACAACCACTGACATCATGCTGATGTCAGCGGTTCACAAGCCTAAAATTGATCACCATCTAGTCATCGCCACAAAAATCAGACCCTAAAAAAAAAAGTCTGGAGCCCTTGGTTGCCATATGACCGCGCGATGTGGGCTAGGCGCTGGATGTCCAGCCGGGGGCTAGGCACGAGGGGCCTGTTCCCCCATATGACTTGCGGACTGTGCAGATGGAGCCCGCGGGGGCTGGCAATGGGACCGGCGGCAGATTGGTGGAGCCACTGGTGGCAGTGGCTACTGGGTGGCCGTCAGGTGGCCACTTAGCGGTGAAACCCTTTTGAACTATAGGTGCAAGAACCAATGCACATTTTTTATTTTTTTCTCGATTTTCATTAAAAAAACTGCCTCAGAATGCATGCTGGGGAGGCCGTGTTGCCTCCTTGGCAATTTTTTTTTGCCTTCTGGATCAACTTCGTGAAAATCAACAAAGCGAAGGGCGATCTTAGGGTTTTGGGGTGCTACGAACGCGATGGCAGTGTTCATTTTGCTCTAAGATGCTGCAAAAAATAGGCTACCTCCAGAGCTTGCAAAAAATCACTGAGCTTGAAAGCCCAATTTGATCCAAAACGCCGCATAGATGAACTCAAGGCATAAAATCCTCGAGGAACCCCAAACGAAATCTGCAATGATTTTATCCAGAATTTGAGAAGGGGCTGCATGTCAAGGCTCTGATACCATGTTACAAACCAAGATCAAAAATGCAAAAATAAACACCTTCCACAAAAGAGAAAAACAATGAAAAAGCAGAGCTTTGCATGAAATGTGCAAATTGATAATATTCATAATTAAGAAATTACAATAAGAGAATTGCTTTATAAAAGCAATGTATGCAACCCTAATGTTGACCTAAAAACAACTCAACTAAATAAAACTTACTTATTAATTAAATAAACTAATTATTACCTAAGCAAAACCTAAGTAAAGTCATGCAAATGTAATTAAATATTAATTACACAAACAATTTCTACATGACATAGGCAATCTAGGCATTGGAGTATTTGTAATTTCTTGATACAATGGAACCAAAAATTAGTCTACAAAATGACTGTAGTTCCTTTGAGAATCATGCATCCTTATCTTAGTGGTCCATTCATATACTAGAGCCATTTTATTTTCCTTTGCATTACTATAGGGTTGAATCTAAAGCTTGTTGGTCTGAAACTTTCCTCTAAATTTGAATAGAAAAATATAGCACAAGTAGGTTGTGAACCTAAATGTCTTGGTGGAACCTCCTTTAACAATTAAAAAAAAATTATGCATGGATTTTATAATTTGCTGAATATAAATATATTTGACATGTTCATCAACATAATGGATATTATATACCATTTCAAGGAGGCTTGCACCCACTTCCAAATTGCTATCCAGACTGAGGCAAAATGCCAGCA
The DNA here is from genome assembly GCA_007115665.2 of Sequoiadendron giganteum. NCBI lineage: Eukaryota > Viridiplantae > Streptophyta > Pinopsida > Cupressales > Cupressaceae > Sequoiadendron > Sequoiadendron giganteum. The sequence continues at coordinate 539,390,245 of CM021105.1, forward strand.
TGGAAATAGTATCCTCAACCCATGGTTTAAAAATATCCAAATTGTAAGGAGGCTTATGATCACATTTCAATTTGTTTCTATCCAGAACTATTTTATTTAATAAATTATTTTTCTCCCTTTCTTCTTTTGCTTCATAATCACTAGCAAGCTTTTCTAGGTCAATGTGGTGGTTTCCAAATTCTTAAGTTGTAAACCCCAACACTTTTCAAAGTTCTTCTACATTAATGGATAACAATTCTTCTTGGCTATCTTTATTAACAATTGCTCTTTTGTTATCATCATAATTTTTGGCACAAACCATGATAAATTCTGGGCAAGGGAAAACTTCATGTAACATCATGCACCCTAATCTAGTTACCCATAGTGCACTGCTACTATTAACTTGCATTTTCTTTGCAGCCTTATTCTGAGATGAAAATCTAAGGTCTAAGGTACGCCTACCATATATTTCAGGATCATAAATATCATGGTACCCATTGGTAAAACTTGGGGTTTTATGCAATTCTGCATAATGTATTTTTTTATCGGACATTGCTCTAGTGGTACTGGTGGTAGAAATGCTTATACAAATGTGATGTTGTGAAATCTGAATTACCTAATAAGTATTAGTAATAACTATTAGTCCTCCTTAATTTTAATGAATTCTTGAGTTTGTAAACCCAAAATTCAAACTTTGACAAAATAAGATTTTAAGAAATGTCAAACAATGAAACGTAGCCGCACGAATTCTTTCACTTACCTAGATTCTGAGTCCTGACTCTTGAAAACTAGGATGGAATTTTTGGAAGTAGAACTGTGGAATCCAAAACAAGGTGGTTCACTACAATGAGCAATATGAAGAGTGAAGACTTTAAAAATTAATGTTGCAAACTGCAAAGGACTTGAAAAAATCTCACTATGTCTGTGTGCTTTAAATGCTTTGTTTCTCAAAATTGGAACATTAAAGTGAATGAAATGTCTTAGGTCTAACTCTACAAGCTACAAATTCTTAATCTTAACCATTGATCTTTCTAAATCTAATGGTTATAGGGTGATTCTAGAGGTTTAAGTTGGCAAGATCATCACTCTGTGCATTTCATTACGGAATGCAACTACAACCATACATCAAATGTTTATCCAATGGTTGAAACTTGAGTAATTTATTAAACTAACTTTAAAAAATAAACATTAATCACTTGACAGTTGACACTTAGCAGTACAAAGTGCTTTAAAAGCCTTATTTCTCAAAATTGGAACATTAAAGTGAATGACACATCTTAGGTCTACAAGTTACAAATTCTTAATCTTAACTATTGATATTTCTAAATCTTACGATTATAGGGTGATTTTGAAGGTGTAAGTTGGCAATCCCATCGCTTTGTGCATTTCATTATGGAATGCAACTACAACCATACATCAAACGTTCATCCAACAGTTGAAACTTGAGTAATTTATGATATTAACTTTAAAAAAAAAAAACATGACACATGTATTTTAAAGTTTTTTTAAACTTTTGCGTGCTAGGATTGACATCAAGGAGAAGGGGCCGGTAACTTAACGTTGCAAAGGACTTATAATAGCTGACATATTACAATGTTACATAATGCTAAATGCAAATCGTAGAGAATTTGTGTGACAAGATCCATATTATAGCCTATATAATTACATTGCATCCATAAATAGATTTGTAATCTCGTACTCACAGTCCTTCCCCCATTCCTAAAAAAAATCAATAGTCAATACCATAGGCATTGACCTAACAATGCTTTATCAGTGGAACCCTCATCATCGCCCCGCCGATGGCCCGAAGGTGAAGACTCATAAGGTGTGCTCCCCGATGGTGATATAGAGATAGAGTCAACAAAAGTAAGTACTAAGCATATCGATGTAACACATAAACATCAGTGGAATGAATGATTGCATTACCCCAATGGCCTGATATAACCATGAATTATCAAGTGCATATCGCATAAAGTGTATTAACTTAAAAAAATAAACATTAATCACTTGATAGTTGACGGTTGACACTTAGCAGTACAAAGTGCTTTAAATGCTTTATTTCTTGAAATTGGAACATTAAATTGAATGAAACGTCTTAGGTCTACAAGTTACAAATTATTAATATTAACCATTGATCTTTCTAAGTCTAACAGTTATAGGGTGATTCTACAGGTTTAAGTTGGCAAGCCCATCGCTCTGTGCATTTCATTACAGAATGCAACTACAACCATACATCAAATGTTCAGCCAATGATAGAAACTTGAGTAATATATGATATTAAAAAAATAAACATGTTACATGACACGTGTTTTAAAGTTGTTTTAAACTTTTGTGTGCTAGGATTGGCATCAAGGTGAAGAAGGGGCCTGTAACTTAATGTTGCAAAGGACTTATTATAGCCTACTTATTACATAATGAAAATCGTAGAAATTTTTCATTTGTGTGAAAAGATCCATATTATAGCCTACATAATTACATTGCATCCATAAACAGATTTGAAATCCCGTACTCGTAGTCCTTCCCCCATTCCTAACAAAAATCAATAGTCAATACCATAGGAATTGGCCTAACAATTCTTTATCAGTGGAACCTCCATCACAGCCCCATTGATGGCCCGAAGGCGAAGACTTATAAGGTTCTTTCCCCGATATACCAATAGAGTCAACAAAAGTAAGCACATCATTGTAACACATAAACATCAGTGGAATGAATGATTGCATTCCCTCGATGGCCCGATTTGACCATGAATTATCAAGTGCATATTGCATAAATTACATTACTTAATTTCTCAAAAGAAAAAAACTGATTTTAATATATTTGCATAAAGTATATTCTGAACTTAGAACTCTTTACTCTTAAGTGTAAATGAATAATGAAGAATAACACAACACAACCATTTATTTTATTGCAACTGAATTTCAATGTCACATTATTACATATGTTTTTATAGACGAGTAGTTGTAGATCAGGAAAGCTCCTGTTTTATATAAATAACATATGTCAGTGTGTCACTTTAGTAATACTACTTTACATAGACAAAATTTAATAATTTATTCCAAGTTGTTGCTTGTTAGAATCATCAATGGATTACAAATTGATTCCAATTTCCAAGCGTGAGCTACTGAAAACTTACTACAAATGTAACTCTAAAAATAAATGTATGATTCCAAGATTCTACTGGTGACAACGTAATACAAATGTCAATGGGCTCTGAAAATAAATGCATGATTCCAAGCTTCTTTTGATGGATTTTTGAACCATGCTGGAGAAAGGGGGTTCTAATCAATCCTAGGGAAATCGGAGCTATGAACATACAAAATGTACTTACCCCCTTCAAGAATCAGATTCATACAAAAGATGTAATACAAATGTCTCTTTAGAAATAAATGCATGGGGCTTTCCTAGCCAGCCATGCTGGGGAAATGGGAGCTATTAAAATACAAGAGGAGAAGCAAATTTGCTCCCATCTTTTGCACATAGCTTCAATGCACTGGTATAACACTTACCTCCATCAGAGCTCCTCATCCTGGTTCAAAAATTGTATGAGAAGTCAGGTTAACCAAATCAACTTCTTTCCAATTCCACCCATTCTGAACTTGAAGGAAATTCATCTTTTACTGTTTACTCTGTAACTACATATCTGTAGGTAGGAGAATTTACAGTATCCCCAGTATCGCATTATCTTCTTTGTGAATCCTTATTATTTATTAACCCTATAAAATAAAAACCCTTATGGCACTATCCACTATTCACTGAATCACTATCTCTATTTATGGGCCACCAGTGCTGCTACCAACCTATATGATTAAAATGTTTAATTTGATTGATGTCTGGCTACATGCTAGTTGTACCTCAAGTTGACAAGTTGTCAAAATCACTAATTCACTAGTGCCACTCAAAGTTCAAACGATATGAAATCATTACAAATATTGTTTCATTAAAGCTATGAACTATCCAAGAAATTTCTTTGGATGTTCATATCACATATAGGCCTATGGCATTAATCGCCGCCACTACCAGCACTAGTACTAGTAGTACGCCAACCACACTTTCTTCAAAAAGATTGAGAATTTCAATTAAATGAGGTGTACAACATCAAGGCATTGAAAAGACTGAATGAGTGATGAGCAATGGTCCTCTATCTCGCCACATGTCTGCATCTAATGGTTATAGTGTTATTCCAGAGGTTTCAATTCATAAATCTAATGCTTTAGAGATTTACTTCTAGAATTCAGCTCTTTTTTCTTGTTGGTGTACATATTTGTCACTTTAACCATGAAAGTAGATGTAAAATATTTTAAAACAAATGACACAAAGTCTGTTTTTCTCACAATTAGTAAAGAAAAGCGATAGTTTCTTTTTCAACAAATGAATTAATCTGAACACAAAGTCTTAGAGATGAAAAAATAGGCATTCTAACCAAACAGATAAACATTGAACAATTATCATGAAGAAACACAATTCATTCATAATTAAAAGGAAGTATTAATAAATACACAAATTTAGAAATATATCATTTTATCTCTCTAATGCCAAAAATGTGGTTTCACAGACCTATCACCCAACACCCTATACAATCAAAATTCAAAAAGCGCTCAAAAGCTGAAACTACGCCCCCTTACCATTACGTGTCACAAATTCACAATTCACAAAAGGATTCATGCATGTTGTTAAACTGCTAGAGGTGTTGGGACTCTGTACAGTTCCAACTACATTTCCATAACTAAATTATGAAATTCAACACCTTCTTCTTCTTTTTCTAAAATGAAAATCACCTTGTTGTACTCGACATAGATGATTTTCTCTTTCCATGCCACTGAACGTAGCTGGGAAATTATTTTGAGTTGCACTTCTTCAAGCCAATTAAAATCTGGTTGCATGACGGCCACAAGTTCATCTTCCCATACCTTGATATCGATTGGAAGTACCATTTTGAGGAAACTCTGAGTCTGAAGTTCAAAATGATACCACCTTTCCTCGTATGTAGGCTGAGGCTCACTTAACTTTATCAGCAAGAAGTGACAATCTGCTACTAAATCCATTTCTCCAACCCCCTTATTTAAGATCTATCCTTTTAGAGGATTTAAAAGATTACGTTAAACCTAAATTTGGTGTTTGAAAGCATTTGAGAAGACATCCCCTAATGGCACCTTACAATTCATTAAATGAGCTGACACTTTGAAAGTTGTGTATCCCACTGAGGTCACCCAATCGCTCACAAACAAAAATTTATAACCATTTCTATGGTAATAAAATCTCAACCATTGATTTCTAGAAATCTAATGGTTATAGTGTTATTATGGAGGTTCCAAATTGCAAGTCTAGTGCTTTAGAGATTTAGTTCAAGAATGCAACTACAGTCATCCATCAAACATTCATCGAACGACCCCTATGAATTTTTGTTGGCATATCTATTTATTTTTCCATTGGATTTTTTTATTATTTTGAGGTTTTTTTTAATTCGCCAATGAAAATATACTTTTTGCTTTAAAAAAAGGTTTTAATTGCCAATGGAAAAAAATTATGGTTTGAAAAACAGTTTTAATCGCCAATGAAAAATATTTTATTTGATTAAAAAAATATTGCATTCGCCAAGATTTTCCACACACTTCTAGGGATTATAAAATATTTGCCAACTAGGATTTTTTTCTTTCGAAAAATGAAAAAAATTTGCCAATAAAATTAATATTTTTTATCGGGAAGTATACAAGATTCGCTAGGAATTTACACCTTTGCTAAGGGGGGGGTTTCTTAAACTTTTCCCTGTCAATGAATGTCCCATGAGGAAAATTAAAGGAGCTGAATTTCCCAAAGGTTGCAGTTAGAAGCCTGAACCAGTGCCAACAAAAGAATTTAGGGAGTTTTCTCTTTCATCTAATTTTGTTCTTTCTCTGTTTGTTGGTGGACTAAGCACTGGAACTTTGATTAATGATGGGATAGCTAATGTGGTTCATATTGATGTACAAGAAACCATGAATGAAGAAACACAAAAAATAATGTTGCGCCATCAATGGAGACCTCTTGACTTCATGGGCATTAACTCTTCACAATTGGGAAAGGATGAATACAATGCTCAATCCACAAGAATTGAAAATCTAGTTGTCTCTTTCCTTGCTATGAATTCTGAAGCTTATCAATTTGATTTTGGAATTTTAGGAAAGATGACTTGTATATGGATTGATCATTATCCTAATGAGTTGCCTCAATTGTTATTATTCCTATCAATAAGGTTAAGTTTGAATGCTGCATCATGGAGCCCTATTTTTCTAAACATAAAGATGAATTTGCATTCTTGAACCCTTATGTAGCCTTGTTAGACTAATTTTGGTCCTTATTACAACTTAGGAAAGGGGAATGAATGCATACTCACACACTTTGACACTGGTACAAGAAATTTTTGCTTGCTTGTGATTTTTGAAACCTTGTCTAGATGTAACCTGATGCTTGGATTGAAACCAAAGATTCTGAGTTCATGATGCCAGTTTGTCATCAAAATTTTGTGTAGCATTTCCCTTGCGGAGTCACCATTTGCTATGTTGTTTTGCATACACACCCCATTGAAAGTAGGGACCCTCTCTTGGCCTACCCTTTTGGCTTGTTTTAGTGGGTTGCCCCCTCTTTTGTTCTTATCTTTGAGAATCTTGGGGTTCTAGTCTTGGGCACCTTTTTCTTGAGTTCCTGGTGGTTTTGAAGTCTCATGGATGTCCTCTCTAGGGTGGTTTTCTTTTGCCTTCTATTTTCACTTAGTGTTGCTGTTTGGTTCCTAAGGGTTGGTTCCCTCCGTTAGGTTTTCCTTTATTTTATTTTTTCCTTTTGTTCTACTAGAGGCGGAACCAAGATGGACTTGAACTATAAACTTTCACAAAGTTCGTAGTTCAGTTCTCATTCCCGTTCTGGCTCCGCTTTCTGCCCTCTTGCTTTCTTTGTCATTTTGTTTGTTTTTTTCCTAATGGTTGCTTTCCCCCCTTAGGTTTTATTTGCTTCACATTTTCGTTCATTTTTCGAAGGTGGAATCGAGATGGAACTTAAGTCTGAACTTTCATAGAGTTCACGGTTCAGTTCCCATCCCCGTTTCGGCTCCGCTTCCTTCCTTCTCATTTTCTTCGTTGCTTTGCCTATTTTCAGCCTAAGGGTTGGCTTATTTACCTTGGTTCTGCTTCGGTCTTCCTTTCTTTCACTAGAACTAGAACCGGGATGGAGTCTGAACTCAGTAATCTATGAAAATTCCCATTTCGGTTTTGTCTCCACCTCTGCCCGATTTGGTTCCCCCTCCGCCTATTTTCCTTTTGTTCCGTCTATGCCTCCACCGCGGTTGGTTCCATTTTCACTTCCACTTGTTTTCCTTCTTTTCCCATCTTCATTTTGTCTCTGTGTCTACCTCCACCTATTTTGTGTCTCTATTCTTGTTTTGCTCGTGGCTCCATCTCTGTTTGTCTTTGGTTCTGCTTCCACCTAGGTTTTTGCATGATTTTATTGTCTAGGGAACTCTAATGGATCGACTTCTATTTTGAGGATGTATTGAGCATTAATAATAACCCATTTGAATGAATTTTGGATCGAACTAAAGTTTTATGTTGGGGTCGAGGGAAGAATGGGTGTACTTTGAAGATTTGGCAAGATCTGTAGGTGCATTCAAGTACATTGTGGCTACTGTCAGACAAAATCCATCCTCACACATAAGGTCAACATGTTTGGTGGCCAACAATGGTGGGAAGATGTGATGTGGAGGTCTCAATCTAGTTTGACTCGATTGGATTCATTCATTTTCCTAGCTCGGGTCTGATCGGTGGCTCGTATTCAAACTAGTGTTTCATGCACATTGTTGTTCATGTAGGTCGAGCATTAATGGCGAGCATGGCTCGAGGAGTTGTACCCTAACCATGTGCAATCCTAGATCAATCTGAAGGGGCACTTGATGCATTCAAATTTGGATAGTGAGTTATTGTTGGTTGTCAGGGCCAATTTGGTTGGTGGCCGACATCCTTCGTAACCCTAGCTCTGGTTTGCACTGAATGAAAATTCTATAAGAATGGCATTCTGCCTTATTTGTAAGGGTTCAGTTGGGTTCATAAATTAGTAGGTTGAGATCAATAGGTTAGGTTAGAGTTGTTCTTCCATTGGTTGACTAAGTCAGAGGACTTCTAACCATAGATGTAGTAGTAGAATATCATGTTAGAAGATTAGAATTTAGTTTTACATTTCAAGAAAGTGTTGTAAAAGATCAAAATTGTTGCTAACATGATGATTTAATACAAAGTGAAGACATTGTGCTATGATTGGTACCTTCTTTGGATTGAATAATCTTGCATGGTTCTTTTCTAATCTCTTAAATTTCTTGAAAGTGTTTGAAAGTATCTTGGGTTTGGTTAGTAAAGCTTGTGATTTAATGCTTGGAGTGTTGTAGCAATCTTTGGTTCATACTTTGAGAAGCTTCTTGATTGTGGGAATGTTGTGCAAGGTCAACATGTACCTGAAACTCTTGTGCTTAGTTCAACTATAGATGTTCATCTATTTTTATTGAATGAATGCCCACAATTTGAAAATCTTTAACACCTTAGAAGATTGCACTGTTTTCTGCAAGATTGCAGGTATAGCCTGGGTTGAACAAAAATTATTTTAAGGGATTGGTCCATTCCAAGTATTTCATCATTTGCATGGTTGATCTTAGAATTAATGTTAACATTAGGACTTTTGAAATTCTCATCTTTTGCTCTTTCTTTTATTATTTGGTTAGAACTAGAAATTTAAGCGTCACCATATCTCAAAATTTAATGAGTTTAGAGCTTCCAACATTTGTTCATAAGACCCCTTGTGATTACGAGTATTTTCACATTTTATCATTGAGTTTTTTCTACTCCATTTTCATGACATGGCACATGAGAGACCTTGGGGTTATCTCTTTGTTCATAGAGATTAACCTTTCAAGAAGATAGGATAACTTTTATTGTGTCTGAGTTGTTGCTGTGCAGAAACACCAAACAACAAGATTGGTGCTAGAAGGAGGGAAAAACAAGGAAATTGCTTCATTCACTTCACACACTTCTCCTCCTAGCACAAGACAATAGGATTGGTGCTAGAAGGAGGGCTTGAAGAAACAATATGGAACATTTTATAAAGGCCATCTATCTTGAGAGGCTTAGAAGGAGAACCAAATCTATACCAGGAGAAGAAGAAGAGTTTCAAGAATTGCCACTTCCAACCAAGTCAAGAAGGACCAGAAGATGGGGGGAACCATCATCCAACCCATCAATCATTACCACCTCCACCTGCACTAATGGATTTCCTCGAAAATAACCTGTCCCCTCTATTCTTCAACAACTACACTACTATGCTAAAAAAACCTGAACTTTTTTGCTCCAAGTTTCACATTAATGATCCCAAAAGGACTACTGAAGAGCATGTTAGGATTTTTAAAATTACCCTCAAGGATAGGGGAATTAATCATGAGGATGTTTCCTACATAATTTTCTAATATTCTCTTGGGGATGAGGCATTCTATTGGTATAACCATCTTCCTTTTGGGTCTATCACTGCTTGGATTGAGTTGAAAACTACATTTTTACAGAGATTTGAGGTCCCAATCAGTTCCAATGACCTTTATCTATAGTTAACTGGAGTAAAAATAGAGGTCAACGAACCTATAGGATCATTGAACAATAGGTTCCACCATTCAAACACTAGGTTGCAACCTCCTTGTGGATGATGCCTCTACCAGGGAGGTTTATTATGAAGCCCTTGATAGTCTCACATCAACCTTCCTTAAGTGGAGAGAAAACCCTCTTGTTAGCCTACTTGAAGCTTATGATGTGGCTCTTAAAGTGAGCACAGATTTGTGACAAACCTTGTCTGGACCCCTGCCATTAGTTGATCAAATGGTTATGTTGGGTTCAACTCCTCAGATGCCTTTGGTTTTTCACCCAAGTCAACCCTTGAACAAGTACCACCCATGTCGAATTACTATCCAAATATGAATCAGCCTGGATTATCTCACCAGCAATCTAATGTACCCAGTTACTTGTAGAGCTTTGAGATATTTAACCAATCCCTGAACCATGGATTCCATTCTGTTTATATGTATAATTTAGCTAGTGGTGTTCCTCCATTAGATAATGTAGACAAGGAGAGTTTGGATAAACTCACAAATTTGGTAAATAAGCTAGCCACTGAAGTCATCTACCTAAGGAACCAAAACAATCAACCTTTGGCCATTCAAAGGGGAAATCAATTCAACCATGATCAAGATCAAGGGCATAATCTCTATAGGGGACAATATTTTGAAAATCAATACTCAAGGAAAATGTTTAATAGGAGGCAACTACCACCTCAGAATAGGACTTGGAATATAAGTCCTAACAATGAAGGATTCCTAACATCTTTGGAGCATCCAAAAATCAAGAAAAGCCCCCAGCTGGTGTGTATCTGGCAGAAGAAGCTCTATCTGGAGGGTGTAGGATTCATAACACCAATCAACACTCTGAATTGGATTGTCAAGAATTATAGACTGTTGCATCTATTTTCCAACAGAAGATCCAACATACCCACAACAATCTGAGTGGACAGGAGATAGGACCATCTAATCCTTTCCAAGGAGTGAAGAGAATGGACTAGAAGAAAAACAAGATAAAAGTGATGAAATAAAGTATGAATACAATGAAGAATATATCTTTCAATCTTCTGAAAGTGATGAGGAGGATGGAAATGGTCCACTAGAGGTTGAAGAGAAAGTCTGGTTGCTAGATCATATAAAGGATGTGCATCAAACCATGAAGAATGAGTCTCCAATAGAAGAATTTTAACAAGCTAATGAAGAATGCCTAGTAGAAGAGTCAACTAGCATTGGATCTTAGAAGGGCATAGCAATAAATGTTGAGGTATCCCTAGATGAGGTTGAGCTTTCAATTAAGGAGCCTCAATTGATTATCAATGAATGTCCCCTGAGGAAAATTAAAGGAGCTGAAGTTCCTGACTATTACAGTTACAAGCCTGAATCAGTGCCAAAAAAATAATTTAGGGAGTTCTCTCTTTCATCTAATTCTATTCTTTCTCTATGTGTTGGTGGACTAGGCACTGGAACCGTGATTAATGATGGGATAGCTAATGTGGTTCATACTGATGTAAAAGAAAACATGAATGAAGAAACACAAACAGGAATGTTGCACCATCAATGGAGACCTCCTGACTTCATGGGCATTAACTCTTGACATTTGGGAAAGGATGAATACAATGATAATTCCATAGGAATTCAAAATCAGGTTGTCTCTTTCCTTGTTGTGAATTGTGAAGCTTATCAATTTTATTATGGAAGTTTAGGAAAGATAACTTTCATATGTATTGATCATTTTCCTAATGAGTTGCCTCAATTTCTAATTATTCCTATCAATAGGGTTAAGTTTGAATGCCGCACCATTGAGCCCTATTTGGCTAAACATAAAGATGAATTTTCATTCTCGAGGACTGTTACCTTTATGTTACTACTTGTTTGTGCATTGATGAATTGTTTAGGGAGGGGTCTCAGTTTTCCTTGTCTAATCATGAGACATTTTGAGTCTTTTTGTACATAGTTTCATCTGAATAAATGTAGCTTGCCTTATTCTTTTTCTTCAGTCTATTTTTGTTTTCTTTAGGATAGATTTATTTCAGATTAGTTTGCTTTATTTAGTTTAGATGCCCTTTGGTTTGTTGTTGTTGTGGTTAGTTTAGGTTTGAGTAGGGTTTCTTTTGGTTTTTTTTTGCTTGTCTACTGATTTGGTTTTGGTTTGGGTTGGTCTACTTGGGGTGGTTTCCCCTAGTGCTTTGAATTTGTGGGGTTGTCCTATTTTCCTTTGGGCTTGTTGCATATTACAACTGGTTGCTTGTCTAGGGCTGCTCTGGGATTTCTTTTACAAACTCTTGTCATCTTTTTGGAGGCATTCAAACTGGAAGATTTCCTTCATTTGATGTTGCATGTACTAGGAATTGGAGTCACTTGATCTAGTCAAATTCTGGAATATATTTGGGTCATATATCTTCACACAAATCTTAAGAATTCTAAGGTTGCATATGGTCTTTAGGAGGTCTGACTGGGTGAAAAATCTTAAATTTTACTCTAGTGCTGTTGTGGTTCTCATCCTTGAGTGTGGGCTTCATTGCCTGCAAGGTGAAAAGTAAAGCTTTAAAAGAAAATCTCAAAGAGAATATCAAAAAGGGAAAAGAATAGAAAATATTGAAAAATCAAAAGAAAATGTTCACCTTATCAGGGGTATCCTAGTATCTCTACCGAGGCTATGGACACCTGGCTAGTAGTAGAGCTATGCTTGGGAGGGTCATAGTGATAACCTCACTAGGGCTATGGATGCCTAACTGGTAGTGAGGCTCTATCCAGGTTGATTTTGGAGTTAGAACCCTTATGTAGACCTATCAAACTGGGTTTAGTCCTTATTGTAACTTAGGAAAGGGGAATGAATGCATACTCACACACTTTGACCCTGGTACAAGAAAGGTTTGCTTGCTTGTGATTTCTGAAACCTTGTCCAGATGTAAATTGATGCTTGGATTGAAACTGGAGATTTTGAGTTCATGATGTCAGTTTGTCATCAAAATGCTTTGCAGCATTTCCCCACTGGAGTCGCCATTTGTTGAGCAGTTTTGCACACACACCCCACTGAAATTAGGGACCCTCTCTTGTCCTACCCTTTTGGCCCATTTCTATGGCTTGCCCCCTCTTTTGTGCTTATCTTTGAAAATCTTGGGGTTCTAGTCTTGGGTGCCTTTGTGTTGAGTTCCTGGTGGTTTTGGAGTCTTGTGGATGTCCTATCTGGGGTAGTTTTCTTTTGCCTTATATTTTTCCTTAGTGTTGTTTTTTGGGTCCTAAGGGTTGGTTCCCTCTCTTAGGTTTTCCTTTTTTTGCTTTATTGATTTTGTTCTGCCAGAGGTGAAATCGAGATGGAATTGAACTATGAACTTTCACAAAGTTCTTAGTTCCTATTCATGTTTCGGCTCTGCTTTCCACCCTCTTGCTTTCTTCATCATTTTTTTGTCTTTGTCCTAAGGGTTTCTTTCCTCCCATAGGTTTTCCTTGGCTCACTTTTTCTTTCATTTATCAGAGGTGGAACCGGAATGGAATTGATCTATGAACTTTGGAAAAGTTTTTGGTTCAGTTCCCATTCCCATTTTGGCTCCACTTTCTGCCCTCTTGTGTTCTTCATTGTTTTTTTGGTCTTTGTCCTAAGGGTTTCTTTCATCCATTAGGTTTTATTTTCTTTTATGTTTCCTTCAATTTTTGGAGGTGGAACTGGGATGAAACTTAAATCTAAACTTTAAAAAAGTTGACTGTTCAGTTCCCATCCCTGTTCCAGCTCCACTTCCTCCCTTCTCTTTTTCTTTGTTGCTTTGCCCATTTTCAGCCTAAGGGTTGTCTTCCTCCCTTAGGTTTTCCTTTGTTTTCCTTGTTCCTTTTGTTTTGTCAGAGGTGGCACCAGGATGGAACTTAACACTAAAATTTCACAAAGTTCATGGTTCAGTTCCCGTTCCCATTTTGGATATGCTTCTTGCCTCCGTGTCTTTGTCATCTCATTGTGGTTGGCCTTTGGGTTAGCTGCTTCCCCTTGGGTCTTCTTCAGTCTTCCTTTCTTTCACTGGAACCAAAACTAGGACGGAGTTTGAACTTGGGACTTTGTGAAAATTCCCATTTTGGTTCTGTCTCCCCCTCTACTAGGTTTGGTTCTACCTCCACCTATTTTCCTTCCATTCCCTCTGGTCTTTCTTCTATCTCTGCATCCACCGAGGTTGGTTTCATTTTTCCCTCCACTTTTTTTCCTTCGGTTCCTATCTTGTCCCATCTTCGCCTCCGCCTTCGCCTATTTTTTGTCTCTATTCTTCTTCTTCTCATGTGGCTCCCTCTCCGTCTGTCTTTGGTTCCACTTCCGCCTAGGTTTGTGCATGATTTTCTTTCCTTGGGAACTCTAATGGATCGAATTGTATTTTCATGATGTATTGAGCATGAATGGTGGCCCATTTGAATGGAGGTTGGATTGATTTGAAGTTTGATGTTGGGGCCGAGGGAAGAATGGGTGTACTTTGAATATTAGGCGAGATCTATAGGTGTAGTCGAGTCCATTGTGGCTGCTGTTAGACAAAACCCATCCCTGCACACAAGGTCTGAGTGTTTGGTGGCCATTAATGGCGAGGAGACATGACGTGGTGGGGTCAATCTAGTTTTAATCGATCTGAGTTGTTCCTTTACGCAACTCAGGTCCAATTAGTGGCTTGTATTCAAATGGCTATTTCACGCGTGTTGTTGTTTGCATGGGTGGAAAATTAATGGTGAGCATGGCTTGAGGATTTGTACCTTGACTTTGTGCAATCCCAAATCAATTTGAAGGGGTGCTTGATGCATTCAATGTTTGATGGTGAGTTATTTCTAGTTGCCGGGGATGATTTGGTTGGTGTTTGACCTTCTTCGTAACCCTAGCTCTGGTTTGCACTGAATGGAAATTCTATAAGAATGGCATTCTGCCTCATTTGTAAGGGTTCGGTTGGGTTCATAAATCAGTAGGTTGACATTAGTAGGTTAGGTTAGATTTGTTCTTCCATTGGTTGACTAAGTCAGAGGACTTGTAACAATATATTTATCAGTAGAATAGCATGTTAGAAGATTAGAAGTTAGTTTTACATTTCAAGCAAGTGTTGTAATAGATCAGAATGGTTGCTAACATGATGATTTAATACAAAGTGAAGACATTATGCTATGATTGATGCCTTCTTTGGATTGAATAATCTTGCATAGTTCTTTTTTTATCTCTTAAATTGCTTCAAAGTTTTTGAAAGTATCTTATGTTTGGTTATTAAAGCTTGTGATTTAATGCTTGGAGTGTTGTAGCAATCTTTGGGTCATACTTTGAGCAGCTTCTTGATTGTGAGAATGTTGTGCAAGGTCAACCTATACCTGATACTCATGTGCTTCATTCAACTATATATGTTCATCTAGTTTTATTGAATGAATGCCCACAGTTTGAAAATATTTAATACCTTAGAAGATTTCATTTTTTTCTACAAGATTGCAAGTATAGCATAGGTTGAACAAAAAATAGTTTAAGGGATTGGTCCATTCCAAGTATTTCATCATTTGCATGGTTAATCTTAGAAGTAATGTTAACATTAGGACTTCTGAAACCCTCATATTTTGCTGTTTCTTTTATTACTTGGTTAGAACTATAAATTTAAGCATCACCATATCTCAAAATCTGATGAGTTTAGAGCTTCCAAAATTTGTTCGTAAGACCCCTTGTGATTACCAAAATTTTCATATTTTATTACTGATTTTGTTCTACTACATTTTCATGACCTAACACCTGAGAGATCTTGGGGTTATCTCTTTGTTCATAGAGATCAACCTTTCAAGAGAGATAGGATAACTTTTATTATGTCTGAGTTGTTGCTATGCAAAAACACCAAACAATAATCTCTTTGAATTTTCTGATAGGAGCTTTGAGGCATTTTAAGGAAGTGAGCATGATAATATGGAAACTAAAGATGATGGGGTTGGGCGGGTTGAGGAAGACTTAGAAGAGGTTAAACCCACAAAACTAGTTTACAATTCCACTGAGGAAACAAAATTACAAAAAACACTCCCATGGAAATTTTTGGGTTTTGGGGTTCGAACAAACATTTATTTCAAGCAAATCCAAAGGGGGTTTACTCAAACCTCCCTTCGAGAAAACCTATTAAATGTTGGGTCCAACCATATTTCTCATTTCTAAAAAAAAATGACAAAAGAAAACTTTTGTGGAAAGGGGGTTCGCTTGAAACCTAGTTCAAGTGAACCCAGGTTCGAGTGAACCTCCAAGGGGGGATCGCTTGAACCTATGTTTGCTTGAATTCCCCTTTCCCCCCCTTCTCCCCCTCTGACACCAAAAATCTCCAAAATATTTCCCTTGAAAGCTTGAGTTGAGGATGAAAATCAAGGAGATTTCACAGACCCAACTAGATGATGGTAGTCCTTAGAACGAGCTATCCAATGAATATAATTTTAATATGTTTTGGTTTTATTACATATGTATTTGTTTTTGAGTTTGATTAAACATAGGTTTTCACCAAAAATAAAGCTCTTTGTTCTACACATGTGGAAAAATAGCAGATTATCAAAATTAATTTTGAAAAATATGAGTGCACTAGATATTTAAATCCTCAATCCAACAAAAAAAAGAGAATTTTGATACATACAAAAAAATTATATTGTATACAGTCTGCCTATGTCTGAATTGTAATTGGTTTGACTTAAAATCTTGATTAAAGAAAAAATATTCAATAAAACACTATGAAACCATATGAAAGTTCTAGATATCATAGTTACAAATCTAAATTTGAAAAAAATAGAGTTTTATCCTTCGTGAAAAAAGAGTTATGTTGTATACGGTGAGCATCACTCCTTAAAAATGGTGTTTATTGAAAAAAACTAGTTTTTGAAGGAGATGGAAAAAGAAGTGGCAATGAAAATTCAGAAAATTAGAGTTAGGCAACTTCACGTAAAAATTTGAATAAGTTATCTATATTATTTCAAAAATATGTAAGAATAGAATCTATAGAAAATTGAATATAGTTTCTAAACTACTAGGTTTATTTTTATTTCTTAAAAATCTATTTGGTGAAAATTTGAAATTTCAATGCAGTAGTACTTAAATTTCAAGGAAAAAATAAGAAGTAGGTGTTTGTCTGACCACTCTAACCATAATAAAATGATAATATTTTTTTATAATATTTTATATATAACTAGAGGACTCATGTCCCGATGTGATTCATATTTTTCTGTAATTTTTTTCGAATTAAATAATTAATTATGAATTTTTTATTACAAAATTTTAAAAATATAAAAAATCGTATGTCTAACCACCTTAACTTGGTCAAAACTTTATGAAATTCAATTTTATTTTTTTAATCCTATAGTATGTGAAGCATAGAATGTGATGCATTTTTTGAATTCAAAAAATGTGATACTGTTTGAAACCTATAATTTTTCTTCAATCAGCCTATCAATTAGGACTTTATTCATAATTCACATAGAAAATGAATAATAATTATTTATTAAATTCAAAGTAAAGCATAATTTATATTGGTGGAAAGTTGAGAATCTCCTTTAAAAACTCTTTTCATTTCATCAATTTTGGGTTAAAAAAAGGTCATCAACCACATGGGGCATCATATCACTTACATATCGCCACTTTTTGGCCCATCATGATCCTGCACATACGCTAAATTTGAATCTAACACTTATCCTCCCTCTTTCCATCAAGCATCACTGATGGATTGTATATAGGTTTGAGTTTTGTGGTAGTAGGGAAGGATGTAGAAATCTACCCTCTTACCCCTTGTACCCAATGCACCAATGGTGCATCGGTTGAACATAGACTACTAGATACTGGAAAATGTTAAATAAACATTGGTGAGGAAATAGTTGTTGCAAGATTTGATCTAAAGGAATTGGGCTCTTGAGATTTTATTCATGCTTTCTAGGTTACCCCTAATAGCACTAACCCCCATATGGGTACGACAGCTTCACACCCCAGAAAAGTGTTGGCCTCTAAGGATGTCATAAAGGGGCCATCGACTTCTACACCTGATTAGGTCCCAAGGCCAAGAGGGAGGCCTAGAAAGGATAAAGACACTATAACTCTAGTAGGGAAGGTAATCCTAAAGATTGTCCCCCACACAAAGAGAAAAAAGAGAAGTATGATCATATAAAGCCCGATTACTATAAAGGTGGAAGTTGAGTCTAAGGTACCTTAGTGCTTTGAAAACTTCAAAGAAAATAAAGAGACCCCCAACACACTAGAGAATAATGAAACTTAACTGCCTCTCCTAGAATATCAGGGGACTAGAATCCCTCGATAGAAAATTATAAGGTTCCTAAACTAGTGCAAGGAAAAAGATGTTGTGCTCCTGCAAGAACTTAAATCAGTGTTCTTTACCCTTGAAACTAGCCTCAAGTTCATTTGGAGGGGATCCTCTCACTTAACCACTCAACATGAAAATGGTAGGGGAGATGCCATCCTCCTCTCCAGTGAATGGAGCCAATTTGTCTTGAGCTCAAAAATTTCCACTTATAGTTAGGCGGTCCAGGTCATAGTGCAAAGAGAAGAGTGCTCATTTGGGGTCTATTCATTTTATGCTCTAAATTATCATGGAGATAGAATTCAATTATGGAAATGGATTTGTTATCTTAGTGATGTGCCTTGGATTGTTGGAGGTGACCTCAACATGATTGAAAAATAGGAGGAAAAACATGAAGGTCTGAAGATGGATTGGAAGGGTAACAATAAGTTCTTTTGGCTAAAAATGAAATCCAAGCTGAACTTGATTGATCCTATTGAAGGGGGGAAGAAAGATTTCCCCAACATCTGGTATACATTATGTAATGCTCAAAAATGGAACAAGTGGATATACTATCATCTAGACTGCTTCTACTTCAACAAGGGTCATTTCATTCCTGATCCACTCAGAGATAGATGCAAGATGGAGGTCCATCCGTTCACGCTCTCTGACCATCACCCAGTTAAAATAAAGTTGCACCTAAAGAAGGGGAAGAATTGTGATCAGAAAAAAGGGGGTTTCCTCCTTAACACCAAACTACTATATGACAGTGACTGTGTAGCACCAATTAGGTCTCTTAGAAATATTAATTTATGGATGCACAGAGGGTTGAGTGCCATTGAGAGGTGGGAATTGAACACCAAAGGATGATTTTCTTTTTCCAAGTAACTGGTAAGAAAATATCCCTTGATAGGAGAAGGAAGGGATGCTCCAAGAAGAGCTACTACAAGTTGAGACAAACCTTCAAAAGGAACCTAAAAATGAAGCCTTGGTGATCTAATTTAGTGTTGTTAGTGAATCCCTAAGAATACTGCAAGTCTTAAAGATCCAAGGGCTCAAAATAAGATCCAAATTAAATTGGCTTCAAAGCAATGAAAAAGGCTTGAATTTTATCTTCTAGTACCTAAAAGAGAAAAATGTAAAGGAACACATTGAATAGATCCATTCTAAAGGCTCTTCATTCATCGAGAAAGACAACATAAAAAGGAAATTATTTAGCTTCTATAAGAATCTTTTCACCTTAGAAAACAATAAGGAGGGCTACTCCACTACTAGGGAGACTATAAAGGCCATTATCCCTAAAAATATTGAGGGAGAAGAAGCAAAAGAATTGGGCAAGGATACATCAAAAGGAGAAATCAGATAAGCAATGCAAGCCTTACAAAATTATAAGACCCCTTGGGCTTATGGCCTCCCTATTGAATTCTACAAGTTATTTAGTGACTAGGTGGTGGAGGATCTTTTCCTAGTGTATAAGGAGGCTTTGGAAAGAGTCACTCTAGGGAGAGACATAAACAAAGGAATCACTAAGCTGCTACCCAAAGATGGATATAAAATGTAGATCTGAAACTAGAGGTCAATGACTCTGTTAAGCGTGTGATACAAAATCCTTGCTAAGGTGTTAGCAAGAAGACTTGTTAAAAAAATTCCAAGGTTCATTAACAACACACAAACTAGGTTCATTAAAGGAAGATATATCCTTAAAAATCTAATTACCAGTTGGGAGGCCATGGAATGGGCTAGAAGTTCAAACCAAGATGTGGCAATGGTGTTGTTAGATTTTGAAAAGGTGTATGATAGAGTTGAATGGGCCTTCATCAAGATGATTCTAGAGGCTTTTTGGTTCCCAGAAAGCTTTTTTCATATGTTGGTCACTCTTGTTAAGGATGCAATTGTCCAAGTGGATGTCTATGGGTCCCTAACAAAGGAATTTCTATTGGAGAGATCAATCAGGCAGGGGTTCCCCTTGGCCCCAACATTATTTGTGATTTCCTCTAATGCTCTGCACTATATACTCAGGACTAATGGCACTTAATAGAAGGTTAATGGGATAGTACTCCAGATCAAGGTGAACTCATTAATATTCAATTTTCCAATGACACGACCCTCTTCCCCCTACTAAATGAATCTAACATTTACAACCTAATGGAAAAGCTGGACATATTTGTGTTGTCTCTAGTGCCAAGATCTTCCTCTCTAGGTCCATCATGCTGGGCTAGAAAGAGAATCCTCCTAATTGGCTCTCTAGGTTCAGTGTGCAATGGGGTAGGCCACAAAAACAAGTCAGGTACCTTGGTATTCCCTTTGCATTCTACCCCAACCTTAGAGATATTTTGTTCTAGATCCAATGAAAAATTGATGCAAAACTGGGTAAATGGAATATGCAATACTTGTCCCTAGTAGGGAGAATTTAGGTATTTCAGAAAATACTATCCTCCTATAGTTTGTACTTCACCTCTATTTGGATTTTCAATAACTATGAAGTTGATGAAATAGAAAATAAAATAAGGGGATTTCTAAGGTCGAATAGAAAGGGAAGGAGGAAGAAGAACACAATGAAATGGGAATGGTGCTATTTGAGTAAAGCTGAAGTTTGTTTGGGATTAAAGGATTTGAAAATTTAGGGAGTTGCTTTGGCAACCAAATGGATCTTCAAGGCCCTAGAAGCTGATGAACCTTTCAAAATATTGGTAAGGTGCAACCTATAGAGGGTTGGGCCTAAACATGCTAAAGCCTAGAAGAATCTCCTATTGTGTGATCTCATTAGCAACCAATATCCAATCATCCCAGGGGGGTTAGTGGTGTTTAGAAGTATATGGAAAGCATGGGAGCATGCCAAGACACATATCTCCAATGCCAAATTATTTCTAGGTGGTACTTTGTTTACTCATAGGTCAATATGGTGGAACTTGATGCATAAAAGTAAAATTCTAGCACTCCTACAAGGTTGCTTAGCCAAGGGCATTAAAACCTTTGCCCAAATTTCTTAAGATGGGAAGTTAAAGGATTGGAATCTCCTCAAAATAGAATTTGACTTGCTAGAAACCAATCGAAGGACTTAGTGATCAAGAATTCCTGCAATGAGCTCAATACCCCTTCCACTTGTGTTTATAATGTGGAACAGTATAAGGATTTTAAATGGGGGGAAGACACCAAACTCCCCAAACTTGATGTGAGGACTGTTTATAACTCTCTTATCGGATAGAATGGAACCTTTGACCATCTAAACACAACCTAGAATTTCAAGTTATCCAAGGAGGAATGGATGGAAATTTTAAAGAGTTTATGGGCCAATACAATTGAACTAAAGAAGGCCACATTCAGGTGGCTTATAATGATGCAAAGACTACCTTGAAAACTAAAATCAAATGATATTGAAGTCTACAACCTATGCAGGGTGCTAGAATCCATAATGCACATTTTTTTTGAATGTCTTCATGCCAAGGAAATCTAGAATCGATTTTTTCATAAGTAGGACATTTGGGAAGCTAGTGGAAAACCCAACCCCTATATAATTATTTTCTCTAAATTTAATAGAAACAAAAAGAACTTGCATTCTTTTGGAATTGCATTGCAACTAAATTTTTTGTGGATAATCTACAAATTGAGGAATGATGATAAATTTAAAGGGACAAGGAGGACACTTATCGAGTCAGGCAAAAGACTCATCTTATACAATGTGGCTGGGCAAGTTTCATTGGCAGTAAAGGTGTCTGAAAGAAAAATCATGTAGTTCATCGAAGAAGGAAATATGACAATAAGCTTGTGAGAGGCAATTTTTGGCGACAGCTAACAGCATACCACAAAGATTTTTCTTCATGCATTAGAGGCCTTCTAGAAGAAGTTGAATGAAAAGATCATCAAAGAAAGCCAGAATGAAGACATGCCACCAATGCTCAGTATTGAGGATTTCACTAGAGATGAAATTGAAGTAGCAGGGGCCCTCTTGAGGATAAAAAATCTGGCTCAAAGTGGGAATGCAACAAATTAAGGTGGAAGAACCCCCCCCCCCCCCCACCGCCCCCATTTTTGTGTGCACGATGGATGTTGGTGTGACTCGACTCATTTTTATTGGTTGGTATGGCCTAGCAGTCTCTTGCGGGGAAAAAATAGATCAAGGATCACATAATAGGTTGGGGCTTTTTGACAGCACACCATCTCCCTTGTAGCTCAACAATACCCTTCAGATTGGTTTCGTAGGGTTAGTAGTCATTGGTGAAAACATAGCACATGAATCAAAAGCGATATGAATAAAGTTGATACAATTTTGATAATCAGTTGTATATGATCTATTTTTTCTATACTTGTAAGGGGGGATGATACTTTTGATTTTGTAAGGGGGACATAATTGCAATAAAACTGTTATTTTTTCTCATGTTGTAACTTTTTTTGCTGCTCAAATTATATCCAATAAATAAATAAAAAGTAATAGAAAGTATTTTTCTTACATTAGACACTATATATCAAAAAACAAATGTACACCTAACAATATATACATTGGATTAAGATATTTATCATAAAATTCATAAATTTAACTTTATTATAATACAAACAAATTATACATGATCATTAAGATAAATGAAACAACAAACATAAAAATCTTATGATTTTTACTTTTTAATTGAATAATTAAACATAATTGTAATATTATATTGTTTGAAATCCTATGACTTTTAATAATTTCTTATTGTGAGGTATCTATTTTTGCAGGTGTAGTTGAGAAACTTCTATTTCATAAGCCTAAACTCATTTCGGCAGTAGATAATTTGAGGAGGACACCCCTACATATCGCTTCATTAATCCCTCCATTCAAGGAGCTTGTGCCACCATTTCATCCTTGGTTGCGTACAAGACATATTAAAGAAAATGAGAAAATTGCAAGGATGCTTCTAGAAAAAGACAAATCCTTATGTGATAAAATGGATGATCAAAACCAAAATCCTCTTCACGTTGCGGTAAAGGAGGGAAATGAAAAAGTAATGAAGCTGATATTACACTATGGTGGAGATTGCGTAGAACGAGTAGATAAGGAGGGGAGAAATATTTTGCATGTAGCCGTCATAAATGCAGAATTGATATATGATAGGAATTCGGAGAAAATGATAACTATGCTACAGACTCTAGTAACTGCCACAAAAATGTTGATCAACGATTGTGACAAGCAGGGGAAAACAGCATTAGATATAGCTATTGAGAGCATGGATAAGGATGAAGCACTATTCTTTGGGGTAAGCAATCCATTTTGTTCTGTTCTATACATTAGAATGCATACATAGTTTTTAATTATTTTTGTTTTAGTTTAGCAAAATATATCAAGTTAATGTTCAAGTATTTTATATTAAATTTATAGTATTGTAGTATTTAAAATTTGATCAAATTAAGAAAAAAATAATCTGTTTTGTAAAATGATTTCACTAAAAGTTATATTAGAATCAACTTGTTCGGTAAGGGAAGAGACTAATTTGCTACTAATCTAACAGAATAAGAAAATTAATCTAGCTAAGCTTAATGTGTTTTATCTTTGAGAAAGTTATTTTTTTGACAATTAAGAATGCAATGAAAATAGGAGAAGCTATTAATTTACATAATTTATAAATTATAGATTTATCAAGTTAAGTGTAGAAATATAAATGCAAACTAGAGAAGAATCTACACACACAATTTAGGAGCCTCTGTGAAATATGCCAATGTGCAGCATAGAAATCTACACTTTTTACTATAGTCCATATAGCAGGAGTTGCCAAATTTCACTTCTTTCCTTTTGGAAGCATTCCTAGTCTACACAGATGAAACTAGAATGACAAGTTCAATCACCAGATGATAACAAAATCAAAATAACAAGATTTAACTTATCTATTCAAAATAAATGTGGCTCAATATCATCACCAAAAATAACTTGAAGAAGAATGCTTGGGCCTATATAGGAGTATATAAATAATGATGAAGCCCCCAATTTATTTTTTCAACCTCTACAATAGTTAGGATGTAGAAAATGACAAAATAGAGTGTGTGCTCATATCCTAATATTTATAAGAATTCATATAATAGTGGTAACGAAACTAAAATATAAATGAGAGTGTTGATAAATAAGTTAGTGAAATCTTAGGTGCCAAAGATAACAACTAAGGGGTGCTGGCAAGAAGTTGAGTCCACTTTTTGGTCAAAAAGTGGAAGTGTTTTCCCTGATTTTCAGAGTTTGACACATTTGACCTTAAAATTTGAAGCACTTAGAGATGAAATCTTCAAACAAGTCACTGATCATAAAATGTAGTACTCGAAGTCTAGTTTCCAAATATGTAATTTATTTCAATACCCACATTGTACAAATTGAGTGTCAATGGGCTTTTGTAAAAACCACTATTTAAAAGTTATTTTTTTTACCATACCATGCACGTGTACGACATCCATATTTTGACTTAAATTATCATATTTTTCTAAATCCTTTTGGGAAAAGATTTGTGACTCACTGAAGCGTGCCCTGAATATTTTTTTGTAATTTTTTATTGAATATTATTTTTTGTTAATTTTTTATTAGGCATATTTTTCATTTAGAAAAATCGTCATGTACGACACGCATAAGGTTGCCTAAAGTTATCATTTTTTCAAAAAAATTTAATTTTTTTGAAAAGAATAGTCCCTTGTGCAATCCGTTCGTCAAAATGTTATGTTGATCAAAAGTTATTAAAATAGTAAAAAACACTGATATTTAAAGTTTATGCACCAATTTCATCATAAATTAATTGAAAAATAGAAAAAATAATCCAATTATTAAAAAAATTACATATTTGGAATCTACATTGTCTCATCTAAAATGGGTTTTAATTTCGTCGAAAAAATCTGCAAAAAAGGCGTCAGCCATATGCCCAAACTCAGTATTTTTTTGTGACATTGCTAGGACCTTCAACTTGTAGGTCAAACTAGGTCCAAAGCTTAGGTTCAGGTCCCCAAGCTTTTTTCTGAACCGAAAAACAAAGCAAAAACCCAACCAAAAATTAAAATTTTAAAAAACGGGATCCCGTTTCATAAAAAAAATATTTTTATGAATTTAAGAAACGGGATCCTGTATTTTAAAAATTGGGATCCCGATTTGAAATGGGACCCCATTTTCAAAATGGGATCTCGCTTTTTAAAATACGGGATCCCGTTTCTCAAATTCATAAATAAAAAAAAATTCTTATGAAACGGGATCCCGTTTTTGGCTCAGGGTCCCGAACCTAAACGGGATCCCATTTTTTGCAAGCCAATTTTGTTTTTTTGCCTAAGGAAAAATCTTCCACGTTTCATGGACTCATCTTTGTGCTTCTACTCTAAGATTCTACAATAAGAAAATAAAGAGTACATGGAAAAGTTAGAGAAATAAAATTAAATATATCACCTGTTAGGCATAGTGAAATAGTGGAGGCAAGAGTGCTACTGTAGGATGCTATTAAAATTTTCAAGTACTAATATAATCCTAGAGTTTTCACCACATATTTTTTAGTGACAAATATTTTCCAATTGGTGAATAGTTCATATCAGCCAAGTCCAAATTACCAAATATATCGCAACCAATGAGGTGGTCAAATTGCCTAAATTTTACGAATTATCATTCCAATATTTTCAACTTGACATCACTTTATTTTATGAGGCATATGCAATTAATTATTTTTCCTTAACAAACTATGTGTTTCCAATGGACTAATTATTATTTTCTTTTGGAATCTCGAAAGCATGTATTAAATCACCCACATATTCACCAATAATATTAAAATGACACTGTGTATTAGGACATGTTTCACCAACATCATTAAATGTTCAATACATCTAAGGACCTATTTCACCAACCAAAAATTACAAATAATTACAATGTATGAGGACCCATTTCACCAATAACATTAAAAAATAATTACATTTGAGGACACCTTTCAATAATTACATTAAATAATAGTTGTGTATGAGGACCCATTTCACCAATGCTACATGATAACTTCATACTAATCATAGGGCCATAATCACCTTCAAAATTACAAACTATGTGTTTCATTGAGATTTGATTCACCCAACATTTAAATCTATAATTGTATAATCACAAGATATTTTCCAAATTTTTACTGTACCATTTAAAAATCCCATGGAATTCACCAAATATGGATTGATATAAATACAATTGAAACTTTGATTAATTTTTACACATTCATTCAATTCTGGACTTCTGAGCCCTTGATTTGAGCGTCCAAACCTTCATCATAGGCAAGTTACAAACTTACAACTACAATCATTGTTGCATGAAAATGAATAGTGAGTTAGTAAAAACCTAAAGTTAAGTGATCATTTCTTCATAGTGTTATAATATTTTTTCTCTTTTCCATTATTGCTTCAATCTTCAATACGATATTGAGTAGGGAATGTGATTTATAGTCTATGTCCTTATTAAACTAAGAAGATGTTTTTTGCAGATTTTATTTTAGGAGATATCATGATGTCAAGCAACAAGTGCAACAATACTAAGATTCCTCAAGGTGGTGAAGGGAGGCCATCAAAACACCCAAAAAGTAGAGTTACCATAAAGTCTTAAGCAATGTCTTTGATCCATCAGATAAAGTTGGAACTACATCAACTCTTGCACCAAATATTAATAAAGAAGATATTGGTAATACCTCACAGAAAGATTGGAATGAGGTAATTGAGTCAAATGATGATGAAAATATTATACAAGATGTTCCAAGGGATACCCAAGGTAGCTAGAATGAGTTAATTGACTTGGATGAAAATGTTGGCATCATAAATGATGATGATGATGCAAGGAAGAGGAAAAGAAAATATAAATAAAAAACAAGTAGGATATGAAAATAAATTTTTAGATTGGTTAGGTGTTATAGTACCCATTCCCTGAACTAGTGGAGAATGAAAACAAAGATGAGCCTCCAATAGAATACATGTGTAATATTCCTAGATAGAAATATAAAAGGATAAGAAGTCTTAGCTAAAGCTTGACACTATAGAAAAATATATCAATAAATTTTGTGAAAAAAATCCTAGATGGAAAGGGAAAAAAAATTGTAAGATGAAAATTAAAGGAAGAATGCCTTCATGTTAAATATTCCCTAGAATATGATGAGCGTATGCAAATAATAGTGAATCTTGCAAAATGTGAAGGTTCAATGGGAGATCAATTTAAAAATATAATGGCAAGATCACAACTAGCAAAAAATATTTAGTTGAGTGTTGTTTTTTATATTTTTATAGAGGAAATCCTATGATACACTACCTAGAATATAATAGCTTATTATAATTTTTCAACATTCTTAACTTTCCTAGCACACATTGGTTAATAAACTTTGAATGCTCGAATGTGCAAGTTGTCTAATTGAGTTGGAAAAAAATAAAAGAGTCAACCTTCATTGCATTATCCTTAGATGAAGTTACTATGATAGATAATTCTTCTTAGGTATTTATGCATGTGTAAATACTATACACTAACATTTCCACTAGCCTCATCTACTTTGTGTTCATAAAATGGAGAGTTCAACATCACAAAATATATTTGAACTAGTTAAGAAATATTTGAATGAAATTAGAGGTATGGATAAATTCACAATTACAAAAATTTGGTAAGTGTGGGACCTGATGGAGCTTTAGTAATGAAAGGTAACAAGAATGGTCTTTGCATAAACTTATAAAATCCTTGTTCATCATACATGATTTACATTCACTGCATGACCCACAAAATGAATTTAGCATTTAAAATTATAAGCAAGTTTCCTTTGGTATCAAAAGTTGAAAATCCACTCCACGAGCTCTACATATACTTCTTCCAAAGTCCCAAACATTTTATAGAATTTCAAGATTTTGTTGAGGGAATGACAAGAGGAAACAAGATTCTTAAGTATTTTCATACCAGATGGATCTCATTGTATGGACCATAACAATGAGTTATTTTAGAATATCGATCCTTGATCGGACTAATGTACGAATATCACCACATAGTAGAGAAAGCTCATGACCTCTTACATAGGTTAAGAAATATAGACACTCTTAACGTTATCTGGTATTCTCTCCATGCTAGATGAAATGAACAATCTTGTAGAAAAAGCCCAAGACAAAACTATGTATATTGATGAATATACTATACTACGTAGAATGATATGCATGACCCTAAATAATCTATATCTATTAGATTATCGGTTTGAAAGCCCAAAAATTCTAAGTTGGAAATTATTTATGGATTTGAACAATCTTGAAAATTATTTTCAATTTAATACAAGTGGGGAGTGGTGTCTTTGTATGTGGATTTTAGATACCAATGCACTATTGTACGACAGTCAGGTGCTCCACTAGAGAATTACCTATTATAAAGGAATATTTTAAATATTATATTTGTAAGTGGTATTTTGAAATATATTATAAAATATCTTTGCTCAAATATTCTTGAATGATTCCCTTAAGATAAAATAATTGATGCCATGTCTATTGTCTATCGTCAATTTTAGATCCCAAACCATCGTCAAAATCTAGAACTTTTTCATAAAAAAATAATTACCTTGGTCGAACACTTTTCAAAAAATTTAGAATATACTAGATAGAAAATAGAAGTAATTATAAGGGCAACTAAGCTTCGAGAACAAGCTCCCGATTTTGCAATAAGTATGATTGACCAGTTTGATTCCATGGAGAATTGCATGCAAGAGAGATTGATAGCAATGGTTAGGGAAAAATTTGGCTAGAGTGAAATATTATGTGATTCATTATCAAAATATTTAAACCTTGTTGATTTATGTCAAAAAATGGTATTAGGGTTGGTGGAGGATGAGAGAGTTTTTGGGGCATTGGGGTTTTTGAAATAAAAGATGAAAAACTAGACAAGAATTTGGAAAATTGATTAAGGATGTATACAAGTACAATATCCAAAGTTTTTATTTCGAAAGGGCAGTCACAATCTCAAAGTCCATATGTGAAAGAAGAGGGTTATACAACACTTCAAAGATTAGTGGCAATGGCACAAATGACACTGACACAATGAATATTGAACTTGATATGTAGTTAAGTAGATGTATACAGGGCAAAGAAAACAAAGATCAAACTCAGATTCAAGACGACTCTCAATCTCATTGTCAAAGTGATGGCTAGGAGGTGAATTAAAAAATGCAAGGGATTTAGTAGATTTTAGGTATTTATACTATATTTCATGAATCATATTTTAAACTATCATTGATGACATTTTATATTGTATTCCCTCAAATTATGAATCACATTGAATAAATTAGTGTACTACTATTTTCCACTTTTCCAATTTTCTAATGTAGAATCTAAATTCTAAATTTTAACTATTTTTTAGGGATTTAACTATTTATGGGTATTTAAATTTTATATTTGTTGGAATTTTGTGTTCTCATTGATGTCAACAGATTAATCTTATTGCATTAATATCAACCTATAGAGATAATTTGATTGGTTACATTATGTTCTTATTAGTATTATCACTAATGTCAACCTCTACTATTCCTTTGATGAGCATATGTTTGAGGATATTCAACCTATTTTGTTGTTGAGATGCTAAGAAGGTGTTTCAGATATTGAAGTGGTGTTTGTGGTGCTTGGTTTCCAAGTTCTATTGAGAATATTGGAATAAAAAAGGAAACACTGTGGTAAAGAGAGTTTAGTGTGGAAGAGTGGTGTTCTATTTTTTTATTTGCATTTATTAATTGTTGAATATTTTCTTGTCTAGTTTGGATATGATTATTAGAGGTGTTTAGAGGAGTTGTATCTAGAGTTTCAAGTTTGAATGGTTTGACAAAGGAAGTTATATTTAGTAGTGTATGAATTATGAAGCAGTGTTGTCTTGGAGAAATGGTTTTTCTCTACATTTCTCCATGTTGTGGTTTCTAGTCTTGTACATCCAGGTGTGATTATATTTTCATACATATCTTTACTCCAAGTTGTTTGTGTTTTGGTGAAAGTTTCAAGGTTGGATTCATTTGTTATAGTTTGTGGAAGGTTAACTAGGTGTATATAATGAGTATGTTCTTTAGGTGTATGATATTGCAAAGGATTTATTGTATTTCAAGGTGTTGACAAAATATTCTAGATTATATTAAAGTGTTGTATGTGGTCCATGAGTTATCATCAGATTTGGTGAAGCGTATACTTAAATGTTTAATGATGTTAATATAGGTTCTACCAACCTTGGGTGTTTACACTAATTGTAGATATTATTTATTGTTTTTGGAAGCGTGGTGTGACATGTATATGTGGATTTAAGTCTAATCTAAGGTGTGATGTGGTCCACCTTCATTCCTCTCCACTACATGAATGTTTTGGTGGAAAATTAATTTTAATTTTCATGTTTGAGGTGTATACCCAAACTTGTAAATTGCTTTTAAGGTTGAGGTATACATGTTGAGTTCATGAAGGATGTATGTCAAGTGTGTATGATGTGAATTGTGATGTGAAATGAATAAGCGTGAAGTGCAATATTATATTTAATGAATAATACTATTGGAAGTGTACACACCTAAAAATGGTCTGGAGTGTCCGATTAATTAAATATGAATTATTTGATTAATTATCCTAATTTCCTCTACTATTGAATAAATTTAAATATTTATTTAATATAGTTCACATTCACTTTCTTCATAAATTCTTCTAAAAGCTCGTCTTAATTAAATAAACAAAAATCAATACTTTGTTCGATTTAATTATCAAATCCCTATTCCAATCTATCACATCATTTCTAAATTAATTAAATAAAGATCAAAACACTTTATTAATTAATTTCCATTATTCTTCTATTTTAATTTAATAAATAACTATCCTATAGTTCGCTTTATTAAATTATTTATCTCTCCTTTATTAATTCAAATAAATCAAAATATTTGAATTGTTGCACAAGGAATATTCCAATCTATATTCTCTCAAAAATGAATTAGATTTCCTATGTCTAAGCCATGTCTAAATTATGTCAAAAATATGTCAAATTAATTGATTGAAACTTCACGGGAACTTTTGGAGACAAATTGGAGATAAATTTGGAATTTGATCTCTCAATCCTCTTCCATCAATCTTTCCTCTTCTCTTGCCTGGTGTTTTCATGGGTAGAGACAACCTCCCTCTTTCTCTCAATCTTCTCCATCTCTCACCATTCAATTCTCCAGATTGAATCCAAACCTTTCAAAGCTTTCCTGTGCATTTCTACAACTAGGAAATCTATAAATACAGGCTCATTCAACCAAGAAAAGGATCCAAATAATCAAGCTTTTGCACTCTTACTCTACAGGAATCCAGACATCAAGTATCAAGCATCAACATTCAAGCAATTCAATAATCAAGCTTCACATCAATGGCTGCCTCCTGTAGCTGCAATTATCTATTTCATGTCTATATCATGCTAGTTTAAATTGATTTATCATTTAGCATTGCATTTTAATATCATCTCGTTCTTCAGATAGTCATTTTAACAATCATAGTGCTTAACAATCTAAGAGCAATAGTGGTTTAATAAATCTTTGAGGATAGAGAACAATAGGATGCCTTCATTTGATTACTGCTTTGATTTAGTTCAAATTGAGTTATCTTTGATATAATGTCTTATTAAGAAGTGTATTATATTATTTACCTTATTCCACACTTACAGGAAGTAGTGAGTAGAAGGTGTCTACATTCTACTTGGAGAGATCGTGAATGTTCTAGTTCTTGGTATTTTTTTAAATACCAAGTAGATCTCACAAATAGCCTATGAAATTTTCTTCTTCCAATGGTTATATGATTGGGGGGATTGGTCAATGAATGATTGAAAGATTCAAAGAGCTTTCCTCTACACTTTAGGCTCTACAAATCTTGGGAGGTTGATCCCACACAGCATACTTAAGATCATCTATGTCAATTAACCTTTTATATTGTAAATAATTGATTAGATCAACCAAAAATTGCTTCACCATTTAATGAATGCAAATATGTAGCAAATAATTTACACATTAATCATTTCAAAGGAGTTGAGCATAGTATTGTATAAGCGTGAATTTGCACCCCTAACCCAAATTCCCCTTTTTACCCCCTTACACTTTAGAAAACCTAAGGTGGAGGCTTAATTCCACTGAAGCTCATTGCTCACAACACACTTGGCACCCTATTTCTGTGTTAGTGGAGGCCTTTATGTCGACGATGCCCATGTGGTGTGCAGATGTTTGCATGGCACACTTATGTCCCTGGTAGATTCTTGTGGCTAGAGTCTGCAGAGATGTTACACTTCCGATTGAAATTCAAAAATTAATGCCTCCCTTCGGCTGGCCGACCCGAATATGGTTGTTTTTCATCCTTTCTTTCATATTCTTGACCATTCCATTGATTAGGGGGTTCAACATAAGTTTTGCAAGATTGATTTGAGCACTCTCTCCATTCCCATTCATTCATTCAAGCTTTGTAGTAACACTTTACACTCCATTGCAACAATTTACCACTCCATCACTCTGATAGTGCAAGCATAGGACAAACACCATTGTAGTAGAGGCTTGAGTTCCTCTCATTTTCTCCTCCACAAGACTTGAGCACTTTGGACGAAGGTGGTTAGCTCCTCTTATCTTCTCTATCATCTTGGTTGAGAAAGCGCATACTACTTTGTAGTGTCTTTTTTTTATGTAGCTTGTATTCCCTTCTCTATCATTATTTATATCATTACAAACTTGGTTGTCCATGGAGACGGAAACACCAAAATGAGGGTTTGACTGAGGTAGACCTCTATACATCCCCCCAACATTTTCTTTCTTTTTTTATGTCTAGGTAAAGAAATCTTGGACCAAGCTGGTGAAAGGATTGTTGTAAAAAATTATCTTCGTCACCCTTGCGGTAACATAATTCTTGTATCATGCTCGTCTATATATTTCACTCTTATTAGTCTTGTTCTTAACTTCTCAAAACTTCTAAACTAGGTTGTCAATCCTTCTTTTAAAGTTTAACCTTGTCTCTCTAGTTTTTTGGTTGTACAGATGCCAGCGTACCTGTGAGACACCAATACGTCGTGCTGTCATCCTAGAACCACACATCTATCCTCCAATAGAGAGCTACTTGACACATAGAGTTGACTCTGAAAGGTGACTCATCTAGTTTCCCTCCAAATCTTGGGTTCACAAAGTGGTTGAAGGAATTCATAGTCTTCATCATTCTCATCTTGTCTATACTATCCTTCTTTTAAACTGGGGTAAGTTAGGGAAGCCATATTGCTATTGGCCTTTTGTGACCTAGGTTCTTGTAGTGGTTGGTCCCACTCTCTTACATTTTTGGTGGACCCAACGTGAACCAACGTCTACCCATTTGTTGGTGTTCTAGTATTTTCCCTTGTACCTTTTGATCATTGTACTCTTGTGTGTTGTGAGGGCTTATCAGCATCACAACCTAGTCTACAACCTCTAGGAACATTCTTAGGAGAAGTTTCTGACAACTTCCAATGGAGAAGGTGAAGGTCTCTTCTAGTTTCACTATTGTCCTTTTCTTTGGTTCTGCGATTGGTTTATCTGCACAGGAGAATGTATCATGGGGCGAATCTAGATTCCTTGATGAAACTAATCACATACCTACCCCTCCTACATCACCGACCTCTTCATAAGTAGATGAGCATGAGGCCTTTCCATATCCCTTTCGAGTACGCTATTAGTCTTAGTAAATGGTTAGGTGCACTAGAAAACCACCTGGAAGGAAACCTTAAGTTGGCTAGGGCTGCTATAGTATTCAGTGAAATAAGATATATGGTAGGAAAAGACCAGACAATTGTATAAATCCTAGCTAGTCTCATCGGTCTAGCCAAGGAATGTGCCCCTTCAAACCATACTCGGATGGTATAAGGTGGACTCTTCAAAGAACGCGAGAGACAAGTAGAGATGTCAATGCCCCCTACATTCATATACATGGCTGACACGGTCCCTTTAGTCAGTGTAGCCGCCACTTTTTAAAACTCTGAAACTATCAAAGTAAATAGAAACCCTTTAGGTTTCCATTTCACCCCTTTTTCCGCCTTTGGTGGTGGAGGGTTTGGCAAGATGATAAGTGGAGGCTTTGGTGGTAAAAATTTTAGGAGTGGAGGTGGTTCTACTGGAGGTGACTCCAATGGAGGTCATGGTGGTGGCCTTGGAAGTGGCGGTGGCTCCGATGAAGGTCACATCGGTAGAAGTGGCATTGGTGGTGGATATTGAGGTAGTCACGATGGCGGTCTAGGTGGTGGCTCTAGTGGTGATTCCAATGGTACTATGCCTTCTAATGAACTTATTCTGAATGCCCTTCTTTATAATATGGGGAATATGCATAATCAATTGGTGAAACTTTCCTAGGCCTCGACCCAGCCTATTTTCCAACCCTTCTTCTAAGAAAGCTCGTTGTCAGTTGCAATTTTAAACACTCCCTTCCCACAAGGGATGGAGATTCCTAAATCCGAGAAATACGTTGGCAATAGGGATCCATAGACAAACAAGTCTGCCTTTAATGCCTTATGCACTGATTTTTCCACCACGATGCATTGATGGAAAAACTATTTGCCTGATCCATCGAAGATACAATGTTTGAATGGTACTATTATTTGCGTGACACTTCCATCTTCACATTCGATCAGCTTGTGAGCTAGTTCCTACGATAGTTCCAAGCCAAAATTAGACCGAAGATGACCTTCTCTAACTTTGTCTAGTGTAAACAAGGAGATCATGAGAAGATTACCGATTTCATAGTGCGATATCAAGAACTCTTTTCACAAATATCATACCTGTTACCTAACTATGATGTGCAAAAGATATTCATAGGGAACTTACAAAGGCCTTGGCATGAAAATATTTCCCTTATGAAATACCCTTCTTTTGCATACCTGTTACTGGAGTGCCAATAGACGATGGTGCAGTTCGGGGGTTCCTCATCATGCTCCTATCCTAAAGGAAATTTTATAATATCAATCTCTAGAAAAGGTAAGGTCATCAAAAATGTAGTAGCCAATGTAGATAACAATGGCCTCAGGCATGACTGAACGTTTATGAAGTTATCAAAATCTTACTCTTCCATCTTGTAAAAGTTGTTGAAGGATAAAATCCTTAGCTTGCCAACTCCTAAACCAGTTAGAGAACCATATCCTAACTGGTATGAAGAAAGCACTTATTATTAGTACCATTGATTTAATGGACATGATACCGAATGTTGCATACTCTTGCATCACATGAGATACATGATCATATCGAGGATGGTACTATTCGTCTTGATGGGAACAAAAAAAACACAAAAAAATCAGTGGTGAAAGCTAATAGTGAACTGTAGATATACACGAACCCATTTTTGTCACATTTTGCTAACATGATTATCGATCTCGCTGATTATGTTTCTTACCTCAAGGCATATGTTAACATGGTTATTGTTACTTCCTCTCCTCATTTTGTGATCGGTTTGCCGAATGTGACATTCACTTTGCAAGATGTACCAACAAATGATAAACCCTCTTCGCTTTACATTCCCACTCATCTCAATAAAAAAATTATGATAGGAGTCTTAGTCGACCTTATGAGTAGAGTGAATATCATCATAGAGGATAAATTACTATTGAACTCCCTACAAAGGGAGGAATACGAAAAAACAAAATCCATCATCCATACACATGATGGACTTTCTCTTAAACCTTATGGATCGATAACATTGTCCATTCTCGTTGGACCTAGGAACGGTCTTCGATATTATTCTTGAGTCAGACCTAGGTATGTGCAGGATCATAATGGGCCAAAAAGTGGCAATATGATGCCCGTATGTGGCTGATGACTTTTTTTTTACCCAAAATTGATGAAAAAAAGGGTTTTTAAACGATATTCTCATCTTTTCACCAATATGAATTATGCTTGAATTTAAATTTAATAAATAATTATTATTCATTTTCTATTGAATTATGACTAAATTCTTGATTTTTAGGCTGATTGAAAGACATCTATAGCTTTCAAATGGTATCATAATTTTTGAATCCAAAACATGTGTCACATTCTATGCTTCACATACTATAAGATAAAAAAATAAAAAAATGAATTTCATGAATTTTTGACCAAGTTAAGGTGGTTAGACATACGAGTCTTTATATTTTTCAAAAATTGTAATAATTTTTTTATAATTAATTATTTACTTGGAAAAAAATTAGAAAAAAATATGCGTCACATCGGGACGTGAGTCCTCTACTTATATATAAAATATTATAAAAAAATATTATCATTTGAATTTGGTTAGGGTGGTCAAATAGACACCTACTTCTTATTCTTTCCCTGAAATTTAAGTACTATTGCATTTGAAATTTCAAATATTCACCAAATAGATTTTATTTTTTTGTAAATAAACCTAGTAATTTAGAGATTAAATTCAATTTTATTCAAATTTTGTTCTTACATATTTTTGAAATAATATAGATAACATATTCAAATTTTTATGTCAAGTTGCCTAACTCTTATTTTTCTAAATATTTCTAAATTTTTTGTCACTTAAGGGCCTATTTTTTTCCATGATGATCCTGCACATACCCACCTATTCAGAATGAAGCTAGGTATACCTTGGCTAGCTTTCATGAATAGGATCGCCTCCGTATTTCATAATTTCCTTAAGTTTTCCCATGAAGGTGTCGTACATGTGGTGCATGATACTGGATATTAGCCTGTGGTATCTCATGGGGGATACTCGTTAGATCACCTTTTTCCCAGCCCAGTCAATCCACTCCAACAAAGAATAGACCTACTTTACAAGAACTATGTGAAGTATAAGACTAGAGGCAAAGAACCGAAGTTCACCCTTCCTATAGTTGAGCCGCTAGTTGCCTCCTCCTCCTGAAAGGGAAAGGAGAAGCTCACCCCCTCTCAGGTTGACTTGTCTACTCCCCTTTCTTGGGAGGAGTATTGGATAGACAAGTCTAGGCTTTACCCACTAAGTCTTATGCTTCCTCCTTAGAAAAATTGCAAGATTAGTATATCAGATTTCTCTAATGGTTCCCCTGGACCCTAGCACTATTTGTATGGCAGGAAGAGAGGCTTGCGAAGATAATTTTCCCGTCGACCTCTTCACATTCCACCGAGTAGAAAGAGGCCCACCACTAAGGCATTGGAGTCGATTCCTCCTACCATTTTTGAACCTACTCCTCCTACTCCCCTTCAAGATTTTTTCCTTCCCTAGGAAATGGTTGTGGAGGACACTCCCATGGCTGATTAGAACCCTTTTGTCCCTTCAGAAACCTTGACTTCTGGTTTGAAGAGTCATAGAAACTACCTTGTGTGTGAGCATAAGCGTCGGTGAAAGACTATCCTACCTAAGAAAGCTTCCTTGCAAAAGAAGGAGAATGAGATTACCACACCTCCTCATGTGTCATCCTCTCTCACCCATTCTGCCCCTATCCAAGCTAGCTTTGAATCCCTTTTGATTTCCGGTACGAGCGCACATGCACCTGGAAAGGTGTAGGTTTTTATCTCTCCTTCCACGAAGCCTCCCTTGTTAAATTTCATCCTAGATGTCTCTCCCTTTCTGAAGACCATGGATATGGTTAATAATTTGGTTGTATACACTATGATTCTATCCTCTTTTATCCACCTTGCTCTGTTTGTGGGGAGTTCACCTCCTCTGATGAAAAAAGAAGGTAGAGTGTAGCCCCTCCAATGAAGGACTTAAGAAGAGCTCGCCATATCCGAAAGGTGGTCCTGCGCTGACTTATTCTATCATAGTGGTGGAATGAGTTCTGACCTCCCCTGAGTTTGTCACCATTCCTGAGTCTATCAGTGAGCCCAATAGTGAACCTTGGGTGCAAACTCCTCTATCTTCCAAGGTGAAACATGGTAGTCTAGTTAAGTGTATGTTTAACTTGGTAGATGAAGTTTCAACCTTGTTAGTGATCTTTGCAAAGTCATTGACCTTAGACCCATAAGAGTTGAGCGATAGGGACCTCACAAGTCCCTCTTCCTTGGTCCTTATTGTGGGAGGATCAAAAGATCCTCCCCTTAATATTGTGCCATTGTATGCTCATCATCCTTCCCCCTACGATGATCTAGAGTGGGAATTTGATGACCTTTTAGTTGACCAGTGCTAGGGGGAGACCCTCTTCTTGATGTTTAGATTAGACTTGTTTGTGTGTTGTGATGTGTTCCCTCGTGATCGTGCTATGTGTGCCTAGATGACCCTTGTCACCCTTTTCGGTGCTTGGATATAGGAATGGTGTTTATGTTGTAAACCTTCCTCTATATGTATCTTCATTCTTCCATGTCTGTGATTGACTTTCGGTAAACTGGGGATGATGCAAAGAATCAGGAGCATTTAGTCCTCCTTGCATGTTGACCCAATTGTTTACTTTGTCTTTCGTGCATTCTTTATGATCTGGTTGGGGATTGATTATATTTTTCCTCTTACCATGGTTACCTATCATGTTCATAAATAATGGAAAATCTAACCCCGCAAAACTAGATCCCCTTATGCCCTTTGTGTGTGTTCTCTTTTTTTTTCTTCTCTTTATCTTTCTCTCTTCTTTTCTTGAGTTGTCCCTCTTATGTATGACAATGCTACTTCTACACTATTTGGTCTTTATAAAGCGCATTCATTGAAAAAATGAATCCTTCCTCAAGACCCTTCATATGTTTCTTCTCTAGAGTCGTATTCTTGACTTGAAACCCTAACAAAAAATGTTTCCTTCATCATGGGTTCATAAAGAAAGTACTTGGGAACCTTCCTCTAAATGAAGAAAAACTTTCATCTTCCCCTCGTATGGGTGCAAATCCTTTCTTTCAAATTCCTTGATGAAGTGAACAACTTTCAAAAGGATTCCTTGATGATAAATCAATTGAAGAAGGAAGACATTAAATTTTTAAAAGAGTGTCCCATGAGTGGACCCCTCCTCATCATGTTGCCCAGGATCCAAAGGTACCCCTTTGAATGTTTTCAATGGGTATGTGCAAGATCATCATGGAAAAAATAGGCCCTTAAGTGGCAAGAAAATTCAGAAAATCAAAGTTAGGCTACTTGACGTAAAAAATTGAATAAGTTATCTATATTATTTAAAATATATGTAAGAATAGAATCTTTAGAAAATTGAATGTGGTTTCTAAACTACTAGGTTTATTAATAAAAAATAAAAATCTATTTGGTGAAAATTTGAAATTTCAATGCAGTAGTACTTAAATTTCAGGGAAAAAAATAAGAATTAGGTGTCTCTTTGACCACCTTAACCACAATAAAATGATAATATGTTTTCTAATATTTTAGATATAACTATGGGACTCATGTCCCGATGTGATGCATATTTTTTTGTAAATTTTTTCCATGTATATAATTAATTATGAATTTTTTATTATAAATTTATAAAAATATAAAAATCATATGTCTAACCACCTTAACTTGGTCAAAACTTCATGAAATTCAATTTTTTTTTTAATCCTATAGTATGGAAAGCATAGAATGTGATGCATGTTTCAGATTCAAAAAATGTGGTACCGTTTGAAAGCTATAGATTTTTTTCAATCAGCCTATCAATTAGGAATTTAGTCGTAATTCAAATAGAAAATGAATAATAATTATTTATTAAAATCAAAGTAAAGCATAATTTATATTGGTGGAAATTTGAGAATCTCCTTTAAAAACCCTTTTCATTTCATCAATTTTGGGTAAAAATAAGGTCGTCAGCCACATGGGCCATCATATCACTTAGATATCACCACTTTTTGGCCCATCATGATCCTGCACATACCCCAACAGGTTTTATGGTGTCTTATCTAGGGGTAGCGCAACTAGATCGCTTTCACATCTTAGCATCTAGCTTGGGGGTAGGTTGACTAGACTGGTTTCACATCTTCACCTCTAAGTCTAGGGACAACTCGACTAGACCATCTTCACATTCTTCTGTCTAGCTCAAGGGCAACTTGACTAGAATGTGCCTTTCAAACAATGTTTCCCTTGAGTGGACCCTCCTTCCCTTTGAAGGGTTCTCGAGGGAGCCCTTTGAAAGTCTTATAACTTAGCGATGGTCTGCATGAATATCTGTTCACTAGCCTATGTGGCCGCTTCCTAACATGTTCTATTTGTGGGTAAACATGTCACCCTCTCTCACTCTACAGAGTCCCCTTTTGGTCAATTTCCCTCGTATGAGATTTCTTGGGGGATACCTTCCTTGCAGGTCTACGGGTCTGTAAGGTGCTCTTCCTAGTTTCCTTCATGTGAGATTTCTTGAAGGATACCTCCCTTGCAGGACTGTGAGCCTCTGAGGAGCTTTCATACTCCAACTTTGTAGTTTTGTGCAACTATGAAGTCCTTCCTTGCAGTTTCGAGTTCCCCAGACCATGCTCTACTTCCTCATTGGTTCAAGTATACATCTCTTACCTTGTTACTTCTTATTACTCTACTTTACTGAAGCACTCATTAGTATGCGTGCTCACTAAAATGGGGGCAAAATGTATAAGCCTGAATTTGTACCCCTAACGTAGATTCCCCTTTTTCCCCCTTACCTAAGGCAAAGGCTTAATTCCACTGAAGCGTGCTACTCACATCACACTTGGTGCCTTGTTTATGTGTCGATGGAGGCATTTATGTTGAGGACACCTACATGGTGCACAAACATCCATGCGACACACTTACATCCCTAGCAGATTCCTGGGATTGGAGTCTGTAGAGACGTTACAATTTCAATTGGAAGTTGAAAAGTAATGCCTCCCTTTAGTTGGCCGACCCAAATATGGCCATTTTTCATCCTTTCGTTCGTATTATTGACCATTCCATCCATTAGGGGGTTCAATAAAAGTTTTACAAGATCAATTTGAGCACTCTCTCCATTCCCATTCATTCATTCAAGCTTTGTAGCAGCACTTTACACTCCATTGCAGTAATCTACCATTCCATCACTTTGATAGTGCAAGTGTGAGACAAACACAATTGCAATAAAGGCTTGATTTCCTCTCATTTTATCCTCCACAAGCCTTGAGCGCTTTGGATAGAGGTGGTAAGCTCCTCTTATCTTTACTATCATCTTGGTTGAGTACGCACGTACTATTTTGTAGTGTCCATTTTTTTACGTACCTTGTATTCCCTTCTTTATCATTATTTCTATCATTGCAAACTTGGTTGTTTGTGGAGGTGGAAAAACCAAAATGGGTATGACTGAGGTAGACCCCTATATAGCCCCCCAACATTTTTCCACTCGTTATGTGTGTAGGTGGAGAGATCTTGGAGCAAGCTAGTGAAAGGATTGTTGTACGAAATCATCTTCGTCACCATTTCGGTAACATACTTCCTTTATCATGTTCATCTATATATTTAACTCTTCATAGTATTTTTCTTCACTTCCTAAAACTTATAAACTAGGCTGTTAGTCCTTCTTTTAGAGTTTAACCTTGTATCTCTAGTTTTCTGGCTATACGAATGCCAACGCACCTGTGAGATGCCAATGCACCGCAATGTTGTCCCAG
Source organism: Sequoiadendron giganteum (assembly GCA_007115665.2). Lineage (NCBI taxonomy): Eukaryota > Viridiplantae > Streptophyta > Pinopsida > Cupressales > Cupressaceae > Sequoiadendron > Sequoiadendron giganteum. Next base: position 539,431,461 of record CM021105.1, read on the forward strand.
AACCATGCTTTTGTCCTCTGACAAAGAGCTATTTGAGACGTAGAGTTGACTCAGAAAGGTGACTCATCTAGTCTCCCTCCAACTCCTAGGTTCGCAAAGTGGTCAAAAGACTTCATAGTGTTCATCATTCTCATCCTGTTTATCCTAACCTTCCTTTAAACTAAGGTAAGTTAGGGCAGCCATACCACTATTGGCCTTTCATGACCTGGGGTCTTGTAGTGGTTGGTCCCCCTCTCACACAACTATAATATAATTGACATACATTTCAACAAGAGTTTAAATATTTAATGATTTGAATGTATTGTTTGTGAAAGATTATGAACATGTAGTGAAAATACAAGTCCTAGAACAAATCCTTAACCTAGGGTATGAAGTCTAATTAATCACAAGCCATAATGGATAACCAAATCTTAAAGTTTAGCATCACAAAGCTATTATAACACTATATTATAGAACCATACTCAAATATCCACAACCATCTCATTACCATATCCTTGCCTGGAAATTACACAAATCTATGGTTCTATCAAAGTGTTTTAACTAATTCCTTGAATTGGAAGAAAGACAAAACCACATATTCAATAAAACATAATGAAAATATTTTAAATTATCCTTGATCAATTTCATTAATAACTAATATAACATATACACAAGGATACAATTGGCTCAAGAAATGTTCCATTATTATATTTAAATGCTAGCACTATCATACAAAATTAAACTATAATAAAATGAAGACTCAAAATATTGGATATAGACTGAACTCTATTCTTTGTATTTCCTATTAAAAAATTTCTCATATGATCAATCAACAACCCATTGTTTTGGCCTTGCATTCCCTTTTATAGAAACAACGGAGAAGAAAAATCCTATGTACACTTGTCACATTTTCATTTGACACTTACAATTATATTTAAAAACATGGGAATATTTTGAGGAAAAAAATATTATATTTACATTTGTAATCCTTTTCCCCTTTGATATACTTTATTTCTCATTTCTTGATTTATATTTAAGGCCATCCATGGGAACTGAGCTAGCACATGAAGACAAAATTCCATGTATATAAAGTGAAAAACCAATATCTCCACTCTTGTTAAAGACTCTTTGATTTTCTGATTGTACAAAAAGAAAAGGTCACCACCACCCTATTCCAATAGAAAATCATGATGGGTCAGGAATATCAACATAATTCCTCTTTCAAAGTTCAAAATCCTCATTAGATGACCATATGTATGAAATAAATTCATCCAAATTTTTTTATGTATGGGACATTTACTTGATTACTATCTGAGTTGCTTCTTTATCAAAAATCTCAAGGAAAGAACTCGTGAAAGATAGTTTATTCATACTATCTTTCAACATGTCAATATCCATTCTCTCACAAATTATAGTTTCTTGAGTTTCAACTAAAATGTTCTTATGACCTCTCCACTATTGGAGGGGATTAACACCTCCAACATCATTCAGAATATCAGGTAACAAACTAATGTTAGCTTCATCAAATTTCTACACCAGCTCCTTGATTTTCTTCTCAATTGGATCCATCAATCCTTGACATTCTACAACCCCTTTTACGACTTTATGGGTTGGGGCAATGTTGGGAGGTTTATTTGCATTATTGGTTGATCCAATAACCACATGCTTAAGTGTTTCCAATATATGGATCCATTTTTCTTTCAATGGGATGGCATGTTCCCTGTCCCTATCAAATTTATTTACTACACAAATATTGTAGAGTAATTTAAATGAACACTAAGAATATTCCTTTCAATCTTGTTATTCAGGTCCTCCAACACCATAGTTATAATATTCATATTATTATATATACTTTCCTATCCACATACTCAAGTATTTCATCATAAAAATGGAGTTGTTCAATCAACTCCCCTCTACTAGCCCTTTTCCTTAGTCAAGCTATAGGTAATGTACTTGGATGGAGATATGCAATGACACATCATCAGGGTTGTACATAACTAATTCTCTTGAAGTTGATTGAGGATGATGGGAAGGAGAGGATGATTGAGCATGTGGAGTAGGATGAGATACTAGAATATTAACCTATGATGGAGCAATGAGCTATTTTGATTACAATTGCTCCTAGATAGCAATGCAAATTCCAATTATAATTATGGAATTTTCTACTCACCCTTATTATAGGAAATCACCAAGTCATTGTACTCATTAGTTTTTTTATCATAGCCTTCCTATAATGACTCCACAGTGACCTTGGTGAGCTGTGGCACTTTCATAGAAAATGTGGCTACTTCCACAATTGGAGTGTTAGAAATTCTCTTTATTATTAGGCCCCCCTTAGGATCAAATGATGGCTCCACAAACTTTGTTTTGTTGGTGTTTGGATCTAGGGACCAAATGGCCAATGTATCCTATTGTGGGATTAAAGTTGATCCATGAAAACCTATAGTGGATTCCTCTTCAGTTGCAAACACAAGATTTTTGTGTCTCCCTACCATATCCAAAGTAATGGAAGACACCATTTCAAATTCTAGTAAGAGGAGTACTCCAACCTTCCTCACTAGCTCCTTACCCTTAGCAGGTGTTATTTCTTGATATTTAGCTTTCATCTAGATGCAATAAATATTCATTCAATGACTTCCCTAGGCAACTCTTGGGCTATTAACCATCCAAATTTTTACCTATTCATCATATTCTTCTCTTTTGACTCTCTAAACAAATTCTTGGAAAGAATATTTCAACAAAAGTATCACTATCCATGAAATCATTGTATGATTTCTCTTTAACATCATCTAAAATATTTGTCTTGGTAAGATAAAACTTTCTCAATCTGAGCCTTTGTATTTGTAGAATCACCTCCCTTGGGGGTGAAGGATACCTTGCCTCATTTATTTTGTAGTGACAATTACTTCATCATTTGAACCAATGGGATAGGAAACCAATTTGGGTGTTGCAGGACTCCTAGATTGTTCAACTCTCCTTCTCTTCCAATATGACTCCATCGGAAGTGATTAAAGCCCAATAATATGTGGAGAATGTGGGATCATAAGTTGAGGAGAGGAAGCTCTGGATTTCTCATAATGAATGAGAGTGGGATAAATTTTATCCTTTCTTAAAATATCCTTTCTTCTTGAAAACAAAAACCATTTTTTGGGTGGTTGTTGTGTTTGTTCTTCCTATGCTATGGGTGATTTTCCCTATCTTGCACCTCTATTTCCTCCTTAAGCTTTCTAATAACTCTATCAAAATTTTGTAGTATTGTTTCCATTGTCACCAGAAAATGATCATTGTTTGCATATGTCCCCTTGAAAGTGGGATCTCTATCCTTCTTTGGTTTGACCAAATTGACAAAGGCTAGCCATTTCCTTTTTCTTTCCTCTTGCAACTGATACTCAAATTTATTTCTAATCACATCCACTAGAAAATAGAAATTGTATAAATATTTTCTACCTTTGATCTAATCCTTTTATGATCATGGTTTATTTCTCTACAACACATTGTCCTAAGAGGTTTAATTTTATAAACTATATTCTTCTAACCATCTTTAAACATGAAAAAATCAACAAAAATAATATAAGCAAGGAATAGAGTCACATGTTTTCCATCTAGACCATGTGGTTGTCTTATACCTTCCCCAATTTCCACATAACCTCTAGAAAACCAATTCTCAGTGGCACATCTCTTGGGAAGACTATTGGAACACAACACACTAATAGGAGGGGGGTAAATCAGTAGATATTGAAACTCTATCCTTCTTAAAACCTTTTGTGCATACTACATTCTTTAACCCTTAATGTGAAAATACTAAGCATGTGATACAAAAATATAACCAAGCACACAATACATGAAATAACACACTATATACATGGAAAATCAGAGATGGGAAAAACCACAGTGAGAAATGTTGCTAGGATCTACTGTCCTTATATAGCATCACAAGAAATGAAGTTCAGTTATAATATTTTATGGCACCAACCCAAGGAAGCATAAACTCAGTGATTTAGGAGTACCAACTCCAAAGAGACACCAATCCCTTATTTTGAGAACCAACTCAGTACAAAAGAGGCTACAACCTCTTACAACATTACAATCTCAAGTATGCATATACATGGTTCTACATAAACCTGAGATGCATCAATACATACAATATATTATTGCACTTACTACAAATTATAGTTTGTTGTTTTAGCTGCACTATCAACAATGCATACCTCTTCTCTACACTCTCCTTTTCTCTACACTCTCTTCTCTACTACATTATTATATGTACTCTCTTTTCAGCACTTTGTGCACTAGAAGGTTTCTCACACTTTTTTCTCACTTACATACTCAACATTTAGATAATACCGGATTGTCTTCCTTTTTTACAAACTTGCAATTACTACCTCAGCATCCACTATATCATCCAAATCAACCCTAGCTTCATATTAATGTTTACCTTATTCATTAGCTTCAATATCAAGCAACCAGATTACCTTGAGCCTTGCACCATAGTCTAGCTCATGTTATAGAGTCTATCAGATATCTCCATTTTCACTCTACCTCTATATCGAGCCATTTCGAAATTAATTTCTATTGCAAATAATTTCCCAAATTAGCTCTCTGTCAAACCCTAGAATCTGATACACATTCAATTCGTTCTTTTGTTTATTCGATTTGATCTTGATTCTTGTCGTTGCGATCATCTCTAAAATCATTTCTATTGTTTTGTGCACCAAATCTCATTTACATTGGTTTTTGGGTGTAGATGAACCAATTAATTATTCCTTTGTCTATTACCAGTTGAAACCCTATTTACATGAACCTAGCCATTTGATATCTGCATCTTTGAATCTGAGTCATCGATCTCTTTCTTCACACCATGATCCATTGACTCTTGTTCATTGTCATACCTTTAAAATATAGCTATCAAATCAAATATATTTAACTATGCACCATCGAAATCCATCAACTTAATATCATTGTTAGATCAATAACCAAATGATCTGTGTCATGGATTTCTTAATACATGGCTTGTCGTACACGGGGTCCACCACAACACACATCCAAAGTATGCTATCTTGCGGGATTTGAAAAAAAGAATTTTAGGGTCTACATACTGTTGCCATGTGTCATCCTTGTCATCACCAATAGACTCAAAGTGGACACCATCAATTGTTTTCATTCATCACTGTGCATATGTCATCTTCCACTATCTACAACTACTACCTTCATAGGTCCCACCATGGATTGATGGTCAATATCCACCCATCGTAGATTAATCTCCTTTTCTCCCCACTAACCTAGGTCTTACAAAAATATTAGTGTGGTATGTAGGCATCGCTAGATCTTGCATCATCAACCACAACTATCGATATCTCATCACACCTTCAGGAAACTACCAACCTACAATAATAAAGGTAACTTTTACCAAGAGGTAGATGATAAAATGAAGAAACCCTACTACCTTAAGAGAAGAAGTTTTTAGAAGAAGAAAAATAGCCTATACATCAAAGAGGATAGTGATGTATTAGATGACTATAATAGCTCAAATGATAAAAAAAGGATGTGCTTTTTTTGTGAGAGAAAATGAATTTCTCTTCATGGAAAAGAGTCTAAGGAACAAAAGGACGGAAATTTTGAAAACCTTTATGAACAAGGAGAAGAGGAAGGAGAGGTTGACCTAGAAGAATAAATCATCTCTACTCTAAATGAGATTTATGACCTCAGAGATGAGATTGAGGAATTGAAAAAGGAGAACAAGAATCATAAGGAACTTGCACAAAAGGAGTTAGAAAAACTAAGCAAGGGTCTTGAAGAAGCTACCCAAAATGTGGTATATTTTAAGTTACAGCTAGAGGAAGCTAAGAGAGTAGAATATTTGATTAAATTGAAGATTAAATCTAAGGTTGATAGATGTATGAAGCTTGAGGAAGAATTTTTTTCTCTAAGAAAATATTTAGAAAAGGGAAAGGAGAAAATAGAAAAGGACTCAAGCTAAAAGGTGGCTCACAAATTCTAGATGGTATTGAGCATGAAAAATCCCTCAAGCAAAGAAAAATATAGACTAGGTCTTGAGAAAGGTAAGAGTACCTTCATAGACACTTATGCAACATTCTATGACAGATTTAGAGTAGGAGAAAAGTATGGTTTTCTTGATGAAAGAGATAGCAAAGGGAGTGTATCAAAAGAGAATTTTGTAGAGGCAAAGAAAAATAATGAAGATAAGAAGCATGATGCAAACAAGAATAATAACCAATCAGTCCCTCGTCATGATAGAAGGAGGCGGAACACAAGGAGGATTGATGTTGATGGATTCACAAGGGTGAGAGACACAGGGAAGTAGATGCACAAAATATCACCTCATCCTACAAAAAATTCTATGACCAGGTATTATTCATACTTTTATGGATATTTTTATACATGTAATCGGTTTTGTCATAGGGTTTGAGAATGTAGATTCATTCCTAGGAGTACATTGTAAGAAAAACTCATTTTCTCCTTTAATAGATATGAATTTAAAGTGTTACAATTGTAAAAATCTTGGTCACATAGCTAGAAATTGTAGAACAAAGCTACTAAGAACAAATGTGAAGAATGAGACAAAGAAAGATCCACCTCCTAAGACAAACAAAGAATTTGAAATCATGGAAGAAAAGGTAGAAAATACTGGAAATAAATATAATAATGTGTGGAAGGAGAAAGGACAATGTTCCACATAGTCAATGATTTCTCAAACAACACCACATGCTAAAAAGAAAAAAAATTTGGTAATAGGTAGTGGTTGCTCCAAGCATATGATTGGAGATAAAATAAATTTCATTAAACTTAGGAAATGCAATGGTGGACGTGTGAGTTTGGTTGACAATACAACAATTAAGATATGTGGCAAACACATATTGAGTCTAGATGGCAAAAATCCCACAAAATATGTCTTGTATATTGAGGGACTAAAGCACAACCTATTAAGTGCGAGTTAGATTCGTGATAATGGCTACAAGGTCACATTTGATTTAGAAGGATGCAAAATAAGAAGAAATGGAAAAACAATTGCATAAAGGTTATGAACTGAAAGAAATCTTTACAAGATAATTTATGAAGTAAAAGGTTAGAGTTGTTTGATAGGGCAAGTTGATGAAATCTAGTTATGGAATAGAAGATTAGGGCATGTAAATTTTGATAATTTGGTGAAAGTAATCTCAAGGGGTTTAGGAAGACACATGCCTAAAATAACCAAGCCTACAAATATTATATGCAAAGAATGCCAATAGGGAAAACAAACAAAGGCCAATTTTCCAACTAAGGAATACTCAACAACTAAGTCTTTATAGTTGGTACATACTGATTTATGTGGACCTACAAGGACAAGAGGACCGAAAGGATAAAGATACTTCATCTTGCTAGTAGATGACTACACAAGAACTACATGGGTAACCTTGTTGAAATACAAGTCACAAGCATTTAAAAGATTCAAAATATTTAAGAAAATGGTTGAAAAGGATATAGGTAGAAGGATGAAATTCTTACAATCAGATAAAGGAGGATAATTCACATCAAGTGAATTTTTTGAATATTGTGAGGCACATAGAATCAAAAGACAACACTTTGCATCAAGAATTCCACATTAGAATGGAGTTGGAGAAAGGAAGAACAAAGTAGTGAAGAACATGGCAAAAAAAATGGTAAATGAGACCAAGTTAGTAGATATGTTCTGGAGGGACGTAGTCCATACTACAGTTTACATTTTGAACATAGTTCAAATAAGATCTCACAATGAAAACACACCCTATGAACTATTGTACAGTAGACCAACCTCTATTAAATATTTTAAGGTATTTGGTAGAAAGTTTTATATTGAAAGAGAAGATGAAAATATGGGAATTTTTGAGTCAATAAGTGATGAAGGAATATTTCTAGGATATTCCACCCAAAGAAAAGCCTACAAATGCTATAAAAAAGGATGAATAAGATGGTAGAAAGCATAAATGTCAAGATGGATGAGAGAAAAAAATTATATCAAATCAGATAGAAAATAAATTTAAGATGATTTAGATTTTGAAGACAATGCTTCTAATAATGAAAAAGAATATGAAGAAGTTGAGAAGGCACCTATAAAGTATGTGCAAAAGGATCATCCAAAAGATCAGATAATTGGGGACAAAAATGAACGAGTTCAGACTAGGAGGAGACTAGCAAGGAATAAGGAGTGGGTAAATTTTTCTCTCCTATCTTAGATTTAACCAAAGAAATTTATTGAAGCCAACAAGGATGAGAGTTAGATGAAGACCATGGAGGAAGAACTACATCAGACTGGAAAGAAAAAAACATGGGAATTGGTTCCTAGACCACCAAGAAAAAACTGTAATAGGCACTAAATCGGTATTTATAAACAAACTCAATGAATGAGTTGTGGTAAGGAATAAAGCAAGACTAATGTGCAAGTGATATGCACAAGTTGAAGGTATTGATTTTGAAGAAATATTTTCACTAGTAGCAAGATTATATTCAATTAGAATGTTTCTTGAATTTGCAGTATATAAAGGATTTAAAGTATATTAGATGGATGCTAAATCTACATATTAGATGGATGCTAAATCTACATTTTTTAATGGAAACCTAGAAGTGGAAGTATACATAGAACAACCAGATGGTTTTTAGCTATCAAAGGATGATGAGTTTGTATGAAAATTGACGAAAGAGTTGCATAGTCTAAAGCAAGCACCAAGAACTTGGTATTTAAGATTAGACTAGTACCTATAACAACAAGGCTTCAAGAAAGGATGTGCAGATAGAAATTTGTATTTGGAATCTAAAGGTGAGCACTTGATTATTTTTATTGTGTATGTGGATGACATCATATTTGGTGGTAGAAATAACAAAATGTGTAAAGTATTTGCTATGCATATGCAAGATGAATTTGAGATGTAAATGTTGGGAGATGTCATTTTGCCTTGGTTTAAAAATAGCACAAAAAGAAAATGGGATATTTATATCTCAAACTAAGTATGCTAAGGAAATTCTTAAGAAATTTGGCATGGAATATAATTGACTAGTTAGTACACCCATGGTAACTGGTTGTAAGTTCAGAAAATTAGTTGAGTCACCAGATATTAAAGAGATTATGTGTAGGTTAATGATTGGAAGTTTACTATACTTTACTACATCAAGAGCATATATTATGCTAGCAGTGTGTATGGTAGTAAGATTTTAGGTCGCACCAAAGGAGTCTCATGCTAGTGCAGGGTATGTGCAGGATCATCATGGAAAAAATAGGCCCTTAAGTGGCAATAAAAAGACAAAAAATCAGAGTTAGACAACTTGATGTAAGAAATTGAATAAGTTATCTATATTATTTTTAAAAAAATGTAAAATTAAAATTTGTAGAAAATTGAATATAGTTTCTAAACTTCTGGACCTTTATTTAAGAAAAAAAAATCTATTTGGTGAAAATTTGAAATTTCAATGCAGTAGTATTTAAATTTCAGGGTAAAAATAAGAAGTAGGTGTTTGTCTAACCACCCTAACCACAATAAAATGATATTATTTTTTTATAATAGTTTAAATACAAGTAGATTTCTCATGTCTCGATGTGATGCATATTTTTTTATAATTTTTTTCCAAATAAATAATTAATTATGATTTTTTTATTACAAATTTTAAAAAATATAAAATTTCATCTGTCTAACCACCTTAACTTGGTCAAAAATTCATGAAATTCATTTTTTTGTTTTAATCCTATATTATGCGAAGCATAAAATGTGATGCATATTTTGGATTCAAAAAATGTGATACCATTTGAAATTTAAAGATGTTTTTCAATCATTGTATCAATCAGGACTTTATTCGTAATTCTAATAGAAAATGAATAATAATAATTTATTAAATTCAAAGTAAAACATAATTTATATTGGTGGAAAGCTGAGAATCTCCTTTAAAAACACTTTTCATTTCATCAATTTTGGGTAAAACAAAAGTCATCAGCCACATGGGTCATCATATGGCTTACATATCGCCACTTTTTGGCCCATCATGATCCTGCACATACCCTGCAGTGAAAATAATGTTTAGATATATCAAAAGCATAGTTGAATATGGGTTGTGGTACCCCAAGAGAAAGGATTTTTCTTTGACAACATATACATATGTAGATTGGATTGGATGTACAGAGGAAATAAAAAGAACAAGTGGAGGATCATTCTTCTTTAGAGACTAGTTGGTTTCCTAGATGAGCAAGAACCAAGAACTAGTCACTCTTTCCATAGTAGAAGAAGAGTATGTAGTAGTAGCAATATTTTGTACTCAATTCCTATGAATGAAAGAAACACTTAAGGACAAATAACGTATAGTATAAAAAACCTATCTCTCTTCTTTGTGAGAATTCAAGTGCAATAAGAATCTCAAAGAATCCAATGATGCACACTAGAGAAAATAACATATCCATAAATTATCACTTCATTAGAGAGAAGGTTGTAGAAAAAGAGGTCAACATGGAATATGTTCCCACCAAAGAACAAGTGGTTGAAATTTTCACCAAGCCTCTTCCAAAGGATAAATTTGAATATCTACAACAAAAGTTGGGAGTGATTTCTCCCACATCATATCACTAAATATTAGTGATAGGGCATGAATGCAGGGGAGCTTAATTGGTTCTTCATTATTCCCTAGAAAAGTAAAGATAGATCAAGTCACGTAAATCTGGTTTTAGATTCTAGAATCCCCACTTTCTCTTTGAACTTCTTGTCAAAGAGGGAGTATTTTTTAGGAGTGTGACCTTTTCCATTCATGTCCAAGGGGGAGAATATTGTATGTAAATTCTAAAGAAATTGAGAAATGGGGATAAAATAAAGATGATATTAGTACAAAACATGGATTGCAATGACTTTATGATGCAGGAGCATCCAGTGGTGTAAGGGCAATCCTACATCACCCAAAAATATATTTACTTTCATTTAGATTTTTTTTTTGTAGATGTTTTTGCATTTCTGGATACCCTTTTCGTCGAAGAAGAATTCCCAACTTTTAAAACTACTTTTCTGCTTTTTTTGCTTGACTGCTATTTTTAGTAGGTATGATTTTGAAGGCATGAGGAGACATAAATTTAAGGGAAGCTTCAGGATAGAATAATAAACACTTTGGTGAAAGAATCAGGCAAAGATCATTCCCGGTTCAAAAGTTATTCAAGTTTTAGTTTCTGCTTTTTGCCCTACAAAATCTTCGGAGCTAATTTTGAGGGACTTAAAGGCTCTGGATGGGCCCAAAAATTGGCGGAAAACAAAAGTGGTTAGCCTTTAGGCCCCACTTTTTTGAACTTTATTTTCACAAGACCTTTCCGAAAAGGTATTATCATTGAAGATCTGATGGTTAGATCTTGAGTTAGGGCTTTTGGAAGTTTGTGCATAATTAGAATGTTGTTTTTGGCTCCAAACGGAGAATGGGGCTATTTATGGGGTAGTTTTTGATTTTTGTGAGTAGTTTTTGAGAAAGAAGATTGCATGTTGTGAATAGGGGAATTTCTGTAATTTCTTTTCTGTAATTTGCATGTATTGCAAAACTCGAGGATTGGAGATCCTTTGCATGTAAGAATTTCATACTTTGAAAATAATAAGATTTGTTAGTTTTTCTGTGTGATTTTTTTGTATCTCGGGTTGCACCCTCATCAAGTGGTATCAGAGCTAGGTTTTCTTGAGTGTGTGGGCAGATTGTCGATCGTGAGGCAGTTCGCACCAAGACTATGGTTGTGGGTTCGAGATATTCAAGATGCCTCCAAGAGTGGTGCGTGGTAGGCGAGGTGGTGTCGGAGGTGCCAGAAATGCTGGTGGAAGAAATCCATTAGTGGCTAAGGGTTTCAGAGCCCTCCAGAGACAAATTAATGCATTACAAAGAGAGTTAAGAAGAGGGGTAAACCCGAGAAGGGGAGAAGAAAGTGAGGATGAAGAAGAGGTAGAAGAGGAAGAAGAAGGTATTGATCAAGATCAAATGCGGCTGATAAGGGCCATTTCGAAGATCGAAAAAAGACCTAGAGTAGAAGTTCCCAATTTTTTCGGTAGTCTGAACCCAGAAGAGTTGATTGATTGGATCAATGAGTTGGAAGAGTATTTCGAGTATGAAGAAGTAGAGGACCCAGATCGAGTTAAGTTTGCAAAAACGAAGCTGAAGGGCCACGCCAGTATCTGGTGGAAAGAGTTCCAACTAGAAAGAAATAAGAGAGAAAAGGGAAAGATCACCAGATGGGATCACATGGTGGAGAAACTGAAGAAGCAGTTCATGCCAATGGACTATGAGTTAGATCTATTGAAGAAATTGCAAGGGTTGAAGCAAGGAAGTAGATCTGTGAAAGAATAGACAGAAGATTTTCACAAGATAATCATCAGAACAGGACATGCAGAGGCCAAAAGGAGAAGGTAGCCCGTTATCTTAATGGGTTACGGCCGAGCATTCAGGAGGAGCTAAGCTTGGTTAGAATGGCCACCATTGAGGATGCTTACCAATTTTCACTCAGAGTTGAAGAGAAGCTGAACAAAAGATTTGACAGTAAGAAAAAAGGATGAGGAGGTCAAAGTGGAAGGGGTAGCAGAAGATCTTTTGGAAGCCGAAATGAGGATGAGAAGAAAAGTGAAGATGTGGGTACTAGTCGAAGCCAGAGGAATGATAACTTCTACCGCCCATCTGATCAAAATGGTGGTGATCAAAGAGGTAGAGGATGAGGAAGATTTGGGAAAGGACCCGGAAGGGGTGGTTTCAGAGGAACTTGTTTCCGATGTGGTGAAGAAGGGCATCAAGCCTATGAATGTCGACAATATTAAGGTAGGATAGACAAAAAGCCAGAAGGTCGTGCAAGGGTTGCACATGTAGATGAGGAGGCTCAATCTAAGCATTCAGATGATGCTGAAAGGGGAGAAGCCCTAGTGGTTAGAAGAGCCTTGGTGACTGAAGAGAAGGAACCAGAACAGAGGAAGAATTTGTTTCACACAAGGTGCAAGTGTGAAGACAAATGTTGTGATGTCATTATTGATGGTGGGAGCACTGATAATCTAGTGTCGGAAGAAATGGTTACAAAGTTGAAGCTAAAGAGGGAAAGACATCCACAACCATATCGAATTGCCTGGTTGCAGAAAGACCACAAAGTTGTAGTCAATGCGCAGTGCCTGGTGAAGTTCAAGATCGAAAGCTATCTTGATGAGGTACTTTGTGATATCATCCCTATGGATGCATGTCACGTGTTATTGGGGAGGCCATGGTAGTTTGACAGGCGAGCTGTACATGATGGCCATGCAAACACTTATTCACTGATGAAGGATGGAGTCCGCCATTAGTTGAAACCCCTGAAAAAGGCCGAAGAAAAGGTATGCAGTAGTGCTAGAATTTGTTATGTTGATGGAAGGAAATTTTTAGAAGGCATGAAACATGAGCGTGTGTGTTATGCATTGATTCCTAAAATGGATAAAGAGGGTAGTGAGAAGGTTCTAGTAGAAGTTTCTAGGTTATTGAATGAGTTTCAGGATATTGTTTCTGATAATGTACCTGAGGGTTTACCACCAATGAGGAAGATCAGTCATCAGATTGATTTGATCCTAAGAGCCAGTTTGCCGAATAAGGCAGCTCATAGAATGACTCCTGCAAAAAATGAGGAGTTGAACAGACAAGTTGAGTAGTTGTTGAGAAAGGGTTTGATTCAAGAGAGTCTGAGTCCATGTGCAGTACCTGCAGTACTAGCACCAAAGAAGGATGGGGAGTGGAGGATGTGTATAGACTCTCGGGCCATAAACAAGATAACAATCAAGTATAGATTTCCCTTGCCAAGGATGGATGACCTGATGGACTATTTGAGTGGAGCTTAGTACTTCACAAAGATTGATCTGAAGAGTGGATATCATCAGATCTGAATTCGAGAGGGAGATGAATGGAAGACCGCCTTCAAGACCAAAGAGGGCCTGTACGAGTGGTTAGTCATGCCTTTTGGGCTAACCAATGCACCGAGCACATTCATGCGGCTCATGAACGAGGTACTGAAAGAGTTCCTAGGAAGCTTTGTTATTGTGTATTTAGATGATATTTTGATATTAAGTAAGTCAATGGATGAGCATATAATGCATATTGGTAGAGTCTTTGAGAAGTTAAGAGAAGAAAAATTGTTGATTAATCTGAAGAAGTGTAGTTTTGTGAAGGAGTTAGTGTACTTGGGGTTTGTTGTCTCGACAGAAGGTCTCAAGATGGACCCAGAGAAGGTGAAGGCTATTCTAGAATGGCCTACCCCAAGAACTACTACTGAGGTGAGATCTTTCCATGGTTTGGCCAATTTTTTATAGAAAGTTTATTAGAAACTTCAGTAGTATTTGTGCACCCCTAACTGAAACAATGAGAGGGGATAGAAAAGAGTTCAAGTGGAGCACTCGAGTAGCAAGGAGTTTTGATCTATTGAAGCAGAAGGTGACAGAACAACCTGTTTTGGCTCTCTCGGATTTCAATAAAGTGTTTCAGGTGGATTGTGATGCTAGTGGTTGTGCCATTGGAACAGTGTTAAGCCAGGAAGGTAAGCCCATTGCCTATTTCAGTGAAAAGTTAAATGATGCAAAGAGAAAGTACTCTGTATATGATCAAGAATTTTATGTAATAGTTCAAACATTAAAGAAATGGAGGCATTATTTGTTGCCAAAGGAATTTGTTATGTATACTGATCATCAAGCATTGCAGTACCTGAGTAGTTAGGGAAAATTAAATCAGAGGCATATGAAATGGGTAGAATTTTTGCAGAGTTATACATTTTTTTTAAAACATAGGAGTGGGAAGTCAAATAGGGTTGCAGATGTCTTAAGTAGGAGGCATACATTGTTGATAGAAAAGCAGATTGAGGTGGTTGGGTTTAGTGAACTCAAGACATTGTATCCGAATGATCCTGATTTTGTAGAGGCTTGGAAAGCTTGCAAGGAACCTGTTACAGTTGACAGGACAAAGTGGCTGGATTTCATAATTCAAGAAGGCATGTTGTTTAAGGGAAGTCAATTATGTATTTTGAGGAGTTCCATGAGGGAGAACCTGATAAAAGAGAAACACAATGGAGGAATGGCAGGACATTTTGGTCGAGATAAGACCATTTCCTTTATCAGTGAGCATTATTATTGGCCTCAATTGTCACAAGATGTGAAGAAGTTTGTGCAGAGTTGCAGGGTATGTCAAATGGCTAAAGGAGTGAGTCAAAATACAGGGTTGTATCAGCCCTTACCTGTACCAGAGAGGCCATGGGAGGATATAAGTATGGACTTTGTTCTTGGTTTTCCAAGGACACAGAGAGGGAATGATTCAGTATTTGTGGTAGTTGACAGGTTTTCAAAGATGGCGTATTTCATCCCATGCCAGAAGACCCATGTTGCAGTCCACATTGCTGACTTGTTCTTCAGAGAGGTGGTGAGGCTACATGGTTTGCCAAAGAGTATAATCTCAGATCGTGACACAAAATTTGTTGGATACTTTTGGAGGACCTTGTGGAAGAAGTTGAAAACAGAGTTGAAGTTTAGTTCTGCACACCATCCCCAGACTGATGGGCAGACTGATGTTGTGAACAGGAGTTTGGGTAACCTACTGAGATGCTTGGTAGGAGATAAACCAAAGGGATGGGATTTGATCTTACCCCAGGTAGAATTCGCTTACAACAATTCTGTCAATAGAAGCACTGGTAGATCACCGTTCCAGATTGTGTATGGAAGTAGTCCTAGGACTGCTCCAGAATTGAGGAAGATGGACCAAGAGAAGAAGACAAGTGCTGAAGCTAATGACTTTGTAGAACACATCAAGAATATGCATGAAAAGGTAAAAGAACACATTAACAAGATGAATATGCAGTATAAGGCTAAGGTAGATTAAAAGAGGAGGTATAAGGAGTTTCGGATTGGTGATGAAGTGATGGTCCACTTGAGGAAAGAAAGGTTTCCAGTAAGAAATTATAACAAATTGAAGATGAAGAAGTTCGGTCCCTATAAAATTTTGAAGAGGCATGATTCAGGGAACGTATATGAGGTAGAGTTGCTGGATGGATTCAACATTTCCCCTGTGTTCAACATTGCAAATTTGACAGAATATCATGAGGGTGGCACAGAGGAAGTACCAGCAATGGAACAGTGTGGTATTCCAGCACCTACTTCAGAAAAGGAGGAGATCGAAGAAATCTTGGATAGCCGTGTGGGAAGGAGTACCTGAAATAGGCAATATGAAGAATATCTGGTGAAGTGGAGAGGAAGGCCTGTGGAAGATTCATCCTAGTTGTCTAAGGCAGAGGTTGATCGTTTGGATTTTCCTCAACCATCTGAAAAGTGACGGGGTCACTTTTCAAATTACCCTGGGTGTCTGATGCAGGAGCATCCAGTGGTGTAAGGGCAATCCTACATCACCCAAAAATATATTTACTTTCATTTAGATTTTTTTTTTGTAGATGTTTTTGCATTTCTGGATACCCTTTTCGTTGAAGAAGAATTCCCAACTTTTAGAACTGCTTTTCTGCTTTTTCTGCTCGACTGCTATTTTTAGCAGGTATGATTTTGAAGGCGTGAGGAGACATAAATTTAAGGGAAGCTTCAGGACAGAATAATAAACACTTTGGTGAAAGAATTAGGCAAAGATCATTCCCGGTTCAAAAGTTATTCAAGTTTCAGTTTCTACTTTTTCCCCTACAAAATCTTCAGAGCTAATTTTGAGGGACTTAAAGGCTCTAGATGGGCCCAAAAATTGGCGGAAAATGAAAGTGGTTAGCCTTTAGGCCCCACTTTTTGGAACTTCATTTTCGTAAGACCTTTCCAAAAAGGTACTATCATTGAAGATCCGACAGTTAGATCTTGAGTTAGGGCTTCCGGAAGTTTGTGCATAGTTAAAATGTTGTTTTTGGCTCCAAACAGAGAATGGGGCTATTTATGGGGTAGTTTCTAATTTTTGTAAGTAGGTTTTGGGAAAGAAGATCACATGTTGCGAATAGGGGAATTTCTGTAATTTCTTTTCTGTAATTTGCATGTATTGCAGAACTCGAGGATTGGAGATCCTCTACATGTAAGAATTTCATACTTTGAAAATAATAAGATTTGTTAGTTTTTCTGTGTGATTTTTTTTGTGTCTTGGGTTGCACCCTCATCACTTTAATTCTACAGGACTTCTCAGCAACTGTACAGACCATGAACTGGTATTAAATTCAAATGATATTGGTTAACTGAGAATTTCATTTTTTTATTAATGACAAAGTGGGAGATTGTTGGCATATTATTCTCATTGATGTCAAAAAGGGATATAATGCAAGGAAATGTTTTGGCATGATGACAGATGATGACTATAAGAAATGTGGATCTAGTTTTAGAAGTGTACAAGCAGTAGTATATGCAAAGGTGCACATTTTGAAAATGTTGCACTTCTAGGCATGTAAATGAGAATCTATTGCCAGATTCAAAATGGGTTTTAAATAAGCTTCTCAAAAATAGAAATTGAGGGTCTAGAGGTTCAAGGATGTGCTAAGAATGGATTTTTTTGTGCTCTTAGATAGCTTTAGGGTTTATCAATTAAATCCTATGACTAAAAATCATGGCACTTAATTAGAATATCTATTTTGATGTTGAATGGTTATCATAGGTAGCTTTTCCAATAAGTTATAACTTATGACCTTGAATTCATTCACTTACTAGCCCTCCTTCCTAGAACCTCAGGTTCAACTAGTGGACAACCCCTTTAGTCAAATGAATCATAGGTACATCGCAGTGACATTGGAAATTCAAATAAATGGTGTTTTAAGTCCATTCGACTCAATGATGAATCTTGATCAATGGTGAAGATCAAGCCTTGGAGATCTAACGGCCTCGCCACTAGCCCACTAAGCTTTTGGTGGGTCCTAGCTATGTCCCACAGGGTAGTGGGAAATGGTGGAGATCAATTGTTGTTGATCGAATGGTGATAATGGTGGGACTAGAGAATGTGGAAATGACAAAGAAGGATGATGGTATGCAAACAGGTGACATATAATGACTGATCAATAAGAAAAATCGTATTATTATTGTGAGTTGATCGATAAATGGTGATACCCCTCCATCCCACTAAGATTTAGTAGGTCCATGGTCAGAGCTCACGGGGAAGTGAACAAGTGATGTGTGTCTTTGTGGAACCTAACATATGTGGTTTCTATGAAGTAAATGAACGAGGACATTTTAAAGTGACCGATCATCCAGTGGTCAATATTTAAAGGTGTGGTGATAAATGGTGATCACAGGATCATGGCGTGAAGTGAGGAGATCGACAACGTAGATTTGTATGTGAAGAAATATAATGGTCAAGTCTTTGTGAATAGGGGTTTCAACCAGAGACCCACTTTGCTTGAAGTTAATTTTCTCAACTACACCAACAACCGTTATGATTACAGAATTGATTTAGAAATTGGTGGAACAAATTGTGATGGAGATTGAGGTCAAAATTAGGTCGAATAAATAGGGAATAAAATAAATGCATATATAATTCTAGGGTTTGATAGAGAGACAATGTGCAAAACTTCTCTGTAAAAGAATTAAATATTGTGTCCAGCTCAATGTAGAGGTATGGAATTGAGGGAGATTTTTAAAAACACTAATTGAAGATCTATACGTGGAAGAGAATCTTGAGGCAATCATCGATGGTCAATAACAACACAAAACAAATGATCAAAATATTATTGAAGAGTACATAGTAGAAAAGGAGAGGGACTATTATGAGCTCAAAAAGGTGGATAGAGAATGAACTAAAATAGGGGAGAAGAGTAGAGCAGAAAAATGGGGGTGCAAAGCAAAGAAGAGAGTTGTTGTGATAGCAACATAAACTTGAGTAGTGGAAGAATAAGCTATAACATTGATTTGTGTTCTCAATAATAAACTGTAATATCTTTTATTGTGAATCTTATTGGTGGGTGTCATCAAATATCTAGGTAGATGGTCATATTAGGGAGTGGGTTTTTCCTTGGAGTAGTGCTCCTAAATCTAGAGGATTAGTGTCTCCTTAGGGTTGGTTCCCTTAAAGAATTGTAACTAGACATTGAATTGTGAAGACGAATTAGGAAATAGATCTTAACAACATTTTCTCACTGTGGTTTTTCCCATCTTGGGTTTTCCACACATATATCTTATGTTATTTTTTATTTGATTGTGTGCACGCTTTTTTGTGTCTCATTTTTTAATACACATTAAGTGTTTTAAGAAGTCAGTCTGCTCAAAAGGTTTAAGGGTTAAAATTTTCATATCTAATGATTCACCCTCCCCCCCACAGTAGATTGTTGTGTTCCAACATGGGTTAGAGGCATGCTAGAATTGACAGACTCGGTGAATATAAAGGAAAGATATCAATTCAATGAACTATTCCAAATTTTATAGTTATTTCTAGAAATTGAAGTTTCTAAACTTAAGGGGTTCTAGAGAATTTTTTGAGGAATTCGTCACTAACAAATCAAATCAAAGGGTTATGGTTTTCATACAATCAGATGTGATAATAAATGATTATAGTTATAAATAAGTACTTGTGTTTGAGGTCATGTACTCCAAAAGGGATGTAATGGCTATTGATTTTATTTGTCTTGATAAATATGTCAAGAAATTTTATGTAGCTAATGAATATAGTTCTCAATCACTTCCTTAATAAGTTAATCATATTATATTTGGGTGACATCATGATTTTTAGTAGGACACTTTGCACACATAAGACAAGTGTTACAATATTAGTTGTCTAGGCTACTCATGATTATAACGAAGAGTAAATTCATGAATATAAAGTTTATCTACTTTAGGTTTGTTCTATCCCAAGAGTCATTGAAGGTTAACCCTAAGAAAGTAGAGGTAATCATCAAATGACCATCTCTATAGAGCACCTTTGATACAAAAAGTTCATCAGAACCTTTAGTGAGACTATTTAAATTATCAAGGAGATGTCGAGAACTAATAGGAATGTTTTTTTAAACTATGGTGGTGAAGAATACATTCCAACTACTAATAAATAAGGTAGTGAATTAGCTAGTTTTAGCAATGAATTTTTGTAATAAAGTATTCTAAGTGTGTTACAATGTTAATGGTGTAATGACTAGCACACTATTAAGTAAAAAATGAAGACTAGTCACATATTCTATTGAGAAGTTCAATGATGCACATAGGAGATTTTTAACATATGATCACGATTTCTATGTGATCATATAGGTACTAGAAAAATAAGAGTGCTATTTATTTATAAAGTAATTGATATTTCTCATTAAATATCATGCACTAAAATTAATTAATAGTCGAGGAAAGATAAATCAATGACATGTGAAATGGTAAGAATTCCTATAGAGCTACTCATATGTCTTAAAATATAGAAGTGCAAAATTTAGTAGACTTGTAGACATGTTATGTGGAAGATGTGCCTCAATGAATAGAGCTTTTGTATGGACAATAATCATAATTTCCATCCAAACTCATGCAAATGAATCTACAACTCACATTTCCTATACACCTAAAGTTCTTTTAATGGAAGACCCTTATGGTTTTCTTCTAGGTCATGAAATTTAAGGGAATAAGATTATTGCAAATTTTGGGAGCTTGTTAAACCACCACTACTACACAAGTTCATTTTGGCCATGCCCATCAATGGCACATTTCCATTGTGTCCAATTTACATCGTGAAATTAAGAATTCATCACAGTTCTAACCTTTTTATGTTAATGCTTGCCTCTCCTATTGCTCAAAAATCTTCAAATGTTACACATGTACATCAAGTAGCATGCCATGTAGAACCTAAGTTGGCTAGTGGAAATATATAATTTAAGAAAAAACTAAATTTTGTAAAATAAAATTCAATTATATACACACACATCATACAAACAATGTAAATGATAAAAATTGATATCAAGAATATCATTGAACTGGTTCTCTGTTCACAATTATTTTTTATTTAGAAGATGTTCCTCAATGAATGAAATGTTCATAATAGTAATAGGTTTTGACTCAATCAGAAGTTCTACGCATAGGACAAAGACTTGAAGGAACCTTTGAGGAAATGCATAGAGCTTGTGTATGTACGATAATCATAATTTCCATTTAAACTCATACAAATGAATTTGCAACTCACATTCCCTATACACCTAACTTCTAACTTTTAATGGAAGGACTCTCATGGTTTTCTTCTAGGTCATGAAATTTAAGGTAATAAGATTATTGAAAATTTTAGGAAGGTTAAACCACCATCACTGCACAAATTCATTTTGGTCATATCCATCAATCGCCCATTTCCACTGAGTCTGTTTTGCATCTTATGAAATTGAGGATTCATCACAGTTCGGATTCATCACAGTTCTAATTATTTGAAGTTAATGCTTGGTTTTCCTATTGTTCAAATATCTTTAAAAGTTACACTTGAAGTTAAAGCTTGACTCTCCTATTGCTCAAATATCTTTAAAAATTACACATGTCCATCAATGTGACATGCTATGCAGCTAAGTTGGCCAGTTGAAAGATCCAATTAAGAAAAATCTGAATTTTATATAAAATAACTTTTCAATTATATATGTATGTAACACAGAATTTCAGGTATACCTCATACAAACGACGTAAATGATAAGAATTGATATCAAGAATATCATTGAAGAGGTTCTCTGTCCACAATTATTTTTTGTTCAAAAGTTTGTTGAATAATAGGAACTTATTCTACAGATATATATTTTGTTGTAGGTTAAAAAACTTCTTGAAAAGCATGGGGCAGTCCGCAGTTCCAAGTTTGTAGCGGAGGCACAGATACCACAGACTACAACGCCGAAATCAAAGTGGAAAAACGAAATAATTTCGTTGAATGCAGTGTTAATCGGGACAGTTGCTTTTGGAGCTCCCTTCATGCTGCTTCAAAATTCAAATCCAATGGATTCGGAGGATTTGAAGCACGTCTCACAGGCTGAATATAATTTATATACAATTCTCTTCTATGCCTTCTTCTTAGCTGATACAGTGGCCTTGTACAGCTCTGTTGCGTCAACAATTCTGCTCTTGTTTGCTCTTTTTGGAGAGAACGAAGACAAACGCATGGTTCAAGCCAGTTTCATGAATGTAATGGTGTCCTTACTAGCAATACTGCTAGCATTTGGTTGTGCTGTAGGACTAGTTTTGGGACCAGAATATATATGGCTCACAGTAACCATGTGGGTTATTTTGTGTGGAACACCCCTCGGAATTAGGGTCACAACCTTCCATTCCAAATTATATATCTTCACAGACACTCGAAATTTCATCTGGTTTATAGTGGAGGATTCTTTTGGGCTGATAATTAGTTTGATTGCTCATGCCTTTGATATATTTTACACCTTGCTTTGCATGAGTTTAAATCTCCCTAGAGATCCTTGTCTCCCATGATAACCAAAGAAAAGTTATCTTTAAAGTGTATTAGACACCTTCACGTGTACCGACATGTATAATAAGAGGTAATATGAATATTTGGTTTTGTAATAATCATTATAACATTACATGTGGAGAATTTTTTAATCTAGTAAAATTTGTGTGTAGAGGATTTTTTAATCTAGTAACATTGATTGAATTGAAATTTGTGTGTAACATTGATTGAATTGAAATCATCCTCATTGATTATATTTTCAAAACTTAATATTGATCTAATTCATGGGAATGAGAAGAAGTGATAGATGTAATACCTCTCTGTTTTGCTCTGTTGTGCGAACAGTGTTGTTCTCCTTTGTTATGCTTTAGTTTTTGTTTGTACTTTGACTATGGTACTCGGTTACTGTTTGATCACTATCTTTATTGTGATGTATTTTGATGTGATGATACTTTATTCAGATGTTATCATGATGGCATGTTTTGGATTAGCTTAGGAATATTCAAATTAATAATGTTTTATGCTTTTGATTAAAGTAATATGTTAGGTACGTCAGTTAGTAATACTGTATTGGTGAAGGGGACGATATCGCATCACTCGCTTGCGAGTGCCCTACAATTTCTTGATTTCCCTTTCATGATGTGTTTTAATTATGACATATATATGCATGTGGATATACTCTTTGTTCGCAGGTTGACAGGTACAAGACATCGACTCCACTTGGTTTCACAGGTTTGAATGTGTCCATTGTCCAATAACATTCGATTGAGAGATAGTAGCTAGGTTTTTCGTGCCAAGTCATCACCCAGTCATAGTGTGTCATTGGGTCTTAGTCGGGTTATGTTGTTTTAATATTGTTCCTTCTCTTTGATTATTTAATCGCATGTTATAAAGGTAAATATATACTTTTTGTAGTTAAGTTGTTGATTAAACTTATCTCGTTTAATGTTAGAAATATGATTCAATTTATTAATTAATTTAATTTAATTAATAAATAATTTAATCATGGATTAGATTTATTTTATTAATTAATTAAATTGATTGTGTTGAAATTAGATAAGTTAATTCATTTAGAAATTTATGGATTTAATGTTTGAAATTGAAAATAAAAGAAAAAGAATTTAAATTTCATTGTTTAGAAAATTTTGAATTCAAAAATTGAAAATAGAGATATTTTGCTATTCTGTTTTTGAAAATTTATGAGGGTGGTTACATAGATATTTTTGAATTTTCTTTATTATTTGGATTTGGAATGCGTTTTCAAGAAGTTTTTTGAAAAAATTGGAAAAGCAAGGGAAGGAAATAAATTTGTTGTTTGATTTTGGATTGGGAAGAAGCAAGTTGAATTCTTCGAGGAGCTGGAATCAGAAGAAGAATTGAGAGTTCCATTGTCAACCTTCAAGCTTTTAATTCAAGTTTTCTTCTTATTTAATTAGTGCCATTTTGAAGTTTCAAGATTTTATTATGTTGTTTGAAAACATTCAAAACCTCTGTTTGATTTACAAGAAATCCCATTTTAAATCTTGCTCTCAAAACTCTATTTGGAAATGAAATTTTATTCAAAACAAAAAAAATGAGTTCTTGGTTGTAAATGGTTATTTCAATTTTATTTGCTGAATTTAGTTCTTCAATTTCTTATGGGGATGTTTGAATCCATATATATATATTTTTTTTAATTTCATCTTGGGGGATTATACTGTCAATTTTTTTCTAAAAACCCCAATGGAGGTGCACGGATTTCAAAATCCACAGACGTTTATAATAAAAATTATTTAAAAATAAAATAAAATTCAAATTAAGTTTTGTTTTGGGTTGTTTGGGCTCAACACACAACCGCCCCCATGGGAGGCATTGTGGGGAGCCACGGTAGCAACCCCGTCTTCCATGTGGTGGCTTGGCACTGCCGCCACCACAGTGGTGGTCGGTTGTGCTAAGCACAACCGAGCCACCTATTGTGGTGGATGTTTGTGCACAACTGCTGCTGCCACCACCATTGGTTGGTTGTGATTTGCACAGTGGACGCCCAGTCCAGCCCAACCCAACCCTTCCTGCACGGGTCCCGAAAATCCGTTGACCAACCTTTAGGGTTGACGTGCAGCCCAAAATACAATTGAGGTTTTAAAAAAAAATAAAAATATATATATATATTAATATATATTATAGTAATATAATATGTTTTAATATTTAGTATTATATTATATAATATTATAATATTATATATATATATATATTAGTTAATTATATATAAATATATATACATAATATATATATATATATTATGTGTATATATATTAAAATAATGACTATTTGAGGGCATGATTTAAGTTCACTTGAGGAAATAAAATATGGTAATTTTGATTAAATCATGGTTTTTCTTTTAAAATAATATATCTGATGGAAAAGTAGTTTGATTTTAAATAATATGCCTTTTAAGATAAGTTAATTATTTTAAAATGATTACATTGAAAAGAGGAAACAATATTTATTTTAAAACCATTTATTCTAATTTGTAGAAATGAATGGTTATTTTATTATTATTTAAAAGAAAATAGGGAATTAAATATTGAGTTTTAATTTCATCCCTTGTTTGAAAAAGATGTATTTTAAATCAGTTTTATGAATGCAATAAATTACTGAATGTTAATAGGGAATGGATTTAGTAACTCTGTACTAGATTTAATTCTTGTCTTCTGGCTCATCTTGATTGTGAACTGTTTCCATTTTCGTTTGGAGAAATTGTGTTATAGAGATTAAGAAGTCTTCTAGATGGGGTTTCAGTTATGTGGGTTGTCATATTATGTAGTCAACCTTTGAATTGCCTTGGGTAGTGCATTTAACTGCATCGAGTTTGTTACTTGGTTATCACGAATGGGGATGTGTTGACTCTATGTTGTGGATAGGGATTTAATATCCTTAGGTCACACTTGCATACCCTTGGGTTGTGGAGTTGTTCCACGTGTTGTTTTAGAGGAGTGGCTTACAACAAGGGCCGACACACAAAGTGGTGCTAGGATAAGTCATTGTAAGTTAGTTAATCTAGTGATAACGTAATTAAACTGATTAGAGGATTATGTAGTATCAAATACTTAATAAGATAATTATGCCTCACTCATGGATGCAATGAGTTGTATAGAATTGGGATGGGATGAGAAGACCTGGAATGGAAAGATTGTTATCTTGTCTCTACGAAAGATAACTAATTCTACAATGGTTAGCATGAGGGGTCGGAAGTCATTAGAGGTTACCACGATAACCCAAGATGGGGGTCGGGACCTAGGAAGACTTACCAAGATAATCCATGTAACATTGTGATGACACTTCTCCTAAGTCAGCAGTATGTTCTATCAGTGATGCAATTGATTATGTAACTCTTGAAGCATTGTAACCATTGTGTTAAGTGATGTATTTATATTTGTTTCAGTTTGGTTGTATTTTAGCCTGTCTCTAGAGGTAGATGGTCATGTCTAGGAATCCTTGTTACTATCTTCTAGCATGGGGGGTGGGCCTTTGGGTTCCATTTGGTTGGGTGGAATGTGCACCTTACTCCGTTGGGTTTTATTCTTGATCGTGTGGATGAGATTTTCAGTTGGAGAGCTCATGGGATCCAGTTTCTTTTCATGCCTTATTTATTTCAGTTGATCTTGTGATTTATTACCCCTCATTTGTTATCGAGGTAGAAAGTTTTAATTGTAACCATGTTTATTAGACTTGCCTCATTCAGGGAATGAGAGATGTAATCGTATTGTTTAATTATGGATAAATGAAACTGAAAGTTATCTCTTATGCTTTGATGTAATTTATCATGTATGGAATGTATGTGTTTTAAATTTCTTAAGTAAATAATTGACATAGTTAAAATTCATTTTTTTCGTTGAGGTTCTAAATAACTCTAGTCTTGTAATCTTAGAGGTTGTTGGCATTGGGTAGTGAACTTGCATGTTAATTGTACTTAAACAAAAAAAAAAATTATTCGTTTAAGTAGTTAATTACAACTTCCTCTAGGGTTGTGTGGTGAGGTGTTATACATGGTATCAGAGCCTAGGTTTAAACACTGGGTACTCTAGGATTATGATGAACCCATTAAGCTTTTAGTTGTTTAGGCTTGTAAGCTGTGTACCTTGCCTACCACCTTGATGTGTCTATTCAGAATTATGCCTCCCAGACACAGAAGAGGTAGAGGGTGTGGGCGTGGCCATATAGGCGGTCATGGTGGGAGTCAGCATTACTCTCCTCCTCTTGTTTCACTCATTCCAGATCAAGAAGAACATCAGGCATCTCAGAATGCAGCAGGGGTCAATGATCGTCAGTAAGATCCACCAGGGATTGAGGTTGCATGTAGAGAACTTGAGGAGGCTTTGGAACTTCTTGGTAAAATATCAGTCGAGGTTCAGGTTAATCCGGTTGTGAGGGAAGTCCCATCTCAGTCTGAGGTGCACATGAGATATTTCCTTAGGGCACATCCACCCATATATAATGGAGCAGGCACTAGGCTAGAGGTTGAGACTTGTCTGATAGACTTGGATAGGTGCTTTTCTATGCATCCATTTGGTAGCAATACCAAAGTGTGATGGGCTATTATGCATTTGAGAGGGTTTACATCCACATGGTGGAGACTAGAAGAGCAGAAGCTCCATATTGATATTCACTTAGTATCTTGGGAGATCTTCTTAGAGCGGTTCAGAACTCGTTTCCTATCTGAGCATTGGTGTCAACGTCGAGGCGACGAATTTCATAATTTTTGCCAGATGGCCTTGTTTGTTGAGCAATATGAGCGATGCTTTTATGAGCTCAAATAGTTTGCAGGGATAGGTGACGATGAGAGTATGTTGGCACACCATTTTTTTAGGGGTTTAAATGCTCATCTTAGTAGAGGTGTGAGGGTTTTCGAAACCAAAACGATGGAGGTAGCAGTGGAGAAAGAAAGTCTTGTTGAGGAGAATCTGACCATGGCACTAGGAGGTCACATGGGTGTATAGATGGGTAGTAGTTCAATGATAGGGACTAGTGCTCGAGGAGGTCAGCCTCAGGGAGGCATACCTTCTAGATCTCAACAGGGGCCATCTCAGGGTGGTTAATAGTAGTAGTAGGTATCACAAGGGAAACATAAAGGTTTTGAATAGAGGTAGGGGGATAGAAACTGGAGGCATGTGAAATGCTTCAGCTTTGATCAACCAACACAGAGTTCATAGTCTACCTTCAGGGGTAGTGCGCAGTAGTCTAGTGCACCATCTGGAGGTAGAGTCTATGGTAGAGGTATGGGGTGTTTTACTTGTGGCCAACAGGGTCACATAGCTAGAATGTGTCCCAATATGGGCACATCTTATTTTTCTTAGGGGCCAACAACATCTGAGCCAACAGTTGATGATGCAAGCAGAGGGCGTCAGGTATTTTTAGCGGTTGATAACCGCCAGGTAGAGCATCAAGGCACTATCATCGAGACATATGGTATGTTGATGGATAACCCAGTTACCTTTTTATTTGATTCTAGAGTGTTAAACTCCTTTATTTCTTCTTCTATCATGACACGATGTAGATTGGGTGTAGTAAGGCAAGTCGATAGGTGGCAGGTAGAGTTAGCCTCGGGTGTGAAATTTTTATTGCATTCCCTTGTGCTAGAGTGTAGATTGGAGGTTGGACCTCTCCATACTATGATGGACCTCTGAGTTATTGCTTTGGGTTCTTATGACATTGTCATAGGGATGGATTGGTTGGAGGCACATAGTGCGGTCATAGATTGTTGACGTAAGTCGGTTCGATGCATTGAGGCATTTGGTAGAGCAGTAGAGATAGTGGGATTCCAGAGGCCAATTTCTTTGAGGGTCATCTCAACTATGCAGTTGAGAATGTGTGTGCATTAGGGTTGCCAATTGTTTGCTGTTATAGTGGATGATTTGGATCTAGGAGGTGGAGAAGAGAAAGTCTCTCTTGATAGTCACCCCATTCTCCAAGACTATTCTGATGTCTTTCCAGATGAGATTCTGAGGATGCCACCTCAGAGGGTCATAGAATTCAAGATTAACCTTTTACCTGGATCATAACCCATTTCATGAGCTCCCTATCATATGAGCACCCAGGAGCTAAAAGAGCTTCACTTGCAACTTGAGGAGTTGTTAGAGAAGGGCTTCATTCACCCTAGTGTTTCACCATGGGGAGCACCAGTTATCTTCATGAAGAAGAAGGATGGTTCACTTTGGTTATGTATTGATTACCAATAGTTGAATAAAGTGACCATCAAGAATCAATATCCACTTCCTAGGATTGATGGTCTATTTGATCAGATCAAGGGTGTCGGAATCTTTTCAAAGATTGATCTTATGTCAGGATATCATCAACTTTGTATCTTCGACTCAAACATCTATAAGACTGTGTTTCAAACGCAGTATGGTCACTATGAGTTCAGAGTAGTACCATTCAGGTTAACGAATGCACCCTCGGTGTTCATGAGTCTGATGAACGGTGTATTTCATACGTACCTAGATAGGTTTGTCCTTGTGTTCCTTGATGACATTTTGATATACTCCAAGACAATGGTAGAGAATGAGGAACATTTGTGGTAGGTATTGCAGTGCTTACAGGATAATCAACTATATGCTAACTTGTCAAAGTTTGAGTTATTCAAGACTAAGGTTTAGTATCTTGGTCATGTGATCTCAAGGGAAGGTATTTCAGTGGATCATGGAATGATCCAAGCGATCTCAGATTGACCAGTGCCCACAAATGTGGCAGAGATACATAACTTTATAGGGCTAGCGGGTTATTAGAGGCATTTTGTGTAGGGCTTTTCGAGGATAGGTTATCCTATCACCACCCTTTAGAGGAAAGGGAAGAGGTTTGAGTGGTTAGAGAAGTGTGAGGCAGCATTTTAGAATCTAAAGGAGAGGCTGACTAGTGCACCAATACTTGAGATACCAGATCCAACTGCGGACTTTGTAGTTTGTATAGATGCGTCCTTGGAGGGTTTAGGTGCAGTGTTGATGGAGGAAGGTCGAGTCATTGAATTTGAGTCACAGAAGCTTAAGGATCATGAGTTGAACTACCCCACACATGATCTTGAGTTAGTGACAGTTGTTCATGCATTGACGAGATGGAGGCATTTCCTTCTTGGCCATAGGTTTGAGTTGCACAGTGATCACAAAAGTCCTCAGTATATTTTAACACAACCCAACCTTAATGCTAGGCAAAGGCATTGGATGGAGTTTCTCTATGAATATGAATTTGAGGTGAAGTATATCTAGGGAAAGGAGAATTTCATAGGGGATGCACTTAGTAGATGAAGACATAAGATATCTGAGTTGACTCTTGTGGTGGATTTGCAGATTCAGATTCTTTCTGCCCTTCAAGCGGATAGTTGGTATCAAAAAGTTAGGACAAAGATAGAGGCAGAAATACCTCTTAAGGGCAGACATTCAGGATATTCTCTGGATTCATATGAGATATTGAGACACATGGGATGCATATACATTCCTCCATCAGGTGATATTTGCACCTTGGTAATGACTAAGGCACACCGTGCATCTTATTTAGCCCATCCTGGGGTGAAGAAGATGCATGCAGATTTGCATCAGTTGTATTTCTGGCTAGGGATGAAGTGCGATATCATGGATTATGTGTTTCAATGTCTAGAGTGTCAATGATTTAAGGCTAAGCATTAGCATCCAGCAGGGCCTTTGCAACCACATTTAGTACCAGAGTGGAAGTGGGATATAATCTCATTGGATTTCATTGTTAGTTTACCCAACTCTTCGAGACAACATGATGTGATTATGGTGACAGTTGATAGGTTGATGAAGGTGGCACACTTCTCACCTATGCACTCTTCCTATACTACATCATCTATAGCTAGAGTGTTCATGGAGGAGATAGTGAGGTTATATGGTATTCCGTGTTGGATTATTTTTGATAGGGATCCAGTGTTTACCTCAGCTCTTTGGACTTCATTACAACATGCGATGGGGACACAGTTGAACTTCAGTTCAGCTTATCACCTAGAGACAAATGGACAAATTGAGAGGGTCAATCAGATCCTCGAGGATATGTTGCATATGTATGTGATGGACCAACATACACTATAAGAGGATTATCTCTATTTGGTAGAGTTTTCTTATAACAACGGTTTCTAGAGTTCTATTGACATGCCTCCATTCCAAGCATTGTATGGGAGACCATGTTGCACTCCCTTGACTTGGGAATGACTGTAGGATAGAGTAGTTTTGGTTCCTGAGATGTTGTAGAATATGGAGCAGCAGGTGGATAGGATTAAAGAGCACTTGGTGGCAGCGTAGGATAGGCATAAGAAGTATGCGGATGTGCATAGAGTTTATCATCAATTTTCTATAGGCGATAGAGTCTTCTTGCAGGTGCATCCGCGAAAGAGTCCCATCTGCTATGGGAAGGGCTCTAAGTTGATGCATCGCTTTGTCAAACCTTTTGAGATACTTGAGAAGATTGGTCTGGTTGCTTACCATATTTCTTTACCACCTAGTCTCTCGCGCATTCATGATGTATTTCATGTTTCAGTTCTTCGGCCATACCATCCATACATTTATCATGTCCTTGATTGGAATGTATTACAAGTAGAGGACGAGCAATTGGCTTTGGAGCCCGTGGCCATAATGGAGCATAGAACGCTTGCTCTTCGAGGGTGAGATATTGATAAGGTTAGGATCTAGTGTGATCCTAGGGATGACACATCATCCACTTGGGAAGATGCAACTAGAATGAGGGATCTTTATTGTTATTTGTTCGCAGGCTTCCAGGAGTGAGCCTGACCCTCTGGGGGGAGGATGTAATACCCCTCTATTTTTCTTTGTTGTGCAAACAATTTTGTTCTCATTTGTTATGCTTTAGTTTCTATTTGTACTTTGACTATGGTACTCGGTTACTGTTTGATCACTATCTTTATCATGATGTGGTGATGTATTTTGATGTGATGCTACTTTATTCAGATGTTATCATGATGGCATGTTTTAGATTAGCTTAGTGGATATTCAAATTAATAATGTTTTATGTTTTATATTAAAGTAACATGTTAGGTACATTAGTTAGTAATGTACTGTATTAGTGAAGGGGACGGTATCACATCACTCGCTTGCGAGCTCCCTGCAATTCCGTGATTTCCCCTTCATGGTGTGTTTTAATTATGACATATATATGTATGTAGATATACTTGTTGTTCGCAGGTTAACAGTTACAAGACATTGAATCTACTTGGTTTCACAGGTTTGAACGTGTCCATTGCCCAATGACATTTGATTGGGAGATAGTAGCTAGTTTTTTCGTGCCAAGTCAACACCCTAGTCATAGTGTGTCGTCAGGTCTTAATTGGGTTATGTGGTTTTATATCTTGTTCTTTCTCTTTGATTATTTAATCGCATGTTATAAAGGTAAATATATGCTTTTTGTAGTAAAGTTGTTGATTAAACTTATCTGGTTTAATGTTAGAAATATGATTTAATTTATTAATAAATTTAATTTAATTAATAAATAATTTAATCGTGGATTAGATTTATTTTATTAATTAACTAAATTGATTGTGTTGAAATTAGATAAGTTATTCATTTAGAAATTAATGGATTTAATGTTTGAAATTGAAAATTAACGAAAAATAATTTAAATATCATTTTTTAGAAAATTTTGAATTAAAAAATTTAAAATAAAGATATTTTGCTATTCTGTTTTTGAAAATTTATGAGGGTGGTTGCATAGATATTTTTGAATTTTCTTTATTATTTGGATTTGGAATGAGTTTTCAAGAATTTTTTTGGAAAAATTGGAAAAGAAAGGGAGGGAAATAAATTTGTTGTTTGATTTTGGATTGGGAAGAAGCAAGTTGAATTCTTGGAGGAGCTCAAATCAGAAGAAGAATTGAGAGCTCCATTGTCAACCTTCAAGCTTTTAATTCAAGTTTTCTTCTTATTTAATTAGTGTCATTTTGAAGTTTCAAGATTTTATTATGCTATTTGAAAACATTCAAAACCTCTGTTTGATTTACAAGAAATCTCATTTTAAATCTTACTCTGAAAATTTTATTTGGAAATGGAATTTTATTTCAAAACAAAAAAAATGAATTATTGACTGTAAATGGTTATTTCAATTTTATTTGCTCAATTTAGTTCTTCAATTTCTTATGGGGATGTTTGAATCACACATATATATATAAATATATAAATATATAATATATAAATATATAATATATAAATATATAAATATATAAATATATAAATATATAAATATATAAATATATAATATATAAATATATAAATATATAATATATAAATATATAAATATATATATATATATATATATACATATATATATATTTTATTTTTTTTAAATTTCATCTTGGGGGATTATGCTATCATTTTTTTTCTAAAAACCCCCTTTGGAGTTGCGTGAATTTTAAAATCTGCAGGCGTTTATAATAAAAATCATTAAAAATGAAATAAAATTGAAATTAATTTTTGTTTTGGGTTGTTGGGGCTCAACCCATACCTTCCCCCATGGGAGGCGCTACGGGGAGCCACAACAACACCCCCATCTTTCATGCGGTGGCTTGGCACCACCGCCACCACAGTGGTGGTCGGCTGTGCTAAGCACAACTGAGCCACCCACTATGGTGGATGGTTGTACACAACCGCCGCCACCACCACCATGGGTCGGTTGTGCTTTGCACAGTCGGCACCAAGCCCAGTCCAGCCCTTCCTGCACACATTCCGAAAATCTGCCACCCAACCTTTAGGGTTGGCGTATGACCCAAGGTGCGATTGAGGTTGTTTTTTTTCAAAACAATAAAATATATATTAATATATATTATAGTAATATAATATGTATTAATATTTAGTATTATATTATATAATATTATAATATTATATATATTTATTTTAGTTAATTATATGTAAATATATATACAATATATATATATATATATATATATATATATATGAAATACATAATTGTATATCTATATATATATTATGTGTATATATATATTAAAATAATGATTATTTGAGGGCATGATTTAAGTCTAGTTGAGGAAATAAAATATGGTAATTTTGATTAAATCATGGTTTTTATTTTAAAATAATATATTTGATGGAAAAGTATATTTGATTTTAAATAATATGCCTTTTAAGATAAGTTAATTCTTTTAAAATTATTATGTTGAAAAGAGGAAATAGTATTTATTTTAAAATGATGTATTCTGATTTGTAGAAATGAATGGTTATTTTATTATTATTTAAAAGAAAATAGGGAATTAAATATTGAGTTTTAATTTCATCCCTTGTCTAAAAAAGATGTATTTTAAATTAGTTTTATTAATGCAATAAATTACTGAATGTTAATAGGGAATGAATTTAGTAAATCCGAAGTAGATTTAATTCCTGTTTTCTCGCTCATCTTGATTGTGAATTGTTTCCGTTTTCATTTGGAGACATTGTGTTATAGAGATTAATATATCTTCCATATGGGGTTTTAGTTATGTGGGTTGTCATATTATGGAGTCAACCTTTGGATTGCCTTGGGTAGTGTGTTTAACTGTATCCAGTTTGTTACTCGGTTATCACGAATGGGGATGTGTTGGATTTATGTCGTGGATAGGGATTTGATATCCTTAGGTCACACTTGTGTACCCTTGGGTTGTGTAGTTGTTCCACGTGTTGTCTTAGAGGAGTGGCTTGCAACAAGGGGCGACACACAAAGTGGTGCCAGGATAAGTCATTGTAAGTTAGTTAATTCAGTGATAACGTAATTAAACTGATTAGAGGATTATGTAGTATCAAACACTTAATAAGATAATTATGCCTCACTCATGGACATAAGGGCTTGTATAGAGTTGGAATGAGATGAGAAGGCTTGGAATGAGACGAGAAGACTTGGAATGGCAAGATCGTTATTTTATCTCTACGAGAGATAATTGATTCCTTAATGGTTAGCATGAGGGGCCGGAAGTCATTAGAGGTTACCACGATAACCCGAGATGGGGGTCAGGGCCTAGGAAGACTTACCAGGATAACCCATGTAACATTGTGATGACACTTCTCCTAAGTCAACAATATGTTCGTATCACTGAAGCAATTGATTATGTAATTCTTGAATCATTGTAACTATTGTGTTAAGTGACGTATTTGTATATGTTTCAGTTTGTTTGTATTTTAGCCTATGTCAAAAGGTAGATGGTCTTGGCTAGGAATCCGTGTTACTATCTCCTAGCATGGGGGGTGGGCCTTTGGGTTCCACTCGGTTGGGTGGAACGTGCACCTTACCCCATTGGGTTTTATTCTTGATTATGTGGATGAGATTTTCAATTGGAGAGCTCGTGGGATCCAATTTCTTTTCATGCCTTATTTATTTCAGTTGATCTTGTGATTTATTACCCCTCATTTGTTATCGAGGTGGAAAATTGTAATTGTAACCATGTTTATTGGACTTGCCTCATTCGGCAAATGAGAGATGTAATCGTATTGTTTAATTATGGATAAATGAAATTGAAAGTTATCTCTTATGCTTTGATGTAGTCTATCATGTATGAAATGTATGTGTTTTAAATTTCTTAAGTAAATAGTTGACATGGTTAAAATTCATGTTTTTCGTTGAGGTTCTAAATAACTTCAGTCTTGTAATCTTAGAGGTTGTTGGCATTGGGTAGTGAACTTGCATGTTAATTGTACTTAAAAAAATAAAAAATTAGTCTATTTAAGTAGTTAATTGCAACTTCCTCTAGGGTTGCGTGGCGGGGCGTTACAATTGATAATGCCATAATGTAAATGTGATCATTTTCTAATAGTAATAGCTCACTAGAGTGTACACTATCACATAATTAAAAAAATGAGTTATAAATGGGTATGTGCAGGATCATCATGGAAAAAACAGGCTCTTAAGTGGCAATAAAAAAA
The DNA here is from genome assembly GCA_007115665.2 of Sequoiadendron giganteum. Classification (NCBI taxonomy): domain Eukaryota; kingdom Viridiplantae; phylum Streptophyta; class Pinopsida; order Cupressales; family Cupressaceae; genus Sequoiadendron; species Sequoiadendron giganteum. The sequence goes on from CM021105.1 coordinate 539,466,638, forward strand.
TAGAAAATCATAGTTAGACAACTTGATGTAAAAATTTGAATAAGTTATTTATATTATTTCAAAAAAATGTAAAACTAGAATCTCTAGAAAATTGAAAATAGTTTCTAAACTACAAGACCTTTATTTTTTATTTTTAAATCTATTTGGTGAAAATTTAAAATTTCAATTGAGTAGTATTTAAATTTCAGGGTAAAAATAAGAAGTAGGTATTTGTCTGGCCACCCTAACCACAATAAAATGATAATATTTTTTTATAAGATTTTATATATAACTAGAGGACTCGTGTCCCAATGTGATGCATATTTTTTTATAATTTTTTTCAAAGTAAATAATTAATTATGATTTTTTTATTATAATTTTTAAAAAATATAAAAGATCGTCTATCTAACCACCTTAACTTGGTCAAAAATTCATGAAATTCATTATTTTATTTTCTAATCATATAGTATGCAAAGCATAGAATGTGACACATGTTTCAGATTCAAAAATTGTGATACCTTTTGAAAGTTATAAATGTTTTTCAATCAGCTTATCCATCAGGACTTTATTCGTAATTCTAATAGAAAATGAATAATAATTAGTTATTAAATTCAAATTAAAGTATAATTTATATTGGTGGAAAGCTAAGAATCTCCTCTAAAAACCCTTTTCATTTTATCAATTTTGGGTAAAAAAAGAGTTGTCAGCCACATGGGTCATCATATGGCTTACATATCGCCACTTCTTGGCCCATCATGATCCTGCACATACCCAAATATTGAGGATCAGTTTTTGCTCGATGATGGGTAAAAGATTGTTCATGAATAAATGTTGGAGCTCACTTCCTAATAGTTTAAAATTATTTTTTAATAATATATTTTAGAATATTACCACATAACCATTAGCTATCTATTTTTTTTCGTGTCTATATTTTCCTAATTATATACATGTCAATTTAGGTTTAAAATTCTATTAAAAATAATTTGAAAAACAAGTGGATAGGTCTTCAATGGAGTCAATTGGTGTATGAGGTAAAGAAGAAAACCAAATGCCCAGTGCAATAAAATTCAAGAAAACAACTTAGAAAGTGATCGCTTATCATAAATATAGTAAAAAAAAATGCATTAAAATAATAGATATTAGATAATGGATCAACTTTTCCATTATACATTATAGTACAACTAGGTGTTTTTATAAAGGATAAGTCAATATGTTATATACCAATAGATTATGTTCTAATTTACATGTTATATCCTTTGTCTATGAGACTTTTTCTATCCATTTGGGTTAAGACAAATGCACTTCTAGGACTCATGAACTTAAAGAACAACATTTTCGAGACTATGTGGACTACTTCATGTTTGATTTTTTGATGGAGTAATGAATAGTGTTGAGGGTATGTGCAGGATCATCATGGAAAAAACAGGCCCTTAAGTGGCAATAAAAAGACAAAAAATCAGAGTTAGACAACTTGACATAAAAAAATGAATAAGTTATCTATATTATTTCAAAAAAATGTAAACATAGAATCTGTAGAAAATTAAATGTCGTTTCTAAACTACTAGACCTTTTTTTTTTTTGAAATCTATTTGGTGAAAATTTGAAATTTCAATACAGTAGTATTTAAATTTCAGGGTACAAATAAGAAGTAGGTGTCTGTCTGACCACCATAACCACAATAAAATGATAATATTTTTTTATAATCTTTTATATGTAAGTAGAGGACTCATGTCCCGATGTGATGCATATTTTTTTATAATTTTTTTCCATATAAATAATAAATTATGAATTTTTTATTACAACTTTATAAAAATATAAAAGCTTGTTTGTCTAACCACCTTAACTTGGTCAAAAATTCATGAAATTCATTTTTTTTTTTTTAATCCTATAGTATGCGAAGCATAGAATGTGACACATATTTCAGATTCAAAAATGGTGATACCATTTGAAATTTATAGATGTTTTTCAATCAGCCTATCAATAAGGACTTTATTTGTAATTCTAATAGAAAATGAATAATAATTATTTATTAAATTCAAAGTAAAGCATAATTTATATTGGTGGAAAGTTGAGAATCTCCTCTAAAAACCCTTTTTGTTTCATCAATTTTGGGTGAAAGAAAGGTCATCAGCTACATGGGCCATCATATGGCTTACATATCGCCACTTTTTGGCCCATCATGATCCTGCACATACCCTTGAAATAAAGCATAAAATTAACACCATTTAATGCTAATCCTATTAACAAGAATGTGGCAATGTGTTGTATGGTGAGTTACCTAAATGCTGATTTTTCCAAGATGAGATATATTATTTAGGACACATTATAACCAGCTAGTGTATGTTGATAGATCCTAAAAGGATAAATTCTATTATTAAATCTATTTATCAAAAAAATATCTCTAAATAAATGAACTCCATAGAAATTGTGGGATATAGCTGCTACAAGTTAACAAATATATTTATTAGGAATATTAACAAAGTATTATTTCCTTGTAAAGGAAGGACCATAAATTTGTGCATGCTCTAAAATATGAGTCTAGATTTTAGGAATTAAAAGAATTGTTAATATCAACTTTGATTTTATTGTATTTAAGATAAATGATAATATCATAATGTTGGTTTGTGCATCTCTAAGTGGATTGGGTGTTGTACTTATCTAGAATGGAAATTAGGTATTTATGTCGAATAGAAACTAAAAGATCATGAAAATAAATCTAATTTCTATGAATTAAAAGTGGAAATAATATCTCATTCTCTAAAAATATGGATACATTAAATTTTTAGGTTTTTTTTCAATGAAAATTAGACCACTAGAGTAGAAAATATTTTCACTTGGGAAAATTAAAATGTCTATCAATATATATTGCTAAAATCCATTATTGGCTATGATTTTGATATCTCTAATGTGAAGGGGAAAGAAAATAAATATCAACTTTGATTTTATTGTATTTAAGATAAATGATAATATCATAATGTTGGTTTGTGCATCTCTAAGTGGATTGGGTGTTGTACTTATCTAGAATGGAAATTAGGTATTTATGTCGAATAGAAACTAAAAGATCATGAAAATAAATCTAATTTCTATGAATTAAAAGTGGAAATAATATCTCATTCTCTAAAAATATGGATACATTAAATTTTTAGGTTTTTTTTCAATGAAAATTAGACCACTAGAGTAGAAAATATTTTCACTTGGGAAAATTAAAATGTCTATCAATATATATTGCTAAAATCCATTATTGGCTATGATTTTGATATCTCTAATGTATATACTTATGCAATATCTCAGGTCTACAGTCTAATTTAAAACATTCAATCATGGAGCAATTGAAAAGTAAAGCCTTGTTTGTAGAAAATTCTGCTAAAATGGTAAAAAGTAATGAAATTTTTAGGTACAATTTGGATGAAAATGCAGTGACGAGATTTTAAGGAATTGAATACATATATGTACTTCCTCTTATAAATCTAAGACCACAAATTTCAAATGAGATCCATAATCCTCCATACCATGTCAAATATTTTCAACATATTTTCTTAACTATATTCATTGTATTATTAAATTTTTATACTATATCTAGCTATTCAAACGAAATGCATATTTAGATAATATATATTTATAACCTAAATCTAGTGTAAATAACACAAAAATTGTGATAGGAATTCAAAATTGATTTAAGCTAGATAAAAATATTGAGAATAGGGAGTACTCTAACCCTTTGATATTTACAAAAGGATTTATAATTGCATATTTGGTATGGTCATCTAGATAAATCTAACAGATGAATAGAGGAAAAATCATCAAATTAAAATTTAATAAATTTTAAAGAAAACTATGTATAGGTTTGCTCATTATTTTAACTTTTACTTGTTTGTGGCTTAATAAAATAGAAGTGATAACAGTACACCTAACTTTCATGCCATGGTGACTGCAGTTCTGGATTGTTTAAGTGGGACCTCTAGACATGAAAAATATACAATTCGATTTGACACACTGGATCCTGAATCATCTCCTTTCCTAGTCATTTAATTAAATAATCTGTATTTGATTAAATTCATCACTCTTCATCACTTAATTAAATAAATCAACTTTATCTAATTAATTCATCATCTCCTATTAATTAAATAAATCAATTTTATTTAATTATTTTTGTAATCTCCTTTTAATTAAATAATTCATTTTATTTGATTAAATCCCTAAAGTCATCTTATTAAATTAAATAAAGTTAACCTTATTTGATTTAATCTAACATATTCCTCCTTAGTTAAATAAATCAAAATCATTTATTTAATTAACATTTCCTCTCAATTTTGATTTAAATCAATTCATCTATTTAAGTCAAAATTGTCAAATCATCTAATCCTTCATTAAGTTAATCAAATCCTCGATTAAGTTAATCTCTCTCATTAAAATTCTCTAGAGAATACAACTTGCACACATTAAAATAGATTTAATTCATTTATTAAATCTCTATTTTCCCTCACATAGCATCAAAAGGGAATATTCCCTCAATTTGAATTCAAAAAATGCTAGTGGATGGGTACTTCCAACAAGGCATTCACTCCTCTTACATGTCCTTGTGCATTGAGCCACGTGACATTAACTCCACTCTTCTCTTCCCCCAACTTTCAAATTCGAATTTCAAATCTCCCCCTCTTTGGCACATTGACCAAAATGTGCTCATTCCTCAACCATTCACATGTGGACAAGTGGCACAATGCCATTGGATTATATTTTATCCAACATTGCTTATTCTCTTTCTCTCTTCCATTTTGGAAATCTATAAATGAGAGACTCTTCTTCTCATTCTACCATCGACAATTTGAGTAAACTTACTCTACTCAACTTCATCCCTATCCACAATCTTCATGCAAAGTTACTCTCTTCACATTGAGAGCTAATTTTGTCCATCTCACTCAATCATTCACTATTTTCATAAATTGCAACAAGGTTATGCTGAAATCTTTTGACCATTTCTACATCACATACCATTGCTACTTAGGAATTGGGAAAGGGCCAATTGCAACCCTTCATTGGCACCAATTCCCCCATAAGATCATCATGCTATTACCTTAATTAGGATTTGTTGATAGTGTTTTCTGCATAGCAACAACTCAGACAGAATATGATATCCTATCTCTCTTGAAAGGTAAAAGTTTATGGGAAAAGAGATAACCCCAAGGTCTCTAATGCCAGGTCTTGACAATTCAGCAAAAAAACTCAATGATAACTGTGAAAATGCTGGTAATCACAATGGGACCTTACTACGAGTAACACTGGATTTCAAATCTATTAGATATAAACAATAAATTGATACTTTGAAACTTGATTGGAACCTTGATAATAAAGAAACAAAAAAAGATAAAGGTTTCAGAGATAATCTTAAAACTACTTTTAACCCTAAGATTGAAAATGCCAAAGGAGAAAATGCTCAAAATGGACCAATCTCTCATAAACTACTTTCTGCTTGACCTAGATGAATCTACAATTCCACATAAATAGTGCAATCTTCTAAGGTATTTAAAGATTTTCAAATCACAAACATTCATTCAGTCAATCCTATTGCAATTGAGATGAATAAACCCTTATAATTGAACTAAACACAAACATAAGTCCAGGCTAACTTTGCAAAGTAGCTAACAATAAACTAACTACAAAAATTATGGACTAGAGATCGCTGTAAACATTCCAAACATGAAACCCTAAGAATTACCAAACATTTTAACCATAAACTATTAAGCAATTTGAAAGATAGAATAACAAGAACCATGCCAGATGAAATTCCAGAACATAGATACCAGACACAATATCTCTCTTATATTAAATCATCCAAAATAGCAACAACTCTAGTTTTCTATTACAACACTTGCTTGCGAATAAACCCTAATTTTCTCTAATATCACTTAATTATTTCTCTCCTGATCTACCTATCCTTTTATATCTCTTTTCTGATCTCTATCTCTATATTCAAATGAGGCAACATGCCAATTTTATAGAGAATCCCTAAGATAGGTCAGACCAAATGATAATTTACAATAAAGCATTACCTACAAGAGGTCAGCCTAAAAGATATTTCTAATAGAATATGAAATGTGCTATTGGCACCAATTTCATCCAAAACCACCAAGATACCAAAAGGTCAGCCAAATACATGTGAATTAATGGGAAGCATAAATACCAATGTAACCCTATATAATCACTCCCCATCCTTGTCCTTAGCTTTATCTTCTTCACCATGTATGGCCAACAGGACCCTATCCAGCTCTGAAACAGTTGGCATAGGCAAAACCCTAATCTTTCTCTTAAGAGACTTGATGTCATCTCTTGCCTGCCTAACTGCACCATCCCAATCAGCTTTGTTGGTCAAATACCTGTCGATGACTAAAATATAATTTGCAGCTTCATCCAACTAATGTATAGTAACTGGCCCTTCACTGACTTGAGAATAAACTGTTAGAGTAAAGTAATTAATTAACTTTACTCTCCTCTTAAGATTTCGCTTTATGCATATATTAGTTATTTAATAATTAATATTAATTATTAAATGCACTCACCTTTAGGGTTAGGGTTTCCTTTAGGTTTAGATCTCCTTTTATAAGGATTGATCTCTTGTATCTTTTTTTCGATTCATTCACTTTTCTGATAATACATCTTTGCACATTGTCAAAGCCAAACCCTTGTTTTGTTCTCTCTCTTTCTCTGTGACAAGTTTCTTGCATGCAGGTGTTCATTGGGTTCTATGGATTTGCATTTCTCAAATCCTACATGGTATCAGAGCCAGATCAGTTGTAGCTTGTTCAGTTTTTGAAAGAATTAGAGATCTAGATTTTGGTTGCATTAGATCTGTGTTTGTTTTCTAGTTTTTATTTGGAATAGGGGGTTTCTTATTTTGGTGCACTTTGAGCTCAAACAGACCTCACCGTTGAGCTCGCAGCATCCAAAAACCCCTATTTTGATACAAAATGTCTGGTTTGGACAAAGTTGCCAGGTGAAGCAAATTTTTTTTACTCCAAGGCCGTACGGCCTCACGACATGATTTTCGAGGCAAAAAATTAAAAAAATACATAAAAAATCAAAATTTTATTGATTTTTTAAAGGTTTTTGTAAAAACAATTGTGCCCCCAATTTATAACCTGGGTGCCGCCAATCCGCCACCCGAACGCCACTCGGTCGGGCTGAGCCACCGGTCCGCCGCCGGTGGACTGTGTAGCCCCCGTGGGCTTCGCCAGGCTCACATGTAGGCCCAAGGGCTTTGGCCTTAGCTCCAATCACCAGCCCCCTGGTTGTTGATAGGACCAGGGGCTGAAGGTTTTTTAGCCCTTAAGGGTTGTGTAACTTAAAAAAAAAAAAAACCCTTTTGAGCAACTTGCACGAAATCGAGCGTATTTTTTGCATACAATCTCTGTTTTGCAAAAACAACATATCGTCAGAAAGCTGGTTTCAGCACCGTTTTGATGGTGTAAGAAATTTTTCAGAAATTTGTAGTTTACATGCATTTTTTCGTAGTCAAAGACAGATGTTGTTTTCTACACTCCGGAGGGCATAAATTTGTCGATTTTGCTCCGTTTTTTGAAAGCGAATAGGCATCAGAAAGGTGGTTTTGTGTTCTTTCCAGATCTGGAGTTTTTTTCACCAGAAAATTCATCAGGTACACTGAAATTTGTCTCATACATATACTACTTTCTATTGTTTTCTGGCTTTCAGTTTGTAGTGGGGATTGGTTTTTTGCATTGTGGGGGGGTGTTTTTTCTTGCTTTCTGTCATTTACATTAGAAAACTAGAATCTATAAACACCAAAACAAAAAAAACCCTTTTGCATCTTTTGTCTAGTTTTGAAAGACCACTAAATAATAATAAAAAAAATTCAGAGCAGTTGAGACAGAGTTCAAAACATGGCCGAAAATACTTCTATTGTTGAACTTCTCACACCTCATAACTATCATACCTGGAAGACATTTATGACACATCTTCTCAGATCAAAGGGGTTGTGGTCCTGTTTAGATACGGTTCAGCCAATTTTGACAAGGCCATTTGAGGTTATGCAACATAGAAATAAGATGGATGAGGCTATGGGTTTGATTTCCTTACATGTTTCAGATAGCTTGTTGTTTCATCTTGATGCATGTAACAATCCTCTTGAAATGTGAACCAAGTTCAATGATTTATTTGGTACCATCAATCAGTTCTGTGCACTACAGATTGAGGCAGAGTTGACTGCACTTGTACCTGATTCTTTTCCCTCCATTGAGGACTTTCTGATGAAATTCAAACAACACAGATCTCTTCTATAGGGTTGTGGTAAGGTTAAGACTGATATAGAGTGTATTTACCTGATTTTGTCAAAGCTTCATGGGAACTTTTAGATATTCTCATCTACCTTCCATTCCACTATGGATGCCTTGGGTGGACATTTTACCATGCCTTCTTTTGAGGTGTTTTGTGATCGTTTGACACGAGAGCAGGCTAAGATATCACAATTGGATGCTCTCATAGGATCACTACATAGCACAGTCATCTCAGGGGAAGTAGAAGCAGAAACAAAAATAGAAACCACAAACCATAGAGCATTGGAAGGATTCCAACTCACAAAAGACTTCTGATTCACCTTCTCCTAAGGGGAATCATCGAAGAAAGATAGACCTAAGTGTGCTTATTGCACTAAGCTAGGACATGATGAGTCCAAGTGTTATGAGAAGAAGATAGATGGATATGCAAAATAGGTTTAAGATTTGACAGCTCTTCTTGAGAAGAACCATATTCATCACTCTTCTTCATCTACTTCAGGTGGGTCTTCTTCTTCACCATCATTCCAGATAGATGGACAGGCCCCACATAAGGGTCATGCATTATGTGCAACCACCAGTTCACATTCTTCTAGATGGCTACTGGATTCAGGTGCTTCACACCATATGGCATCTTCTCAAGACATGTTCTCATCTTTCGAGGCTACGTCCTCACCACACATATTGATGGGTAATAACACTTATATAAGTGTATGTGGGAAAGGTTCTATCGATATTGATGATGGTACATTCAATGATGTACTATGTGTTCCATCTTTGTCCACTAACCTTCTCTCCATCTATCAGATTACTCACAGTGGGACAGGGAAGACAGTTGAGTTCACACCTGATTCAGTGCACATCAGAGACATTCAGACTAGCAACATTGTTGCAATAGGGATAGTTGATCATTCTTCCCGATTGTATGCATTTACACAATTTGGTCCACCATCTCCCTCTCTTTCTAAAAGAGAGCATGCAGTATCTGAGGAGAAGTTCGGTCACTTGAACTTATGTGTTCTTCCATCTATTCATGAGACTAGTGTTGAGACTTCTACACCTCTTCCTCCTGTTGAGATCACATTTGTTCAGCAGGATACCTCTTCAGTTGTGACTGACATTATTGCTCCACTCATCGAGCCATCAAGTGCATTTGTTGAGGCCATATATGAGGATATTTCTTTCCTCACAGATGACAGATTCAACATACCTATTATCCCTTCTTCATTGGGGATTCCATTTCAGGATCATCTTGAGTTGTTTGATTCACCATTTTGTTATTCATACACTCATGTTGTTGTTTCCTTCTTCAGTGCACATCATCCAGGACTTCCATTTTAACCTCACATCTAGGGATTTCCTCTTCTTTGATCGTTGGATCTGTTTCTTCCTCCGAGGTGACACATCGGTTTGATCATTGGCACAGGGGTTCTCTCATTTTGGGGGGACTTTGGAGTCTCCACTCTCTCTCATGGGGGGGTATCTGATTGTATATCTGCATATGTTCTTGAGAGAGTCTCTTGAGAGATTCCATTTGTACTTTCTTTTTGCATCCCTTTTTGGAGAGAAGTTTTTTCTCACTGGGTTTTCTCCTTTTCTCCGTTTCATAGAGATTTCATTGTACTTGGGTACCTAATCAGGCCTAGTTGTCGGGACCCAATTTTACTTTCATGCATTGTAGTTACATTTGCCTTTTTGCACATGTTTGTAGCTGCACTCTTGCTCATCTTAAGGGGGGGTGTTAGAGTAAAGTAATTAATTAACTTTACTCTCCTCTTAAGATTTCACTTTATGCATATATTAGTCATTTAATAATTAATATTAATTATTAAATGCACTCACCTTTAGGGTTAGGGTTTCCTTGAGGTTTAGATCTCCTTTTATAAGGATTGATCTCTTCTATCTTTTCTTTGATTCATTCACTTTTCTGATAATACATCTTTGCACATTATCAGAGCCAAACCCTTGTTTTGGTCTCTCTCTTTCTTTGTGACAAGTTTCTTGCATGCAGGTGCTCATTGGGTTCTGTGGATTTGCATTTCTCAAATCCTACATAAACATCCCTCCACCATTCTCTAAGCTACTCCAAGCTGAGATGTTTTGGAACAAACTTCTTCCTTCTAGTCATGACCTCAAAGAATGAAATGCACTTATCATGGATACTAGTCAAGGTATCCTCAATCTACCTCGCCTGCTTATGAATTTTTTTTGGGGCCTTCTACCTCAGTTGTAGGAATTCAAACCATTCCCAAGGTTTAGAAACTCTTTGAAAAAGAAGAATCCTGCATTGTACCAATTTTTCCTCAGTAAATCCTACGATTGTTGTAGTCTTTTGTAGCAGGAGGTTGGTGTCCAAATTATCTTGTGCCAATGCATCCTTTAACCAATCTATCGATCTCATTGCATCCCCTCCAGTTGATAATATGCCCTTAATGGCATCATATCCTTTAGCTTGGACACTCTACAACTAGGTAACTGCAACATGTGAGGTTCCCTTCATCTTTTCTAGCTCAGAGATTGTTTCCTGGGGTAGGAATCCTATAGCAGAAGAGGAGGAGCCAATAGCTTGCAAAGGTTTCATCAAATCTTGCAAGCATTTCTTTAGTTTTTCATTCTCCTTCTCCAGATCATGCCTAGTTTGCATTTCCTTTTTCGATTTCCCCACAATCACTGCACTGGATCCCTCATATTCTTCAATATCCTGCTCCACGGTAGCATGCCCCAAGTCAATAGTCTGCACATTATAGTCCTAGGTAGTCACATTATCTCTATCTTTGTTTGGAGCAGGGATAGCAATATGGGCCACTTTGTTTCCTGATCCATCTCTTTCAATTCAGGATACAACCCTTTCTTTCTTTTTAGTCTTTTCCTTCTCTACATTAGCCATGAGGGCATACCAATTAGGAGGAGCATCCTCCACTATCACCATTTTGTTCTTCAATTCCCTTTCAAGCCAATCCAGATAGTGGACCCAACAGACATTGTGTCTTGTTTATCCTATTCCTTGTCCTGTTGATCAGCAGTTGCATCTCTTTCAACACTTGGACTTTTAGGAACATCCACAGTTGGGTTCTCTTCCTTTTGTATTTTCTCCTCCACAACCACATGCACTGGTGAAGGGGCCCTAGCTAGTATTTCTTCCTCCTCTTGAGGAGACTTGTCTACTTGTTCTTTTACAGGTGATTCTGCATGTGCCACCAAGGGAGATTGAACCACCATATCAATTTCTACCTTTGCATTATAGAGGTCTTCTTCTTGAAACTATTCCTCGCCCAAATCCTTAGGACTTCCATCCTTCTTTGGTTCTCCCCGTATGCTACTAGCATCTTGAGGAATGGAGGGATTTCCTTGTTCAACAACAAAAATACTCACTAAAACATTCTCCTTTGCTACAGTATCCCTTGGGGAAGAAGTCCTTGATCTCTTCATGTAAACGTGTGTCTTTTCCCTTGAGATCTCCACCTCTACCACTGGTGGCTCAATTTCGTTGTCAACCCTAGGGGTTTCCTCCACATTTTTTGATGGCCTTGTAACTCTTCTCTTCTTCATCAATGGATGAACACTTTCAACCTCCTCCTCTTCTTCCTCGTTCTTCTCAACTTCTTTCTTAGAGGCATGCCTCCTCTTCTTGGAAATATGCCTCCACTATTTGCTTACCTCCTTAGCCTTCTCAGCTTGAACTTCTCTTACTTGGATTCTAAAAGGAGAATCCACTTTCTCTTTGCCCTTTGGATCTAGTTCAAGTGAAGCCTCAAAAGAAGAATGAGACTCTAAGTCTCCCATTAGTTCGTAGGTGCATGGAACACCTTCGCTCTCTAGCTCTAGCATTTTGTGCTTCAACCACATCTTGGTATATTAAATCATTGGGGCCATAACCTGATCTAAATCAGTCTTTTCTTCCTCTAACCAGTCAACTTCTCCCACTAGTTTATCCTTTACTGCCTCATAAACATGACCTTGGATCACATTTCCATTCTCCTCTACTTGGTCCAGGATGGCCTTTACATTGTACAATCTCACTAAATCCACTAGCAACCTTGAAAGTCTTTCTTTCTTACCTCATATTCATCGACAAGGTTAATCCAGTAATCTTCAATGTGATCCTTATGGTTATATTCCCTACTGGCCTTCTTCTGAGCTTCACCAGTGATATCAAACCTTGCTCTCTTGGAATGGAAAGAGAGCCCAAAAGTACTCATCTCCTCCTCCAAAGTATGAGCAGACTAAATGGAAGCACAAACCTCATCCACTCCTATCTTTAGGGGGAAATCATTCCCAAAACCTATCTTGTGCATTTCTCCCTTTACAACATTGTCAAAGTCATAGATTTGTCTAGTGACTTCAAACAATACAATATGATCAGTGAGATATCTAGGGAGTCTATAGGGAGCCCTCTGAAAATCATCAATTTTGATATATGAGAAGGTTGGGAACTGGATAAACCATGCTCCATATCTCCTTATCAACTCTTTTGCCTCGTCTGAAATTCTCATATGCTCTGCACCTTGGATCAATCTAGTGATGTACATTGTGAATGCATCATTTGACCTTCTGTAACTTCCACTAGTTAAGTGAAACTATGCATACACTTCATAGATAGCATCCTGCCCAAAAATACCCCTAGTGCTCAACCCCTTGTATGGGTGAAGTCTGGCCAATGAATATACTAGGTGAGAAGTCATAGTGAAAGTCTTGGTTTGCAAGACATTACATAATTGCTGATGGATCACAACACTGATAACACCTGCCCAATCATAGTCAATTCCCTGCTCCATTTTGACAATCACATTAAACATCCAGGTCTCAAAAACACCTGCACTCTTCAATCCCACCAACCTACTGAGAAGAGTGATGACATCTTAGTATTCCCTCTTGAACTTAAGCCTAAATAGTTGCTTAGGAAACTTAGATAAATGGGATTTAGGCTTCTCTAGCCAAGAGTTGATCACCTATTGGGATTTAACAATGTTCTCCAAATAATACTTTCTAGAAACATCTATGTCGAATCCCACCACATAGTACCTATTAGGCATGTCGAAGGTTGCAGCAATAGATACAAGACTAAAACCTGCAAGAATCCTTCCCTGGGGACCAATTATTCTTTGTGTCCCTCTATCATAGTTTCTAGCACACTCAAGCACCAGCTCGTAGCACTGCACTATAGAAGGAAAACCTGCCACATGAGCTAGCCCAAAGTTCACCATTCTTTTTGCCAACAAAGGAGGGCACGGTGCTGACATCTCAACCTTGGGTTCCTTGTAGTCCCACATGCCTACATTTGTATCTTTGATTCCTGACCAAATTGAGGTTAGCTTACTCTCATGAATTCTTCTCTTTATATCCAAATTTATCTTTTTTGCATCGGAGATGGTAGAAGTCTTTGCACCTGGATTTGTTGCCTTTCCCTTTCCTCGACCAACAACATCTTGTCCTAATCCTGCCTGCAAACACATAAAGGTAACCACAATCAGATCCACAAGAAATAATAAGTGCAGGAGATTAATACTCCAAGGTTCGGGATTTATCCCCCCTCACGGATTCTACACTAGCGTGGATTTTTGGGAAAATCCGGAGCAGGCGGATTCCACCGAACCAAGCATGCAAAATCCCATAATACCATTTAAACTCATCAATAATGAAAGGAAAAAACATCAAAAACACTTAGCATAAACTCATTTAATCAATCAAAAATATTACCAATAAACCAATCATTTATAACCATCAAATTCAACATTTCCTAGAAAAAACCCGAAAGAATCCATTAAAGATAGATTTTGGCAAAAACAGCAATAGTTATAACTAACCCGAGAAAAATGAAGAGACATGGACAATTCAGGAAAATTCGGATGGAACGGATTTTGTCGAAATCCAGATATAACACTATTAAAGCATGAAATCGAAAAAACGACTTGACTACGGACATCGGGAAAATCTGGATGGAATGGATTTTGGTGAAACCAAATGAAATCCGATAAAAAGTGATAAAGAGAAAGAGAGAAAATTCAAGGAAATCCGGGCAGAGCAGAATTCCGCGAGGACCTCGAAAACCCAAACCTATCCATGTTCTTCACTACTTTCACCAAAACAATTCAGATCACTCCTTATCTAAGACAATTCTCCGAAACCAACTTAACGTGGGCCTCCAATGATCGATATACGAACTTAGAACATTTGTTCACTGCAATTTAAAGGGGATTGGCCATACCCTAGGTCAAGAACCCTAAAATGTCCACCATGAAAGGATAGGGGGTGGAGCACGACTCGCTCCTACACCAGAATGGAGGGTTTAAAACTAAAACAAGCTAATGCACAAATAAGAAGGAACACTAGACCAAGCATAAACATTCAACCAACCAAACGGACTCATAAACTAATGGAAAACCCCAAAATGCTCAATGATGATGTGCACCCAGAAAAACTAGGAAACCACAAAGGACTCCCAAGCAAATGAAGAAAAGAAATTGAAATCAACAGAGAAAAGGGCACATCAACATACCATGGAAGCGCAAAGGTTAAAATTGGTGAAGTTAACAAATAACCATTTAATGCGAGCAGGATATAATCCACACATAGGAAATGCAAACGCACAGTCCAAATGGCTTCAAAAATCCAGATATCTAGTAAAACACCAAGAACTCCAAGAAACAAGCTCAAATGATAATTTGCACAAACTCAAATGACCAATTACTTCCCAAAGAATCAATATATCAAAGCTTCAAACGTTCGCACAAACACCATTAATGTGTTCGACAAGATAGCCATGACCACGAAAACTTCAGGGATTCAACATGGTGACGGACTTAGGGGAAATCTAGACAATACGGATTTTCCTGAAAACAGGGAAAAAGGTAGAAACTTCGGACATTGAAGGGAAACCGGGAGAATCCGGCCCATGTGAATTTTCCCAAAAATAGTGAAAAGTCCGAGATAAAGTCAGAACTTTAGATTTTCAATAAAACTAATAAGTGTGCCACTTCAATTGGCAAGATGGACATTACAGCACAAACCCAAGCAAGCAAAAACCCCTAGAAAAGAAGGGCCAAAACACCAAAAAGCGATAAAAGAGGGTCCCCACTTTCAGTGGGGTGTGTGTGCAAAAACTACACAACAAATGGTGACTCTGTTGGGGAAATGCTCCAGAGCATTTCAAGGATAAACTAGAATCAAGAACCAGAATCTATGGTTTCAATCCTCTCATCAAGATTCCTAAGAAAAAAGTTTCAGAAACCACAAGCAAGAAGACCTTTTCCTATACTAGGGTGTAAGTGTGTGTATTATACATGGATTCGTATCCTGTAAGTGCAATGGGAACATGAGTAAATTTGACCAAGGCTACATAAAAGTTCAAACTTCAGAAGCAACCTGGATAGAACCTCGCTGCCAGTCAAACATTCATAGCCCCGATGAGGTTATTGATGTGACCCTCCCAAGCATAGCTCTACTGCTAGTCAAGCATTCATAGCCCTGATAGAGATACTAGGATACTCCTGATAAGGTGAAGCCCATTCATATTTTTAATTTTTTTAATATTTTTTTTATTGGACTTTCTGCTTCACCTTTGTAAGTAGTGACACACACTCAGGGATGAGGAACACAGTGGCACTGAAGCAGAATATAAGATTTTTCACTAGGCCAAACTACTCAAGAATCCTATGCAACTCCAGAAATTTCCTTATTATAATGTGAAATGTGAGACCCAAATATATTCCAAAGTGTATTCAAAACAAGTGACTCTAATTCCAAGTACAAGGGACATTAGAAAAAATAATTCCACCACCCGACTCTGAAAAACTGATTAAAGTTTATAAAAGAAATTTCCAAAACAGTCCCATGCAAACAACCTGTTGTATAGATGCAATAGTCCAAAGAAATTAGGAACCCAAAAGCAAAATAAAACAAAAAGAAAAAAAAACCAAAGAAAACTACTCTAACTATGTACAGGACGAACTGCAAGCAGTTCAAGGTTGAAAATAATGCTTCAGATACTACCCATTAATAGGCAATGGGATATCCTCACCAATGAGGGTTTTCAAATGAAAAGCATTATCCCCCAAAATTTCAGAAATTTGGTAAGGACCAAGCCAAAGTTTATCAAATTTACCGTGCTTGCCCTTACAATCATGGGCTTTATCCTAGTAAAGAACTAAGTCAGAAATTCTAAAGGCCTTCACCTTAGCTCTCCTATCAAACCATCTTTTTACTACACCCTAATGTTTAGCAAAGTTCTCTAGGGCTTCATCTCTTTTATCTTCCAAATGCAACAATTCAGCCAAACGGGCTTCACGTTTATTTTCCTCATTATAGTACTCATTAATAAACTACAGGGTAGGGATTTTCAATTGGATAGGAAACACAGGTTCCAAACCATACACCAAGTGATAAGGAGAGGTTCTTATGGATGCCTTCTATCTAGTTCGGTTAGCCCACAAAGCAAATCGGAGTTGGGTGTGCCAATCCTTAGGATTTTGTTCTAACAATTTATGGATAACTGTCAGTAGGTTCTTATTGGAAGACTCAGCTAGACCATTACCCTGAGGGTAATAATTGGATGAAAACTTAATAACAATCCCATGATCATACATCTAATTAGAAAACTTAAGTGATGCAAATGCAAGACTATTATCACTGACCAAAGATAGTGGACAACCAAAATGATTAATAATTCTTGATTCAAGAAAATTGATTACCACATCCGAAGTACACTATTTACAAGCAAAAACCTTTGTCCACTTAGTAAAATAATTAGTTATGGTAAGAATATACCTATGGCCCACAAAAAATGGAGGATTAATTGGACCTATGAAGTCCATACCCCACTAAGCAAATGGTTTTACCTCTATGACTGACTGAAGTGGAAGAGCTGCATGTTTTTTCCTTTTTTCTTGTTGTAGTCTGACATATGTGACAAGTTCTCACATGTTGGTGTGCATATTTGAATAAAGTAGGCCAGTAATAGCTTTCCCTCAAGATTTGATGTGTAGTGGATGATACAGAACCATGGCCTATGCCATATTTCTCATGAAATTCAATCATCACTCTAGCAACTTCCTCTTTCCCTAAACATCTTAAGTAAACACCCTCATGATTTATTTTGTACAAGATAGCCCCTTTCATCATAAAAATTCCACTCTTCAAGCACAAGGCTTGCCTCTAAATAGTGTTAAGGTGATCAGGACATTGCTGATTCAATAGATAGAAAATAATTTCATCATACCGGTCTCCTGGAGATACCTCTTGAAGGTAATAATGTTGAGCTGTGAGATCAAGACTTGTCTCAGCCATTCTCTTTGTAAGCCCTTTTCCTCTTACCAATTTCATGGGTTGGATTTCCATATCATATTCCTGCAACATGGTCACCCACTTGGCCCTTCGTTCACCTAACTCATTGTGCATTAATAATAGCTTTACTGCAGGATCAGGCACTATGGCAAAAACTTTATTCCTCAAGATATAATGTCTGAACTTCTTTACTGTTCAGACCAAAGCATAGGCCTTCTTTTCTACATTGTGGTATCTTAATTTTGCATCTTTTAAGGGAGTACTCATGAAGGCTATAGGGTGTTCATCCCCTTGATTAGACTTTTGAGTTAGCATTGCATCACAAGAGTGATCAAAAGCGAATGAATATATATAAAAAGGCTTAGTGTAATCTGAACTCATCAATACAGGAGCTTTAGCAATAGCCTTCTTGATTTATGCAAATTCCTCCTTGGCTTCTGTATTCGATTCTATCTTTTCTTTTTGTTTCAACATAGCATTCAATGGCTTGACTATCTCTGCAAATCCCATGATAAATTTTCTAACAAAGTTAATCTTACCAAAGAATGACTTCATCTCTTTCTTACTTGCAGGAAGCTGAATCTTCAAGATAACCTGAATTCTTTTAGGGTCAATAGAAATACCCTGTTCTAAGATAATGTGTGCTAATAAATTTCCTTCTGTGACTCCAAAAATGCACTTTCTTGGATTAAGCGAGATACCAAACTCTCTACATCTTTGAAACACCTTGCATAAGTCTGTTATATGATCACCTCATTTGTTAGAAAAAATAGTCAAATCATCCATATACATAATGATGCACCTACCAATTATATCCTTAAAATAAATGTCCATAGCTCTCTGGTATGTAGCTCTAGCATTGATCAATCCAAATGGCATCCTTCTGTAAGCAAAGGTTCCCCATTTTTTAGTAAAGGCAGTCTTATGCCTATCCTGATATTGCACCATAACTTGGTTGTATCCAGAATACCTGTGCAAAAATGACATCATTTGTAGTCCATTAACAATCTGAAGCACTTCATCTAGTTAAGGAACTGGATAATTATCCTTTTTTGATGCTCTATTTATATTCCTAAAGTCCACACATAGTCTGATTTCTCTATTCTTTTTCCTTATTGGAACCAAATTCGCCACCCAAGTGGAATGCCGCACTGGAAATATAATGCATGCTGAAAGCAGTTTTTGCACCTCTTTCTGGATAATAGGTTTCAACAAAACATTAATTGGCCTATGTCTCTTCCTAAATGGATTGGCATCTGACCTCAGAGGGATGGTGTGTGTGGTGATTAAAGTATTATGTGTTTTCAAATCTTCATAACTCCAAGCTATTACATCATGATATGTAAGGTATCAATAATTACCTTTCTTTCTTCTGGAGTACATACCTTGCCAATAAAAACATTCTTCAAGTCATCTGGTGTCCCCATATTATATATTTCATGTTGGCTACTAATAGACTCTCTTTTAGTCTGCTGTTCTTGATCTCTTATCTTATCTAAGTCAAAAATTCATTCAAGTTGCACCATACCCCTTGGAATGGTATTAGTCTTTAGATTGATGATTCCTCCAAAGTCAATTCCTGCTTCTTGAGGCTCTATCTCATCAATAACTTGGGAAGAAAATATATCACAACTTGTAATAAAGTACATAATATGCTTATCATCTTCAAATACTTGAAAATTAGTAATGTTTTCAGACACTGAAGGTACTGGAGTGAGTTCAACTATAAATTTCTTCAATCCTGAAAGTGACAAAGGCTGTAAGGTGTTGGAAACTTGAGCTAGAGAATCAACAGCCTAATTTTTGTTCTGAGGGATCAATTGGATATTAAAGGCATGAAACCCCTCAATGAGATCCCACACTCTATGCCTATAGTTGGTCATTCTTCTATCACAACACAAATACTATTTTCTTACTTGTTTGATCACTAATTCTGAATCTTCAAATACTTGTAAAATATTAACTTTCTTCCTTGATGCCATTAATGAGCCATGGATCAAAGCCTCATATTCAACAATATTATTAGTGCATTGGAACTGGAGTTTGTGAGCAGAAAAATAATTCTTACCTTTAGGACTAATCAATTCAAATCCTGCTCTAGCACCCTATTTGGATTTAGATCCATCAAACCTTAGTGTCCAACAACCATCAGGTTCTTTTGGCTTCAATTTACCTTGTTCTTTTCTAGGGATAGGGAGTTTTTCAGGAAGCATTGAGCTCTTACCTTTATCCCTATTTGATTCTTCTTGCACATTGAGTCTAATAGGTGGAACTGGATTAATGCATTTTTGTATCTGTCTTACAACAGTCTAACACTATGTATGTTAGAATGTGCAAATCAAATTGAATCTAAACTAATACACCAATGAAACCTTAGATTAAAGAAACTAACTAAGGAAAGAAAAATGCAAAATCTAAACCATAGCTTCTTCAAATTCGTCTCATTGTCCTCTATCTCCAAGGATTCGTTTCAAGATGCTTGCTCTCAGTTGTCTAAAACAGGAGCTTGTAGAATGGTAGCTTGAGAGAATGAGATTAATAAAAATGCATATGCATTGCTACAAGATTAAGCTATGAAAATTGAAATGCTATGAATGTGACTATAGTAACTACGCATGAAAATATGAGATTCGAGGTCCTTTTCAACTCATAAGAAGGTTGCATTTATAGATTTTTGGAGGCAAGAATTCAGTTGGCCAAGATCAATGGTCGAGTTCAAACCTGTTAAAATGAATGGTGAGAGATCGAGAATTCGAAAAGAAGATGGAAGTTTAAGAGATGGATGGAGAAATGAAGAGACAATTGAAAGGTGTCTCTCATAATTAAATAAATAAATATTCAATTATGTGTGAGAAATGAAAAGGCTTTAATTAAATATTGAAAATATTTAACTATGTGACAAGAGTGGGAAATTTATAAAATGTTTTAATTAAATATTAAAAATATTTAATTAAGTGTGGAATTTAGAATTTAAACTTGTGATAATTAATATAAATAAATCGTGAAATCTATTTAATTAATTAAGAGGAAAGTAGCATTAATTAAATAAACTTTATTTATTTAATTAAATTAGAAGAATTGGAAAATGAACAATATAAATAAATAATTAAATTTATTTATATGTAGATGTGCTAAGAACATTAATTAAATAATTCATATTTAATTAATTAACAGGTTCAATTAACTATGACCATTTTTAGATGTGTACATTTTTCCCCTCTTTGAAGTGATGTGTTTTACGCATTGCTTCAAAGAATTTGCCCCTGATTTTGAAAAATATGCTGATGATGCTATATGACCCCTTGAGAGATAAATCACATGATGAGAATGATTTGGAAGATTTTCAAATGATTTCAGAGAAAATTCGGTGATTTAGCTCTCGAAATTGCACTTTGCATAGTAAAAATGCCATTTTTACCCCTTTAAAAGGTGAAAAAGGTGAGAAGTCACTTTCATTTAAACAGTAACCTTTGAGAAATTTTGGAGCTCTGAGAGAAATATTAGCAATGTTGATTCCTTATGAGTGCCACAGATTCGAGCAAGGTCACTGTCATCAAAGACCACCTACGTATGGACCTCCGGTAAGTCTATCCAAACCTCTTCGTAAAATTTTTAAAGATTTTTGGATGCTTTTTCGACTTTTTTGGATTTTTAGAATTATGTTTTAGCACATACGAGCCATAGTTTAGCACATACAGTAGATAAATCGGCGCATCCAAAGTGGCGCATAGGTGCAAAACAGTCGTACATAGATGCAAAATAGTCGCGCATAGGATAGATCAAATGGCGCATCCATGATATTTGCTCATGAAGGATGATAGATTAGCGCATAGGATAGATTAGTGCATAGATGAACTATTTTAGCGCATTTGCTTGATAAAATAGTGCATTCATGAAATCATGCATCCATAGTCTGTTTTAGCACATCCATGAAGTAAAGTTGTGCATCCATGGTTTTAGCGCATTGATTGACTGTTTTGGCGCATCCATAAATTTTCGCTGAATTTCAATTTTTGAAGAAAAATTGATGCATGCTTGATGATTGTTGCTAGATTAGAGAACATATTTTATGCTTTTGAATATAATCAATGATTAGATTTGATAAATTTGTCTTCATGCTTGAAGGACAAATAGGTCTGATAAATTTGCTTCCATGCGATATGAAAACAAATAGAAATGATAGATTTGTTTTCCTGATTGAAAGTCAAATAGATAGATGTTGAGTCATGATGAGTGTTAAATTTGTTTCCATGTGATATGAAAAACAAATAGTATTGATAGATTTTCTTTCCTATTTGAAAGTCAAATTGAGTCATGATGACTGTTAAATTTGTTTCCATGCGATATGAAAAACAAATAGAAATTGATTTGAACTTGCTTGATATACTGATTGATTGATGATATTCATTGCTTATTGATTTGCATGCTTGCTTGATGATATTGTAAAGGAGGAATTTAACCTCCTCCAAATCAGAGAGAGATTTCCATAGACATGGGAGATGATTCCCCGACTATCCCATGAGGATTTGGGAGTGATAGACCAGTGTGGATTGAGAGCTCTGTTGAGTATCCCACAGTATTGGATCAACAAGGCACTGTTGACTGCCTTAGTGGAGAGGTGGCACAATGAGCACAATACCTTCCATTTGCCAACAAGAGAGATCACGGTGACTCTGGAGGATGTGTACAGGATTCTAGGTATTCCTGTGGTTGGAGAGCTTGTGATCTATGATCACAAGGAGATTGGGGGGATAGATGCTTTGAGACGAGTCTTCCAGGATCCTCATGTTTGCGGATATGAGCTTCCCTAGAAGGAGATGATGGAGGGATATGCCCCACTGCCTTCATTTTTAGTAGGTATGATCAGTGGTTTCCTTTGTCCTGATCGTAGGTCAAAGGGACTATCAGTTGGGTGGGGTAGGATCCTTGAGGACATGCTTCTCCACCGCACTAGATATGCATGGGGGTCATGCATGCTTGCCCACCTATACCATGACCTTCATCAGGTCGTGTACATAGATGGAAAGAGTCTTTCTTGTGGGGTGACTCTTTTATAGATATTTGCATAGGAGCACTTTGCGATTACACGCCTCATTGTCCAAAGAGATCACCCCATTGGATTTTCATATGTTTATGCATATACATGGCCCCTTGTCCAGCCGAGGTTGGGAAAATTGGAGTACTGGCATTGAATACTTGATGATTTGGACACCGTCATCTGGCGATCATATGTAGAATGCGACCCTTGGGAGGCCGATGATATAGAGCTTCCTTACATGACCAGATCCAGATACTTGCTTGGGAGGATCCCCTTCATCATTGAGTGGTTTTTGGTGATGAAAGTGATGAGATAGCTTGGATTGGTTCAAATGATGCCGCAGGGTGTGGCACATTATGCCAGACGCCGAGAGGATGTATCAGAGTGGGGTCCCTTTGTGACCATTGAGGCAGCCAGCTCAGTGGGCCATGCATCCAAAGGTTACCGATCTAGGGATGACGGATGACTATGCAGCGTATTTTTACACACATCCCTTCCCTAGATTCACCAATCCAGATGAGCCTGCCCCATTGATGGGAGGACTAGTTATACAGATGGGACGATAGTAGCCTTAGGGACCTCCAGCAGTAGGGTAGCCATAGGGTTAGGCACAGGTACTAGCATAGGGAGAGGTATAGGCAGATCAGGCCAAGGATATCAGCGAAGTAGCCATGGACATGGATGATGAGAGCTCTGAGGATGAGGAGTCACACAACTCGGACAGCGGGGATGACAGGGATGACGGGGGTGGTGGGAGGCAGAGATTATTCTTTGATATTCCCTTTAGCACAAGGCCACGAACATCTAAAGTGGTGGGTCAGGCTAGCACTTTAGCGCCACGCATTACCATCAGAGCTCCATCAAAGGGAAAGGTGGATGCCTTTTCAGGCTGAGGTTCAGAATCTTAGGAGTCAGTTAGTACAGGCGTAGGTGACCATTAGTCAGCTGTAGGCATAAATCGCACAACCACCACCTCCTGACCCGCAGATAGTTCAACTCATAGCTAAGAGAGACAACTTTAGGGAGCGATGCATATAGGCTGAGGGGGTAGCTAAGAGACTACTAAGATCAGTTGAGAGCACCTCTATTGGAGAGATTGTAGCAGAGGGGTTAGAGACTGCTCGGGAGGCCGAGTACTATAGGATGAGATATTTTGAGGCAGTGCCACCTGAGCGGCAGATAGCGTTCACATAGTCAGGTAATCAGACTCAGACTCAGACTCACTCACACTGTCATTCTAGGAGTGCTACCAGGAGTCTGGGTCAGCCAGCTAGATGAGAGATCAGAGCTTCTAGGAGCAGAGATCCATCAAGACCCACTACCTTCAGAGGTAGCAACAGTCATGATCCACGGCCAGATGCCCCTCAGTAATGAGAATTTGTACATATTTATGCCATTGTATGTGATATATCTCTTTGAAACATTTGATATCCTTGTATTCCTGGACATTTGTTTTGATGATATCTATGATATGCAGTGGTGATTTGATTATGCGCGTGTTATGGATGATTTATGCACATGTTATGGATGATTTGTTTTTACTTTTATATGCTATGTCGTGTATGATGATGCAATAATGATATGATATAATGTAAATGATTTTTTTTTTTCCTTTATGATGTATGCAATGAATGGATGATGTAGGATGTAAATGCTTTTAGATATGAACATGACATGATTTATGATGTAATATGGATGATAATAAAGATGTAATGGAAATGCACTTTATGTAATGAACTTATGATATATGATGCAATGGAAATTAACATAATAACCTAAGTGATGATGTGAAATGAAATGAATGCAATTTTATTTATGAATGTGTGTGAAATATGTAAATGTATATGTTAATGAATGATTAAGATAACAATTATGCATATGATTTGTGATAATGGATAATGATCATGATGAAAAATGAGATGATAATGAATATGATAATGAAATGAAATGATGATGTAAGTATGCAAATGATAAGGATAATGAGATGTAACAAATGTCTAGTCATACTCAACCATTGTCTGAAAAAGATATTTAAGAATATGATCAACCCTCAAAAATCTATTTAAAAGGCCCTCAAAATGTAAATGCATTGTGCAGTCCTAATAATGAATTATGCAATCCTACATGAAATAATAAACAATTCTCCTTGTTTCCATTTCCTGTTGTGTTTAGCTGTCATCATTGAGCCTTTTGATATGTTGAAAGTTAGTACAAGCATCAAAGGGTATGTTAGCACCAATGATGACCTGAGTACTGATTCCATAATGTTTGATGTAGCAAGTTAATATAAGCATCGAGGTATAATTGAACCAAGATGATCTGAGTATTGCTTGCATAAACAGACAAAAGTTAACCATTTTCCTATGCAAATTCTGAAATGTCATCAATGATACATTGTAGGGCATGTCCTATGACCAAATTTGCACAATACTAGTGATTAACTTAAAGATAGCAAGCAAAGAAAAATCATACTTCTTCCTTGTAATTCTAGTACAGTACATCATTGAACCACTCCAAAGATATGATGTCATCAAATATCAAAACAACAATTTGGAGCTTATTACTTTAAGCTTGTCATTCATTTTATTCAGATTAAGATCATCCAATTTGCTTTAAATCATTTGTCAAAATAGTCATGTAAGCTCCGTTTAATTGGACAAGACTATTGTTTCCGATATCCTGATGCTAGAGACAGCTACCGACTACCTGTTAGAATATCTTCAAGAAGCGAACTGACCCCTAGTGACCTTGTACCCTAACTCTTGCTAAACACAACTGTTGCGATGGATAACCCTAAAATCATCAAGCCATGATGAGATCCTTGTTGTTTAAAGGAGAATGATGCAATGGGAATGCGATGGTGAAGTGTGTGCAATGCGGATGAAAGGATGCATATGCAGAATGGATCCTAATAGATGGGAGAGCCAAATAAAATTACAAACAATGCATGTTTTCCAGGTTTTCACTATTTGTTTTTATTGCACTTTTTCCTGATTTTATGATTTTTTTGCTATTACCAAGACGCCTGTTTGCCAGGTTTTCATCAAGGCAATATTTTTTTTTTATATTGTTTTTGATATTTTCTTAGGTGTAGAACCTTTTTAGATGGATGTTGTTGATTGGATCTTTGAACAGGTCCCCTTCTGCTATTGACAACTGATATGCCCCTAATCAGTATGCTGCAACAATAACGAACGGGCCCAACCAATTAGGTTCGAACTTGCCTTTCTTTTCCCGATCCTATTGATTTCGAGGGTTTTCTCTGAGAACCAAATCACCCATTTGAAAATTTCATGGTTTGACTCTGTGATTGTAGCTACGGGACATAATTTTATGATATCCCTTCAAGTGATTAACCGTAGTTTGACGTCATTCATCAAGCAGTTCTAGCTCTTGCAATCTTGATACTTGATAATTTTTATCATTGATTAACTCTTTGAGTGATAGTCGAAGTGAAGGAATCTCAACTTCTAGTGGTAGAATAGCCTCTGCTCCATAGAACAAAGCATAAGGAGTAGCTCCTGTTGGCATGCGAATGCTTATTCTGTAGGCCCATAATGTTGGATTCAATTGGACATGCCAATCACAACCTACTTCATTCACTGTTTTCTTCAAAATCTTTAGAATTGTTTTGTTTGAAGCTTCGGCTTGACCATTCCCTTGTGGATAATAAGGTGTAGAGAACCTATGTTGGATGCGAAATCTTTCACATAGTTCATCAACATCCTAATTTTTAAAGGGTCTACCATTATCTGTGATAATGGAGCTAGGAATGCCATATCTATAAATGATATAATTCAAGATGAACGAAGAGATTTGTTTTCCCGTAACTGTTGTTAGGGGAACAACTTCAATCCACTTAGTGAAATATTCAGTGGCTGTAATTATAAATTTATGTCCATTTGAAGATGATGGATGTATCTTGCCAATCAAATCCAATCCCCATTGAGCGAAAGGCCATGTCGTGGTGAAGGGTTGTAATTCCTGAGCAAGAGCGTGAATGAGATTTCCATGAATCTGAAATTTTGCACATTTCTTCACAAAGGCAAATCATTCTTTCTCCATGGTTGGCCAGTAGTACCCTAATCTTACAAATTTATTTGCTAAGGTTAGTCCACTTGAATGTGTCTCACAAATTCCACCATGGACCTCTTGTAAGGCCTTTTTTGATTCATTGCATTCAAGAAATCTAAGGAGGGTACCATCTAGACCATGCTGGTATAAGATGTCAGCAATTAAGGTGTAACAGGATGATTGACGAATGAAATTTTGTTTTTGATTCCTAGAAAAGCCTAAGGGTAAAGTAGTGTCTTTTAGGTAAGTATAAATTTGGCCGTATAAGGAAGATTTAGAACTCGTAAGATGGCAAATGATTTGTGTTTCAAGATTGTCATGGGTGGGAGAAAATAAATTGTTCCACTAGGAAATCATACCATTTTTTATTCTCTGACAATTGGAGTAGAGAGGCGATTGTAGCCATAGCATCTGCTGCTTTATTATCAATGCACGAAATCTGTATGAACTTGATATTAACAAAGTATTTCTTGAGGTCTTCGACCATTTTTTCGTAAGGTATCAACTTGTAATATTTAGTGTGATATTCATCATTGATTTGATTTATAACAAGTTGTGAATCACCAAAAACTTGAAGTTCTATGATTTTCCAATCTACTACGATTCTCATGCCAATTATCAATGCCTCGTATTCAGCTATATTGTTTGTGCAAGGAAACATTAGTCAATAATGTTTTGGGATTGTATGTCCTTGAGGTGTAATAAAAATAATTCCTGCTCCCGAACCATGTTGAGTGTAAGAATCATCAAAATAGAGTGACCAGGATTGTTGGATATCTGCTGTGAACACATCAGCATCAGGAAAATCAACATGTATTGGGTGTTCTGGTGCTATTGATGCTTCTACTAATTGATCTACAATTACTTACCCCTTTATAGCTTTTTGATCCACATAATGAATATCAAACTCGCTTAAGATCATAACCCATTTAGCTAACCTGCTAGTTAAGGTTGCCTTACTTAGAAGATATTTGAGTGGGTCAATCTTAGCCACAAGCTTCACTATATGAGTTAGCATGTAGTGTCGTAACTTTTGAGAAGTGAACACCACTGCTAAACAAGATTTTTCAATGAAGGTATAATTTAGCTCATGACTTGTTAAGGTTCGGCTGATGTAATAAATGGCTCATTATTTTCCTGAGTTGTCTTCTTGTGCCAATAACGCTCCTAAAGACACTTCTGTAGCAGCAATATATAATATGAGAGGCATGCCTTGCACTGGTGGATTCATGAGATACTACTTTAGCTGATCAAATGCTACTTCACATTTGTACTCCCATTTGAATGGAACATTCTTATGCAAGAGATGTGTAAATGGCAAACTTTTATCTACTAATTGAGCAATGAATCTGCGAATGGATTGCAACCGTCCCTATAAAGAGCGTAGTTGACTAATGTTCCTTGGTGGTGGCATATCAAGAATTGATTTTACCTTAGCTAGATCCACTTCAATTCCCTTTTCTGACAAAATGTATCCTAATAAATTTCCAGATTTTACTCCAAAGACACATTTCTTTGGATTAAGTCTTACTTTGAATTGTTCCATTCTTTTAAAAAATTTAGATAAGATATTGATGTGTCCTCTAGCGCTAGACTTGGCAAGAAGGTCATCAACATAATCCTCCATGAATGTATGCAACATATCATAAAAAATTGTTGTCATTGCTCGTTGGTATGTAGCTCCTGCATTTTTCAATCCAAATGGCATGACGTTCCAGCAATAGGTACCCCAAGGACATGTGAATGCTGTCTTATCCTAATCTTCTAGTGCAATCTTTATCTAGTTGTATCCTGAAAATCCATCCATCAATTAGTACATTGCATGTCCAGCAGTTAAATCCACAATCATATCAATGTTTGGTAAGGGAAAGTCATCTTTAGGACATGCTTTGTTCAAATCCCTGAAATCTATGCAAATTCCGATCCTTCCATCTAGCTTTGAAATAGGGACAATGTTGGAAATCCATTCCGCATAATCTATGGACCGGATGAATCCAACATCTAAAAGTTTCTTTAATTCCTCTTTAACCAATAACGCAACATGTGGATGCATTTTTTTGAGTTTTTTTTTTATAGGCTTTGCCCCTAGTGTAATAGATAGATGATGCATGATGAGATCTAGATCCAATCCAGGCATATCTGCATAGGACCATGCAAAACTGATTTGATTATCTTTGATAAATTCTATGAATCTAGGTACTTCTTCATCTATCAGGGATGCAGCCAATTGGAAAACTTTAGGCTTTTCTGTAGTACCTATATTGAGTGCCTCTGTTGGTTCAATTAGAATGGAAGACCTTTCTTGATAATACTCTGGAAGAGTGTCAAGTTTCCCATCCTCTGGCACCTTTGAAAGGTTTTCACCATTGGATACGCTTTTTATTTTCCTCTTTTCTTGATCTAATACTACCTTTGTTAGGTTTTCACCATTAGATCTTTCTTTTATTTTTCTTTTTTCTTGACCTAATACTACATTTGTTAGGTTTTCACCATTAGGTCTTTCTTTTATATTATTTATTTCATAGCTGAGAAACTTGGCACTTTCTTGTCGAAAACTCTGATCTTGTGATTCCCCAGTGGAACTTGTTTCAGGATGGGATGAACAAAGAAAGTTTATTATGGTTTTGTCATTTGGAAAAGTTGGAACATCAATGGGTGCAATTTGTTCCCTATCAATGAGTTCGGGATGAAGCAAAGGTAATGGATCATTAGGATGAGTAAGGTCATTGGCTGTGAGGATCATGATGTTATTGTCAACATTATTATGGGAGAAGTCTAAGATGGTATCTTTCTCAAAATGATCTATCTCACTTTGAATCGAATTGGTTTCACTAAAGTCCTGATCGCTTTGTATGACATATTCAACCGGAGATCTTGAGCTTTCTCCTTGTAAGAATGTAGGTGAGAATTTGTGTATGACATCCACCCTTTTCTCTGAGATGAAAGTATCATCCGAGAAGTCATCCCATTTATATTCATTTGAGTCTGTTTTAGAATTATTTGCTTGAATTCTCAAAATTGATTTAGCTATTTCCTTATTTGATGGCCTTTGTGTTACTTTTTCCTTAGTATCCTCACCATATCCTAACCCAGTCTTATCTTTTGGGTGCATTGTTTTTAATTGGACAGGTTCAACAAAACCTTCTTTCCTTTTACCTAGAGGGCCATTTCCTTCATAACCCATCTGTTGCATGATAGCATAACCCTTTCCATATTGTTGTGTGGGTAACTTGATATGTTGTATGGATTCTTCTTCATCTTTATAGAGCCAATCAAGAATAGCTCTATATTCTCCTTCAGTTTCTTTGATAAACATCCCATTAAACTTGTTAATGGGGGTTGAAGTTGAGGCTAAAACTGCTGTAGCTTGTTGTATAGATGTTGACGGTTGACCATGGGATCTTGGGGATAGGGGTAGATTAGAGAGAGATAAAGAATATTCTCCCACCCCATTATCTTTCAATTTTAACTTGGTGCCAAAATTGCTTATCATTTCTTGCACTTGTTCTTTGTTATTGGAGGTAGAGATGGCCAAAGCCTCTATATTATGTGGGAAAAATGTGTCCTGAGTTGCTCTTAGGTTAGCACAAGTTTGACTGCTAATGTGATCAGCGGGTGTTGTTAATTCCTATCCATCATATGGAAACTTCAAACATTGATGATAAGTAGATGGAAAAACTTGCATATCATGGATCCATGGATGACCCAATAGTATGTTATAGGTTAGATCTCGATCAAGAACCTAACAAAAGGTATTCTTCACAATAGGTCCCACTCTGATTGGTAGCATGATGAGACCTTTGGAAGTCCTTTCCTCATCATCATAGGCCTTGATTGTAATTTTCCTCCATGGATCTATAGAGTCTACTGAATATCCCAAAGCTAGGACCAATTTTAAAGTACAAATATTTAATCCGGCTCCCCCATCTATGAACATGTCTAATGCAGGCTTTGTGAACCATGACTTCTAAATAGAGTGATGAATTATGCGGATGGGTTATGGATGAATCATCTTTTTTAGAAAAAGATAAACATGTGTAGGAGGACAAGTGTCCCACCATGGCTCAAAATTTATCGGTATCTAGATCAGGAGATACAGTTGTATCAACAAGAGCCCTTTCCAGAATGTCCTTATGTGCAGGTGATAACTTTAAAAGTTCCAAGATAGAAATTTGGGCTGATGTTTTTCGTAGTTGATCAACCAAATTGTATTGAATTGGAGGGGGAATTTCCGCTTTAGATGAGCTACCTTTGACAATGATCTTGGCTTGTCCCCTTGTTGTAACATTGACCTCTTGATACTCTTGCTTACCTTTGATTCGGATAGCGTTGACTTGAGGATCGTTAGTATAGATATGATTGATAATAATGTTGTGGATGCTATTAACATTCTTTCCCTTGTCACTCAATGATTCCCCTTTGTGATAATTAGGGAGCAGATTTTTGAATGCTTGATGATCATTATTGATATTATGTCCCTCAACCGTGATGGTATGATTATCAATCAAATCTTGAACAATATTCTTCAACCCTTGGCAACTATTTGTCTTATGACCTTTACACCTATGATAATCACAGAAGTGTGAGTCATTCCATGATGGTGGTTTAACTCAAGGATCATAATCTCTTTGTGGTGGCAATTCAATAGCGTTTTGATTCAATAATTCTTTGAGAATGGATTCCAAAGATTGGCCCAAGGGAGTGAAACTTCGTCGACTCGAAAAATATTATGATCTGGGCACGTTTAAATTTTGATTATTGCCAAAATTATTCCCACAATTGTTAGTTGTGTTTCCTTGATTAGAAATATTGCCTTGGGTGTTAGAATTTCCAATATTATTGTTACGTTGAACACTTGACACATTAAGGATGGCGAGCTTTGTATTCACATTGTTAGCACCTACTACCCCATCATTCACAACATTTTTATTTTGAGTCCAAAATCGTGACTTGTCATTGTTGTTATTATGGTTGCTGTTGTTGTTATACGAATTTGAAGCCTCTTTATCAATTTTTAGAACTCCACGCCTGATCAATGCACCTTCAATAGTAATTGCGTTTTGAATCAATTTTTCAAATGATTGAGGACAGTGAAGGTTTAGTCTGTAACTCATTTCTTGATTAAGACTATCAATGAAGATATCCATCTTTTCCTTTTTGGGAACAGGACGAGAGTATCTAGGAAACACTCTTCTCCATCTTTGCAAAAATGTAGTGAAAGATTCCCCTACTTTTTGTTTTATCTTACAAAGATCAAGCATGGTTATTTGGTGTTGAATGTTGTAAGAGTATTGTGATATGAACCTATTTATCAATTCTTCAAATGTTTTGATCGAGGAAGTAATCTTTGAGAGCCACTCCATGGATTGTCCACCTAAACTTTGTGGAAACAATCGCATTAAGTAGGTAACGTCATGAGCGAATTCTAAAATCATAATTCGAAAATCCCTTACATGCTCAATGGGGTCAGTTTTCCCATTATACCTATCAAACTTAGCAATTTCACAATGTTTTGGAAAAGGAATCATTCAAATATTTCTATCGAATGGATAAGGACATATTTCCTCCAAAACATACTTCTTTGTTGCTCCCCCTTGCATTTCTTTTATTTGCCCCTGTAATTCCTTGATCTGTTGAGTAAGGGCACAAAAATCATCAAGAGGAGTTTTAGGACTTTCCTTGATCCCTTATGTGTCAAAATCAGCAAGTAACTTAGCTC
Source organism: Sequoiadendron giganteum (assembly GCA_007115665.2). Taxonomy (NCBI): domain Eukaryota; kingdom Viridiplantae; phylum Streptophyta; class Pinopsida; order Cupressales; family Cupressaceae; genus Sequoiadendron; species Sequoiadendron giganteum. The sequence continues at coordinate 539,499,009 of CM021105.1, forward strand.
CTTGAATAGCTAAAGAGAGAAAGTATCTTTCCTTGTTTCTTTCCAAAATCCTTTCCAGAAGAGTATGGAATTTAGGATCCTACTCTGCTTCTTGAAGTTTTTCTTCCGTTAATTCCTCATTATTTGAAGTGTTAAAGGGATTTTCCTCCCTCTCACTATTATCCCCCATTTTTTTCATTTTACTTTCATCTTTTTCTATATGCTTTCGAGATCTTGTGGTAATAGGCATAAGCTTTACTCAAATCCTACTAACTTTCATCAAAGGAATGAAATAGTGCAATGGTGATGTAAGTCAAGATAGAATGAAGATTCTATGACTTAAAAGATTTTTAATATTTAGCTCCTAATTCCCTTATTGAAAGGATGAAAATCCTGTTTGCGGGAATGAAACCAAAAATCAAAAATAAAGATGATTTTGCACTTTGTGAAGTTTGACCTTAGCTTTGTAGAAAGATGATTTCAATGGATGCCTAATGTGCTTGAGCTCTCTATGGAGAATTTTATTTGGACGAGTAGCGTATGTGATAGCAGGTTGGGGAATATAAGAAGGACAAATACGCTGACTGTGGTTATGCCTTTGAGAAAGGGCTCTTATTTGAAAGAAAGCTCTTGAGTATAAGTGTTCTAGAGCATAATCGTCGGTGAAACCTCTAATATAGTCATGATATCGATGAATAAAGGTTTTGTGTTCAAGTAGGACCTTTCGACTTTGATATAGAAAATTCCTCTTCTTCAATACCTTCTTATAACTAAGAGACTTCTTTGGCTTTCTGATCTTTCTTTCTAAGGACTTCTTAGAAAACTTTGTAGACTTCCAAACTTTGAGCATGGGAAAGACTAGATCAATAAGACTTGATTTCTAAAAGTCAAAAAATCACCTAGGCTTGGAAACTAGATGCGCCAAAACAAAGCATAGATGCGTCAAAACAAAGCACAGATGCGCTTAAACAAAGCACAGACGCGCTAAAACAGAGCATAGATGCACTAAAACAAAGCATAGATGTGCTAAAATAGAGCACAGATGTGCCAAAACAGAGGATAGATGCACTGAAACAGAGCACAGATGGGCCGAAATAGATCACAAATGCGCTAAAATAGAGCACAGATGCGCTAAATTACTTCTGAGATTGACATGTTTTGATAGTTTGATAAAAGTTTCTTGTTTTTGATGATCTTAATCTGATTAAAATGTGAAAAGCATAGCATAGAAGTAGACAGTTGGTTTGTTAATCCTAAAATCTAAACAAAGAGTGTATGTTCTTGAGATTTCCACAAGCTTTAAACAAGATAAGAAGTTCAGTTAGACTCACTCTTAATTTGTCAAATAGGGCATCATAATAATCACAACCCACAGCTTAAAATTGCGTCAACTCACACAGCCTTGTCACCCCCTCGAGGGCGCCCGTGTTTTTATCTTTTCTAGGTGTGTACTCAAAGTGACGGAAGTGGATACCGAATCCCTTGAGCAAACAATCTGTGGAGATTATATGGTGAGTGTCTTGGGGGTAAATTCTTCCCTCCCCTTGCACTATGATTAAGATGATGTTTGGACACTGACACTACTGGCTTTCTACACTATGGTTTGTAGTAAGGATATCCATTCAGTGTGGCAAATAGATATACTCCCTTGAGAGACCTCCCAACCTTTAGAAAAAAGGTTTTGGGGATGGTTATCCTGTGCACTACTGTCAAGTTGGATTTTCATCAACAACTTGCTTTTGATTAAAGTGGGTTGGAAACCTTGGCTTTAGGTGTTCCCACTTAGGTTGTTCCTCTTGGGTGAGTACTTTTTCTCACAAGAGCAAGCCTTTTTTTGGATGTAATAAAGCATTAAATTGCAGAAAATAAAGGTAAGTCTGGTGTTCTGATCACCCAGTTAAGGGGAGAGCATAAACCTATTATCCACAATCACAACAAGCAATAATGGTTCAATTTTAAATCCCCAAATTGACAAATTCTCTATTCTAAGTGAAGATGTTGCTTCACTAAAAACATGGGATTCATTTTAGCCAAAATAAAATTTATGTTTGGTGACTATCCTAGGATTGGTTAATTTAGATTTAAAAGTCTACCCTAGGATTGATTCATTATGTTATAAATAACATTTGGAAAATCCTGTCTGCAGATTGTGTCGGAATCAGAATTTAAAATTTTTACAACTGTATGCATTGAAACAGGTCATCTATGCGCTGAAACAAGTCATGGATGCACCGAAAGAACTCCCAGGGATGCACCAAAATAGGTCACATATGCATCGAAATAGGTCATGTATGCACCGAAACAGGTCATGTATGCGTTGAAAGATCTCATGAATGCACCAAAATAGTCCTCGTATGCGCCGAACCGAGACTCATATGCGCTAAAACGCAATTTTTGTCCGTCACCTGCTAGGAAAATTTGCAAAAAAAGAAAAATTAAATGTGGGGCTTGGCCCCATGGTGGGCACCAGAAATGTGTACATTAGAATGTGCAAATCAAATTGAATCTAAACTAATACACCAATGAAACCTTAGATTAAAGAAACTAATTAAGGAAAGCAAAATGCAAACTCTAAGCCACAACTTCTTCAAATTCGTCCCATTGTCCTCTATCTCCAAGGATTCATTTCAAGATGCTTGCTCTTAGTTGTCTAAAAAAGTAGCTTGTAGAATGGCAGCTTGAGAGAATGAGATTAATAAAAATGCATATGCATTGCTACAAGATTAAGCTATGAAAATTGAAATGCTATGAATGTGACTATAGTAACTACGCATGAAAATCTGAGATTCGAGGTCCTTTTTAACTCATAAGAAGGTTGTATTTATAGATTTTTGGAGGTAGGAATTCAATTGGCCAAGATCGACGGTCGAGTTCAAACCTGCTAAAATGAATGGTGAGAGATCAAGAATTCAAAAAGAGGATGGAAGTTTAAGAGATGGATGGAGAAATGAAGAGACAATTGAAAGGTGTCTCTCATAATTAAATAAATAAATATTCAATTATGTGTGAGAAATGAAAAGGCTTTAATTAAATATTGAAAATATTTTAATTAAATATTGAAATATTTAATTAAGTGTGGAATTTAGAATTTAAACTTGTGATAATTAATATAAATAAATCATGAAATCTATTTAATTATTTAAGAGGAAAGTAGGATTAATTAAATAAACTTTATTTATTTAATTAAATTAGAAGAATTGGAAAATGAACAATATAAATAAATAATTAAATTTATTTATATGTAGATATCCTAAGATCATTAATTAAATAATTCATATTTAATTAATTAACCGTGACCATTTTTAGATGTGTACAGACACAAGTCACATTCCAGCTCAGAATGAGAGGCATCATGGACTCTACACCAATTTGGGAGCAATAATTCCTTAAATGTCATGCTTCCTTTTAGTTGTATCCGATTTTCCATACACTTCTGGATGAACTCCTGAAAGTTATCTAACAAACTGAGCTACCTATCTCCTTCATCACTTATTTCATCCTCTTGTTCAATCAATGTCCCAGGACTACTACTCTCTAGAATTTGGCTATCTAAAGCATCCTACAACATGAAAAATTCTTCATCTTCTATAACTGATGCAACCAACATATAATTCCCTATGCTAACCTCAGATACCAACACCTCGTTTGAGATATTCTGATATTCGATGATTACATATTTCATTTTGGGGTCTCTTTCAATTCTGATCTGATTTGGGACTCCTTTCCATGGTAAACACATGAGAATGGTTTGTGGATGTATATCCATTCAAAGCTTTAGTGAAATCCCTACCTAAAATTAAACCATAAGTATCAAGGATGTCAGCAACTTGGATATTGATCACTTGCTACACCCTAGGATCTGATGCAAGTTGTGTAGGGATCATGTTCAATTCTCCAACTACACTTACCTCTGTTTGATCCAACTGAGTAACCTTCTTTTGAGAAGAAATAGGAGTAATAATGCTTTTCAAATACAAAAAGGCATAACATTTGTAGAGGCTCCTGAATCTAGAATACAATTATGCAGATTCTTTTCGAAGATACAGATTGAGATTAGGAATGGAGGAGTTTCCATCTTGCCTTGAAACAAGTTCAGATGGGTATGAACTTGTGCAACCTGACCTTTATCCTTATCCCCCCTCTTGTCTACAAGTGGTGCCTAGCTTTTGGGTATTTGGGAGTTAGAAGACCTAGTAACAGCCTCATTGGCAACTACCCCTTGTGATGTTATGTTTGAACCAAATGACTCAAAAATTACATTCCTAATAGTGGGAATTCTTAACAACTCAAAAGCAAAAAGACTTACCTTTACTTTCTTGAATTCCTCAATCACATATTCACCCAATTGCTCCACATTTAGGTTAGCCTGAGATTATTTGTAGCTGCTAACCTGCTTATCCTTGGAAATTTGGGCATTGTTCCCCTTTGACAGGTATTGTGTTGGCACCTGAGGATAAGATGGATTATTACTAGCTTGTGGATCTGGTGGAGTATTGAAATTGTTAGGGGGAATGGAAGTGGTGAAAGGACCTCTAGCCTGCGGATCCCTGTTAGGCCTATTTCTTAAATCATATTTCTTCGCTGGTTGTTGAAACATCTGAACTTCTTCAACACCAACTTATTCCTCATCTAAAGGGCCATTATCCTTCTCATTTTCTTCGTTAAATAACTGGGAGATCTCATGTTCATTCAACACTTGTTCTAACTCATCCTCTTTAATGGATACTTTTGCTGGTTCATTTTCCTCACCCTTTGGAAATGGGGCATGATTAAGTACCAGTACTGGAGAATCGTATGGATTTGAAGGTACTATTTCCTATCCAGTAGAATTATTTTCAACCTTATACTAAAAGATAGAAGTTGTAGTCTGAAATTCAGCACAGTCTAACTCAAAGTGTTGACTTGTTTTATGGAGTCTGCACCATCTAGACAAAGGTGCTTCTGCTAGGTATACACCATTCAGAGGTTTCTCTTGAGTATCAGGTTGATCCAAGGGAGTAGGAATCCCTCCATTATTAGGCCCAGTATTCCATGATATGTTCTACCTAGGTTGTTTTCCTCTGTCAAATTCTTGTCCACCTTGTTGGTTTTTATCAAAATTTTGACCAGAACCTTGCCTTCTATCAAAATTCTGACCAGAACCCTGTTCTCTATCAAAATTTTGATTCCTATAAAAGTATTGACCTCTTTTGAAATTTATGTTTTCCCTTCCATAGCTAGATTGTATATTCTTCTGAGTAGCTTGAAGCTGACTATTCTGATTTCTCAAATAAGTTACCTCTATATTCAAACTCTTCACTTGTTTAGATAACTCATCCAACCTTTCGTTATCCCAATTTTTAGGTGGTGTTGGATTACCTCCAGAAGGATATCCAGGTATGTTCCCAAAACCAACAACCTGATTCAAGACTTTTGAATTTTGCAAATATGTAGGGAAACCAGCTTGTTGCTACTGTAAGGGTTGATTAGCTCTCTATTGAGGATAAGAAGTCATAGGTTGAGCTTGATTTATAGGTGGACCTAGATGAGGAACCAAAGGCAATGGCGGTACATGATTCATTATTGGAGCATGATAGGTCAAAGCCTGATTAAGGGCTTGAACTGGTCCAGGGTGAGCAAAAGGTCCCAAGGATGGCAAAGGTCCTGATAAATGTTGCCTCAAGTTCGTACTGACCTTTACTGCTTCTGCATATGCAGTAAGAAAAGTATTCGGAGGATTGGTCCTTTGTTTCAAGAAGGTGGTTGTAAGGCTATCCAAGGCTTCATGGTTTATCTCCAAAGAAGTATTTTCATTTCCAGCATAAGATGCCTAGAGTCTAGTATATGCTCGATGGAACCTATCATTGAATGATCCTATGGGCTCATTAATCTCTCTTTTTACCCCAATAAAATGCAAGTACAACTCATTAGCACTGATAGGAATTTTGAACTTTTGTAGGAATGCAACTTCCAACTCGGTCCAATTATGGATGGAAGCAGCGGGTAAGTGATTATACCAATAGAATTCTTCTTCTCCTAGGGAGTAAGGGAAAATAATACATGCAACATCTTAATGGTTAATCCCTCTATCCCTTAGACAAGTCTAGAAAATCCTGATATGCTCTTCTGTCATTTTGTTGGGGTCATGAGTATGAAACTTAAAGTAGAAATTCTTAGGATTCTTGGGCATTACATTGTAATTATTGAAGATTAATGGAGACAAATTACTAGCAAGGAAAGCCATTGGTGGGGGTGGGGGTGGTAATGGTTGATTTATGACTGGTTGTGGAATGGGAATCCCCTCAGAGTCAGATGAAGATGAGGATGATGGAGATCATGGAAGTGGGTGAGCCGATGATGATTCTTCCCCTCCTCTGGTCCTTTTTGACCTATTAGGGGCTTGTAACTCTTGAAATTCTTCTCCTCCTGGAGTAGATCTAGTTCTTCTTCTAAGTCTCTCAGGAGAGATGGCATTTAAGAAACGCTCCAATTTGCTTGTTCAAAGGCCCTCCTTTTAGTGCCAATCTGTTGATGGTGTTTTCAACACAACAACAACTCAGACAGAATATGATATCCTATCTCTCTTGAAAGTTAAATCTCTATGGGAAAAGAGATAACCCCAAGGTCTCTAATGTCAGGTCTTGACAATGCGGCAAAAAAACTCAGTGATAATTATGAAAATGTTGGTAACCACAATGGGACTTTACTACAAGCAACATTGGATTTTGAATCTATCATAAATAAACAATAAATGGATACTTTGAAACTTAATTAGAACTTGATAATAAAGAAACAACAAGAGATAAAGGTTTCAGAGATAATCTTAAAACTACATTTAACCCAAGATTGAAAATGCCAAAGGAGAAAATGCTCAAAATGGACCGATCTCTCATAAACTACTTTTTGCTTGACCTAGATGAATCTGCAATTCCACAAAAATAGTGCAATCGTCTAAGATATTTAAAGATTTTCAAATCACAAACGTTCATTCAATCAATCTTATTGCAATTGAGATGAATAAACCCTTATAATTGAACTAAGCACAAACATAAGTCTAGGCTAACTTTGCAAAGAAGCTAAAAATCAGCTAACTGCAAAAAGTATGCACTAGAGATCACTGCAAACATTCCAAACATGAAACACTAAGCATTACCAAACAATTTAACCATAAACTATTAAGCAATTTGAAAGATAGAATAACAAGAACCATGCCAGATGAAATTCCAGAAATAGATACCAAACACAATATCTCTCTTATATTAAATCATCCAAAATAGCAACAACTCTAGTTTTCTATTACAACACTTTCTTGAGAATAAACCCTAATTTTCTCTAATATCACTTAATTATTTCTCTCCTGATCTACCTATCCTTCTATATCTATTTTTTAATCTCTATCTCTATATTCAAATGAGGCAACATGCCAATTTTATAGAGAATCCCTAAGATAGGTCAGCCCAAATGATAATTTACAATAAAGCATGACCTACAAGAGGTCGGCCTAAAAGATATTTCGAATAGAATATGAAATTCATCCAAAACCACCAAGATACCAAAAGGTCAGCCAAATACATGTGAATTAATTAGAAGCATAAATACCAATGTAACCCTATATAACCACTCCCAATCCTTGTCCTTAGCTTTATATTCTTCACCACGTATGGCCAACAGGATCCTATGCAGCTCTGGAATAGGTGGCCCAGGGAAAACCCTAATATTTCTATGAATAGACTTGATGTCATCTCTTACCTACCTAATTGCACCATCCCAATCAGCTTTGTTGGTCAAATACATGTCGATGACTACAATATAAGTTGTAGCATCATCCAACTAATGTCTAGTAACTGGCCTTTCATTGACTGGAGAAAAAACATCCCTCCACCATTCTCTAAGCTGCTCCAAACTGAGATGTTTTGGAACAAACTTCTTCCTTCTAGTCATTACCTCAAAGAACGAAATGCACTTATCATGGATACTGGTCAAGGTATCCTCAATCTTCCTCGCCTGCTTATGAATCTTTTTCAGGGCCTTCTGCCTCATTTACATGACTTCAAACCAGTCCCAAGGTTCAAAAACTCTTGGAAAAGGAAGAATCCTGCACTGTACCAATTTGTCCTCAGTAAATCCCATGATCATTGTAGTCTTTTGCAGCAGGAGGTTGGTACCCACATTATCTTGTGCCAATGTAGCCTTTAACCAATCTATCGATCTCATTGCATCCCCTCCAGTTGACAATATGCCTTTAATGACATCATCTTCTTTAGCTTGCACACTTTGCAAATAGGTAACTGCAGCATGTGAGGTGCCTTTCATCTTTTCTAGCTCAAAGATCATTTCCTAGGGTAAGAATCCTATAGCAAAAGAGGAGGAGAAAATAGCTTGCAAAGGTTTCATCAACTCTTGCAAGTATTTCTTTAGTTTTTCATTCTCCTTCTCCAACTCATGCCTAGTTTGCACTGCCTTTTTCAATCTCCCCACAATCGCTACACTGGATCCCTCATATTCTTCAGTCACCTGCTCCATGGTAGCATGCACCAAGTCAATAGTCTACACATTATAGTCCTGGGTAGTCACATTGTCTCTATCTTTATTTGGAGCAGGGGTAACAATATGGGCTGCTCTATTTCCTGATCCATCTCTTTCAATTCAAGATACAACCCTTGCTTTATTTTTAGTCTTTTCCTTCTCTACATTAGCCATGAGGGCATCCCAATTAGGAGGAAATTCCTCCACTATCACCATTTTGTTCTTCAATTCCCTCTCAAGCCAATCCAGAATAGTGTACCCAGTAGGTATTGTGTCTTGTTTATCTTGTTCCTTCTCCTGCTGGTCAGTTGTTGCATATCTATCAACACTTGGACTTTTAGGAACATCCATAGTTGGGTTCTCTTCCTCTTGTACCTGCTCCTCCACAACCACATGCACTAGTGAAGGGGCCCTAGTTGGTATTTCTTCCTCCTTTTGAGGAGACTTATCTACTTGTTCTTTTACAAGTGAATCTGCATGTCTCACCAAGGGAGATTGAACCACCCTATCAATTTCTGCCTCTACATTAAAGAGGTCTCCTTCTTGAAGCTCTTCCTCACCCAAATCCTTATGAATTCCATGCTTCTTTGGTTCTCCCCATACCCTATGAGCATCTTGAGGAATGGAGGGATTTCCTTGTTCAACAACAAGAATACTCACTGGCACATTCTCCTTTGCTACAGTATCCCTTGGGGAAGGAGTCCTTGATATCCTCATGTAAACCTGTGTCTTTTCCCCTGAGCTTTCCACCTCTACCACGGGTGGCTCAATTTCGTTGTCAACCCTAGGGGCCTCCTCCACCTTCTGTGATGGCCTTGTAACTCTTCTCTTCTTCATCAATGGATGAACACTTTCAACCTCCTCCTCTTATTCATGGTTCTTCTCAACTTCATTCTTAGAGGCATGCCTCCTCTTCTTGGAAATAGGCCTCCTTTGTTTGCTTACCTCCACAACCTTCTCAGCTTGAACTTCTCTTACCTGGATTCTAAAAGGAGAATCAACTTTCTCTTTGCCCTTTGAATCTAGTTCAAGTGAAGCCTTGGGAGTATAATGAGACTCTAAGTCTCCCATTAGTTCATAGGTGCATGGAACACCTTTGCTCTCCCACTCTAGAATTTTGTGCTTCAACGACATACTGGTATATTTGATCACTGGGGCCATAACCTGATCTAAATCTATCTTTTCTTCCTCTAACCAGTCAACTTCTCCCACTGATTTATCCTTTACGGCCTCATAAGCATGACCTTGGATCACATTTCCATCCTCCTCTACCTAGTCTGGGATGGCCTTTCTATTGTACAATCTCACCAAATACACTTGCAACCTAGAAAATCTCTTCTTTCTTACCTCGAATTCATCGGCAAGGTTAATCCAGTAATCTTCAATGTGAGCCTTTTGGCTATATTCCCTATGGGCCTTCTTCTGAGTTTCGCTAGTGATATCAAACCTTGCTCTCTTAGAATGGAAAGAGAGCCCAAAAGTACTCATCTCCTCCTCTGAAGCATGAGCAGACTAAATGGAAGCACAAACCTCACCCATTCCTATCTTTAGGGGGAAATCATTCCCAAAACTTGTCTTGTGGATTTCTCCCTTTACAACATTGTCAAATTCATAGATTTGTCTAGTGAATTTCAACAATACAATATGATCAGTGGGATATCTAGGGAGTTTGTAGGGAGCCCTCTGAAAACCATCAATTCTGATATATGAGAAGGTTGGGAACTGGATAAACCATGCTCCATATCTCCTTATCAACTCTTTTGCCTTGTCTCAAATTCTCATATGCTCTACACCTTGGAGCAGTCTAGTGATGTACATTATGAACGCATCATTTCACCTCCCGTAGCTTTCACTAGTTAAGTGCAACTGTGGACACACTTCATACATAGCATCCTACCCAAAAATACCCCTTATATGCATGAAGTCTGGCCAATGAATATACTAGGTAAGAATTCATAGTGAAATTCTTGGTTTGCAAGACATTACATAATTGCTGATGGATCACATCACTGATAACACCTGCCCAATGATAGTCAATTCCCTGCTCCATTCTGGAAATCACATTAAACATCCAGGTCTTAAAAGCACCTGCACTCTTCAATCCCACCAACTTGTTGAGAAGAGTGATGACATTGTAGTATTCCCTCTTGAACTTAAGCCTGAAAAGTTCCTTAGGCAACTTAGAGAAATGGGATTTTGGCTTCTCTAGCCAAGATTCAATCACTTGCTAAGACTTAACAATGTTCTCCTCATAATACTTTCTAGCAACATCTATGTCGAAGCCCACCACATGGGACCTATCAGGCATGTCGAAGGTTGCAGCAATAGATACAAGACTAAAACCTATAAGAATCCTTCTCTGGGGACCGATTACTCTTTGTGTCCCTCTATCATAGTTTCTGGCACACTCAAGCACCAACTCATAGCAGTGCACTGTAGAAGGAAAACCTACCACATGAGCTAGCCTGGAGTCCACCAATCTTTTTGCCAACAGAGGAGGGCTCGGTGCTAACATCTCAGCCTTGAATTCCTCATAGTCCCATTTTCCTATGTTTGTATATGTGATTCCTGACCAAATTGAGGTTAGCTTACTCTCAGGAATTTTTCTCTTTATATCCAGCTTTACCTTTTCTGCATCTGAGAGGGAAAAAGTCTCTGCACTTGGATATGTTGCCTTTCCCTTTCCTTGACAAACAACATCCTGTCATGATCCTTCCTGCAAACACATAAAGGTAACCACAATAAGATCCACAAGAAACAATAAGTGTAGGAGATTAATACTCCAAGGTTCAAGATTTAGCCCCCCTCACGGATTCTACACTGAAGAGGATTTTTGGGAAAATCCGGACGAGGCGGATTCCAACGAACCAAACGTGCAAAATCCCATAATACCATTTAAACTCATGAATTAATGAAAAGAAAAAACATCAGAAACACTTAGCGTAAACTCATTTAATTAATCAAATATATTACCAATAAACCAATCATTTATAACCATCAAATTCAACATTTCCTAGAAAAAACCCGCAAGAATCTGCCAGAGATCAATTTTGGTGAAAACAACATCAGTTATAACTAACTCAGGAAAAATGAAGAGACACAGACAATTTGGGAAAATCCGGATGGAAAGGACTTTTGCGAAATTCAGATATAACACTATTAAAGCATGAAATCAGTAAAATGACCCAACTGCGGACATCAGGAAATTCAGATGGAATGGATTTTGGTGAAACCAAATGAAATCTGATAAAAACTGATAAAAGAGAAATAGAGAGAAACTTGGGGAAATCCGAGGAAAGCGAAATTCCGCGAGGACCTCGAAAACCTAAACCTGTCTACATCTTCACTACTTTAACTAAAACAATTCAAACCACTCCGGATCAAAGATAGAACTTAGAAACCAACTTAACTTGGGCCTCCAATGACCGATACACTAACTTAGAACATTCCTTCACTACAATTTGAAGGGGATTGGCCATACCCTAGGTCAAAAACCCTAAAATGTCCACCATGAAAGCACAGGGGGCGGAGCACGACTCACTCCTACACTAGAATGGAGGGTTTAAAATTAAAGCAAGCTAATTCCCAAATAAGAAGCAACAACAGACCAAGCATAAACGTTCAACCAACCAAACGAATTGGTATACTAATGGAAAACCCCAAAATGCTCAATGATGATGTGCACCCAAAGAAACCAGGAAACCATGAAGGACTCCCAAGCAAACAAAGAAAAGCAATTGAAATCAATAGAGAAAAGGGCACATCAACATACCATAGAAGCGCAAAGGTCGAAACTGGTGAAGCCAACAAATAACCATTTAATGCGACCAGGATACAATCCACGCATAGGAAACGTGAACGCACAGTCCAAATGGCTTTGAAAATCTAGATATCTAGAAAAAAACCAAGAACTCCAAGCCACAAGCTCAAATGATAATTTTCACAAACTCAAATGATCAATTACTTCCCAAAGAATCAATATATCAAAGCTCCAAACGTCCGCACAAACACCATTAATGCGTTCGACAAGACAACCATGACCATGAGAATTTTGGGGATTCGACATGGCGATGGACTTTGAGGAAATCCGGATCATTTGGATTTTCCCGAAAATAGGGCAAAAGGTAGCAACTTTGGACATTGAAGGGAAACTCGAAGAATTTGGCCTAGGCGGATTTTCCCGAAAATAGTGAAAAACCCGAGATAAATTCAGAACCTCATATTTTCAATCACACTAATTGTATACACCTAAAATTGGTCTAGAGAATTCCTATTAATTAAATACAAATTCTTTGATTAATTATCCTAATTTCCTCTACTGTTTGAATAAATAGAAATATTTATTTATATAGTTCACATTTAATATTCATCTTAATTAAATAAACAAAATAAATTACTTTGTTTGATTTAATTATCAAATCCCTATTTCAATCTATCACATCAGTCTTAAATTAATTAAATGAAGATCAAAACACTTTATTGATTAATTACCATATTCTTCTGTTTAAATTAATAAACAACTTCTATAGTTCGTTTTATTAAATTATTTATCTCTCTTTGGCTAATTTAAATAAATCAAAAATATTTGAATTAAAGCACAAAGAATATTCCATCTATATTCTCTCAAAAATGAATTAGATATCCTATGTCAAAATTAATTGATTGAAACTTCACGGGAAGTTTTGGAGACAAATTTGGAATTTGATCTCTCAATCCTCCTCCGTCAATCCTTCCTCTTCTCTTGCCTGGTGTTTTCATGGGTAGAGACAATCTCCATCTTTCTCTCAATCTCCTCCATCTCTCACCATTCAATTCTCCAGATTGAATCCAAGCCTCTCAAAGCTTTCCCTATACATTTCTACAGCCAGGAAATCTATAAACAAAGCCTCATTGAACCAAGAAAAAGATCCAGATAATCAAGTTTATCCACTCTTACTCTGCAGGAATTCAAGCACTCAAGCATCAAGCATTCAAGCATCCAATATCCAGCAATCAAGTTTCAATATCATAGTTGTAATTATTTGTTTCATGTCAATCCATGCTTAGTTTAATTCATTTATCTTCTAGTATTGTCATATTCAATTCCATATCATTGTCTTAGTATCCATCTCGTTCTTTCAATTGTCATTTTAACAATCATAGTACACTCACGATCTAGGAGCCATTTTGATTTAATAGATCTTGAAGGATAAATAACAATATGACGCTTTGAATTGATTCAATTTGATTAATCTTTGATATAATGTCTTATTAAAAAGTGTATTTTATACTTATTCACTTATTCACGCTTACAATTTGGTGCCCACCGTGGGGCACTAAACCCAATTTTTCCCAATTTTGCAAATTTTCTGGAAAGTATCACGTAGGTTCTCAGTGTGTTTTTCTTGTATTGCTTCTGTTAAAAGTTTTAGCGCTTTCAATAAAAATTTCAGCGTTTTCAACTTTGGTGCTTCCGGTCACTGTTTTAGCGCATCAGGTGATTTAACGCTTCCATGGAAAACTTCGGTGCTTCAGTGCCCTGTTTTGGCACTTTCGGGTTGTAGCGTATCAAGTAACTATTTTAACACTTCGGTGCAATATTGCAGCGCTTTTGTAAAAATCAATCTGGATTCCACGCGGCCGCGGCCAGATTTTATTTTTATTCATAGTTGGACTAAAATTGATCAATCTAGGATAGTCACTTCAAAGTTCCTAAAATATATCAATCTTAGGATAGTCACTTTCTTTTTTTCCTTAAAGAAAATTTATCAATCCTAGGATAGTCATCACATTCTTACAGTAGAAGTTAAAAAGAACATCATGATTTCTATGAAGCAACACCTTCATATAGATTAGAAAATTTATTTTTGGGCTTTTAAAACAAAACAAACTTATATGCTATGTTTGTGGTGATTAGGCTTATGCTTTCCCCTTAACTAGGTGACCAAAGTGCTAGATTCACTTTTACTTCATGTCATTTACGCTTTATGAAATCCTTTAGCAGACCTGCCGTAGTGGGAAAAAGTACTCACCCTATGGGAATGACCTAAGTGGGAACAACCAAAGCCAGGTTTTCCAACCCACTATAATAAAAATGCAAGTTGTTTATGAAATTCCAACTTGACGGTAGTGAGCAAGATAACCATCCCCAAAATCTTTGTTCTAAATATTGAGAGGTCTCCTGAGGGAGTTTATCTATTTTTTGCACCGAATGGAAACCCTATCTACGAACCATAGAGTAGTTTCTCGCCGAGTCAGTATACATACATTGTCATACTCATAGTGCAAGGGGAGGGAAGAATCTGCCCCCAAGACACTCACCATATAATTACCAAGGATCGCTTGCTCAAGGGATTTGGTATCCACTTCCGTCACTTTGAGTATGCGCCTAGCAATGAAAAAAACACGGGCACCCTCTAGGGGGTGACACTGCTATGTGAGTCAACGTAATTCAAGATGTGGGTTGTGAGTATAATGATGACCTACTTGTCCTTAAGTGTGAGTCTATTTGATTTGTGTACAATTGTCAAAACAACCCGTCAAAATCAATAAGAATCATTCATGATCCTTGAACATACACGATCTATTCAATTAAAAAAAATTATTCACAATTGCTTGTCGTATTTTCACAAATTCATTAAAATCAGATTTAAGATCATCTTGAAAACAACAAAGTCAGGTCATATCAGAAAATCCATGGTGCGAAAGTGGAAGTCCACCACGTTTGTCAAGAGAAAAATCAAAGTCACAAAACCCAAAAAACCTCTCGGTTATAGAAATAAATTGAGGAGACAACATTTTCTATATCAAAATCAAAATATCTTTTTACAACATCAAACATTCATCCATAGATATCATGATTTTTCTAGGGGTCACACATTAGATTACACAATAGAACCGCTCTATTCACGAGCCTTCTTTCAAAGAAAATCTCTCACTCAGTATCACAACCATAGTCAGTGCATACATCCTTCTTATCTTCCACAATCCCTGATACAGTATGCCACAAGGCCAGATCAGATTCTACAGTAGAGAGTCTTAAAATCACTTTTTTAAGCATTCTGGAAACCTGTTTCAGCACTTCTGGTCGTTGTTTTAGCGCTTCTATGAAATAACACTTTCGGGCACTTTTTTAGTGCTTATAGTCTATATTTTAGTGCTTTCATCAAATTCTACAACGCTTTTATTCATTGTTTTAGCGCTTCTGTAAAACAGCGCTTCCATCAATTTCTGCAGCACTTTCATGCACTGTTGTAGTGCTTCTGTCACCTATTTCAGCGCTTCAAAACTCTATTCTAGCACTTATGTCCTCTGTTTTAGTGCTTTCAAAATAAAGAGTTCAAAATTCTCACCAGTCAATCAGTCTGTCATTTTATCCACAATTTTCATCAGAATCAAGTTTCTTTTTATCAAAATCATTGTCTAGCGACCGAAAATAGATAGATTTATACAAAATTTCCATCTGATCAACTAAAACAAGATCTTGCAAATCACAAGTGTCAAAATCAAAATACACAATCGATTACTACACTGAAGTTTCATCATCAGGATACTATCATCCTTCATCACGAAACTAAGTATAGTAATCAAATTTTTAACATAGCCAAATCAATAAGATCAGTCATCTTATTCGACTTTGTTAAAAGTTCAAATTGACATTTTCCAGCAAATAAGATCAACATTTCGGAAGAAAGGGTAAAATTTTGTATGCCAATCTTCACTAGGTCCCAAAAATAGAGACTCTTAAAGCAAGAAATTTTAAAATCCCAAGCAATGGCAGAAGAAAATCCTTGGAACAATCTGAACTGAAATGATAAAAATGAAATAACTCCAGAGGATACCCAAGCAGCTCAATAAGATCCCAAGTTCCATATATTTATGGAAAAAATTATAGAACAAGATATGGAGAAATATCTTTTGATGTTAGCTAAATCAGGTGCCAAACTTCCCAAGAACTTTGACGTAAACCATCTGAAGGAAGCACCTGACACAAGTGAGACTGAAATTTTGCAACCTACACAAATGATAGATCCAATTGCCACTCTAACATCTCAAATGCAACTGTTACAAAAATAAATATAGGATATTATGAAAGGAAGTACCAAAAGATATATGATACAGGACATTTGTCCTTATCCTTTTGACGCAACAGTCGATCTGATACCTTTCCCTAGACACTGTGAAATCCCAAAGTATGATAAGTACAATGGACGAACGAATCTGATAGATCATATCAAGGAATTCAAAACAATGAGTCTCGAGTTTTCCCAAGATGAAACTTACTTAATGAGACTATTCCCAAGGAGCTTGGGAGGATCATGTATGGAGTGGTTTTCAAAACTACAACCTGGTATCATAACTTTTGAGGAATTAGTCAACAAGTTCATTTCCCAATACTCCCTTAACATCCAACATGATGTTACAATAAATGATCTTTGAAACCTGAAGCAAAACAAGCGGGAAACGTTCCTGTCTTTTCTCCAAAGATAGCGATGCCTATTCGCTAGATATCCTAGATCAATTCCTAAGGAAGAAAAGATGGAGTTGTTCATTGACAACTTGATGGAGGAAATGAGTTATAGACTCGAATTACAATGTCCTCCCACATTTGAAAAAGTCATAGAAAATGGTTTGAAAATTGAGGAAGCTTTAGTCAAAAGAGGAGTTATAAAACATTTCAATGATAAAACAAATAACACAAATAACTCCCCAAATCAATACTCAAGCAGTGATAAGCCAAAATTTTGGCAAAATAATCACAACACAACTATCAACGAAACATCAACTGATTCCCAAAATGTCAAACTGGTATTTAACTTGACAGCATCTATATCAAAGAATCGAAACAATGACCAACTTGTCAAGTCAAAAAGCATACAAAACAATGAGATCATAAAAACACAACCATATCAGAAACCATCAAATCGATGAAGGTTCACATCGTTAGTCCAAACGATAGAATCGGTAATGAAAGAACTAGTCGCTAGTGGCCTTATCACTGCACGGGAAGCCCGATTCTGGGACCCTAAGGTCAAACCACCATGGTGTAATGACGCTAATTATTGCAACTTCCATAACAACAAAGGTCATAAAACTAAAGATTGTATGGAGTTGAAACATGCGATACAAGATTTGATTGACAGCAATAAGGAATATGTGGAAATGCCACAAAACAACAACGATCACTTGGCTTTCAAAGACCCTTTGCCAAACTATGACAAAGGAGCATCTCCATTTTCAAACAAAAAAGGGGAGAATATCAACCATGTATTTGACACAACAATCCTTTGTCTATCTAGAATAGAAAGTGATAACATAGTTGGTCACAACATTGACGGACCCAAAATCAACAACACTACTCCATCGGACTTGCTCTCGAACACATCAAACTCTGATAATCAAATCAATGTCATAAAAATCAAATAACATCAAGAGCATCAAATAGTAAATGTAATGACTAGGGGGCAAGCCAAGGTCATGTTAAAAGGAATTGGGTCTACACACGTAGTTCCACCTCCATCTCACTATAACATCATCAATCAACTGGAAAAGATTCCTACTCAGATATCGATACTAGAGCTCCTTAAAATATCACCATCACATAAGGAAGTTCTCAAACAAGCTTTAGTTGCCACTACGGTACCAAAGAATCTAGAGGTGTGTCAATTTCAATCTATGGTGGGACATTCGACTACCCCAAATTGTCTATCATTCTCCAAATAGGATGATATCTTGCTAAACCATACACATAATACTACACTCCATATTGAGGTCTTAATCCACAATCACCATGTCAAGAGAGTCTTAATAGATGGGGGAGTTGGTCTGAACATTTGCACTCTCAAGTTAATCCGTGCACTAGTATATTCAGTTGATGCTATTGATTCTCGCAGAAAAATGACTATCAAAGCATATGATGAAGAAGAGAGATCATATAAAGGCTTGATTGTACTACCCATCCAAGTGGGGCCCATGATGAAACATATTGCATGTCAAGTGTTGGAGAAAGAATTAACATACAAAAATCTCTTGGGCCGACCATGGATCCATGAAATGCAAGTTGTCCCTTCGACATATCATCAATGTTTGAAGTTCCCCGTAAATGGACGAGAGGTGACTATATCTACTAATTACAATCACCCTCAACATTGTGACACCCTTAGGATCTCCCAAGATACCTTCATACCACACAATAGGGAAGCATCATCATCCAAAGATGAACAACATCCAAGCATCACTACTAAATGGGTAGAGAAGAAGGGTAAAGAAAAAGAGACAAGTCCTGTTGAAATTCAATCAATAGATAAACCAGATCAACAAACTTCTTTATCACACAAGTTCCAAGAGTAAGTCCAACTGAAGGAAAAAGGTATGGGAACATATTCTATGGAGCAATCGCTTAACCTATCATAGTTAATGCCATCTCCTAGGACATATGGTCAACCGTCAATGATCAAGTCTCAAACATCATTACCAGTTATAGCTCTAGATGAAAGGTTTGTCAAAAAGGGTACAATAGAGGATGAAACAAGCAAAAAAGTAATCCTGGATTGGTTGTACAAAGATGAGGAACCCTCTACATCAGATATCAATATCAAAAATGTTTCCATCAACACCGATAAATATGGAAAAGGAAAACCTATTGTAGAAAAAATGGGGTATGAAGGACAAGAACCCATTGGATTAAGAAAGGATTGAATCATAGAGCCTATTACACCCCTCACTCTCCACATAAAAGAGAAGCCAGGACTAGGATAATCTGAGGAAGAGAAGCAGGAATTAACAAAGACAACTATAGAAAATATCCTTTAGTTTAGGGATGGCTTCGAAACAGACTCAAATGAATATGAGTGGGCATTGTATTTCGATCTATTTTTCATTGATATTCCAATCGATGTAATTAAAAAATATGCACCTACGTGTGAGGAGGGCCAAGGTTCTGGGTCTAGACCACTCATGGAAGGTTCACTAGATATCTATGATTCGAGTGGGGATGAGCAGACTTCGAGTGGATTAGGCAATCTGGAAGAAAGTACCATCACCGACCTCAACTTTCCAATAAATGACTATGATGAAACGATTGTCCAAACCCTTACATCCATCACCTTGAATGAATCCGATATCCCCATTCCATTAATCCATCCTGAACTCATTGACTGCGAACCTATCGCACCTTTGAATATACCAATATTTACAAATGATGATGCCATCGTAAACTTCCTATGTCATGCTGAACCTGGTACAACTTCTACCTATAATGCTCATAACAACACAACTCGGCAGGAGGGTGTCAAATCTTCCAGTTGCAAAAATAACAATAGGGAAAATAGTTCTAATGGTGAAAACCATTCTATGGCAACATTAGATATGGAAAAAGTAAAAATAAAGAATGCATCTAATGGTGAAAACTTTCTGAGGCACTGAAGGATGGTGACACTCTTCCAGAACACTATCATGAAAGATCATCAGTCCTAGTGGAACGAACACAATCTGTGAATATTGGCACTGAAGACAAGGAAAAAATCCTACATCTAGCAGAATCCATGACAGAATAAGAAAGATCGAAACTCATCCAATTCTTTAAAGAAAGAAGCATCAACTTCGCTTGGTCATATTTTGATATGCCAGGCTTAGACTCAAATCTGCTTATGCATCACTTGTCTTTGCCTGCAGGAATCAAGCCTGTCAAGCAAAAATTAAGAAAAATGCATCCTCGCATTGTATTGATGGTAAAAGCGGAACTAAATAAATTATTGGATTCTAAATTCATACGATCTATAGACTATGCGGAATGGATATCGAACCTTGTATATGCCCGAAGGATGATTTTCCACTCCCAAATATAGACATCATCATGGACTTGACAGCGGGGCATGCCATGTTGTCAATCATGGATGATTTCTCTAGGTACAATCAGATAAAAATAGCTCTAGAAGATCAAGAAAAGACAGCTTTCACATGTCCATGGGGAACATTCTGCTAGAACATCATGCCATTTGGTCTAAAGAATGCAGGAACCACTTATCAAAGAGCAATGACGACAATATTCCATGATATGATGCACACCTTCATGGAGGATTATGTAGATGACATCTTGGAAAAATCAAGTACAAGTGAAGGACATCTACAAATCCTAGACAAAATCTTCACACAGATGGAGAAATTCAATGTCAGGTTAAACCCAGAGAAATGTGTCTTCGGGGTCACATCAGCTAAACTATTAGGGTACATTGTCTCAAAAAAGGGCATTGAAGTGGATCCAGTGAAAGTCAAAGAAATTATGGAGATGCCATCTCCTAAGAATATAAGTCAACTCAGATCACTACAGGGAAGGCTCCAATCGATCAGAAGGTTCATCTCCCAGCTGGCGAACAAAAGTCATCCTTTTAATCATCTATTACATAAAAACATTGTTTTCAAGTGGGACAATAGGTGTGAAGTGACATTCAAAAAAATAAAACAGTATCTAATGTCACCACCCATTCTCATGCCACCAATCGAAGGATGGCCACTCATATTGTACATTCCTATGAAAAATATATCTTTGGGGGCACTTTTAGCGTAAGAGGATAATGAAGGAAAAGAACATGCTATCTACTATATCAGCTGGACATTGAATGGATATGAAATCAATTACACTTTCATAGAGAAATATTGCTTGATAGTGGTATTTGCCACTTAACAACTGCGACACTATCTGTTAACTCATACAATCAAGTTAATAGCAAAGATTGATCCTTTAAAGTATCTACTTAGTAAAGCTGCCCTAACAGGTAGACTGGCAAAGTGGGTCATACTATTAAGTGAATTTGACATTCAGTATGTAGAAAGAAAGGAAATCAAGGGATAGGCAATCACTGAACAATTAGCAGAGGCTCTTCTACCAGATGATCAACCAATGACCATGGAATTTCTAGATGCAAACATTCTGACACTAATGCCCCAACAATCGGTATTATATTTTGATGGATCATATACACAGTGCGGATCAAAAGTAGGAATTTTATTCATCTCTCCACAAGGACACACCATTCCAAAATCATATAGATTAATGTTTCAATGTACAAATAATGTGGCAAAATATGAAGCATTAATCATTGGGGTCAAAATAGCCATTCAGTGGAAGATTATAGACTTATAGGTATATGGGGATTCTCAACTAGTCATTTATCAAGTAAATGATGAGTATCAGACAAAAGATGAAAATTTGATGCCCTACAAACAACAAATAGATAATCTAAAATAGTCCTTTGTCAGTATCAAGTTTGATCAAATTCCAAGAGTTGAGAACAAAGCTGCAGATGCTATGGCTACAATTGCTTCATTACTACAATTGCCTAAGAAATGTGTTTGTTATGATTTTATGGTAGAACAAGAATCATGTCCTTCCCATTATAATCCAGAATCCACTACCATCTGCCATATCAAAACCACATAAACCTCCATATATGAAATGATCTATGCTTACCTAAAAAATGGTGTCCTTCCTCTTGATCTATCTAGGAACCAAAAATGAAACTTCATCCACCAATCTACACAACATACTTTAATCGTCGACATACTTTATCGTCGAGGTCTTGATGGTACTTTACTCCGATGTCTAGAACACAACGAGTCTAAAACAGCCCTACGAGAGGTTCACAAGGGTATTTGTGGCACTCACTCAAGTGGGATAACTCTAGTTAAGAAACTCTGTTTTGGATATTATTGGCCATGCATGGAGAAATAATCCTATTAGTTTGTCAAGAAATGCCAAAAGTGTCAGATTCATAGCAATTTGATTCATGCACCAGCATAGGAACTACATCCCTTCACATCAACATGGCCTTTTTGTCAATGGGGCCTATATCTAGTAGGAAAAATAAATCCATCTTCCTCTAATGGACACAAGTTCATTATAACAGCTACAAAATATTTCACAAAATGGATTGAAGCAGTACCTCTTACTACCATCACTAAGAAGTAGATCTCCTCTTTCATTTTGAACTACATAATATGTCGGTATGGAATCCCTCAATCCATTATCACTAATAATGGATGACCATTCAAGAATCAAGATGTCCAAGAACTATGTGATAAGTTTCATATCCAACATCGGTTTTCAACACTGTACTATCCTCAAGGGAATGGCCAGGTAGAGGCCTCAAACAAAACAATACTCAAAATTCTCAAAAAGATGGTTAATGATGTTGGACATGATTGGCATGTTCAACTCAACCCTGCACTATGGGCCTACAGAACAAGTATCAGAACACCAACAAAAGCTACACCATATGCCTTGGTATATGGATCATAAGGCATATTTCCCATTGAAGTTGAGATTCCATCCCTACGTGTGTCACTCAGAGGTATCATTTCAGATGAAGACTATAGGGTCTCTAGACTGCAGGATCTATATTTGTTGGATGAGCGTTGTCAACAAGTTATCAATCATCTAACGGCTTATCAATAGAGGATGTTAAGAAGTTACAACCACAGGGTAAAACCAAGGGTCTTTCAGGTTGGTGATTTGGTACTAAAAGAAAACCCTAGGAATCAGCAAGACAGAGAGAAGAAAGGAAAATTTGAGCCTAACTGGCTTGGTCCTTTTGTCGTCACATCAGTTTATGGATCAAGAGCATATCATCTATCAACATCAGAAGGGTATTTGTTTGATGAACCTATCAACTGTATTCATCTCCAAAAATTCTATGCTTAAATTTCCTAGTGCACAGGTCAAACTTTAGAAAATGGTTTCCTTGATGAAAACCTAGCAAACAGGCATCTTGGCAATGCAAAAATACAAAAAAATAGAAAACTACAAAATATTAAAAATAAAAAAAAATAAAAAAATAGAAAACTACAAAAAGAAAAAAAAATGAGAAAAATACAAAAAAACGCAAAGAGTGTAATCAAAACATATGGTGTAAACCTGGAAACAGGCGTCGTATGTGATTCTAAGATCAGCTTTCCCATCTATTTCGATACATATCAGGATCATTAGTCTAGTAGTCAGTACCATTCCATACCATGTCAAGTAGTATTTCCTTCTTTACATCTGTATCAAAATCATTTTCAAATAGTCGAGTATCACTCCAAAGCTTGGGGGCAACATCTGGATATCACTAGGGGCAACAACAACATTGATTTCACCAAAGGGTGAACAACAATTTAGCAAAAAAATGAAAACAAGATCTAAGCACAACATCAATCATCATCATAAGGGTATCAACCATTTGTATCATGTCGAAAATCCAAAAACATGTAGAAAAGTTAAGTCTCAAAAAGAAAAATCCAAAAACATAGGTCTATGTTAGTTGAACTACGTGGTCTCTACATGTGTAACGTAGGAAAGGCTAATCTTTGATCAGCCCCCAAGACCCTTAAGATAGGTTACTAGGTTAGGTCTTTGGTCCAAGATCTCGAAAATCCAAAAACATCACAAAATCAAGATGGATGATCTAAAATATGAATAATGAATGAAACACTCTAAGTAAACAATGGACAAAATAACTTTTGATTATCATTTCTTTGGAATTTTTCAATGATGTATTGAACTAGAAGAACAAGGAAAAAGAATGATGTTTTTATTATATGCTGTCTGTAAGTTAATCATATAAATGTATGAATTGTCGGGGGATGTGCTATGCAAATGTATCACCGATGACATTTAGAATTCACACATTGAAATGATTAACCACTACCTGTTTACGCAATGAATGCTCAGTTCATCTTGGTTAAATTATACCTAGATGCTTGTGTTCACTTGCAATATCAAAAATCATAAAATTGGTACTCAGGTCGTCATTGGTCTAACACACACCATTGACGCTTGTATTCACTTTCAACATCCAATAAAGCTCTGTGATGACAAAAAGGCACAAAGGTATTGTTAAAATGGCAATTTTTTTGCATATAGTTACATGTTAGAATTAGATTGCATTCATCATGTTCATTATTTGTAGAGTATTTTTTACATAAAGGATTCCAATCAATGATTATCTAATCTACAAATGAGACTAAGTATACTTGACATAAAATCCAAAAATCATCAAAAACATGTAAGAATCATCATCACATCATTTAGTATCATCATTTCATCTTCATACATCAAATAAGTTATGAATTATATTGCTACATAAGTACATCCTATTCATTTTTACCATAAAAACATCCATTACATTATCATCTATTCAACATCACAGGCATACATCATTTACCATCCATACATTTAATAAATAAAATAACATCATTTACATTATCATTCATCATAAGATCATCATTTTTATCATCATCATATTAACATAAAAAGCATTTATCCATCCATCCATACATATTATCACATTTTGGGCATCCATATAGATCATCATTAAGAGATTCATACATCACATCATGCATCCATATATCATCTATTCTACACTTACATTTATCATAGAATCATTGCATGAAATAAAAACATTTATCATTACATCATTACATTTGAAATAAAATCATTCATATAGAACATCACATAATAAATGCATCCATCACATAGAAATCATAAACCATAATCTTATCATATAAACTGCATCTCATATATATATCAAAGTGTCAAGTATACAATGAAGTTTGGTCTAAAAATACATCATCAAACAAAAAACTACATCATAACATACATCATGGAGACTCATAATAGCATCTACGATCTGCTACTACCAAAGTGTGTGGGACCAATAGGACCTGTACCACCACCAGAAGGACCAGTACCACCACCACCCCCGAAGGAACCAGGATCTCGGGGATCTCTGCATGGAGGCTATGTCACACCCTCACTCACTATTAATGTGTGTGTCTGCCCAAATCTCCATGGGGCATAGCTGACTCGGCACTCAACAAGCACTGCATCATGATACCTGCCTCTGTAAAACTCTGCCTCTTGGCCAATCCATAGAACCTCTCTCATGTAATCTCCTATAGAGGCTCCATTAGCCACTCTCTGGAGAGTCTCCGCTGTCTCATGTGCCCTCTCGGCAATCTGCCGAGCACTGTCTCTCTCAGCTATCAAAGTGGCCACCTGCATTTGTATGGTGGCCAACTATCCCTGCACCTGTGATAGAGCCTAGACATGAACCTAAGTCTGTGCCTGCATCTGAGTCTGGGTCTACACAAGCATACCCCAAGCCTGTACCAACTACCCCTGCAAAGTCTGGACCTGTGCCTGGAGCCCAGCTATCTGTCTCTGTTGCCTTATTGTTGACACTGTCACTGCTTGCCTCTTGTGAGGCCTGCTAGAAGATGGAGCACTCCTGATGGCTTGCCCTGCTCCTCTGTCTCCTCCACTGCCACCATCACTGTCATCACTGCTACTATCACCACTGCTACTACTCTTTGAGCTACTACCTGATGGAGAATCATCTCCACCCCCACTATCTACAGAACCCTCTGCCACATCCTCCTTTATAGGTAAAGGTGTTGGCTCATCCGAAATGGTGATATGAGGATGTGGAACCAAGGCCAAAAATGCGGCATACTCCTTAGTAACCAGAACCTCTACAATATCCCTCCACATATCCTAGGGTGATGGCTGCATTGCTCTATATCCCTCTACTAAGGTATCATATGACAGATGGGGACCCCAATCAAGAATATCCATCTGTTGCCTCGCATAGTGGGCAACTCCCTATGGCATACACTGCACAATGTCATACTATCGGTACACTCTACGCAAAAAAAATCTCTCTAGAACAAATGGTGTATGGCTGATGACATACATGGAATCAAAAAGGAACCCCAACATTGCATCATCCTCATCCCACTACTCACAGTCGAGGTATAGGCACTAGGTAACTATCTTTGTATCGTCGAAAACATGCCTCCAGTGTTTTATCTTGCCCATACGGGCCTATGTGAACCGACCACTATATCAGAAAGCATAAGGTCTGATGGTTGGTCTATCTGCAACTGGAAAAGGCTGAGCAATAGAAAAATGCTCCCATGCCCACACCTGTAATAGGGTCATCCCTGCTAATAAGCTCCTAGCTCCAAGGTACACAATTGAGTGTAGATCATGATAAAGATGTACCATCATGCTCTCAAGAGTCCTACCCCAGCCAATGAGGAATCCCTTTGACCTATGATTAGGACAAAGGAAACCTCCAATGAATCCAACTAGCACTTCTGGTAGTGTAGCAGAAGAGTCGACGATCCTCCTCCACCGAATGCTCAGACCTGCAATGTCCTGATCCTGAAACACTCTACGAAGAGCATCTCTACCGCCGATCCTACGGGAATCATATACGATGATCCCAACCATAAAAAAAATACATAAAATATGCCACACATCCTCAGGTGTGACCGTCATCTCGCCAGTAGGAAGGTGAAAGGTGTTGTGGTCACTATGTCGCCTCTCAGCCAATGCAGTCAACAAACCCCGATTAATCCTAATCTGGGGCATATCAAGTAAGCTAGTAAGGCCACATCGACCTATCACCTGAAGCTCATCTAGTGTCAGATGAGGTATCAAGTCTATCATCTGTGGAAACCTCTCTCGCATCTAGAGAGTACCCAAATCCTCCTATCATCACAACACAAAAATCCACAATCAGTGAACTATGTCAAGAAATTAAAAGTCATTCTACTATCAAGTCTATTCCAAAAGCTTTGGTATGAATTTTCGATCAAAATTCATTGGCGATCATCAACAAACCTCACCTATCATGAGGTTCATTCAACAATATGTAATCTCACCTATCATGAGATTTCTCGGATATTGAATCATTTCCTTGCCTATCATAAGGATCATCACAAATAGGATTTTCTTCTCGCCTATCATGAGAAGTCAGTCTTATTTAAAATCATCAATCCAACACATCAAGAATTTGCATTATCAATCATACCACTCCAAAGAGTGGACATGATCAGAATTTACAAAATCAGGGTTCACTAAGTCAAAATTTTCAATTCTGACATAGAAGCACTAAAACAGGCTTCCAAAGCGCTAAAACCCCGAAGCGCTACCTTATCACTTAGAAGCACTAAAATAGGTATCCTAAGTGTTAAATCTCGAAAGCACTATTTCAGCACTTCGATGCATTAAAACAGGCATCCAAAGTGCTAAAAGTCCCAAAGTGAAAATTTTACCGCATCGAAGCGCTACAATAGTCTATCAAAGTGCTGCTTTATCAGAAGCGCTAGAACAGACCATGAAAGCACTAAAAGTCTCAAAGCGCTAAAATCCAGCATCAAAGTGCTAATTTTTAACTCCTAAGTGCTAAATCACTGAAAGTGCTACATTACTCTATGGAAGCGCTAGAGTTTTTAACGCAAGTGCTAAAACTCAAAGTGCTAAACTACCTACTGCAAGCACTACATCGGAGCGTAAGCACTATAGCGCAGCTTGAAAGCACTAAAACAAGCAAAAAACAACTAAATGCCTAAAATGCATAAAAAACAAAAAAAATCATGAATTACGAGGAGGTCAAGGGGTATATATCGGAGGTCCATACTCGGTCGGCCGTTGGTGACGTCGAACACGCTTGAAATGGTGAGTGTGGTAGGGGATGGGCATCTTGCTTTAGTTGGCAGAAAAGTCTCTATCACAAGTTTTTTTAAATCAAATAGTGAAAATGAATTGGAAAATGACCTTTTGGAGTATTTATATTTTTTGGAAAGGTATTTTTGGTGGATTTTTATTATCTTTTAATTAATTTTATCCAGGAAATAAATTAGAAACTCATCTGAGGGCTAGATTTCTTCATTATTTGTCAGTGGATAAATTATTTCATTATCGAAACATCATAAAATCATCAGAAAATCATAAATTTTTGAAAAAATTCTAAAAATCATGAAATCATTAATTTATCTCCCGAGGGGGCATATTATCATCAAATCATCTGAAAATCAAAATTTGGGGCATGTCTGGGGCACACGGAATTATTTTTTATATATCATCAATCCTGGCAGTAGCAACAAAATATTCTTCGAAGCAACGCGTAAACACATCACTTCGAAGAGGGGCAAAATGTATACACCTAAAATTGGTCTAGAGAATTCCTATTAATTAAATACAAATTATTTGATTAATTATCCTAATTTCGTCTACTGTTTGAATAGATAGAAATATTTATTTATATAGTTCACATTTAATATTCATCTTAATTAAATAAACAAAATTAAATACATTGTTCGATTTAGTTATCAAATCCCTATTTCAATCTATCACATCAATCTTAAATTAATTAAATAAAGATCAAAACACTTTATTGATTAATTACCATATTCTTCTATTTAAATTAATAAACTACTTCTATAGTTCATTTTATTAAATTATTTATCTCTCTTTTCCTAATTTAAATAAATAAAAAATATTTGAATTAAAGCACAAAGAATATTCCATCTATATTCTCTCAAAAATGAATTTGATATCCTATGTCTAAATCATGTCTAAAATATGTCAAAATTAATTGATTGAAACTTCACAAGAAGTTTTGGAGACAAATTGGAGACAAATTTGGAATTTGATCTCTCAATCCTCCTCCATCAATCCTTCCTCTTCTCTTGCCTAGTGTTTTCATGGGTAGAGACAATCTCCATCTTTCTCTCAATCTCCTCCATCTCTCACCATTCAATTCTCCAGATTGAATCCAAGCCTCTCAAAGCTTTCCCTGTGCATTTCTATAGCCAGGAAATCTATAAATAAAGCCTCATTGAACCAAGAAAAGGATCCAGATAATCAAGTTTATGCATTCTTACTCTGTAGGAATTCAAGCACTCAAGCATCAAGCATTCAAGAATCCAATATCCAGCAATCAAGTTTCAATATCATGGCTGCAATTATCTATTTCATGTCAATCCATGCTTAGTTTAATTCATTTATCTTCTAGTATTGTCATATTCAATTCCATATCATTGTCTTAGTATACATCTCGTTCTTTCAATTGTCATTTTAACAATCATAGTGCACTCACGATCTGAGAGCCATTTTGATTTAATAAATCTTGGAGGATAGAGAACAATATGACGCTTTCAATTGATTATTGCTTTGAATTGATTCAATTTGATTAATCTTTGATATAATGTCTTATTAAGAAGTGTCTTTTGTGCTTATTCACTTATTCACGCTTACACTAATAAGTGTGCCACTTCAATTGGCAAGATGGACATTACAGCACAAACCCAAACAAGCAAAATACCCCACAAAAGAAGGGCCAAAACACCAAAAAGTGAAAAAAAGAGGGTCCCCACTTTCAGTGGGACGTGTGTACAAAAACTGCACAACAGGATTGAATCTCTTTTGTTTAAATTTTATTGTGTTCTTCATTTCCTAATTTAGTTTGAATAGATGGATTTTATGGGGAATCTCTCATACTTGTTTGCATGCATGTGATCTAACATCTAATGTGTTTGTTTCTCTTGTGTGAATTTGTAGGTTTAGGGGTTTACACTTTGGCACTAGAAGGAGGGCTAAATCAAAAATTCAATCACGTTTTTCAAAAATTCCGTGATTTTTGACCTTTTTTTGCAGACACAGGAAACACAGTCGCGTGGCACTATATTGCACCGCTTTCATCACCGTTGCGCAATACTTCGTTGCTTTCAGAGAAGCAACGCCTTACTGACCCGCGCCTAATTTCCTAACCTCACTGCGTTTTCTCCCCGCCTATCATTTTTTTAAAATTTATTAACTCTACCATGCGGTTCTATACTACACCGCTTTCAGCACTGAGGCACCATATTGCACCGCATTTCCTCCAAACTCCACTGCTCCTACTTTCCCGCCTGAAAAATTTGAAATCATAAACAGGGCCGCTTTCCAAACTACGCCGCTTACCCCTGTTGCGTCACTTTTTCACTCTTTGTCTCTGTAAAGCACCACCCAAAGCTAGCCACACAGTGCTATATATCATCATTTTTAGCCAAATTGCGTCAATTTTACAAACTGTGCCACACCTGCAGATTTCTGGTTTTTTTAAAACTTTTTTTTTTTGTGATGCAGGAAACTTCCTAGGGTCATAACTTTTGACTCGGATGTGGGTTTTGGCTGATATTTTACAGGTGGTTTCTTTATGAGGTGACATATGGATAATCATTCTATGATTGGTGGCAATTTTGACACATTTTTGGGGCTTGAAACTTTCATCTTGGCCCTCAAAATAGCATTTTAGTGTTTTTTCCTAGTTTTTTGAAAGTTGTTTTTATTAATAAATCAAAACCCATGTTTCCAATTTCAAATGTTAGTTGGCAATTCATCCTACTTTATTTTTAGAAAGTTTTTGGTAAAAAAATAGGACTCTCAAAGTCATAGATGCAAAATTACCAAAAATGGAAAAAGTTAGAAAATTGTTGAAATCTCATTTTATCAAGTGTTTTTAAACACTTTTGGGAGAACTTATAATCCCTTCCGAAGGATTTGTTTACTTTATGCTTTAGGAAACACTAAATTTCATTTGGGTCCTAAAAAGGACAAACAAATTCTCTTTCAATTTTTGCAACAAAGGGCTTAAAAACAACTTTAGAACAACTTACTAGATTTGGTTTGAGGATAACAATTGAACAAGGCAAACTCATATTTCTTTTGGTGCTTAAAAAGAACTCATCATTTTTTTGAGGTCTAAAATGAACAAGTGTTTTCCATGTTTTGCAATATTTTTTACAAGTTAATATCATTTAAAATGTGTATGTGCTTCTCTCACGCTTCACATCGATCTTGAGAATTAAAAGCATTTTGGTGATATTAAGTTGTTAAAAATATTGCCTCCACATTTAAATTTGGGCACCTAACAATTGAAAAAAACATGCGAGTGTTCTCCCTTTGTTTCTAAATGAAGGTTGATCCAACTACGAATATGTTTATTCGCTATTGTTTATCTTAGAGGGTTTGCCTTGTGGAAAAAAATACTCACCCAAGGGAACGACCCAACCGGGAACACGCTAAAGCCAAGCGACTTTCAACTGGTATATAAGTGTGGATTCTTGAGGAAAGTTCAAGAATCACGAGGATTATTCCGATGAGATGGACATAAATGGACTCTCACCGATGTTGGATAATCCCCCATGAATGGAATACCCGCATTAGAACCCTTTGTTCAGAAAAAGGCCAAAACCTTATCTATTTTGTTGGTGCAAGAGGTCATGTCCTCTGAAGCCACCCCACGTTATACATGTGGTTTTGTTGTAGAGATGGAAAGTATGTCATGGGAGATTCATGGGTACTAGTGCTTGGCTGACCCAAGAAGTGTGTGTCATGGAGGGGAGCCAGTGTGGTCAAGCATTTAGCCATCCATACAAAATATGCGTAGCTGGATTCATCCAAGTGGGAACCCAACAAATACAATCTTTTCAGCCTAGGTTTGTGCATGTTATTGAGACACCTTGTTTGGTTCTAAAAAAATTTAAAAACAAACATCCATAAAGAGATCCAAATTTCAAACCCTTTGAGGAAAAAAATATCCTTTGACGAATTCAAGTCCTCTTGCTTTCCCTAGGGATTACATCCTTAGAGGTTTCTAAGTGCTTCGATTTTATCATCATTTGTTTTCACCAAGGTTAAACACTAGGGAACCTTTGCCTTGATTTCCTTGATTTCCACATAATGCACTTTGTGGGATGAAAGAAAATTAGGACATTGGACATTCAGTTTGGAAAAGCTAATCAAGAAAGTGTTTGTGGTAAAAAGAACCAAATCTAAGAGAGATAATAGACAATTGAACCACACATGTGCTTGGTCCCTCTTGAGTTATTTGGTTTCCATGCAAAGATTGGTCTTTTGGTTTGAATTACTCCTAGGGAAAAGAATGTTCTTCATTACCTTGGTCTTGTAAGTAAGTCCTCATAGGGTCATCTAGGATCAAAATCATCAATTCACGCACCTCTCAAACATTTATCAAATTCCATTTTACCAACAACTTTGGGAACCTTGGGATACATCAACTATGCTAGACTTTTAGGAAAAATCAACATCACTTTGTTTGGCTTAACACACCTAGCCAAATTTATCATCTTGTGTAGACATTTTCTCTAGGATAACACAACTTCCTAGAGTTTACAAGGGCACCATCATCTTGTTTGGCTTAACACACTTAGTCAAACTATCATCAATCAAAATCAAATCAAAACAAGTCCTATTGATTCAAAGCTCCTAAAATTTAAAAACACCCATATCATTTCATCCACCATCTCATCATTGCTCCTAAACCCCTTGGAGGTCAACAAGGTCAAAACACAAGAGGAACATGGAATATAAACTTGATTCATCTATCATGAGTAATCCAATTCAACCAACCTATCCAAGCCTTACGATGCCAATTGATTTTCAAAACTTGCATTTGTACGATCCATACATGGGATTATTATCTCCTCCAAACATCAATGGTACAAATGTGAGCATGCCCAATCTAAATTTTGGAACATCTTTTCCTATGGTAGATTTAAATCAAATTCAACACTTACAAATCTATCAACCAAGCAATCAAGGCATGAGCCTTCTCCCTTTTCTAACCATCAATCAACTTAATCCGAGCAACATCCCCATCATAAACCAAAGCATCATAACAAATCCTGTAGTTGTGCCATGGATATCACAACAACAGATGGCAACCATTCAATCAATCCCAACAATCAACACCATCCCAAACCCACCACCGCCACCACCACCACCAAAACACAACATGACAAATTCATTCTCCATCATGTTGCAAGCCACAAAAAAAGTTGCCTGCCAAAAGGCACTCCAAAATCAACAAGTGGCTCAAGTAGCCCAAAAATCTCAAGCCCAACACCAAGATCGACAGGAGAAAATAGAATTCAGGGCACTATTGCAAGCAATCCATCAACAAGCATCTCAACAACAAGCCCAACAAAATACATTGTTGGCACAACAACATGACCAACAACAAGCATTGTTGGCTCAACAACAAACACAGGCCTTACTCACGCACCTAGAGCCACTTTTCAAACATGATCAAAACTCACCAATGATGCCCAACAATGATCAAAGTCAAGAAATGTTAACATAATTTGATCCTATGGTTGAAAACATTGACCATCTATCCACCATAGTTGTTGAAAATAATGATCAAGATCTACCCATCAATGAGCACCTTGAAGATGTTTCCACTTCATCCAATGATTAAATCAACATACATCAAGAACCATATTTTAGCCACGATCAAGACCCCTCCTACAAAGATCTTTTTCAAGGAGTGTTGATTTTAGTTGATCCTATTGACATAAACAAAGATCCCTCGACCAATGTTCATATTAAAAATGTCTCTACATCAGCTATTGACTTAGAGGACACATCTCAAGAATTTACTCCAAAGCATGATCAAAATATTTCACCAAGGTCTAGCAATGATCCTTTCCAAAACATATGGACATACTTTGACCTCATGACATTTGACAAACTTCCTATGCCTAATGAAGATATCCAAGAACCCTTTGAAAGCAATCCATCCCTTGAAATTGACCCATGTCAAGAACTTGATCGAAAGCATGTTGAAAGCAATTCTAACATTAACCAGGATTAAGAATTCATATCTCCAAGATACTAAAATGATCTAATGGGCACTCTCCTATCTATACAAGATGTCGTAAATGATGATCATATCCATAGAGCACGTATTCCTCCATCTACCCACAAGATGCTTTATTTGGGTGGAAATATAGATGATCTTCATTCAAAACAAGAGTCTCATACTCTTGATATCATTACCAAGGAACAAGAGTCTCTTACTCTTAACATTTATACACATGGTCAAGATGTAGAAAAATCCAGAGACATACCAGAAATGGGTCATGAAGAAGGCTCCTATAGAAGTCATGAATAAGAAACATCTCGTGAAATGAATCATGAGGAAGAATTTTATGTAAATAGTGAATCATCAACACATCTTGAAGAAACACTACAATCTAATGTCTCACAAGATCAAGGCAAAGATATCAATCAAGAAGTCATCCCACATATAGAGGGTCATATCACTTATAAACTTGGATCACTCACCTTTGTAAGGGAAAACTATCTTATCAATGAAAGAGCTATCACCTTTGAAGATCCACCACATAGCAGAGGAGTATCACCTTGTTTCCAAGGTAAATCATATCCTTTTGCACATAAAATGTTTCAACAGATGAATTATCAAGGCAGAGGATTAAGTTTGCATGAACAAGGTATCCTAGAACCAGTTAAGATTGTTGGCAATCCTAAGCATCAAGGCCTTGGTTATTCAACAATCAAGGGATCTCAACATATCAGTAACACCTCCATAAAATTGGGGGCAACTTCATCTCAAGAAAACATAGACATAGGGGGCATGAAGAATCCTTATGATGAAACTAATGTCAATGCTACAACTTGCCACATCATGAATCTTCATCCACCCATCACCCCATCCACAAATTGGGACCAACATCAAGGGAAAGATTTGAATCGAAGCATGAAGAATGTTATCAAAGAAAAAGAAGCTAAGAAGCATATTGGACAAATCAAATACAAATGGATACCCAAGAATACAAAGACAAATTATCCCTATCAAACTCCATAAGTCAAAGAAACTATGGGGCAAAATAAAAAAGGGAAAAGTATCCATCAAAGATGTCCACAAAGGCAAAAGCGGACTTCTCAAGTGATGTACAAGGTATATCAAATAATTGGTCCTAATTCAAAGCACACTTCCGTATACACTCATTATTGCTCATCTTCCCAAGTTTGGAGAGTCAAAGACTCCAAACTATCAACCAATCCATCTTTTATCCCTAAACACACTCCATCCACACCTCCATGCATAATATACAATCCTCGCATTGACCATGTATTGGTGGTGACCCTTCATCATAAGGATTCAGAGGGCACTCTATCATGATGTGCGCACAAAGATGAAGTTAAATCTGGTATTAGCCAAGCAGATCGGGGCTCTCAAAAGTTGCTTTCAAGTGCACATAATTTTTCAAAGTAGCTTCTTCAAGAAGGATATCGATGGCACATTATGATAGAAGCATCAATGTCAGTAGTACTAGGTGATTCAGCATCAACTTAAAATCTCTCAAAAATTTTAAAAAAATAAAAAATACAAAAATAAAAATAAAAATAAAAAAAAGGATTGAAAACAGTAAAGAAATAAATTGTCCTCTAGTGAAAACCACTTCGGTGGCACTTTGGATAGGTACCATGATGAAAACCTAGCAAATATGCATCATGTGTAGAATCAAGCATCTACCTACACTATTTTAGGCGAAAGCATCTTATCACATCCATAATAAAGCCAACATTTCGGCCATATCATCCGTTCATCCATGAACCGTTTATCCAACACATTGCCATTTATATACCTTATCTAGATCTTGATGAAGGTTTGGAACACACTTTACACTTGCTTGTGGTAAACATCTTGACATGGGTCATTTTCATTGATCCTATTTTACCCAACATTGTCTGAGCCTTGAAGCACTATCCAAATGAGAATTCCTCTATACAAACACCTTATCTGATCACAAGATGATCCATATCCATTTATCCATCCGTCTATCCAAGAATCCACCCATGGTTGTTCAAACATTGCTAGACACTGGGGGAAAATATTTATATCTTGCTTTGGGAATAAATCTTGATCTATATCCTCCAACTTATGTGGCAATCCAAACATTGGAAAACATGAAATCAAATTGGTCAAAAAATTTGTGAGCACCAAATCTAAATCACTAGCCCATGACATATTTTGACAAGACGATGTTTCTTATCAATCTTTATCTTTCGTCAAACATCAATCCAAGACAATTAATATCAGTCACATCTAATGTGCATGTTAGGATCACATCAAATCATCAAAACAATTTTGTTCCAAATCAAGCTCCATCAATCTTGATCAATCAAATCCAATCAATTATCACCTTTCTTGACTTAACACAGTTAGTCAAACTATCATCTTGTGCATGAGTTTACTCTAGGATAACACAACTTCCTTGAATTTACAAGTGCATTATCATCTTATTTGACTTAACACACTTAGTCAAGTTATCCAATCCATAATCACCTTGTTTGACTAAATACACTTAGTCAAACTATCCTCTTTTGTACAAGTTTATTGTAGGATAA
Organism: Sequoiadendron giganteum; assembly: GCA_007115665.2. Taxonomy (NCBI): domain Eukaryota; kingdom Viridiplantae; phylum Streptophyta; class Pinopsida; order Cupressales; family Cupressaceae; genus Sequoiadendron; species Sequoiadendron giganteum. The sequence continues at coordinate 539,535,517 of CM021105.1, forward strand.
CACAACTTCCTAGATTTTATGAGTGCATTATCACTTTTGTTTGACTTAACACACTTAGTCAAACTATCAATCCATCAACCCGATTGATCAACCTTAAGCTTGGTTTTCAAAAAAATCCCAACAAAGAGCACTGATATCATCATGTATCCACATCCAAATTGTCAAAACATGCAAAAATTCAAAACATTCAAAAAATAAAAAATCAAAAACATCCAAAATATTCAAAATCTAAAACAGGTCAAAATCTGAAAAAATAAAAAAATAGTCATCTTGCCGAGCTACGTCATCTCTGAGTTTGAATGTAGGTGAGGTTTATCTTGGATCATCCCCTGAGACAGTTAAGGTTATTCCTTAGGCATTCATCGCATTAGCAATCCGTTTGCCCATCTATGTTACAGTTAAGGTCAGTCCTTAGGCATCCATCGCATTGGCAATCCATTTTCCCATCTATGATACATTTTAGGTCAGTCCTTTAGGCATCCATCGCAATGGAAATCCATTTTCCCATCTAGTTTACATCCTAGGCATGTCCTTTAAGCGTCTATTGCAATAAAATCTGGCAATCTGTTGCCCTTCAATCTCATTAGCAGTCAAGTCCATTGTCATCCGAACTATGTCATCTCTGAGCTTAAACGTAGGCAAGGCCATCCTTGATCGGCCCCCGAGACACAAAATACCAAAAACATTCAAAAAATGTGAAAATACCAAAAACAGCCTCAAAATATCTGAAAAACCCAAAATGGTGCATCCATTTCATCTCGCTTCCAACCACGATAATAATCATTCCTAATAAATCAATCATTGCCTTCATCCTTTGGGGGATCAATCAGAAGCAAGTCTAGCAAGTTCCAAAGTGAACACCTAATCATCAAAGTCTTAAGCCTAAGTCAGTAAGAAAGCAAGTTGGTCAACTCAGGGTATCAATAGCTTATCATCCAAATTAGTCTCACCAAAACCCTGATCACTACATGTCCTAGGATGAATCCTTCCCACGATGGACATAAGCATCAGGTACCCCTCAGTAGTTTAGCCTTGGCTAGTGGTATGAAGAACATTCTCTTGTTTGTTTACTTTATCTTGGTATTTTCTAGAATTATCTTATTTTGTGCTCATTCCAAGGACCTGTCGATGATTCCTAAACAAAACAGGTTTAGAGAGAAAGGAATGGGGCACGGATTATTATATTTTTATCTACTATGCTTGTTGGATACTATTGTAAAATAACTTAGTTATATGCGCTTTGTTTAGTATGTGGGGATGATGTTTTAGGTATCTTGTTGACCACATAGGAAATCTTGCTTTCTTGTGTTTTGGCTCGAGATGTTTGGAATGTCTAAACTATATCCTGAATGAAGTACGTATGCTAAGTGTGAACAAGAATACTCCTATCTATTTGACAAGTCAAATTCCATCACACTAGGTACAAATGCCATCCTGGTCCTTTATACCTTGATGCATCATACCTATGTGTGTTATCAAACATAAAGCAATTAGCCCTTTCAAAATCCCAACTCCTGGTAAGCAATACATCATCATCATCAGTAATAATGTGAACTTGTGTGGATCCTCCTTCCATCCATCTTATTCTTCTTATTCTTCTATCTTTACTAACATTTCTATCTAAAATCAGTGTGTTATATCAAAATATACATGAGGGTACCTATGGCTGATGACTGTCTATACATCATTAGAATTGTCTACATCAAAGAATTATCTATCATTCGTTGATCAATAGAACCACTCCTCTTGCATTTTATCACGATCTCGATTGGAAAATCAAACTTTTCTGCTCGATCTTTTGAGGGGGCAGTATACTAGCATAATCCTTTCGTTGGGGCAATAGTAGGGCATTTGAAAAATCGAGAAATTTTTAACTTTGATCACAAAAATTTATTCTTTGAATCAATGCAACAAGTACATTACTTCAGAGAGGGGCAAAATGTAGACATGGAAAATATACAATTCGATCCGACACACTAGATCCTGATTTACTGACACCATTTCATCCTGAATCATCTCCTTTGCTAGTCATTTAATTAAATAATTTGTATTTGATTAAATTCATCACTCTTCATCACTTAATTAAATAAATCAACTTTATCTAATTAATTCATCATCTCCTATTAATTAAATAAATCGATTTTATTTAATTATTTCTGTAATCTCCCTTTAATTAAATAATTCATTTTATTTGATTAAATCCCTAAAGTCATCTTATTAAATAAAATAAAGTTAACCTTATTTGATTTAATCTAACATATTCCTCCTTAGTTAAATAAATCAAAATCATTTATTTAATTAATCATTTCCTCTCAATTCTGATTTAAATCAATTCACCTATTTAAGTCAAAATTGTCAAATCATCTAATCCTTCATTAAGTTAATCAAATCCTTGGTTAAGTTAATCTCTCTCATTAAAATTCTCTAGAGAATGCAACTTGCGCATGAAAATAGATTTAATTTATTTATTAAATCTCTATTTTCCTTCACATAGCATCAAAAGGGAATATTCCCTTAATTTGAATTCAAAAAATGCAAGTGGATGGGTACTTCCAACAAGGCATTCACTCCTCTTACACGTCATTGTGCATTGATCCAAATGACATTAACCCCACTCTTCTCTCCCCCCAACTTTAAAATTCGAATTTCAAATCTCCCACTCTTTGGCACATTGACCAAAATGTGCTCATTTCTCAATCATTCACATGTGGACAAGTGGCACAATGCCATTGGATTATCTTTTACCCCACATTGCTTATTCCCTTTTTCTCTTCCATTTTTGAAATCTATAAATGAGAGACTCTTCCTCTCATTCTACCATCCACAATTTGAGTAAACTTACTCTACTCAACTTCATCCCTATCCACAATCTTCATGCAAAGTTACTCTCTTCACATTGAGAGCTAATTTTGTCCATGTCACTCAATCATTCACTATTTTAATAAATTGCAACAAGGTTATGCTCAAATCTCTTTGGAGATTTGACCATTTCTCCATCACATACCATTACTACTTAGGAATTTGGAAAGGGCCAATTGCAACACTTCATTGGCACTGATTCCCCCATAAGATGATCATGCTATTAACTTAATTAGGATTGAATCTCTTTTGTTTAAAGTTTATTGTTTTCTTCATTTCCTAGTTTAGTTTGAATAGATGGATTTTATGGGGAATATCTTATACTTGTTTGCATGCATTTGATCTAACATATAATGTGTTTGTTGCTCTTGTGTGCATTTGCAAGTTTAGGGGTTCACAGGACCCTCCCCTCAGTTTACCTTGGGCTCCCTTTCATGGTTAAGGAGGTCACCCCTGACTTTTGGAATTTGGTTCTTGAAAGGATTCAAAGGAAAGATTTTGGGTGGAAAGGCTCCATCCTAAGAAATGTTAGTAAACTCCAACTACTCATTACTACCCTTCAAGGAATACCAATTTACTTCCTCTCCATTTTTTAGATACCTAGGTACATTGCTGATAAACTTGAAAAAATCCAAAGGAACTTCCTCTAGTTTGGGACTGAGGATAAGAAGAAATTTTCTCTGGTCAAAAGGGAAAAGGTTTGCTAGCCCAAAATTTGTGGTGGCCTTGGGATCAGGAATATGGTTAACACTAATAAGGCCTTGATGGCTAAGGTGGGCTGGGATTAGATAAGGAATACTAGGGATTGGTGCAAAATAATGAATTCCAAATATCTTCAGAACATACCTTTGGTCAACTGCCTCTCAGAGGTTCACCCCCAAGGCTCCTTGGCCTAGAGAAGAATCTACAAAACTCAAAGCCTGCTAAAGAATGGGATTAAATGGAAGATGAGTAATGGAAATCAGATTAGATTATGGGAAGACCTATGGTTAATTGATATCCCCTTGGAATGTTTTGACTTCAGGAATCTCAAGAGGATGGCCCAGAGGTACTTTGGTTTCCATATCAGTGATTATGTTTTTGGACCTCCTGGGGCCAGGGTATGGAAGGATCTAATTCTCTGTTGTCCTCTGTCACAGGACCTTTTTTTCCTAGCTAGGTCTCTCTAGGACTTACTCTCTCTTACCAGGCTTCCCTCCTATGACAAGGGAGATGAGTTTTTTTTTACCTTTGACAAATAGGGGGGTCTATCTGTTAGGTCGATGTACACTATACTAACAAACTAGGGTAGTGCGGTGGACCCTTCGAAGAAGATATGGAACTGCCATATGATCCCAAAAATTAATTTCTTTTGGTGGATTTCCTATCATAATATGATTCTTACTCAAGACAATTTGAGGAAACAAGGTTTTTATATCCCAAAAACATGCTTATTATGTAAATGCAATGAGGAAACTATTAATCATTTACTGTTGCACTGCTTGTTTTCTACTAAAGTCTAAGGGTTGGCTTTTGAAAGACTGGGTGTTTCTTGGGCCATGTGTAAGGATATCATATCCTTCATCTTGGGCTGGAATGGTCCCTATATCCACCCCTTGTCTGGAGAAATTTGGAAACAAATCCATCTTATTATTGGTTGGTGTCTGTGGAAGGAAAGAAATAATAGGGTCTTCAAAAATATTGAGAGGAATCCTAGGGAAGTTTTTGGTATCGGTGTCCAAATTATTGATGAAAACATTTCTCTCTTCAAGGGAAAACCCCTGGAGATGGGAACTTTTGATTATGAAATAAGAATGGCCAAGGCTTGGAACCATAATTTAGATCCTAGCTCATTTGAAAATTCTAAATCCTTGTTTAGGAAAAATACCAAATGGGAGCCTCCGAACAAAGGCTGGTTCAAACTCAATTTTGATGGGGCTGCTAAGGGAAACCTAGGCAAGGCTAGCATTGGAGGAGTGATTAGAGGCCTCGAGGGGGTTCCTGTTGTTGGGTTTGTGGGAGGTATTGGTTTCCAATATTCTATAGTGGCGGAGGTTCATGCACTGCTCAAGGGCCTTCAAATTGTTGTCTCTATGTGGATTGTGAATTTCCACATTGAAGGGGACTCTAAGTCCATCACTAATGTTGTGAATCTAGGAAGACTGATTGGGTGGAGTACAAAAGATATTCTATTGGATACTAGGTTCCTTTTATCCAATCTAAGAGAAAAAAAAGTGGCTCACATTTTTAGGGAGGGTAACCAAGTGGTGGATTCTTTGGCTAATTGTGGTACCTATTGGGGTTACTCCAAATGTTGGAGGAATATGGGGAATTTACCACCAAGGACTTAAGATCTCATCTTGAAAGAACAAAACACCCATTTATTATGATGATTTCAAATCTTCAGTTGATGGGTGTCATTTGTGGGGTCCACTTGGTTGTTCTTTGGGCCTGGTGGATGAGTTCTAATGTTGAGGTGGCCTACAAGTGGTGGAGTTCAAAATTAAAGGTTTTTCACATGGTTAATGAAGGTGGCTCTATTTAGGGATTAGGAAAGTATGTGATAATTATGATTTTGAGAGGCCGTATTTTGCGATATCTTCTCTTTGGGATTGTTTTAATTCATCATGCCCTCCGTAAGACTGTGGTTATGAATGTTGATATGACACTTCATAATGAGGGAAATCTCCCTTCTAGCACCTTCAATCCTACTAGTTTAGCTCTAGCTTCTAAATATGTTTACATGGACATTTCTAAATTTGGCCAAGCGGCCACCCTACCTAGGTTTTTGTGCAATTGCATTATGGCCAAGAAACCTTCCACACCCACCAATTCTCGCTTAGCTTTCTGCAATCACCTTAAAATTCACACTAATGACATCTTTAAATCTTCATATGGTGATCTTTATTTTCATGTGTGTGATCTGCACAATAGTGTGATTATCCAATGATGTAATCTTTGCCTTAATATCCACATTGCAAAGAAAGATTATTCCTCTTCCAGTGTTTCTAATCTTTTATTATTGCAAGTTCTTTGGTTTATTGTGCAGGTAACCATCATGGGTGGTGACCACATTTGGACTGAGCCTGATAATTGTGTAGAGTTTCGTAAGAATCCTTTGGTCTGGCATATATACATTGAGGGTGACCTTGCCCCTCTCATGGAGATTCTAGTGGGCCACAACCCTATCCTGTCTAGCTAATTTGCTAATTCCTAGAAAGTCTGAAGGGTTACGTTAGGTGGAATTTCTTTTGAAGTCAGCGAAGAGGTGATAGCGCAAGCTACCAGAATGTAGTGCACTGGGAAGAAATATCCAAAGCATACTTAGACTCCAGATAATGATAGTTTGAAATATTTTTTTGTGGGGAACAAGGATCTGGTCTATAACTAGTCAAGCTTTGAACATGAATACCTTACGGAGCCTTGGGACCAGGTGTGTTTAGCACTTATGAAGTACGTCACGTTCAAAGGTAGGTTTAAAACCTACTTTTTCTATCATTCTCCCCTACTGAATCATCTAAGCCATAAAATCCTACCTAGTTTTCCCTTCTTTCTGGTCATGGAACTGGAGAATTTGATTGAAAAGTACAAAGAAATGGCTTGTCTTAACCCAAATAACATTCCACCTCTACCTCTCCTTCAGGGTCTTATCTTGAGACTCTACCATCTTCATTTGGCTTTATGTCATCCTAGAGTCATCTATACTTTTTTATTGAAGAGATTGAACCCCTGGCTACTGCTAACATCTCCCCTACTGAATCTAAAAGCCCTTTTAGAAAACCCTACCTAGGTACTGCTAAAAACCCCAAACCCAAATAGGCTGGTAAAAAACTTAAGGGCGACATGGGTAATGTAAGTTATAGTGTCGTGGTTAGCCTGTGTGAACTCGAGGCCACCTCAACCAAGTCTACTTACAAAGCCACCACAATGAAAAAAGGAAAAGATGATAAAAAAGGTGTGTCGGAGTCAATGGTGAAAGAGGGTAAAGGGAAGAATATTATGGGGAAAGGTTCTAAAGGAGACACGGTCATGGGGACCATGATAATGAGTGGAGGGGAGACTACCATCTGAAGGTCTAGGATATTGGCGAAAAACAACAAAAAAAGATAGATTATTGAGGACTCGGAGGAGGAGTAGACAACCAACAAGGATTATAAGGAAGAGGAGACCGAGGAGGAAGAGGAAGAAAATGTGTAAGGGCCCCATTCTACCTTGGACAATAGAAAAACCTTGAAAGAGACTTCAGCCTCTTAGTCTTCGCACCCTCTAGTTGCTAAGCATGGTGAGGTCCCGAGGACAATATATGATGGTGAGGAGCTTTGTGCGCTGAAAAAGAAGATGGACATGCTTGATAAAAGGTTCAGAGGCTTGACCCGCTTCATGATGAAGATGGGTCATTTCATGAGTAGCACCCTATCCATGATGATCAAAGAGGACATGGAGGGCAATAATGCCTAGGAGAATCAAGATTAGGTTGGGGACAACGTTGTGGACCTCCTATTCAAAAACTATGACAATTCTAGTTAGTTGCTACCTGGGCCTGTGTTTTCTGTCTCTATTGACTGTCAGTGGTCACTATGCTATTATTGTGTTGATTCTATTATTTTTTGACTTTTAGTTAGTTTTATGGACTTGACCCTTTTTGGCCATTAAGGCTCATTGTGTAGGGTACAACACCCTATAAATTCTGCTTACTCTTTCAAAAACAATATGATCATTTTTTTGTCTATTGTTAATGGTAAAGACGATAACAAGTAGTGGATGTGAGCAAAGGAAATGAGTGAAAACTATAGTGGGCACCTCTCATGGGTACAACAACAATTCTATAGGTAAAAGCATTATAGTTGGTGAATTTTTTAGGGAGGAAGATGATATCAAGGAGGATGTTGGCTTGGATGAAGATGTTGCTTATTGTGAAGACTTGGTTTCCGCATTTGGAAGCTTAATTATGGGAGTTGAAGAGGTCTATCTCCATGCTCAAGAGGGATGGAATGTGAATATTTTGATATTTCTAAGAAGGATTTGCATACCCTTGAGGAGATTTTTCCCCCTTTCTACTATGACGGATCTAACTTGGATCTCTATAGTTCTAAGTATGACCTTCCTGAAGAGGAAAATGAGTTTCTACTATTGAACACTCAGAATACTCAGAAGGGGGGTGAATTAGTATTCTATTAAACCATCCAATCATTAACCATCCAATTACCAAAGCATACTTAACTAAAATCAGAAAAGAAAGCATGAAACACCCATAGCACACATAATGTATGAACACCTAGATTTTTCTATGATAAATAGAAAAAGGAAAAAACCATGGTGAGGATTAGCTCGCAATATATTATAATTGATTATAAGATGTTATAGAAAGGCTCACTACTATGTGGACTCACTATGTGGGTGAAATCAATATTCATTGAGAATGGTAAGATAGAAATAAGTGGCTTCACAACCAAGATTTAAATTGATACAAAGTGCATCTAGAATATGTTGGATTCAATTCCATTGATGCTCAAAATACTAACTTTATATAGTTCAGGTTACAAATCTCTACTCTACTTTACATTCACATACCTCTTCACAACTTATTCGCTCAACTCTACAAACTTTTGCATCATTTCTTGTATTCACATCATGTACTCTATCAAAAATTAGTATCCATAAAATCAAAAAAACCTTATATATATCAAACTCTATCAAAAACATCAATTAGGTTGACCTAATTAGATGTAGCCCTAGAACCTACAAAACATGCCTTGTCGACACTCAATACAAATCAAAATGCCTTCGCACCCAAAAGAACATGAAATATAGGTCAGCATGGACCTATAATAGCTCCCTCTTACATTCACATAACATATTTAATCTTTGCAACTCTTTACATGCATTAGGTTGGAAAATCAAAGGACCTAAAAGAAAAATACTTCAACTGATCATCACCATAGGACACATGGACCTCAAAATGTCATAAAAATTGGAAAAAAAATGCATTGACACCTATTAACATTCTCTTAAAATGATAAGGTCTAACTCAAATCTGTGGAGGAATGTAGATACTCAGGTCATAACCATTACATAGAAAACCATGTAAACCCTATATACCAATATTTTTTTGCTTGTAAATTTCAAACCACTTATCCAAATTAGATGAAATTATAAATGAAGATGGTAATGGTGTCCATAATAATCATATTAGAATCACAAAATTAAATCCATAAGGGAAGAAAATGAAGACCAAAATATTAGAGGGCTTTGTACACTGAAACTACCAGTGTAGACACTTAGCAAATATACTTGATTGTTTTTATGTGTGGATAAAACCCTTTTGAAAAATAACTCTTCTACAATCATCCTTAACACAATTTTTTCATCCATCATGTTGTGTTAACATCAATTAAAAATCATTAAGGGCAACCTTTTCATTCTCTCAACAATCTCCCCCTTTTCAATTGATGGCAACATGTGCCAAAACAAAAATTATCTCCAAGTATCATTAACATGTATCTGTCTCAAACTATCACTCTAAACATCTCTTCACAAATATCTCTTCCCATTTGACATCAAGGGAAAAGGGTGCATTGGTATTAACATCATGTATGATCCCCCTCAAACATGTATATAAACTAAAATAGATGTTCAATGACTAAAATTAAAGTACTAGCTCTCGCTAACCCAAAAATCCTAATACATTCACACATTTACAAAAGAATTTGTAAACATGAAAAATTAAAAAATGTATAGAAATAGAAATGGTCAACCCGAAGATGTTGACCCCTGAAGCTTTTGAAGAATATCTTGCCACGTAGATTTAACTTATTGCTAGCTCTTCTTTTTTGTTGCAATCATTCTATGTAGGTACTCAAGCTCCATCAATGTTTCTTCTCCTTCTTCCACAATACCGAGGGTAAGGTTTAACCTTGAAATTTTAAAAGTACTAGCAAGGGCACTTGAGATGGGTGTATGCTTTGTTTTTACCAAGTCCCTTAGCTTTCCAAGATGCTTGATAATATCTTCCTTTTGGCTCTACAAGGTGAAGAATCTATCATGCACGTCCACTATAGTAGTCCAAGTTTGGTCATCAACGTGTCCAGTCCCAGATCATAGGCACTTGATGCATTACTTATTTTTCCCTCAATTGAATCCATGACATCCTTTATTATTTGTGTGCCATCTAGCCACTTCATACAATATTAAAACAAATTCTTTGCTTATTCCTTGTAAGGTTGTGCATCCTTCAAACTTTCTTCAAAATTTTCATGTGCAGATGCACACTTTTCTATAACGTCCATTAACTTTTTCTCTAAAATCCTTGTTTCAACCTCTATTTTCACATTTACTTTCAAGATAGAGGCATATTCCTTGACGGAATCAATAAGAAACTTAAAGTTTTCTATTGTAGACAATGATGTATCAATATTAGTTCTTGATGTTATTTCTTGCAATATCTTGATGGATTCATCCATCAATTCACCACTCCTTTGGTGAGTCTTAATGATTTATTTTCTAGCTAATGCATGAAACAAATCACCTAGCTACAATTTATGAATGAGAGATATCTTATTTAAATCAACATTTACCCAATACATTGAGAAACTACAACAACTAAGATGAAACAACCAGTTGTAACCTTAACTTCTTAGAAAAAATACCTTCCAAAGGATTACCAAAGGATGGTTCATGAGAGGGCTTAGCTAATTCCTTAGATTTATCTTCTTCTTCATTCTCTCTGGCATTAGTTTCCTCTTCTTCCTCTGCCTTTTCTTCTTCACTAGAGGCCTTATCTGTATCTTTTTCTGCATCTCCTCTTCTCTCTACTTCATATCCTTTGCCTTTTTCATTCTCTCCTTTCTTACCCTCTTCATTATTATCTTCTTCTCCTTCCTTTTCACTTTAATATTCTCTTCCCTTATTCTATTCATTCTCATGCCCCTTGTCATCAACTACATCATTATTTTCACCTTCATTGGTGCTCTATTTTGTATCTACTAGAGGGACAAATATCTCTGAGTTGCCTTGATTTGCAATATCATGTGTCACCAGAGGAATAGGAGTGTCATTCTTTGTGGTTTCCTCTCTGGTCCCTATTTCTCCTTCAACAATAATCTCATATTCAATGTTTGGAGAACTATTGTCTAGATTTTCCTCTACATCAGTAACTTTAATATTTCCTACATGGTCTTGTTGAGATTTAGTTATTAGATATTAATATTTGCTAGTAGAGGCAATGAGAATCATGCCATAATTCTGAGCTATATCAATAATATTTTCCTCTACTTGCTTCTACATTTTCTCAAACTAATCTTGTTCTCTTCCCATGAGAATTGTGGCCCTCTTTTTAATTTTGAATTCTTTGTTGTAGACTTTGGAAAATGTGGCCTTGATAGCATCAGATATGGAGAATCCAATTTTCTCCATAGAATCTAATCTAATGTTCTATTATTTTTATGTGGCCTATTTTATCCTCTCTATTAAGATGTTCCATAAATCATCTGGAACCTTCTTCCTGATGTTCTCCATATCTACTTCAATAATCACATTGTATTTGATCATTGCATATATTCTGGTGTCTCTATCCACCTAATTTGCATTCTTGTATAGGGAAATTTTTTCTCCTAGCATCTCATGATGCAAAATACCTTTGAATAGTGCATACAAATTCATTCTAGACTATGAGGTCTCTCTGTATTTTTCTTATTTTTCTTCTTCTTCTTCTTCTTCATCTTCTTCTTCTTCTTCTCTAGCTCATCTATTCCTAACTTCTTTTTCTTCTTCTCTTTCATCTTCTTGTGCATATATATTTAAAAGCCTTGCCTTTCCTTATCAATATCCTCTTCATTTTATGTATCAATAATATCAATCCTATGTTTCTTTGTGCCTGAGCTACTTATTCTCAAAATCAAGGGAGGACCATCACCTCTTCTTCTTCCTCAAAAAGTAAACTCGTGTTATTATCCCTTGCAACTTTATCTTGTCTTATTTTTGATGTAGTAATAGTAATGGGAGCTTCTTGAGTAGTTTTATTTCTCTTCTCAACCCTTTTCACCTCCTTCACCTAAGTTTCCTTTGTTATCAGAGCACTAGTCTTCATCCTCTTATATTTTTTGGTGGTAGAAACTCATCGAGAGTGTATGTGAATACTTAGGAGATTGGTGGAAGTAGTTCTTCCAAATATTCTTGGTCTAGTGGATCCACCTAACATGTTTGGTTCTCCCTCTTCTCTTTCTCTTGTCTCATGCATTTATTCTTCTATGAATTCCTTTCCCTTGAAATATTCATCCACCATATTTTTCACCTTCTTCTTTATTTCAAGCTTCTTCAACTTCATATGCAGTTCCATGGATTTCTCCTCATATATGTCATATCTTTCTTGTGTAGTGTTCTTATGGATCTTTAGTAATATTTTAACATAACCATTGAATTCTTTCTCCTTTGTCTCATATATATGTGGTATAATCTAGATAGTTCTAGGTTCTACAACATCAATAATGCATTCATTAATTGTGACTAGGAATGTGATATCCTTCTCCTATTTATCCACCACTAACATAGGGATCCTCTATCTTTCATGCATTATTTTCTAGAATATTACAAAGAATTTAGTAAGTGCTTCATCTTGAGTTTTCATATCACCAAGGCTATGTAGATTTTCCAAAATTTTATGGGATACCAATTTTCTCTTATTCCATATGACATTACTTATTCCTAAAAGCTCATTCAGAAAGTAGAATACAAAACAAACTACAAAAGAACTAGATAGGAGTGAATTTTCACCCCTAAAACAAATTTCCCTTTTACCCCTTTACACTTTAGAAAACCAAAATCAAAGGCCTAATTCCTCATAAGCCAAATTTTCACATCACACTTGGCACCCTCTTTGTGTGTTGGTGGAGGCATTTCTATCAAGGAAACTTGTGCACCACATAGGCATCCACATAGTGCACTTACATCCCTGGAAGATTCCTGTGGTTGGAGTCTACAGAAACATTACACTTCCTATTGGGAGTCCAAGTGTAACACCTTTCTTCAGTTGGCCGACCTAAATATGGTCTTTTCTTGACCTCCTTCGTTCATATTCTCACTCCATTTTTCCATTTTCATCTTTTGGTCATCCCTTCACAATTTCTCCACACTTTGAGCATTCACTTCAAGCTTTGTAGCACCACTTCACACATCATAGCAGCAATCTACCATTCCACCACTTTGATAGTGCAAGTGCAGGATGAATCCATTGCAACAGAGGGTTTAGTTCCTCTCATATTTCTCCTCCACTAGCATTGAGAACTTTGGATGGAGGTGGTAATCTCCTCACATCTTCTTTATCATTTGGTTGAATAAGCACGTACTATTTTGTAGTTTCTTTTGTATGCTTAGCTTGTATTCTCTTCTTTATCACATTATTTCTATCATTCCAATCTTGGTTGTCCATGGAGATGGAAACACCAAAATGGAGGTATGACTAAGGCAGACCCCTAAACAACCCCCCAACATATTCCCTCTTTGTTGTGTTCAGGTGGAGAGATCTTGGAACAAGCTGGTGAGAAGATTGTTGTGTGAAATCATCTTCGTCACCCTTGTGGTAATCTACATTTTTTATCATGTTCATATTTACATTTCATACTTCTTAATATTATTCTTCCCTTCTCGAAACTCTTAAAATAGGTTGTTAGTCCTTATTTTAGAAGTTAAATCTTGTCTCATTAGTTTTCTATATGTACGAACGCTATTGCACCTGTGAGATGCTAGCATGTCGTGCTGTCATCCCAAAGCTGTGCTTTTGTACTCAAATAGAGAGCTATCAGAGACATACAATTGAATCTAAAGGCTGACTCACCTAGTCCCTTTTCAACTCTCAAGTTTGTAGAGTGATCTAAGGACCTCATAGTCCTCATCATTCTCACCTCTCCTATCCAAATATTCCTTTTAACTCAGGCAAGTTAAGCTATCCATACTGCTCTTGGCCTTTTGTGACCTGAGGCCTTGTAGTGGCTGGTCCCCCTCTTACATTTTGGTGAACCCAATTTGAACTATCCCCATTCCATGTTGTAATAATGAAATACCCTTTCCTCATATCCTAGGAGTTTTGTAGGTGTGAGTGTTGCAAGTATTTCAACTTGCAACCCAACCTGCGACCCCTAGTAGGCGTAGTGGGAAGGATTCGACTGTGTTGTGCAATGAAACCTTAATTAGGTCACTATTTTATCCTATAAACCTTAGGAGGCTCTGTAGAAGTAATATTCAGTGTGTGTAATGGCCTCTTTCCTCGACAAACCTATTCCTTCTGTGTAGACTGTGAGTAGTGGTACTAGCATAACATTTACTTCACAAGACTTGTTGTTGGGATTTAATAGGGAACCATCTCATCTTTACATTCCTATGAGGATAAATGGGAATACTATAGCAAGAGTTCTCATTGACCTGACATCCCAAGTGAATATCATATCTGAGGATATCATGTTGATCAATTTCCTGCATAAGGATGGATATGATGCACTTGCAAGTACCATCCACACACATGAAAAAAATTTCATACCTCATATAGGGAGTATTATCCTATCGGTCATTGTTGGACCTAAATATGTGAACCTTAAGTTTGATATCATCCTAGGGTTTGAACTCTTTAGAGTGAAGCTAGGCATCCCTTGGCGTGTAGCTATGAATGTAGCTCCCTCGCTTATACACAAGTGTTTGGAATTTTTTTATGGAGGCTTCGTACATGTTGTTCATGACACCAGCTATAGACCACTAGTTGCACATGGCAGCTATACCCTAGATTAATTTTTCCCTACACCTACTGGTCCCCTCCCACCCAAGAAGGACCTCCTATACCACACATATAAAAAATCTAAGAAAGCGAACTCTAAGCTGCAACTAAGATACCCTCTTTCACCTTATGATTTTTCACGTAGGGCTTTTCTGAAAGCTGACAGTGATATTGCCCAACCACATAGAAGAGAAGAAGAGATGTAGTCCTAGAATCATCCTTCTTCTTTCGATGTTCAACTCGATGCTTCCTCTCTCCTTGTTTTGGTACCATGTACTTTTGTCTCACACTTGCATGAGAATCCCATACTGCCTGCTTGCTGAAAGGCCAAGAATCTTACATTTGAGCTTCCTATCTTACCAACAGAGCCTAAGCCCATTCGGTATGGTAGAAAAAAATCCCCCCATGGATAATCTTATATGTCTCAACCTCCATGGCCTCTTGTTATTCCTTTTCCTAAAATAGTGAATGGAAGAGCCCTGTTGCCAAGGCATTAGAGTCGATTCCCCCTACCATGCTTGAACTTTCTCCTCTTTCTCCCATATAGGAGTTTTTCCCCCCATTGGAAATATCTATGGAGGACATTCCCATGGCTAAGTAGGAGCCCTTTGTTCCTTCACAAATTCTAACTTCTAGTTTGAAGAGCTATAGAAACTGCCTTGTGCATGATCGTAACCATTGGCGAAAGGATCTTCTAGTTGAGAAAGCCTCCTTATAGAGGAAAGAAGAGGAGAAAACTGCTCATGTATCGGAATCTCATACTATTTCCTCCTCTCTCCTCCCTTCTGTTCCTATCCTAACTAGCTTTGTATCTCTTTTGGCTTTCGCTATGAGCGTACATGTGGCTGGAAAGGTGCAAATGTTCATTGCTCCTTCCATGGAGCCACCTTTGTTGACATCCGTCTTAGATGTCTCACCCTTTTTGAAGCCCGTATACATGGTTAACACTTTTGTTGTGCCAATTTTGCTTGTTTCCTCCTCTCTCTCTATCAGTCTTGCTTCATCTATGGGGATTTTTCCTCCTCTAGTGAAGAAAAAGGTAGAGAGTGGTCCCTCCAGCAATGGTGGATGTAAGAGGAGTCCAACTTCATAGAAAGGTGGCCCAATGCTGACTTTTTTTTATCTTGGTAATGGAACTAGTCCCAAAACTGGTCCCATCCTCCCTTGAGTTTGTCACTGTCCCTAAATCACTCGATGAGCATGGTGGTCAACCTCAGGTGCAAACTCCTCCATTCGTCGAGGTGAAACATGGTACTCCCATCAAGTGTATGTTTAACCTGGTGGACGAAGTTCCAACCTTATCAACAATCTTCACAAGACTATTGACCTTAGACCCATAAGAGTTGAGTGACGAAGACCTCAAAGCTCCCTCTTCCTTTTCCCTTATTGCGAGAGGACCAGAAGGTCCTCCCCTTAACATTACACCATTATAGGCCTATCATCCTTCCCCCTACATTGATCTAGAGTGGGAAGCTGATGACCTCTTGGTTGACCAGTGTTAGGAGGAGGAGACCCTCTTCTTGATCTTTAGATTAGATGTGTGTGTTGTGGCATGTTCCCTTGTGATCATGTTGTATGTACTTGGATGACCCTTTTCACCCCTATTGGTGCTTGGGTACAGGTATGGTGTTTGTGTTGTAAACCTTCTTCTGTGTGTGTCATCATTCTTTCATGTTTGTATTTGACTTTTCAGAAAATTGGGGAGGATACAAAGCATTAGGAGCATTTACGCTTCCTTCCATGCTGACCCAATTTTTTATTTTGTCTTCCATGCATTCTTCCTAATCTGGTTGGGGATTGATGATCTTTCAACGCTCACCGTAGTTACCTATTATATATAAATAAAGGCAGATCTCACCCCACAAAAGTAGATCCCCCTATGCCCTTTGTGTGTGTTCTCTTTTCTTTTTCTTCCCCTTTATATTTATCTCTTCTTTGCTTGATTTGTCCCTTTCATGTGTGACAACACAACTTCTACATTATATGGTCTTTTGAAAATGCATTCATTTCCAAATGAATCTTTTCTCAAAGACCCTTCACATACCTCTTTGTTACAATTGCATTTTTGACTTGAAACCCTGACGAAACTTGTTTCCTTCATCACAGGTTATAAAAGAAAGGACTTGGGAACCTTCCTCCGAAGTGGGAATAAATTTAATCTTACCCTCACATGGGGGCATATCCTTCCTTTCGAATTCCTTGATGAAGTGAACATATTTTAAAAGGTTTCCTTTATGATAAATCAATTTGAGAAAGAAGACATTGAATTTTGAACAGTGAGTCCCATGAGTGGACCCTTTCCTTTCACATTGAATTCTCATTGACCTGACATCCCAAGTGAATATCATAATTGAGGATATCATTTTGATCAACTTCCTGCATAAGGATGGATATGATGCACCTACAAGTACCATCCACACACATGAAAAAATTTCATACCTCATATAGGGAGTATTATCCTATCGGTCATTGTTGGACCTAAATATGTGAACCTTAAGTTTGATATCATCCTAGGGTTTGAAATCTTTAGAGTGAAGCTAGGCATTCCCTGGCGTGTAGCTATGAATGTAGCTCCCTCGGTTATACACAAGTGTTTGGAATTTTTTTATGGAGGCTTCGTATATGTTGTTCATGACACCGGCTATAGACCACTGGTTTTACATGACATCTAGCTCTAAGAAAGCTTGACTAGACTAGCTTCGCATCTTCACATCTAGTCTAGGAGCAACCCGACTAGACCTTATCCTTCGAACAACATGTCCCTTTAGTGGACCCATCTTCCTTTTGAAGGGTCCCAAGGGACCCCTTTGAAATTATTTCAACTCGGCGATGGTCTGTGTGATCATTCGTTTAGTGGCCTACGTGACCACTTCCTAATGTGTTCTATCTGTAGGTAAGAATGGTGTCATCCTTGACTCCATGGAGTCCTCTCTACTCGGTCTCCCTCATGTGAGAGTTCTTGAGGGATATATCCCTTGCAGTTCTGTGGGTCTATAAGGCACTTTCCTAGTTTCCTTCATGCAAGATTTCTTGAAGGATAACTCCCTTGCAAGACCATGAGCTTGTGAGGCACATTCATTCTTTAGCTTTATAGTTTCATGCAACAATGAAACCATTTCCTACACTTTCAAGTTCATGAGACCGTGATCTGCTTCCTCATCAGTACATGTATATATCTCTAACCTTACTTCTCCTTTGATCTACTTTACCGAAGCACTCACCAATATTCCTTCTCCCTAAAGTGGGGGCAAAATGTATAGGAGCGAATTTGCACCCCTAATGCAAACTCCCCTTTTACCCATTTACAATTTAGAAAACCAAGCTTAGAGGCTTAATTCCACATAATCCCATTGTTCACATCACACTTAGCACTTTGTTTGCATGTCGGTGGAGGCATTTCTATCAGGGACGCCCACGTGATGCGTAGACATCCATGCAATGTGCTTGCGTCCCTGGTAGATTTCGACAGCCGGAGTCTGTAGAAACATTACACTTCCTATTGGGAGTCAAAGTGTAACATCTCTTCAGTTGGTCGACCCGAATATGGTCGTTTCTTGACCTCCTTCCTTCATATTCTCACTCCATTCTTCCATTTTCATCTTTTGGTCATCCCTTCAAAATTTCTCCACACTTTGAGAATTCACTTCAAGCTTTTTAGTAACACTTCACACTTCATAGCAACAATCTACCATTCCATCACATTGATAGTGCAAGCGGGAGACAAATCCATTACAACAAAGGCTTGAGTTCCTCTCATATTTCTCCTCCACTATCCTTGAACACTTTGGACGAAGGTGGTAAGTTCCTCACATCTTCTCTATCATTTGGTTGAATAAGCATGTATTGTCTTGTAGTTTCTTTTGTATGCTTATCTTGTATGCTCTTCTTTATCACATTATTTTTATCATTGCAATCTTGGTTGTTCATGGACGTGGAAACACCAAAACAAGGGTTTGACTGAGGAAAACCCCTAAATAACCCCCCAACATTTTCCCTCTTTGTTGTGTGCAGGTCGAGAGATCTTGGAGCAAGTTGGTGAGAATATTGTTGTGTTAAATAATTTTCATCACCCTTGTGGTAATCTACCTTCTTTATCACGTTCATCTTTACGTTTTATACTTCTTAATCTTATTTTTCCAATCTCAAAACTCTTAAACTAGGTTGTTAGTCCTTATTTTAGAAGTTAAATTTTATCTCATTGGTTTTCTGGCGGTACGGATGCCAACGCACCAATGAGACACTAGCATGCCACGCTGTCATCTCATAATTGCACTTCTATGCCTAGACAAAGAGCTATTTGAGACACAAAATTAATTCTAAAGGCCAACTCACCTAGTCCCTTTTCAACTCTCGGGTTTGTAGAGTGATCGAAGGACCTCATATTCCTCACCATTCTCATCCCACCTATCCTAATCTTCCTTTTAACTAAGGTAAGTTAGGGCAGCCATATTTCTCTTGGCCTTTCATGACCTAGTGCCTTGCAGTGGTTGGTTGCCCTCTCTTACAAGAACCAAACTTGAAGAGGTATTTATTATCTTTAGTTTCCTTCAAGTTGTCAAAGAGTTGTTTCCCGAGAAACTCACACATGTAATAGTTGTTTCCATTCTCCACCATCTCATATGCTAGATGAGTTGCTTTATCTGACACTAAATTCTCTTTGTTCGTGTAAAATAAATTGTATCCTATTACCATACTTGTATATCATACTATATGATTTCAGATAGTGTTTATAGTGAGAGCTCTTTGATCAAATTTAGTTTCATTTAATTTCATCACATCCTTGTTCTTCATTGATTTCAATACTGGTATAGGTCAGGTGGAACATAGTCCAGTAACCTCCCTTATAACTTCCTTTATTATAAAACTAGGAATCTCAGTCCATATGAATTTTTCATGCACTCTACTCAATGACATTGTCACATAATTAGTTTCATCATCATAAATGAAGCATGGAAACCATTTCTAGACATCCAATTTCTTCTTCATTGCATTTTCATACTCTGGCTTCATTTGATAATCATCTCCAATCAATTTATTTTTCCATAGATATGTGAATATTGTGTGGTTATACTCTTCCATTTTCCCATGGATGTATGCCCTAGTATCTTTTTTAGGTAAAACCCTATATGAAATACTTGAAAAAGCTTTGAGTAGGTCATTCTCAAATATATTCGTGGGGTATTTCTTAAATTTTCGTTGGGGTTTGTCACTCACATTCACTACTATAGGTGTATCAATTTATATTGAATTCAAATTCTTTAAAAAATGATTATATTTTAGCTTTAGACAATGGTAAATACCTATTGCGCGATCCCACAATACTAGTTTACAAATTTTGGCCAAATTGGACACTAAACTAATTTTTTCTAATTAAATCTTCACTTTCAGGCACCTATAGTAGCTAAACCATGAGGAATTTGAAGATGATGCTAACTAGTGATTTGCGACATTTTTCTATAGATTCTAAATATATTTTTTTCAAAAAATTTGAAATCAAATTTCACTTCTTTTTCCATCTCCTTCTAAAACTAATTTTTTCAATAAACACCATTTTTAAGGAGTGATGCTCACCATATCCAACATTGCTTTTTTTCCATGAAGGATAAAATTCCTTTTTTTTTAATTTAGATTTATAACTATGATATCTAGTGCTTTCATTTGGTTTCATAGTGTTTTATTGAATATTCTTTCCCCAATCAAGTTTCAAAGTCAAACCAATTACAATTTAGACATAGTTGGACTACATACAACATAAATTATTTTGTATGTATCGAAATTAGTTTTTTTTGTTGGATATAGGATTTCAATATCTAGTGCACTGATATTTTTCAAATTTTTTTTGGATAATCTACTATTTTTCCACATGTGTGGAAGAAAGAGCTTGATTTTCGGTGAACAATCCTACATTCACAAGAAATAAAAACTAAATATAATAATTAAATTAAATTTATTTAAAATTATACTTTTTGGGAAGCCTATAATAAGGCCTACATACAAAAGAAAATTTTAAATGAATTCATTTGATCCCACAAAATCTAAATCAAAATTGTTTTCTATCATCATTTTGATAGGTGTAAAGGAGACACCATTATAGGTATGGTTTAAAACTAGCGGGGTTCTATCCAAAGGGGTTTGATCAAACCCTCTTCAATTGGAGTCCCTAAAATGGAACATTTTGAGGCCGAAATCATTATATTTTATAAAATTTCATGACTTTAGCAAATATCAGAATCTCCCAATAATTATAAACTAGCATTACATGGGATCATCCTATTTCTTGCTCAACTAGAACTAGGGTTTGGATGTTTTGCTTCACAAATCATCTTTGAGATCTCTTGAATTCACTTCAACATGCTCTACTCCCTGCAAACACATATAAGTGAATGAAATCAATTAAGTATAGCTACATATAATCCTTTGATTTTCCCTAATTCATATTCAATGCACTAAACATTAAATCTAGTAAAACCCTTCTCTATGCAATAGTAAACCCTAAATCGCTCCACAAATCTTTTTATCTACATATTTTCTCTTGTTTCATCTTTAGAGGGTTACACTTATTCATATCAATCACATATTTTTGTGCCAAGCCATGACACCTCATATTGGTTGGGGGTTTTTTGATTATTTATTATTTCTCCCCCTAAATCAATGCCTAGGTTCACTTCCCAGAGGAAGCATCTGCACCAAAGGGTGGTAAAAATTCATTTTTAGTATTTGAATCTTCCTTGTTCTTAGTCTCCTCTTTATTTCTCCATATATTTTCCATTTCATTCTTTACTTCAACTCAATCAATATTTTTAAATGTTTCATTCCTTTTTACTGAATTATCCTTCCTTGTATTTCTACTTTTGAAAAATTTAGAAATATTTTCAGGTCTATTGCAATTGTGACATACAAAATTATTTTGAACAACATTCCTTCCATTCATTCTAGATCTACATTGATTAGCCTTGTCTCCAAATCCATACCATGTATAATAGTAACAATTGAAAGGTTGAATCATTCTACCATTGTTATATGCATCCATCATTTGACTTTTACATTTATTTTCTCTTTGTTGAAACCTCTTGCATGTAAAGAATTGACTAAAAAAAGATGAAACATTTTGATTCATTTAGGTTCTACGTTCCATTGTTCTATGTCCAAATTTATTGACAGAATGAAAAAAACCATTGAGCATTTGGTTGTCTGACTGGGGGCATTATAGCATTGTTTCTTTGATTCCAAGTCTCTCCATTGTTGTTCTCATCTTCATACTTTTTTCGTTCATTGATCCTCTTTACATTAGGTGTCTGATCTCCTTTTCAGATTTCTTTTTCTTTAGATGATTTCTAACCTACAATCAAATCATCAAGCATTGTATAACTTGTCTTGAATTTATCTTCACGACTTTATGCTTTCTCTAGATCTAATCTCTGATTTACCACTTCTTGTTTAAGCCTCATACATTGAATCATTTTTCCTTTTACCATTTCATTTAGGCATTCCTTAATTATTTTCTATTCTTCCACATTCACTTTAGTCTAATGATATTCTTATTTTTATTTTTCAATTGTTCATTTACCTCCTTATTCCTTTCTTTGAACTTCTTGATTCAATATCTCAATTTTTTGATGCATTCATTTGCTTCTTTAATATTTTCCTTCAGATCTTTGTTTTCATCTTCAATTTTCTCAAGATCTTCAAGAGAAAATTTGATTTATCCATCTTTTTCAAACATGCAATCTTATTCTATGTATCCAATAATAGGAATCACTTCTAGAGAAATAGGAAACATTCTATCAACCATGTGTTCAATATACAAGATCTTCCCATATTAGTCAAGCTTATTCTAAGGAACCAAGCTTTGATACCAATTATTGAACACTCAAAATATTGAGGAGGGTGTGAATCAATATTTTGTTAAACCATACAATCATTAATCATACAATTACCAAGGAAAACATAACTAAAATAAAAAATAAAAGCATGGAACACCCATAACACACATCACACATAAAAACCATTATTTTTTGTGGAAAACCTAAAAATGGAAAAACTACGGTGAGGATCAGCTCACAATATATTATAACCTGTTATAAGATATTATAGAAAGTCTTACTGCCAGATGGACTCACTATCCAAGTGAACTCACTATTCATAGAGAAAAGTAAGATAGAAAGAACTGGCTTTATAGCCAAGATTTGAACTAACAAAAAGTGCATCTAAAATATGTTGGATTCAGTTCCTTTGATGCTCAAAATACTAACTTGATACACTTTAGGTTAAAAATATTTTCTCTTCTTTACATTCACACACCTAGATTCATAACTTATTCACTCAACTTTGCAAAAAAATTCATCACTGCTTGTATTCAAATCATGTAATATATCAAAAATTGATATCCACAAACTAAAAGAAAATTATATATATATTTATATCAAACTCCATCAAAAACATCAATTAGGTCGGCCTAATTATATGTAGCCCTAAAACCTACAAAACATGCCTTGTCGACACCCAATTCAAATAAAAATACCTTTTCACCCAAACAACATGCAATGTAGGTGGGAATGGACCTATAATAACTCCCTCTTACATTCACATCACATATTTAATCTATGTAACTGTTTACATACATTACGTTAGCTAGGCATATGACCTAAAAAAAAAAAATACTTCAAATAATCATCACTATAGGACATGTGGACCTCAAGATGTCATACCAACTAGAAAAAAAAAAGCATTGAAACTTGTTAAAATTATCTCAAAACCACAAGGTATAACTCAAATCTATACAGAAGTGAAAATTAGATAGGTCATAGCCATAAAATAGAAAACTATGTAAACCTTATCTATTGATCTTATGTTACTTCTAACTTTTGAACCTCTTATCCAAATCAGACAAAATTTTGAATTAAGATTCTACTAATGTCAATAAAAATCATATTAGAATCACAAAAATAAATATGTAAGGATGAAAAAATACATACCAAAATACAGGAGGGTTGTATGTACTTCAACTATTATTATAGACACTTAGCAAAAATACTTGACTGTTTCTGTGTGTGGATCAAACCCTATTGTAAAATAACTCTTCTACAATCATCCTTAACAAAATGTTTCCATCCATCATGCAGTGTTGACATCAATGAAAAATCATTAATGTCAAACTTCTTCATTCTTTCAACACCTACCTGATATTCTTTTAGAGGGTCATTGAATGTCATGGGGGTCTGAGTTTGTTGGGAAGAATGTAGAGGATACTCAATCTCCTTTTTTTGGACTGCATAAGGGATTCCTTAATCAAAAGTATCCTATTAAATATGATTTTTTGCTACAGAGTATTAATAGAGTAGAGGATGTGTCCACTCATGCTACTCTTCCTTTCCCTAATCTATGTGGGGAGGTAGCTAGTATTTTTCAAAAGAATGAAGGTTTTTTAGTGATGGTAGAGGTGCTCTTAGGGTGGAAG
Organism: Sequoiadendron giganteum; assembly: GCA_007115665.2. Lineage (NCBI taxonomy): Eukaryota > Viridiplantae > Streptophyta > Pinopsida > Cupressales > Cupressaceae > Sequoiadendron > Sequoiadendron giganteum. The sequence continues at coordinate 539,559,570 of CM021105.1, forward strand.
TTACTTCTCCTAATTGTGAGGTGTTGGCTGAGTCTCCTGAGGATTTTTCTCTCTCACCTATGGTGGTTTTTCTTGGTCCCAAATCTATAATTTTTTAGGATCTCTATGCTAAGGATATTGAAATAGATATTACCAATTCTATGCTTGTTGAGTCATTGGATTAGCTTTTGAGTTCACTAGTTGGGACATTTTATGATAATTGTCCCAATGTTGACTCTGTCAAAGATTGGCTCTTAGGGTTTGGCTTTTAAGAGGTTAGGTTAAGGTAGCTGCTATGTGGAACAACTATTTTCTTCTCTCTTTTTTTATATGGAGGATTGCTTAATGGGTATTCATGAATGGCCTTTTTCTTAGAAAGATGTCTCTCGATTTTAACCTGTGGAATTTCAAATTTCTTGTTTGGGTTCATTTTCCAAGATTGTCTTTTGAATTATAGAATTAAATTGTTTTTGTGATTATTTCCAATTATTTTAAGAAATTTTTTGCTACTAACTCTATTACCAAATCAAAGAAGTGTTTGGTGTTTGCTATATTTTGTGTATTTATGGAGAGGAACAAGGTGCTTCCCACTCAATGTACCTTATCTTCCATGTATGGTACTTGGGTTCAAAAAATGGAATTTGAAAGTTCCCCTATTATTTGCAATGCTTGTCAGAAAGTGGGACATGCTACTTCTAATTTTTTGGCCAATAAGGATCAAAAGTTCATCTAGAGGAAAAAGGAACAATTTTCTCATGTTTTTGAGTAGTCTTCTTCTTCTTGCAAGGAGGTGTAGAGGGAGGATTTAATGGAAATTTTTCTTCTAGTTTTTCCACTCCTAAAGATTTGAGGCTGCATGATGGATCTGAAGATGTCTTTTTGGATTCTCCTAGTAATAAGAAAATGTGTTTGGGATAGAAGGATCTAGGTTCAAAAGTTAACCAACAATATTTTAACCATTTCATTAAACCACCCAGAGTGTTTTGTTGTCTATTTGATGGTCTCTTTTTTTGTTTTCGTTTATGTGTTGTAGTGCTTGATATTTATAAATGGTTATTGTTTTCTAGTCTATTTTCTTGGGTTGTTTTACCCTGATGTAATTTTTTTCATGATTAGGGCCCTTCCTTTCTTATCTAATAAAAAAAATATGATCAAAGATATATATTTTTTGTTTCTTACCCCTACCCTTTGGTAAATTATTTATATTTTAAATCCTTGATTGGGAATAAGGAATGAGAGATAGATGATAGGATCCATATTTCAACCCATTAGAAGCAAGTAACTTTTTCCTCACAATATGTACATGAGCACATAATTCCATGAAGGAAACATAATTATTAACATAAATTAATTTTTAATAGGTTGTAGTAATCCTTGGATAAAATTAGGTTTTAGTTAATCATCAAGATGTTTCATTTTGACACATCAAGACTAAAATATAATAGTTCAAAGCTATTGATTCTATCATTTGATCCTTGGGAATAATATAAAAGATTAAAATTGTAGCTTTCAAGCCCATGTGTACATGTAAATTATCAATAAATAGATTTTAAAATTCAAGAAATGGGTGAATAGAGCATTACAACAATGAAAAAATTATAATATAAGATAATCTTTCAAGTTGTAGAGGAATAGCTTGGCCAAAATCTTACCTTCATAAAAAACTTCTAGGCATATTGATTTTAATGATAGTAAGTGAGTATAAGGGTCCCCTTCACCATAACACATGTGTCAAAATGTGAGGCCAAAAATCCCATTAATAAAGAAGAAGTAAGAACTTCAAAAGTTAGCCAAATATTTCTCATCTCAACATAATCATCCTTTGTTCAATTTTATAAGGCCCAACCATGTTGCATCCTTAGTTGGACTCTTCTTGATTAGTGATGTTTAGAATATTAATTAATTTTAACCATTCCATGTTAATTTAATGACACCTGATGTATTTTATTTGTATTATCCATTGTAGTGTGCTTTCAAACCCTCTTTGCTCATAACTTTTATTATTCATTATTTTTTATTAGATATTTGTCAACCATTATTGAATTATATTTAAATCTAGGGTATCTGCATCAAAATGGGAGGCCAAAAGGGGTTAAAATGGCCATTTTTTTCTTTAAATTAATTAAAAATAATATTGGATGAGAATTTAACATACCCATGTTCAAATTTTGAAGATGTGATAATTAAACATTAGTAACTTGCTTGAAATCTAGTTTCTAAACTATTGTTATTTTTTATAAGAGGGTCAAGAGGCAGAGAACACAAAGTGGTCATATTTTCTCAAATAAATATAACATAGCACAAGATGTGACCCCCCTAAAATATTGCATATTTGTTTAAAATATTACATTTTTAAAAAAGTATTGCATTTTTAAAAAAATATTTCACAAATCCATTTGATAGAAAGTTATCTAGCATCACATGGTTTATGCCTGATTTTTATTACTATTTTTTTCATGAAAATATATTTTTTACTAATTTTTGAAGTGGACATATCATGAAAAATAGAGAATTGAGTGTGCTCATCCTTTAATTTTTAGAAAAATAATTGAAAATTCATTTTTAATGTTTAGAAAATATAAAAAATATAAAAAAGACACCATAAACCCTATACATTGTATTTTGATGATAAATATACATACTCCTTGCTCAACCTAGAAAGAAAGAAACTATTGAAGCTTGGTTTGGTTATAGACCTAAAATAAAATTTTTGAGAGTTTTTGGTTGCATGTACTATGCACTAGTTCCTTTGAACCTATGGAGGAAGTTAGAACCTCATGGTAGGAAACACATTTTTATGGGATATGTAGATAATAAGTCGAGCTAAAATTGCTTGAAGAGAATTATTAGTATTTGATATATACTATTGTAATGGTCGTACTAGTCATAGTGATAGGCATAGTAATATAGTCACTTTATGGTTATGTTTAACTTTATTAAATAATATGAAAATGAATTATTGCTCATTCAGTTCATTTTAGGGTAAGGGTTAGTTTTCACCATAGTATTAGGGTTTATGTTGTTGGTTCTTTTATAAATTAACCACTTCTTTTTCATTATTACATACAATTTCTCTTTTTCAAGTTCTCTCTTATGTTCTTTCTTGATTTTTTTGTATGCATTAATTCCATTATATGGTATCAAAGCCTGAGCGAAAGGAAGTGAAAGAAAGTTAATGCCTATGTATTGTAAAAATTCATGAAGGACCTATGAACTAATTATGACAAAAAAAATGAAACAAAAAGTTTGTATTACCTTTTTTATTCAAAATCAAATTAAGGAGAACAAAGATCTAAGGATCTAGACAAAACCTTAAAGGATAGATACATTAAAGAAGAAAGTACAATTATACAAAATCATATGGAATAGTGTTTTTTCAATTACCAAAACTACCTAACATGTTTTACAACACCATTAATGAATAAAGGTTACCTAAGTGAAAGTTGGTAAAGGACGAGAATAGTAAGGTGTCAATGCTGAAGTTCCACCAACAAATGGTTTGACACCCAAAGTGTGTTATGAGATAGTCATTCATATAGGGTTCAACTATTCACATGGAATAATTATTTCTTTAATATTGGTTACATACTTATAGACTCAATGGCATAAAAAAATTGGGGTCTACAGGAATGATGCAGGTGTCTTCAACACTCCGACCATGAATTTTTATCATATTCATTGTACTAATTTATTTATTCTTAAATTTTTGAATAAGATTTAATAAAAATGAATAAATGAACTTTTTGAAATTTGCTTGAGTATCAATACTGAATATTTCATTCAAAAATGTATCTATCATAACCATGTATTGTGAAGCTAATTTATCTTTTCTAGCTACATCCTAATTACTCTCAACATCATAAATGTAAAAAATATCACAAGAGTGACAAAAGTGGACTGGAACTCTGGGCCTAGAAAATTCACCCACATCAAGCTTTGCTAGAGGCCTCACACATTGTACAAGGCTCTAAGTGAGTGACCTAATTGATTCCAATGTTTCCACCTCGACACGATCCTTCACTATGAAAGGAACAGTCACATGATCCACCATGGGTCTAGCCAAGGGTCTTGGTGCCAACTATAGATTACATCATGCAGCCACTCTATCATGTGTGAATCTCCCACATCTACCTTGAAATTATATAGATAGTAAAAATACTTTGGTATCTTATTGAGGACAAACTCACAATAGATTTTCCTCAAAAAATATTGTCAGACCTTGTAGTTATTGCACAAAGGTTGGTAAAAAACCATCTACCACCACTCCCAAAAAATATTTTTAATTAATTCATCATGGGACCAATTGATGGGAACCTCTTGTATGCAAGTGAAAGGTTCATTGGTTATTGGGTCTCTTAAAAGGGCACACAAGTCATCTTTTCTAGTTTTCTTTTTCTTCACTTGTGCATAGGAAAGTCCACTTGCATAATTTTTTTTACTTATGACCTCTTATTCGACAAAAAAATAAAATTTACATTCATTTCTCCTACATGAGATGCAATTGACTATAGTGGTTTGACAATGCCTATCCTATGAGGATGTGTTGTGGAATTATCATTTAATCTTGCAATCAATTATTTACATTCTCTTTTATTTTTTTGTTTGATTTAGAATATTTTGTTGTATTCATATAGGATGTCTACAAATTGAGGGAATACTTTGATGTTTTTCTTGTTCATGAGGGTCTTCATGAGGAGGTGATTGTGAATTTTCAATATTTGGAGGTGGAGATTCATTTCCTAGAAATTAAAACAATGTTTAATTAAAAACCTAATTGAATCTATAATTTAATTCAAATTTGAAACTAAAACTATAGAAATATTTATCTCTTCACCTCAACAACATCTCTGTGGCATCCTTAGAAGAATCACAAGTTGCAAGTGGAAAAATTACCTCCTTTTGGCGAGTGAGGATTACAAAGGTCAAAACCAGTAGAAAAAATCATGGGGAGGTTATAAATGAATAGTTTTGGTGTTGGCTTTCTAATTCATCTTTTCTATTTGGCACTCACCAAATGGCCTATTTCATGATTTTCATAATGTGACACCTTTTTTTGTGTCATGGATTGGTGCACACACCCATGCATGTGTTCAGACTGGGTCAAGCATTGTTGTTTGACACAAAGAGATATCATATGGGATGAATAGGGCCTATAGAAGTATCTATATCATATTCTAATATTTGGTTCAACCTCATGCTGATTTTAATATCCACAAAAGAATTTCTACCATTTCCACACCAAAGAAGAAATGTTGCATCTACATACAAAACATGAAGAATAGATTTTGTGATTAGCACTGAAATCTCCAAGAAAACATACATCACAAACAAGTGTAATGAATATGAAAAAAGTTCTTCTCACAAGACATACTTAAAATCATCCAATATGAGTTCATTAAAAGAAAATTGCCTTCAAAATCCACACATAGCTTGTACAATCCTTCAACAAGAAAAAAATAACATAAAAACCACAATATGAAACTATAGTTTCAAAAAATCTCAATGATATTAATGAATGGACAAATGAAACTACATTGGATCTTTGAATAACTCTTAATTAGCCTAGACACAATATTTTGGGAAGGGTTTTACTTGCATGGATCTGATACCATGTTTTGATTTCCAAGATCATAATAGAAATAAACCTGAAACTAAAAAAAAATGCTTCCACACAATATCCTAATTTACATTATCAAAGAGATTGATAATATAGAGTTGAATGCAATGTACAATGTAACCTTGGTTAGATAGGAAAGGTGGGGAAGGTAGTCAAGTCAAACATAATTTATAACTAACCCTTTAATAATGGAACACTAGTTAACTCACATGGCAAGTGTTCTCTGAGTGGTAAGTTACCATGAAATAGGTGTCTCACAAAGTGAGGAAAATTGTCTCAACCACATGAGAAAAGAAAAAACTCTTATCTAGCCTAAGTAAACTTAAGAAAAATTGAATAGGTCAAAATAGAAAGTGATGACAACTTATATAGTTATCTAATGACACTATTTATTCTAACAAACCCACCTTCTTTCACCTACACCTCTAGTTCTTTTTTAACATTTTTTGGGAAATAACTTGTTGCATCTACCCCTCTACTTCTTACCAACAAAAACTAACACACATTTATTGGCACAATGTCACACATAACAACATCATGGTGTAGTCACATATTGAGTGTCACCTAACATTGTTCCTCTACCATAATTTGGTTTCCCTACTACAACCAACTAGTATGATAAAGGCATATATGTCTCATCCTCCATACCTCAACTTTCAAACCATCTCTATAGACACAAAATTATTTATGATGCCACTATCCATTCCCACATCACAATATTTATCAGCTTCCCTATACTAAGTCTTGAATAAACTCTTCCTTTGTGCTGGATAACCCACTATCACACTTAAACATCATTTTGAAACTAATAAGTCCCATATTCAAGGTTCCTCTTTGAAGTAGTTGACCTCTCATAGTTGACTCTTTCACTAATTTTTTTCTCTTTTACTTGACACTTTAATTCTCTTTGTCGTTCCTTTCCATGTTTGAAATAGGTTACTCTAAAGGATTTCTACCATTCCCCCTCATATCCTCTTCTAAGTTTTTGGGAATATCCTCCATGTTTCCCCTAAGCCTCTCTCTGGTGAGCAACTATTACTCTTTCTCATTTGTGGTAAATTCCATAAAAATCTCTAACCTTGTAGTGTCTATTGTAATCATCTCCCTTGTTTCTATACTAGTTCATATTATTTTATTATCTCTACAATTTGAACCTTTACCTTCTCTATCACTACAATATTAGCTTCTTCTTTCCTTACCTCTTGGTTCCCTTATCACCAAATTTCATCCTAGTACCATATTTTTTCACCAATGTTATTCATTTGTAGTTCTTCTTATCCTCCTTATTTTGGTTTAGATTCATCTTCATAGTGAAGAAAAATTGGTAGGCCTCCTCCGAAATTTAGATATTTTACATAAGTAAATCCTCTTAGATGAATGTCCTCAATGCATTAATAATTTCTGCTTTCTTATCCCCTCCCTCATGATTCCCTAACATAATTAATATCTTGTAATATTCCTCAATGTACTCCTTTACAATCATCTCTATCTCTACCACAAATTTCCTACCTCGTTTAATAGTTCTAATTAGTAGTTGGTTGAAATAAATTTTTATTTCATCTTCTCCACCATTTAGTCTCACTTAGTAATGCTAGGATTTCTTATCTATTCCTTTCAAATTAGACTTCTTTTCACCTTATCACTACATAATATTTCAAACTGACCTTCATAAATTGCAACCTATTTAGGTTCATAATTTCCTCATACTCACAGTTCTCTTCAAGACAAGTGATCCATTTTTATCAACTTCTCATGATCTAAATTTATAAAATAGTTTTCCATATCAACTTTTGTCCTCTCCCCAATTTTGTAATGAACTTTATCATTCTCTAATTCTGATCATCTTTACTTCTAACTAATTCAATATGACACTCTTCTTGTTCCTCATTATCACTCTCCTCAACCCTAGGATTATGTTACTTTGGTGGTCTTGTTCTAGTGCATCCATTCAATCCTTTATGAATTTTAACATCTCACATCACCTCCATTCTTATTGTAATATTAAAAGTTTCTTTTTGGGGAATTCCAAGATCAAAGAGCATGGAAAAACTTCCATAAATGAAAATAATGTGCATAATATTGTCTCAGTATAAATTTAAGTGTATGATACAATGATCAATCCTTACATATATAGGCAAGGATGAGGAGGTAGGAAGGTAAGACTGAAATACTGACTACCCCTCTATAAGTGGGTGAGAAAGTTCCAATAGATGTCTAAAGTTATTAGTGAAGATGCATCAATTCTATGAAAGACAAAAAAAAAAACCTAAGAAAAATTAAGCTAGGTGTGATTAGCTCAATCCTAGAAAGTTGATTACCTAACTAGGTAGATAAAGACACTATTTACACTAACATCCATCTCCCTCTCTTTAGTGAAATCTTGATAACTTTTATTAGTTCATGTTCTATCCATAGTTATCCCTTATAAATTTCCTCACGTTTAGGGCTCTATTTACAAGCCTCTTATGATTCAAGTAACTATTTACCACTTGATTTTTTCACATGGTAGAAGGTTTCAAAGAAGGATAGTCCAACCATGAAACCTAACATAATGAATTACATAATAACATAAGATCTATTGAAAAATAGAATGAACAATATAAGCTTTTATGATTACCATTGACATTACAACCACATAGCCTATCATAATAGGCCCTCTTGCTAGGCCATAACCATTTGATTACAACAAGGTTCCAAAACTAGATAACCACTATTGATCATGAAAGATTGTGCTTCTCCCAAACATCCTTATGGGAAATTTAGTGAGTGGGGGACCTAATTTCACCTCGTTGAATAACCTCCAATATTTCTAGAGAAGCCAATTCTTCTTTGGTATTTTGGGAAAAGGGAGAAAGAAATGCAGAAAGGAAACTAAATGTGGTGATTCACCAAAGCATTTACAACATTTCAATAACCCTAACAAGCTCCAATTTCTAATAAAGTGAACACAACAAGCAACAAACCCTTCATTTTTGGAAGGAGAATGAGTGACTTAGGCCACTGGTGGTACAAAGTAGTCATTCAAATCCTCTTGTGGAAAGAACCCATTAAGGTTCTAGCAAAAAAATAAAAGTAGAATTCAAACAAGATACTTTGGATCCTTATAGAGTTATTCCTCTTGAAAACCTAATATGAAACCATAAAAAATTCAATAAGAGAATGGAAGAGTTATTATAACATGATTCAATTCCTAAAAGTTTAGGTTAGGATATCATAAAAGTTGGCAATTGAAAATCAAATATCAAGACTTGTATGCAAAAGTAAAGACATAGAGCATTCAATGTATATGAGACAAAGAATAAAGCATAAAATAAAGGTTGCATGGGAACAATCTAATACAAAATTTCTTCTTCTATTTGTAGAATAATGAAAATGCTAAGGTAAAATAATAAATCTAAACAATTTTCTTGACATCAATTACAAAAGAGCGATCAAATCTCTATAAGAAATACTTTGTATACTATTCTACTACTACTGATAATCTATATCCTATATATCTATTGATCGATTTATCACTCCCTACTCTCAAAAGCTCTTGGAAAATTCATTTTTATAATACAACAATAGAATACAAGAACCAATAACTCTATGCTTACAAATATAGAAACCCTAACAAGTTTCACAACTAGACGACCTCAAAATTTGATAAAAAATGGATCTAATATGATAATTAAATTTGAGTTGCTTCAATAATGGTTATGGGTATAATAGCTCAATAACCCAGATCTCTTGATAGCTTCGTCTAGGTCTCCATGTCATAAGGAAGAGACAACCATAAATGCTCGACTAAATTCAATCTAACCTTCTATAGGTGGAAATGGAAATTTCAAAAAGAAAGCTCGACTCCATAAGCAGAGGAGGAAGAAATGCTCTACCACCCAATATCATCCATGAAGGTGTAGCTTCAAAAGTGAAGAAACCTTCCTAAAAATATATGGGCAACATAGTAAGCTAGTAGGTGTTCTTCAAAATTTGAGAGAGTAGCTTGAGGAAAATCCCCGTAGGGTGGCCATGTGTACAACTTTGGGCCCGAAGAGAAGGTGAAGCCTAAAGAGGTGGCACAACCAGTTCATGACGCAATTGCACACCTTTTCACCAAAACCATCTCGAAACCTCCAAAAAGATGCACCGAAGTGACATGTGGTTGGATGAAAATAAAACATAAAAGAGTGAGGACCCTCAGGGTTGAAAAGAACAAAGTGACAAAAACAACATAATTAAAGAGAAAACAGTTCTCCATAGATCTAATGACTCATAGGGGGACTTCACCTATGAAGGGATGAATCCAAAGAAACAAAAAAACATAAATGATAGAAAAAATTGTGATTCCTTAGAGTTGGAAGAATGTAGAATGAAAAAACTCCTAGTCTTCATTAGAAGGAAACACCGACATGTTCAACATTTTTGAAGCTGAATTGAGGTCAATTATCTCCTTGAAGGAGACTGCTCCCCATTTTTCTTGGGATGCTTTGATGAGGAGAAACAACCAAGCCAAGGGGAGTAGCACATTTTTTATCTCTTCAATTGTAGGTGGTGAGCTTATCTTTTTAATCTTTTAATGGTCCTATTATTTGGCATCTAAGGCTTCTCTGAGTTGTTCTTCAATGAATACTGCTCCATCAATAGAAAATGGAGAGGGAAAACCCAAAATAACTAAGGCTTTAAAATTCTCTCTTATCTTGTCAATATTCTTAGTTAGCACCAGCTGACAGTTCATACTCCTCTGAGTGGGCTAGCTGCACTTGAAGAATTTTTTTTCTTTCCTGGGAACAACTCTTTGGTTTGGAATCCTAGTGCTTTCTAGAGTCTCATCAATCTCCTTATACAACTTGGCTATCAAATTATCCAACTTAGAAGATTGAGGGGTGACAATATTCAATATTTGATCGACTATTGGGTTGACCTTTGCATTTAGCTACTGTGTGTTAGCTATAAAACTCAACATTGGACTCAGGGTCATAGTTACAACTTCAATTATTTCCCAATGGGAAAACAACAACCTTTGTACCAATGAGAGGAGTTCAGAACTTCTCACCTTAGTCCATTCCTATCATAACTAAGACTCCTTAACTTTAATTTCCTCCTTCAATTGATTGGCCTCTATCTAGGCCTATTGAAGATCTTCTACTACCTTGGACCAAACACTAGTCAACTCACCTTGCATCTTTTTCTTCTATTTCTTGAATTTATCACTTAGTTGCTCAAATTGGTCTACTACTTCAGACCATTTCTCATGTATTTCCTATAGGTCTTTTTGCAATTATACACATATGTTGTTTTGTTGGCCTAAAATTTCAATAAAATCCTTTAGCTTTTGTTGCCATCCTTCTGTAGCCTTTTTAATTTGAGCCTTTACATCGTTTGTGCTTGGCCTCGACCTCACATGTCATCTTTTCAACCTTGGCCAAGAACCAATCCTTTTCAATTTGAGCAGTTTGAAGTGATGTGGTCACCACTTTTTGCATGGCTTTGGTAAGGACTATTTTGTAATGGGGAGGTACCACACTCATGTTTAAACCCATAGTTTGGATCTCATAATCTTTATACTGCATCCCCCCCTTGGGTTTGGAGACCAATGACTTCATAAAAGAAATCATCAAGTATCCTCACTCTTCATCAAAACATGTCTCCATTTTTGTAATAGCTAGATCCATTGGGACCTTTCCTGATTGCTTTTATTTTCTCTCCTTTCAGGCCTATCTAGTTAACTCTACTTGAGTCTAGAGAACTTGTGGAGATTCAATACTTTTTACAAAAATGGGGACACTAGTCAGGAGGCCATAAAGGGTGGCATGAGGTGTATTTTTTCGATGCTTGGGCTTGGGGAGAGGAAAAGGGGAAATTTATCTGTAATAAGGGTGGGATACCTCAAAAATGTTGTGTCGAATGTGGAGTACTCATCGCGGTAAGAGGTGCAGTGGTCAGAAATAGTTGCATAGGCCTAGAAGAAGGTAATGGTGGTGAAAAATTTAGCATGTGTGGTTTCAAAAATGAAACCTAAGCCTCAGATAAAGAAATTAAAGTGTCTACTATGACTACAGTGGAAGACACATGTTCACTGTGTGAGGGTTCCTTATGAGGCTCATCAACAAACACGAGCGGGGGGATGTCAAGGATAAGTAGGTCATAGTCGATGGATGGGGGATTCTATTCTATAGATGAGGGACTTGCAGCTACTAATGATGCAGTAGAAGAAAGAATAATGGGTGTGAAACTTACTTGGCCTGCAGGGGCCGAAGATACTTGTAGAGAGAATTCCAGCTCTTCATCTTCCTTGTTTGAGGATCCTTTTCTACCTAGGTCTTGGATTCTCCTTCTCTTTATATAGGGCATATTGGTTGTTCCAGAACCTTCATTGGTTGACCCATATGAACCTTAGGTTCCTTGAACTACTGAAGACTTCTTCATAGACCGTTGGGTACATTTTTCCCTTGTAGGAATACTGGTAGAAGAGAAGACCTATGGCTCCTTTTTCTATGATACTTCATTTTTCTTTCATTTTAAATTCACGATCGCTTAGGGAAATGCGTCAACATCTTGGAATTTTCCTTGTTTAAGGTCCTGATCAAATTCTTCTTCTGAACTAAACCTAGCTTCCTTGTCATAAATTTCCTCAAATTATTTATTTGTGGGAATGAATCTAGACAATGGGATCATTTACTTGATCTACTACCAATATCTCCAAAAATAATCCAATTTCCTTTTAGACTACCCGTTCTTTTTTATCTTTTGTTTGAAATGCTTATTCATTGGAAGGCTTGGGTTAAATTTTGCCGTGATTTGATCAAAAGTGAGACATGGAGACCACACAATGGTATGGCATGGAACTCGACATAGGCACCTTCATTATCCACGGCTAGATTTCATCTCTCATCAGAATATGGCTATAGCTCATGTCAAAAAAGTAGGCACCCTTCTAGATTATACTTTCATTTATCATAGATAAGGTTGAGGCTGAGATATGCCAACTTACTATTCAATACATGTTGCTCCTCTCTCTTCACAAGAAGCACTTTTCTCTTGCCAAAAACAAGAGGGATTTCATGAAGCCACTTCTTTTTCTTCTTGGTGTTGTAGTCATAATCCAGAATTAAAAATTGTTGATACATTTTTAGGGTGCGTGTCCTAGCCGTTACAAACACTAGTAGAAAAAAATGCAATAAATGACTAGTAGTTTATTTTCAATTTTTAGTCATTTATTGCTTATTTTTTACTACTGAAATTTAGGCAGTTGAAATGGGTCATTTGTGAAACCATGAATCCTGATAAAATTGAAATCATGACCCATGAACCAATTGAATGGCATCATGTGTGTGCTCATCCACTCTAGATACCTAGGAGAAAACATTTAAAGAGGCTGCTAGGATAAATCTTGAAGCATAGGATCGAAACTGTATGTGCTTGAAATCACATGGGTCCATACTAAAACTAGTGTGAATAATCTTGACCCGCTCCACCTATCGAGCGATAATCCCAAATGGTTGAAAAATGTAGGGTTATAGTGCAAAATTAAGTGTACTAAGAAAGAAGAATACCTAAACTTAGAAAAATGGGAGTACTTCCTCAACTAGTTGAGCATCCTGTCTACAATCATTTTGGTGAATTCATACCATCATTTTCCCTTTTCTTTCTTGAGCTTAAAGGCCAAAGACATCTAATATTCATGGACCTTGATGGAGCTCTGAAATTTTTTAAATGTTGGTTGCTGCTATGATTTGAAATCAATCAATAAGAACCCTTTTATTGGCAAGCAAAGATGTAGATGTAGTGACTAACTCATCCGATTTCAAATATGTGTGATACTTCTCTAAGAAAGGGCTACTTCATAGCTATCCCAAGTGGTTACAATCCATTTCACTAGGGTAGAGATTTTATTTTGTATACATATTGAGTCCATGTGTAGCTCAAATGCAATTGTATCAAAAAGGACAATCATAAGGATCATAAAAGACCAATTCATGAAGCTAGATATAAATGAATAAAAGGAATCTACAATGCATGATCGGGTGTTTAGTGACTGTAAAGCCTAGAAGTAGAGATGAAGATAGTCTACACAAAATGATAGCACCAAGTGATCATATGTGGTAAAAATATAGGCATTATTGTTGCAGATGTAAAAGAGCAGTGCTTATACAATAAAGAAGACATAAGGAAGACTAGTGATGATGGCCATGCCATAATGGATAGTTTCATGAGAATTGATATTCATAGGAAAGATTAAACTATGGAAGACATCCATCATGAAAGGGAGTGTGGGAGATATGGCTCTTATGTGAAGGTAAAATGAAAATTTCCATTTAAAGAATAAAAGGTCATATACCTATACTATGTAGGTTTTATGAGGAACAAAGCATAGTGACAAGTCAGAATTTCAAGACAAGGGGTGATGGTATCCAAGGACATACATTGCATAAGATTTTCCAATGACTTTTAAATTCAATCTCAACAGATCCCCTAACTGATAAGAAAGGTAGTCTTGATGACTATAATGAAGACTTCAAGAGCTTCTTAATGACTAATGACTTTCTTGACAATCATATGACTGCAAAAAGTTGTTGACTTGTTAATGGAGATATCATGCAAGATTGTAAGGATAGGGAATTCTTCTAGTGACTAGATGAGGGTGGTGTTTCAATTGTGTTCCCATGGTGTAAATTTACAAGAAGTTTTTTCCTTGCAAGGTTGTTTGAACAACTACATGATAATGAAAAGGAAAATATTTTATCAAGCTAATATTGTTTAGGTTTCAAGTAATGTGGATGCATATCCATGATTGAAAACATGGAATTGAAAGCAATGACTTCTTAAAGAAAAGGAAATAGTTAAGGATACACTAATGAATCAAATGCAAAGAGTTCTTATGTTGATATTTCACTTGGAAATTGGAATTATTTCATAGTTTTTTACAATGAGAGGAGGGATCTAAGAAACAAGATGTCTCTTCATGCTTGTGGCTTGCTTTAGCCTGCAAAGCTTCAGCTACATGCATTGATTTTGCATCAAGGTTATTCTCTTTTGTACTTGCCACCATGTCATGAGCTTGTGCTAGCTTATTCTCTAATATAAAATTTTGTTCAACAACTTTAGAACGCATCTCATGTAGAGCTTTTTCAAGATCAAAATTGCACTATTTCTTAATGCCTAATGATTTCTGCAAGCTTTCTTTTCACTTTTCAGATTTTGTTATGGCAACCAAGTGTGCAAATTATTCTTGCTTCAAACTTTCTTCAAGTTCAGCTAGAGCAAGTTTCATTTTCTCATACTTAGATGTCTATTTCTTGTGCTATATTAAGGGAAGACCCATATTGTATTGTATTGAGAGGGATACAAAATTATATTGAAAAATCTTGACAATGAAGCCATGCGATGTTTATGGTGCGAATGGGCATCCACCATGTTGGCTAAAAGAGGCCAATTTGATATTGCAATGAAAATATTTATGCAAGTACAAAAGGATGTTGCTGGAAACATTTTTGTTCAATGGTTTGGTGTATCAACAAATCTAACACATTTTACTTCACACATGAACAACTCATGCTTGCATTGAAGGTGTATCAAATTTGTTTAAGAATGTTATTTTTTGCATCGACACCCAAATTTTATTACATCTGACTTGAGCACATTAGGAAGCTAAACAGTGGTGAGCTTTCATTCACTTTTGTTCATGGTAATTTCTGAACTTTTTCTTGTTTATGCATTGGCGATAGTGCGATGTATGTGCTTTATTTGTCACCCATCACTGTTATTTTTCCTCTTCTCCTCAGTGTATTAGTGATGCACAATGGTGAATTATCTAACTTCTCTAATCATTGTTACCTTATTCGTTTATATCCTCAAATCCATGATGTGTGATGTTGGTAACCTATGGTGGGCTCGTGGATAAGTGTTCGATGACAATTTTGTAAGTTTTGTTTTTAAGGTGGGATATAAATAAAATGTGAAGGTGAGTGTATGGGTGAAGTCTTCTATAGCCTGATAAAATGAAATTTAAAAGCCTTCACATATATAAAAGTAAAACTTTAAATGATGGGCAATAAACTGTAAAACACAAATGTAAAGATGCACTAGTAAAGTGGGTTTCTACAACCAATGAGTAGGAGTGAATATTTTTTCATGAAGATTTTTCAACTGCAGTAAAAACAAAACTATCTATTGTTGGGAAAGAGGGAAAGAGGAGTGAATATTTTCATGAGGTAAATGTAATTTTCTATTGCAGGGTAAAATAAAAGCAAGAAAAATGAAGGGAGTGGGAAAGAAAAGTGCAAATGGGGATTTTTTTTGTTGGAGGCAGTTATTGATCAATGGGGATGAGTTTTCTAGATTTCTACTTTTGATCTCCATTTAGGGTTTTGGTTTTCTCCTTAAAAGTGGTTATCTATTTCATTTGTAGAGAGTTGTTCACTATTTGGTATCACAAGGAAGCATATTTTTGTAACAAGGTCTGAAAATGAAAGAGTGTTGGTTTTAGGTTTTGGATAGTCTGATTCATCTAATTGAGGATTCAATTATGGTATTGTCAAATTTGTCTTTAATGCACAATAATTTGAGTTGGTTGTCTCCATAGTGCATATTGTATGGATTTTAAATATGAGTAATCAAAGATTGCAAATATTTTTCTTCACGTCTTTCCTTAAATGCTTGTTTAGCATTATTATTGTCATTCAAAGAATGAATTAAAATATATTAACACAAATAGAGTTTTATGTAACTATGTGTTGGTATTATTAAGTATGACAAGTTAAGTTTCTGGTATCAATGGTGTAATACATCATCTAGTAGCCATAGTTTTGATAGAGTAAATGTTGTGATGTATTTTAAATTACATGGTTTAGGTGACTCCACCCTAGAATATGACACTAGTATTTTAATGTTGCAGTTTCCTGAGATTGTTTGTGAGTAGCTACAAATTATAAACAAATTTAATTTCCTTTCTCAGTATGCTTTTGTGTGGAGTTTAATGCATATTACATCTCTCATGTTTGATTCATACATTATCATGAAGGTCAATCAAGTCTTTAGGGTATTGTGTCCATTAAACATTTAAAGAAGAATTATCTATTTAATAGTGTGTTTGATACTTTGTCACACAAGTATTTGCAAGCACACTGTCAAGATCACCCTCCTAAGTTTCACTAAGCCTAAAGTGTAGGGGAGAAAGGGTTTTAATTCAATATCCCATTTGTTGGACAAATCTCTCCTTGAATTTGACCATTAGGCCTGGAACCCCTTTAGGATTCAAGTTGATTTTAAATTTGGGAACCAACAAATTGACGACTCTACTTGGGAGCTCTAGAATTATCCATTTTAAAAGAGTCAATTAGTTTGTTGATCTATATTTTTGGGTGAGATGATCCAAGAAAATCCATACGTAGAGGATATTGTTGTAACATTTTTGGTGTATTATTGAAGTCTAGTGCTCTACTAGTGGAGAGAACTCAGAAATACTTAGATCTTAGAAGAAGCTTTCTATTTCTTGAAGATCTTTTCCTCTTTCAAATCTAGGTGGTGACTCTACATAATTTTCTACATCATCAAAAGAGTTGGTTGCAGCAGTTATCAGGTAGTTTTTTTATTGCAATATTTTTGTATGAAGGTTTTCAACAAAGGTTCTAGTTAATATTGTCCCTTATCCAATACTTTGAGATACTAGTAAAAAGGGAAATGAGAAAGTAGGATATTATGAAAGGGATATTGAGAATTGAATAGTTGTAGAGGGAATCAATTTTATTTAGAAATATGTAAGGATGTCCTAGTTCTCCCTCTACAAGTTGTAATGTCATGCCTAAAACATAGCCATGTCCTCAAAAAAATGTGTTCACTAGTGAAATATATAACCCTCTAGATTTCAATAAAATCCAAAGCGAACCACATTCTATCTCAAGAAGAATTAATGAATATTTACCTATGTTTAGAGGATATTTTGAAGAGTCAACATTGTAAAATGTACAAGGTCTCATTGATTTGATGGAAGATTGTCAAATAATAGAAGAGGATGCTATCACAAAGGTTTTTGTAAGAAATTCAGAATGTACTATTGAATATTGGTTTTCTAGTTTTCTAATGCATTCCATATGTTCATGGTAAGAGCTTAGAACACTTTCCATTGATCAATTTGAAGGAATACTAAATGATAATATGTGCATGTTTGAAAGTAGAAATCTACATATCCAGGAAGAATTGGAAGAGGAATCTTAAAAAATAAGTTGAATCCATCTCATATATTGATGCATTGTGTGATATATTAATATTTGAAGAAGAATCATCCTATGAGTTTCATGATAGATTCATGAAATTTCCATTTGACATACTAGGATTAGAAAGACCCAATGGATCATTTTACATTGATTTATTTTGTGAGAATTGTGAGCTAGGTTTGAGTACCATGCTAGCTCACTTGAAGCCCTTTAGCCTTAACTGCATATATCAATGGATTCCAGTGATTGGAGAAATGATGGAGCAATATGGAAGCAATTTCCTAACTCAATTATGTGATGATAATGCATCTTATAGTGATGAGGATTTTTTTGAGCAACCTATAGAAGAAATATACCCAAATAAATATTACATCCATAATGGTCATGATGAAATGAATTAAACGTGTGAAGTTTCTTCTATTCTCTCTAAAAATACATAAATAGAGAGCAAATTGTTTATACCAAAATAAGGTTGCAATGATATGGATGACACTAAAAGTATTTTCTCTTATATTGACTTTGAATATACAGTTGAAATTTATGTTGATTCTAAAGTTTCATGTCTTCATGATAACAAAATTGGTGATGTAGATGGAAGCTTGTAACCAGTTGAAAAGTATTCTTGTCTAGGTGATCAAAGACATTAAAATCATATTTGCATCCCTTATGACTGTGATTCCTCTCATAAGGAGGAGGAAATACTAATTTCCCTAATTGGAAAGTATTCCAACAAAGATGATGACAATACTTTTGAAGGTTCACAAGAACAAGATAAAGGATATGAATTGAACAAACTTTTTGAAGAGGAAATGTGTGATCAACAGTGCTATGGTACACTTGGTCCTACCTCTTCTACAAGTGTTGAATGTAGAATTGACACAAGCTTTCATGATGATGAGACAAAGGAGTTTGCTGATTTGACAAATTATTTTGAGAATGCCAATGTATCAGATGAAAATGACAAAGTGTGCAATGAATTTCAATTGGAAAGATCATCCACAAGCAGCCACAATGAAGAAAAAAATGATTTTTTTTAGTTTGAAAGTGAAGAATGTGACCCTGTTGATTGTTGCAATAGTATGAACAAAAAAGGAGATATGTATGAAAGAGATTCATTAGATTAATCAGTTCAGGTAAGTGAGTATGAGGAGCATGCATATGTTGGTAATGTAAGTTATGAGTCCTTTTTTTTTTTATGCTTTACCTTCTTCTACTCCTATTTTTTATTTTGAAGTTATCACTGAATGCCTACATGAGGTTACAATTGATGTAGTTGTACATGAAAGTGAAAGGGTAGAGATAAATTTTTATATAGATAATGAAAATATTTATGATGAGTTTACACTTAAGGAGTGTGATTGTGTCAATCACATGGATACATATGAGGATCTTTTTTATGGATCTGCAACATAATTTTCCTCATGAGTAGTATCCTTCAGATTGTAATGTTGATGCAACAAGAGGTAATGCTAAGTATGATACTCCTTGTGATAGTCAATGGGTTTTTAACACTCACCATAAGGGATTTATTGCAAAAAAAGACTCTAAGTCATATGAACCTACACTTGAAGCTTTTTTGTGTGATAGCATTATGAGTGTTGATAATATTTCTTATGAATGGGTGATCCTGCAATAGTGGTTTACAAATTTTCGCCAAACTCAACACTGAAATTATTATTTTTAACTAAATCTTCACATTTGGGCACCTATAGCGGCTAAACCATGAGGAAGTTGAAGCTGATGCAAACTAGAGTCTCGTCAAATTTTGTTTGTAGATTCTAAAAATATTTTTTTTCATTTTTTTTGGAATCAGATTGCACTTCTTTTTCCATCTCCCACGAAAACTGGTTTTTTCAGAAAATAACATTTTTAAGAAGTGATGCACACCGTATAACACATAAATTTTTTTCCATGAAGGATAAAATTATAATTCTTTCGAATTTAGATTTGTAACTTTGATGTCTAGTTATTCCACTTGGTTAGATATTTTTTTATTGAATATTTTTTCTTTAATCAAGTTTTGAAGTCAGACCAATTACAATTCAGACATAGTGCAACCGTATAATGAGTAACATTTTTTTATATATATCGAAATTCATTTTTTTTTATTGGTTCAAGCACTTCAATATCTAGTGCACTCATATTTTTCATTCTTTTTTGATAATCTGCTATTTTTCCACATGTGTAGAACAAAGACCTTCATTTTCGATGAAAAACCTATGTTTAATAAAACTAAAAAAAAAAATACATAATAAAACCAAAACATATTAAAATTATATTCGTTGGATAGCTCATTCCAAGTACTAACATAATAATATAAAATTAATTCATTTGATCCCCCAAAAGGTAAATCAAAAGTGACTTTTTATCAGCATTTTGATAGGTGTAAAGGAGACTCATTTATAGGTATGGTTTAAAACTAGCGAGGTTATATCCAAGGGTGTTTGATCTAAGGTGGTTTGATAAAATACTCTTCAATTGGAATCCTTAAAATGGAACTTTTAGAGGCTTAAATCACTATATTTTCTAAAAATAATGATTTTAACAAAAATCAGTTCCTCTCAAATATTGTAAACCAGCTTTGTGGGAAAAATTGTTTGGGATGTCGATGCCTTTTTTGAATGTTATGATTTGAATGTGGAGAATGGACTTGTGGATGTTGATAAGTCTGGTTTTTAGAACCTTGTGACATATGATAATGTGATTGGGTTGTGTTTTTTTGTTATAATGATAAACTTTCCACTGATGCAATTTAGTTGAGGGAGTTACAAATGTGCGAGCATTCTTTGCTTAATACTCAAGAGGATTATACATTGTTTCTAAGGGATGATATAGTTTCCAAGCCTAATCATTATGAGGGAGTTACTAAATGTGATAAGATTGTATCTTCATATAGTCTTGACCATTATCCTCATATTTTGTCACTTTCCATAGAATCAGAAAATGAAATGAGTGGCAATGATGTGGCCTATGTGATTTGGTTGCCATGTGATAGTAAAGCTAAACAAGATGCAAGTTCTCACTTGTTCAAAGGTATCTTGACCCTTATTTTTATAGGAGTGAATTTTCTCATGTTGTTGTGGTGTGACAAAGGAAAGTATGCATTGAGGGAGATTAGCTCTTTTAACTGATTGGTATTTGATAGGGGTAAAATTATTGACTTACCTTTTCCATTTGGTGGCCTACGCAACTGAATGAGGTTTGAGAAATTGAATAAAGATAGTTGTAGTTTCCCAATGGTTCTATCACTTGGTCTTCTCTTCCAGAAGATTCTTAAATCTCACTTTGTTCACTGAGGAACAAATGTCCCCAGAAAGAGCCACTATTGGAGCTCTCAAAATTTGCAAATGTTGGTTGCTGCTATGATTTGAAATCAATCAATGAGAACCCTTTTATTGGCAAGAAGATATGCAGATATAGTGACTAACTCATTTGATTTCAAATATGAGTGATACTTTGCTAAAAAATGTCTAATTCATAGTTGTCCCAAGTGGTTTTAATCCCTTTCACCATAGCAGAGCTTTGCTTTTGTTTGAATATTGAGTACATGTGCAGCCCTAATGCAATTATGTCAAATAGGACAATCATAAGGATGATAAAAGACCAAGTCGTAAATCCAGATAGAGATGATTAAAAGGAATCTACAATGCATGATCAAGTTTTTAGTGAGGATAGTCATACCTTCCATAATCCCTAGAGGCAGAGATGAAGATAGTATATACAAAAGGATAACACCATGTGGCCATATGTGGTAAAAATATATGCATTATTGCTATAGATGTAAAATAATAGTTCTTATGTAAAAAATCAAACTTAAGGAAGACTAATGATGATGGTCATGCCATAATAGATGGTTTCATGAGAATTGATATTCATAGGAAATCTTAAACCATGGAAGAAATCCATCATGAAAGGGAATGTGGGAGCTATGGCTCTTATGTGAAGGTAAAATCAAAATTTCCATTTAAAGAAAAAAAGGTCATATACCCATATTGTGCATGCTTTATGATGAACAACGCATAATGAAAAGTCAGAATTTGAATATAAGAGGTGATGGTATCTAAGGAAATACATTGCATAAGATAAAAATGAGTTTTAAATCCAATCACAAGAGATCTCCTAACCTATAAAAAAGGTAGTCTTGATGACTACAATGAAGACTTCAAGAGCTTCTTAATGACTGTGTGACTTTCTTGATAGTAATATGACTACAAAAGGTTGTTGAATTGTTAATGGAGATATCATGAAAGATTGTAAGGATGGGGAATTATTCCATCAACTAGAGGAGGGTGGTGTTTCACTTGAGTTCCCATGGTGTAAATTCACAATACTTTTTATCCTTGCAAGGTTGTTTGAACAACTACATGATACTGAAAAAAGAAAATATTTTATCAGGCTAATATTGTTCAAGTTTCCTAGTAATGTGGATGCATATCCATGATTGGAAACATGAAATTGAAAGCAGTGACTGATTACAGAAAAGGAAGCAGTTAAGGCCTCACTAAGTGAATCAGATGAAAAAAATTCTTATGTTGACATTTCACTTGTATTGGAATTATTTCATAGTTTTTTCACAATGAGAGGGGGTATCCAAGGAACGAGATGTCTCTTCATGCTTGCAACTTTCTTCTGCCTACAAAGCTTCAACTGCATGCAACTTTAATTCTACACCAATTTTCTTCTCTTCTATACTTGCCACCATGTCACGAGCTTGTGTCATCTTATTCTCTAATATAAAGTTTTGTTAAACAACTTCAGAACACATCTGATGTAAATCTTTCACAAGATCAAAAACACATTGTTTCTCAAGGCCTAATAATTTCTTCAAGCTTTCCTTTTGATTTTCAGCTTTTGTTATGGCAACCAAGTTTACAGATTGTTCTCGCTTCAGAATTTCTTTAGCTTTACCTAGAGTAAGATTCATTTCCTCATACTTAGATGTCTACTTCTTGAACTCTATTAAGAGAAGCCCCATATTGTATTATATTGAGAGGGCTACAAAACTATATTGCAAAATGTTGAAAATGAAACCATGATATGTGTATGTTGTGAATGGGCATCCATCATGTTGGTTGAAAGAGGTCAGTTTGGTATTACAATGGAAATATTTGTGCAGATACAATAGCCTTCTATTGGAAACATTTTTGTTCGATGGTTGGTGTATCAACAAATCTAACATATTTTACTTCGCATTGGAGCAACTCATGATTGCATTGAATGTGAATCAAATTTGTTTAAGGAAATTAATTTTTGGCAATGACATCCAAATTGTATTGCATCTTACTTGAGCACATTCTAAAGCTAAACGGTGTTGATATTTTATTCACATGGTTTCAATGAAAAGAAAATAGTGTTGCTTGTTGACTGATATAGACATTTGCATGATATCACCATAGTTTTTAGAGATGCAACAGAAAGTGAGAAGTAGTAGAGCATGAAGAATGGAGGATTTCGATGTAGAGTAGGACTTTCGCTCATCGCGGTTTCTAAAAAAATTCTCCTTTATGCGCTGGCGATGGTGCGATGTATGTGATTTTTCTTTCACCCATCGCTATTATTTTTCCTCTTCTCCTTAACATATCGGTGATACATGATGGTGCATTCTCTAACTTCACTCATAATTTTTATCTTGTGCCTTTCTCTCCTCAAATCTATGATGCATGATGTTGGTAACCTGTGGTGGGCCCGTGGATAAGTGTCTGATGGAAAAATTTTAAGTTTTATTTTAGCAATGGGATATATAATTAAAATGTGAAGGTGAGTGTATGGGTGAAGTCTTTTATATCTTGATAAAATGAAATTAAAATTTCTTCACATATATAAAGTAAAACTTTAAATGATAGACAATAAAGTGTAAAGAAAAAATGTAAAGATGCACAGGTATAAGGGGGTTTTTATAGCTAATGAGGAGTGAAGATTTCTCAACTATGGTAAAAACAAAAATCTTTGTTCCTAGCAAAGAGGAGTGAAGCTTTTCATGGGGTAAGTGTAATTTTCTAGTGCAAGATAAAATGAAAGCAAGAAAAATGAAGGGAGCATGAAAGAGAAGTGCAAATGGGGCTCTTCTTTGTTAGAGGTGATTATTGATCAACATTGATGATTTTTCTAGATGTTTGCTTTTGATCTCCTTTAGGGTTTCTATTTTTTCCTTAAATGTGGTTTTTGTTTCATTTGTAAAGGGTTGTTCACTATTTGGTGTCACGAGGAAGCATATTTTTGTAACAAGTTTTGAAAATGAAAGAGTGTTGGTTTCAAGTTTTGGATAGTCTAAGTCATGTAATTGGGGATTCAATAATGGTATTTTCATATTTATCTATAAATGCACAATAATCTGAGCTAGTTATCTCCATACTGCATATTGTATGGATATTAAATATTAGTAATCAAAGATTGTAAATATTTTTCTTAATTTCTTTCATTGAATATCTATTTAGCGTTATTACTCCATTTCAAAGAATAAATTAAACTGTATTAACACAAATAGAGGTTTATGCAATAGTGTGCTAGGATTATTAAGTATGACTACTTAAGTTTTTGGTATCAATGGTGCAATGCATTATTTGGTAGTCATTTTTTTGATAGAGTAAATGTTGTGATCTATTTTAAATCACATGGTTTAGGTGACTCCACCCAAGAATATGGTACTGGTCTTTTAATGTTGTAGTTTCCTGAGATTTTTTGTGAGAAGCTACCAATTATAAACAACTTTTATTTCCTTTCTCAATATGTTAGTGTGTGGATTTTAATGCATATTACATCTCTCATGTTTAATTCGGACATTACCATAAAGCTCAACCAATTCTTTAGGGTATTGTGTCCATTAAAAATTTAAAGGATAATTATTTGTTTAACAATGTGTTTGATACTTTGGCACACGAGTATTTGTAAGCACACTATCGGGATCACCCTCTCAGGTTTCAGAGAGCCCGAAGTACTGGGGGAAAGGGTTTTAATTCAATCTCCCATTTTTTAGCCAAACCTCTCCTTGAATATGATCTTTAGTCCTGGCACCCCTATAGAATTCAAGTTGATTATAGATTTGGGAACCAACAGGCCTCATCATCATAGTCCATGCCATACATGAAAGCCTACATTGAAAATACATATTTCAAGTCTGGATTGAATTAGACTAAATAATAGAGGGAATTTGGGACCTTCACTATCAAGTCCTTGGTTTGCTTCATCCTTGTAGAATAGAAACTTATCTCTCCTTCCTCTCTAAAATTTATTCATTTGGTCCCATGAGAAGATGTCAACCTTCATATTAGTGGGGATACATAACATTTCATTGATTTTTACGGCACTGATGGTGATTTTAAGCTCTCAACCTTTGATGTTTGTCTTTTCTTTAGCTAACATCTCACCATAGATATCAACTAGCTCTAGGCACAAATGTGTGAAGGGTAGCATGCACTATGGTAAACCATAATGCCAAAGTCTTGCTCCAAGGACCATGAAATCTCCCGCCTGTGACTTGGTGACCATCCTCTCAAAAGACACTTCCCGCAAACTCTTGGGGTTGGTATGCAATTTTGGGTCAAAGATATCATCTATGAAATCTTTGACTACTTTTGGCTTGATGTGGTTTATGGGTGCTATGCTTATGGTATGAGAAAACTCTTGTTCCACTAGTATTTGCATGTTACAAAAAGAGATATATCCAAATACATAGACATATCTTGGCTAAGAGAACATAATTTTTGTACCCCTACTAGAGGATGATGCTTTAGTAGCCATTATTACAACCTTCGAAATAGTTATGCAACACTTGCTTCTAGACCAGGATAATTTTACTTCTACCAGGAGCTTATGGACTTAGAAACCTTTTTCTTTGGTTGTGAATTAACTCATGTCTAAAAGAATAAATACATGGCCATTAATGCTAACCTCTTGAGTACTACCAGCAAGGGGTGATACATGCAACATAAATGCCTACATTCTTGGGGAATGTGACCTCTACTTTGGGAAGGGATTTTTAGTACATTCCTTACTCGATTTTTGGCAAAGGAAAGCCTTGAGAAATAGGAAGCATAATTGTAAAATATTCCTACATTAATGAAGAAAGAAGTGGCCTTTAAAGATGATCTTTTCAAATGAAAGAGCTAGTTGATGATCACAAAGGTGACAAACATATAGTGATATACCATTTATTTTGTTATTAATAATAGAACTTGCATTAAATTTCTAGAGCCTCAAAAAATCCTATACATATAATTTTCTTTTAGTTCTTTCCATCAACTTGTATTTCCTATTGTCATTCTGACAAGGAGAAGTTTTTCCATTTACATATTTTTTGGCTCACATTTTTCTATAAATAGTGTTGCCTTCACAAAAATATTCATTAAGTCTACATTTTCTTTATTCTACATTCTGCAAAGGATGGGTACTTTGATAAGGCTTCTCATTCAAAAGAACTAGATTATTTTTGTGTGGGAGATCACCAATGATATAATTAAGAGATTGTTGAGGATGAAGTGCAACCTGAAAATCACGATGTTCAAATGGTTGCTAGAGATAGATTTCATCATTGATGAAAATAACTACCAAGAAAATAAAAATGTTATCTCTTGGTTTTTCACCCCACTCCTAGACCTAAACATTGTGAAGCCATGGATTGTGCAGCTCTATAGTAGCGTGTTCTTTCAAGAATATTTGGATGGCCTTGATGAATTCATTGACGTTGTTGTCCTCGACCTTGGTATTCCATCTATCATGGACATATTCCAGCATTTGGACAATGATGAGACAAGTTTGTTGCTTCCTTTGTTGGCTAGATTTCAAATGATGACTCTGGAGAAGCACCACCAATGCATAAGGACAACCAACTCCTTCCTCCTCCGTGTTAAAAACATTGAGCCGGTCTATGACATAGAGTGGATCACTGATTTCAAGAAGCTGGTCTATCGACCTGGCAGAGTGGTGGTAAATGTTGATGACTAATCTTGGTCACTCTTGATGGAGTTGTGTGATGAAAAATTTCTATGGTGCATCCTGAGTCCTGAGGATATTGTTGTGCTTTTGATTGTTGCGGAATGGAGGTTGAAAGTTCATGCTTTCTTGTACCACTAGCTCTAATTTTTTTGATACAATAATGAATATCACTTTTTGGCTACCTCTAGAAAGAATATTTTTGTGCTTCTACTTTGAGCTCATGATCTCACAAAAATATAAGGCTTTATGTCCTAAACTATATGTAATCTTTTTCTTATAAATATAATATAGTTATTTTTTTCAGAACTTGTCTTATTTGCAAAAATGTATTTACATAATTTTTATACATATGGTATATAAAGTAAAAAATGTTAGAACTATTTGCCTCTAATTAAATAATTTCAAGTGAATACCATTTACTAGTATTCCCAAGATGTTCTCGTTTAAGTATTCAAGCTCGTATGTGTTGCTAGCCTTTCATTTAGAAATTTGAAAGGGACCCTTCCATAAGGAATCAAATTTAGCATGTTGGCCTAGTTTTGCAACTTGTTCATCAAATTTTAGGACTAGACTCCCCTCCTTGAAACCTAGATTAGAGCCCTTATTAAACCACCGCTTGACTACTTGTTGGCACCTTATCGTCATTCGAATTCCTTTTCTCTATTCTCTTGAAGGCTTAGTAGCTCAACAAGCCTTACTTTCATCTCATCATTCTCTTCATCCTCCAAAGACTTTAGCAACTATAACACTCATATCTCCATCAAAATGGGTAGTACCACCTCCTTCCCATATACCAAATCATAAGGGTAAGACTTTAGGATTTTCTTTGACATAATGCAGTATGCCTATAATGTTGCCTATAGATGATGGCTCCATTCCTTTTGGTGTGTCAAACTGATGCATTTGATTAGCCTAATCAAGATTTTGTTGGTAGATAATGCCAATCCGCTCCCCTACAGGTAATAGTTTGATGAATAATCTAGATAGACTTCATGCTTGAGAGTGAAATCAGACATCCTAGACCCCAAAAAGGCTTCTTAGTTATTTGAAATGGTAGTCTTTGGGGATCTGAGCCTCGTCACTATTTCTTCAAGGAAGTTGATGTTCTTGACCTCGATGGCATTTTTTAGAAGGGCCACCTCTATTTGTTTGGTTAAATAATTAATGGTTGTTAAAATCCAACTATGTCTTGAGCTAGAGATGGGATGATCATCCCAATCAAATATAACCCCCATTGTGTGAAGGTCTCCTCTACCACAATCAGTTTTAAGGGCATAACAAAGTTTTTCCACTTGCTGACGAAAAACTAGCACTAGGAGCACTTCCTTATTAGATTGTGAGCCTTAGAGAATAAATTCGGCCAGTAATATCCTTTCCACATGATTTTTAAATTAGTGATTTTGGTAGAGAAATGTCTTCCTTTTGGGATACTATGGAATTCATCCATAATTCTCTCAGTTTGCACCTTATCCACATAATAGAGGAGGACTTCATTAGCAGTTCCTTTTGAATAAAATTCCTTCAATAAAAACTTATCTGACACTTTGGAGCTTATAGTATCTCTTCTTTTGTATTGGGAGATCGAGGGGGTATCGACTGGTCTGCATGAATCTTGTCTGATCAACCACTCAAGAGTCATCTGACTCAAATTGGTTTGTAAAGACCCAGTTGACTTCTTCAGCTCTTGCTTCTGGTTTGAGTTCTTGGATGAGATACTCGGATAGACCTCTTCCCTTAACCAACTTCATTGGCTAGATATCTAGAACATATTGTAGGATCTTAGTGATGGGTATGTTCAAGATCATGATGGGCCAAAAAGTGGTGATATGTAAGTGATATGATGGCCCATGTGGCTGATGACCTTTTTTTTACCCAAAATTGATGAAATGAAAAGGGTTTTTAAAGGATATTCTTATCTTTCCACTAGTATAAATTATGCTTTACTTTGAATTTAATAAATAATTATTATTCATTTTCTATTTGAATTACAACTAAATTCCTAATTGATAGGCTAATTGAAAAACATCTATAGCTTTAAAACTGTATCAATATTTTTGAATCTGAAACATGTGTCACATTCTATGCTTTGCATACTATAGGATTAAAAAAAAATTAAATTAAATTTCATGAATTTTTGACCAAGTTAAGGTGGTTAGACATACAAGTTTTTATATTTTTTAAAAGTTGTAATAAAAAATTCATAATTAATTTTTTACTTGGAAACAAATTATAAAAAAATATGCATCACATCACGACATGATTTCTCTACTTACATCTAAAATCTTTATAAAGAATATTTTCATTTTATTGTGGTTAGGGTGGTCAGACAAATACCCTTTTTTATTTTTTCCATAAAATTTAAGTACTACTGCATTGAAATTTCAAATTTTCACTAAATAGATTATATATATTTTTTAAATAAGCCTCATAGTTTAGAAACTACATTCAATTTTCTACAGATTCTATTCTTACATATTTTTTAAATAATATAGATAACTTATTCAAATTTTTGTCAAGTTGCCTAACCTTGATTTTCTGAATTTTCATCACCACTTAAGGGCCTATTTTTTCCATGATGATCTTGCACATAACCTGATCCATTTGGTTGTTTTCTCATTGATTTCACCTTCTATGATGTATCCCCTCACATTGGAATGAGCATCAAGGACTATAATTTTGCTTGCCAAAAGAAACTGTCAAATGTTTTTGAGGCTTTTGACTATGACAAACACCTACTTTTGTACAAAATTATACTTGATTTTGTATCCCTATATAGTTCTTGAATGGAAAGAAATGGGATGTTCCCCACTTCCCTCCTCATCCTTCTGTGTGAGCACACAAGCTATGTTATGTTGGCCACTATAGACATATAGCACAAAATCTTTTGAAAATTTTGGGTTGGCTAACATTGGAGCTATGGAGATGGCTACCTTGATTTTATTGAAAGAAATATTTCCTTTCTAATTCCATTTGAATGCTAAGAATTTATTTAAAATTAGCATGATAGGTCTCACAATTCCTCCAAAATTTGAGATGAATCTGCTAATAAAGTTTATCTTCCCTAAGAAAAATTGTAATCCCTTTTGATTAATAGGTAACAGTAATTTTTTTTAGCCTTCACCATTATTGGGTTAATGGATATCCCTTCCTTGGATACCAAAAAGCCAAGAAACTTGCCTTGCAGTATACCAAATACACATTTCTTGGGATTTAAATAAATCATTAATTTTTGACATTTCTGAAAGACCATTTCTAGGTGATCAAAATGATCACCATTAGATTTTGAAAATATGGTTAGGTTATGCAAATAGATAAGGATGATCTTGTTGATCAAACCCTTAAATATTTTTTCCATCACACATTGAAAGGTGGCACCCACATTTTAGAGGCCGAAGATAATTTTTACATATGTGAATGTTCCCCACTTAGTGGTGAACATCATCTTGTGTTGATCCTCCTCCTTCACATAGACTTGATTGTAGCTCTAAAATTCATCGAGCAACAAGAACATATTTGAACCTACCACAATCGATAAGATATGATCCATCAAAGGAAAAGGGTAGTGATGTATTAAAGAGGCCTTTTTCAGGTTCTAGAAATCCATTCAAAGTCAGATGTCACCATTCTTATTTCAGATAGGGGCCAAGTTAGATACATAGGTGGAGTGCTTGATCGAGTATATAATATTTGATTCAACTAATATTGTGAGCTCTTACATCATTAAAGCTTCAACATGAATTCACGTTGATCAACATTTTATTCTATTGAATAGGCTTGGATCCTTTGACCAAGTCTATAGTATGTTGAATTATGCTCAAACCATAGCCTTTGAGATCATCATAGGTCCAAGCCATGAATCCATTGCACTTAGCACATAAGGATCTCAACCTTTTCTTGTCTTTATGTGGCACATCCTTCTTGACTTATAGCTTCCTACCATCCCCAAAATCGAGCTCTTCATTGTCTTTCCTATCAGCTGTGAATCTTCATTTACTATTTCTTGCATCTTCATAGTCAAAGAGGTTCTCTAGAGTGATGAAGCCTCGTGGGAGATTATTTCTTTTGAGTTGGATTATTTTCTCCTCTCCAACCTCTTGAGATCATGGGTAATAATTTGGATTGGGAAAAAATACAAAGTTAAAGAGATGTCCTTAATGTGACCTATGGTCAAGACCTTCTTCCCATTCAGCTGCATAACACCCTTCTCTAGGGGTTCATATTTCAAGTTCAAGGCATCGAACACTAGCTTGGGCATGCCTATAGTATTGACCCCTAGATCTATCATATTGTGTAGTAACTTATCCCCTATGATAAGAGTTATGAAGAATGAGGTGGGATTTGGCTTACTTACCTCTTTCACTTTTGTTTTGTTTGTCGTATTCACATATGTTGCAACCCATAAAGATAGGGGTTCTAACATGGGTATTTTTCCTTTATCTTGATTGTGCAATGGGACTAGATCTAGAAACAAAGCTTACTCCTCTCTATTCAATGCATCTTGTAGAAAATTCTTCTTCTTTGGAATGGATAGGATGTCCCATAGAGATACATTGGTGGGAGCCTTCTTCAATTGCTCCACCACATTAAGCATTCTAATTAGAAAGACCATTAGTTTTAACAAGTGTGCTTCTTTTTCTTTACAAAGAGGCTAGTCACCACAAGCGGGCCAAGAACCTTATCCGTGACTTTTGGTTATAATTTTGGTACTTGTGGCTAAGGTCACTGTTAGTTTTGGGCTAGTGGTGTTGATGTTAAATATGGCACGTATCCTCTCTAGTGAACCTTCTCTTTTATCTAGTATTATAGTTTGACTGTACTTGCAGTGTTCTCATGGTCTGGACTTCATTTGTGAATGCAAAGTATTCTACCTCCATTCAAGAAAAAAGTGCTTGGTCAAGGGAGATATATAATTCCTTCTCCAGAGAAATCCACTACATCTAAGCATTGAACCTAGCATTCTCAATCTCAAGGGATAGATAAATTTTGACGTCCAAAGGAATGCCTTGAATTCTTTACTCTACAACCCTTTGTTGAATATTTATCCTCATATAATTTTGGATCATATGGGAATCATTACATGGAAAACACCATGTGTTTGAATCATCCACAAGGTTGTTTTCACTTGGGATCAAGTCCTTACTCATGTTGGTTTTGTTTGTCTATAATGGAGTGGTCAGTGAACCATCTATCTTGATTCTTGTAGTTGATTATTCCCTTTTGGAGCTCCTTGGTATGTATTATTCTGGAAAGGTGGTCTCCCTCCTTGATAATTTTTTGGGAGGGTTGGAGGTGCCACCTACTACTGATAAATAATGATGAGATCATTTGTGAAAGTCCTCATTAAATTCTTCATGTCACTGACATTTGTAGCTAATGAAGAAGAGCCTAATTTTCTTGGTTGTGTATTTAGATACACATACAATGAAGGTGGTTGCATGTCCAATATGTTAGGGAGTGAAGAAGGACTATTGGGAGCTACCTCCTCTTATATTTTTCCAGATATTTTTGTGAACATCCACATTGGTGGTTGTTGTGGAATCTTCTCAACATCTATCAAATTATTCTCTACTTTCATAGCTAGATCATAGGCATCGTACAAAGTATCACCCTCGAGCAATTGCACCATAACTGCAATTTCTGAATTGAAAGCCTTTAGATAGAACATAAATTATATGGTCGTTGGAGGTCTAGCTATCGTTTGAATTCTTTTCTAGGGTTTATGGAACCTGGTGTTATGGATTATTTGCTAGGTTTTATGGAACTTGGTGTTAAAATCTATCATAGCTACCTACAGAGATCTCTTGATTGTCATCAGCTACTACAACAAGGATGAGTGATCTCCTTTCTCCAAAAAAATATCAAAACTCTTTCCTCTAAGATCATTCCACGAGAAGATGAAATTGGGAGCTAAGGATCTGTACCAATCTTGGGCCTTTCACTTAAAGGATACAAATATTAATTTGATATTGATGTTTTGCTTTGTGATTTTTTGAACTCTATAGACATCTATATTATCCTAGAGATGCACAAAAGAAATCTTGAAACCCTTCCCAGTAAACTTTGAGATTTCCTTAAGGGAATTGGCGAGGATGGAAAGCCACACATTTGGAGGGGTGGGAAGAACTAATAGATGACCATTGTCTCAAGTCACAAAAAAATTAGGATCTCCTTGGAGAGCCATTGGAAACAAACCTCTATGGACCGGGTAAACAAGTATTCTAATTTGAAAATTTTGGCCACCTAGATGGGTAGATAAGGCTCTAGACTCTAGGCTAGCACTCCTAACTCTATTTCTTCTGATAGGTGACATAAAACTTGTGACTCATCTCCTCCAAGGGGCTGAACAAGGTAATTGAGAATATTGGAAATTTCCTCTAGATGATGCCCTAGTCTGGACACTAGGTATGAATTCACTAGTCTCTCTTGTTAATCTGATTCAAAATGCCTCCTCAAGGCTATATATTAGACACTATGAAAGATCTTGGTCCCATCGAGCATGCTAGAAAAATAATTGTTGGTAATGAAAGCTTGTGCTTCTCTCGAATAGCCTTATGGGAAATTCAATGAGTGGGGGAACTGATTGTGCATCTATGATTAACCTCATATAATTTTAGAGAAGTCGAATATTCTTTGGCATTTGGGGAAAAGGGAGAAGGAAATGCATAAAGGAAACTAAATGCGGCGATGCAACAATTTTTTTACAACATTTCAAAACCCCTAACAAGCTCCATCTTATGATAAAGTGAACACATAATGCAATAAAAATTTCATTTTTGGAAGGAGAATGAGTGACTAAGGTCGATGTGGGTACAAAGTAGTCATTCAAATCCTCTCATGGGAAGCACAAATTAAGGTTCAAATAGAAAAAGGAAACCCAAATTCAAACAAGATACTTTGAATCCTTATAGAGCTATTCCACTTGATAGCATAATATGAAACTAACAAAACTTCAATAGGAGAATGAAAGAGTTATAATAACATGATTCAATTCCTGAAAGTTTAGGTTAGAAGATCATAAAAGCTAGAAATTGAAAATTGAATATCAAGACTTGTGTGCAGAAGTAAAGAGACACATAGAATTCAATGTACATGCGATAGAGAGTAATGTGTAAAATAAAGGAAAATTAGACACAATCTGATACA
This sequence comes from Sequoiadendron giganteum, assembly GCA_007115665.2. Classification (NCBI taxonomy): domain Eukaryota; kingdom Viridiplantae; phylum Streptophyta; class Pinopsida; order Cupressales; family Cupressaceae; genus Sequoiadendron; species Sequoiadendron giganteum. The sequence goes on from CM021105.1 coordinate 539,593,434, forward strand.
AAATTTCTTGTTCTATTTGCACAATAATGAAAATGCTAAGGTTAGATAATAAATTTGAACAATTTTCTTGACATCAACTATAAAAGAGTGATCAGAGCTCTGTAAGAAATCCTCTATATCTTATTCTACTGCTACTGATAATCTATATCTTATCTAGATCTATTGATTTATATTTCACTCCCTACTCTCAGAGGCTCCTCAAAAATTCCCTCTTATAAGACAAGGGAAGCATACAAACACTGACCACTCTATGCTTCCAAAGCTAGAAACCCTAATAGGTGTCACCACTAGACAACCTCAAAATCTGATAAAAAATTGGATTTTATATGATAATAAAATTTGAGTTTCTTCAATAATGGCGATGGGTATAACAACTCGATAACCCAAATATCCTAATAGCTTCATCTAGGTCTCCCTATTAGAAGGAAGATATGATCATAAATGCTCAACTAAACTCGATTTGATCTATTGCAAACGAAAATGCCAATGTCAAAAGAAAGTTTGACTCCAAAAGTAGTAGAGGAACAAAATGTGTTGCCACCTGATATCATTCCTAAAGGTATAGCTCTAAAAGTGAAGAAACATGCCCAGAAAAATATGGGCAACATGGAAAGCTAGATGAGGTTCCAAAAAAATTGAGAGAGTAGCTTGAGGAAAATCCTCGTGAGGCAGCTATGTGTACAACTTCGGGCCTGAAGAGAAGGTAAAACCTAGAAAGGTAGCACAACCACTTTGTGGTACAATTGCACACATTTTCACCAAAATCATCTTGTAACCTCCAAAAATACATGCTAAAGTGACATGTGGTGGGACGAAAAATAAAATTTGAAAGGCTGAGGATCATTGGGGCCGAAAATTATAAAGCGAAGAAAACAACATACTTAAAGAGAAAAAAATCCTACACAATCACCACTATGGAATCACTTCTAGAATTTTTTTTAATCAAAAGGAATATTTCCTATATATATAAAAAAATTGATATAATAGATGTGTACAATAGGAGTTTCATATCCATCTTATAGACTGTTTACAATAGGATTTTCATTTCCAACTTATAACAACCTTCATTTTTCAACCTTCCTATAACATACCCATTACAAGCCCATCTCATAACAAGACATTGACTAGCATTATATTTAGAGGATTTTGTATAGAAAAAAAATTCCTATCATCAGCGATACTACACTTTTATCAAAAAATACTTCGCAGGGGCTTGAACTTATAACACTAGAAACAAAAAATATTCCACTTGTGAACAAGTTACTCCTCCATCTGCACTGGGTGATCATTTTCACCTTGTTCTTTCACCATATTTTATTCACCAAGAGGAACAAAAGATATGTCATTAAGATTAAACCCTCTATCAATTAACACTCCCCATAGCTGAATTTGGTCAACTGTATCCAATTGAATATTTTGTGCCTCCAAAAGCTAGTGGAGATTGTTCTCATCTGCTACATGTGGCACTTGGGGTAGATGTGTATCGTGAACATGATTTATGCAAACCATGATAGCTTGAACTCTTACTTTTACTTTTTCTGCTAATTTAGTATCAAACTCTGTAACATACCTTCTAAGTGCATTCAACGTAAAGCTAGAAGTTTGTTGTAACAAATATTTTTTTATTACAACAAACAACTTTGGAAATATCATTCAATGAAGTAAAAAGTTCCTTTGAAATAAACCTTCTATATAACCATGGCCCTTCCATAGATCATACCTATGACAACCTTTGGTGAGAACTCCATTTTTTAGAAAATCTTCATTAACTAATTTGTTAGTAATGGATTCTACTAGCTTGGGATCTTGTAATAAATCCAACATAGTGGAGATGAATGTTGATAGGAATTGAGATGGATAGATTAACCTTTTTTCCTCTAGCTCTAAAATTTCATCACCAATGACCCTTTTAATATGCTTGATGAACGTTGCACAACGACCTTTGAAGACCAGTTGAATTTTTGCATCACCTATTTCTTCTAAAATTGGTAGCTCCCAATCATTGAATAGAAAGAAAAATCTATAGTTTTGTAGATAAAAATCCATTTTCCTCCTCCTACATGTTGCACAGGTGAGCACTGGAACCCTAAGTTCACCATTGCTTGAACTATCCTAGAGAAACATACACAATTTTTTTGGTGTGAACTTTAAACAAAAAACCAACATATTTATTTCCCATGGATGAGCTGAAATGCCTTTTAACAAGAATCTTCTCATGATCTATACAAAATGTACCCTCATAACAAAAAAAATATTATATGAAGATCTTTAAAATTTTGAAATCATTACATTGATAAAAACCACCCTGATAGCCACATTTAGCTATATAGCAAGGAAACATGAAATAGGCACAAAATTTATCCCATACTACAACATATTTTAGGAAAAAAATTGAGGCACATAATATAGATCATGATTTATCGATACCCCCAGATCACATGCTTTTGGAGCTCATACTTTTTGAACATTTGTATCTTGCACATGACACACCAAGTTAGATGAAACAATTACTGGAGTAGCACCATGAGTTTTAGTTGCCTTGAAGCATATACAAAGTCAAAATTGGTATGCCTTAGATATGGCCCTTGGTGACACAATTTGCACCCATCTTCTTTCGAGGCACCCAAAGTTGTGCTTCATACCATAAGCTTCACATGAACTTTCCATTACTACAAATAGTACCACATTGAACCAAAATCCTCCCTCGGATTAAGAAAAAATGATGCAAGCTTTTATCTTACAAGCTAACTTGATGAAGTTTGTACCATCCCTATCTTTGACACATGCATTTTGATTTTCTACACATTTTACAAATCTTTCCACACTCTTTTTCATGTGTTTTTGCATTATTTCCATGGTCAGCTATACGGTTTGAAGCTTCAGATCTATCCAACATGAGTCCTCTTAACTAGATGTTTACTCGACACTTGGAAATTTCTTTAAAGTGCACATCAAAATATCTCCACACATATTTTTCTCAGATGAAAGAATTCCCAAACTTGACTCTTTCATGAGCAAGCCCCAAACATGACTCTTCCACCATCAAAAGTGAGATATCAAAAAATACACATGACCACAAAACCGATGGCCCAAAAATTAATTAATTTTGACCATTGTGTCCATGAATAAGAATATGAATACTAATTCCTTAAAAATTTATTTAAATCTCCTCATTTAATATTAGCTTTTCTAAGATAGGATGTAATTTATCCATCACTGATACATGTGTAACTTTGTCCCCTACTTGATCACAACCTGCATTTACCATCATTGTTACATGTGTTGTAATTACCAAAAAAAAGCTTACATCATCTTAAATTCTTTTCAGTGACAACATATTTAAATGGAATCATATCCTTGCAAATGTGAATGGGCTAAATTCTTCATCATCAAAAATCTAGAGTAAAAATATTCCACAAAATCATAGCCTATATACAAAACTCTATTGAGTCAACCAATTGCCACATAGGCCTTTTGCCACATAACCTAGATTGTACAAATGAACTGGTCATTGAACCACTTATCATAATGGCCTAACTTGCACCTGCTTAAAATATCCAAACTGCAACTTACCTCCTTTGATAGACTATAAGGAAATTCTATCCATGTTTACCTTTCCTCTTTAAACACTAAAACTTCTAACATAGGATGCATCGTACCCAGTTCAACAATATGAGTAAATTCATCAAGTGCTTGATCAGATCTGAAATTTTCCAAAAAATCCGCCACCACATTACCTTCTCTGAAGGTATGAAGAATTTGATAGTTTCCCACTTTATCAAGTAGGGACCAAATTTGTTTGAAAATATACCCCAACTTCCAATTTTGAATCTTACGGTCCCAACAAGCATTTATCAAAATTAAACAGTCTCCTTCTACTTAGATCTTGGTAAGATTAAAACTAACAACTAAATTTAATCCTTGCAGTATTGCTTGAGCCTCGACTACATCATTAGTTCCAAAATTCAACTTGAAAGACTTGGCACATAGAACTAGCCCTTTAGAATCCCTTATAACAACATGTGCTTCAAATACTCTTGGATTTCCCCTTGAAGCACCATCTATATTCAGCTTAAAGAAACCAGTTGGAGGAGGCTTCCAAACAATAGAAGCTCTATCTTCTTTTTGAATTGGCTAGTGAAGACTCCCTTTAAAAGGAAAAGAAAGAAGTGGCCATGCTACCTATATATTTGAATCCCAATCAGTAAAAATTGACCCCACATGTTTATTTTTATGCACATACCATTTTACTATCTCAAAAATAGATTTCTCTAACAATGCTAAGACTTGATGTATGATAAAAAATTCTTTTCTAAAGATGTTCTATTTCTTGCCCACCAAATAGCCCAAACAATTGAAGACAGAATGATGCACCAAATGCATGAAAAAAATGAACTTTTGTACAATTGTGGCCAGCTAGAAAATAACTTATAAAGAGTATTTAGGAAGGATGACTGCCAATTCATTTCAGCCACTACAAACAACCAACATGTCTGTGCTACTGGACATAAAAGGAAAAGATGATTAGGATCTTCTAGATCTTGTTCACAAAGCACACATTTAAAATGCTATGCAATTCTAAATTTTTCCAGCTTATCACTTGTGATAATTTTATTTTTGATTGCTAACAATGAGAAACATCCTTATTTAGGAATTTTTTTTGAGTTCCAACAAGATAAATATGCTCCTTCTTCTACTATTTGAAGACCTACTTGAGAAATTGATTTGTAACCTTCTTTCACCGAATAACAACCTGATTTTGCTTTTGACCAAATAATCCTATCAGAAGATGAAGAGAAATAAGCTGCTCTTTCTTGAAGAAAAGATGAAATCTGACTTTTATGAACATTATCAATTTTCTCAGTTGAAAAATCTTTCCATTTAACATTCCCCATCAAAGAATCCACTTGTTGAACATAATCTTTGACCTTTGGACCCCACCTTTGAGATGAATGATTTGCATTTTCTTTAAAGTTTTGTAAACCATTTAATATTGGGTACCCATTCCATGAATCCCTCCAGAATTAAGTTTCATTGCCATTATTTACCTCCCAAGTTAAGTGAGCTAAAATGATTTTCCAGCAAGAAACCGAAAAATTCCACATTGCTGATCCTGAAGGAGGATCTGATACTGTAAAAATTCTCAATGAGCACATATTATCCAAATACTTATGTTGCATGACGTGACACCATTTTAAAAAAGGATTTGTATACATACGCCAAACCATTTTAGCCCCTAATGCCAAATTTCTTTCAATCAAGTTATGAAGACCAGCACCACCTTTTAACTTCTCCAAACACATGGTTTCCAAGGAGATTAAGGGAATTTTTTTTTGATATCCAAATTACTAGACCATAGAAAATTTCTTATTAGCTTTTGAATTTGAAGAATGATGGACTTAGGAGCTTTTAAAATTGACATATAATAATTCCAAGGAATCGTGGATAACACAATTTTTACCAACAAGATTCTCCCTGAAAGTGATAAGCATCTCCCTTTCCAAGATAAAATTTTAGCTTTAATGCTCTGAATAATCTTTTGCGAGTAAGAAATCTTATTTTGTGTAAAAAGAAAGGAATACCAAGATATTTTCAAGGAAATTGTGCTTGTTGAAAGCCTAGTAATTTCACAATGCATTTTTCAACAACAGGTTTTGTATTGAACACATAAAATTTTGACTTACCTTCATTTACTCATTACCCAAAGAACTAGTGTACTTATTCAACACAAAATTTATATGCAAAGCTTCTAATACTACAACTTTGCCAAAAACCAATGTATCATCTATAAAGAGAGAGTGCATAATTGAATTTTTTGTATTTCGAATACAAATTCCCTGAATGGATCCTTGTTCATGAGCTTTATTAATTGACCTACTCAAAGATTCTACTAATATGATAAATAGAAAATGTGATAGTGGATCACCTTGATGAACCCCTTGATATGAACCAAAGAAGCCAACTTATGATCCATTTAACAAAATAGAGAACTTGGCACATGATAAACAATCCATAATCCACTTGCACCACTTCAAAGAATAACCAAACTTCAACAACACCTGCTTTAAAAAGGACCAGTCAACCCTATCATATGCCTTCTACATATCAAGTTTGATTATCATGAAAGAAATTTTATTAAGAGCAATGGAATACAAAAATTCATGAGAAACTATTGCTACTTATATTGTTTCTCTACAAGGTACAAAACCACCCTTCTCTTCAGAAATAATTGTAGAGACAAGAGGGTGTAACTAAAGATAAATATCCCTCATAAAAAATCTATAAATGGTATTGTAGAGAGAAATAGGTCGAAAGTTAGAAAACGTATTTGGAGAAGATTTTTTTGGAATGATAACAATATTAGTAAAGTGAATTTCTTTAACATACCGCTAGATTTTCTTGACTCCTCCAAAAAATTTAAAATATCAACCCCAACAAAATCCCAACATTTTTGATAAAAGATTGTAGTAAATCCATCAGGACTAGGGGCTTTATCAGGAGACATAGAAAATACCACTTATTTAACTTCATTTAAAGAAAATGGAGCTGGCAACCTAACATTGTCTTCCTGAGAAACTAGGTTTGGTATACCCTAAAGAAGTGCTTCTCTTTGTCTACCCAATTGTACATTATCATTCATATTGGTAGCGAACAAGGAGGAAAAAAACTTGATACCTTCATTCTAAATATCTTCTTCTTTTTTGAGCAAAGCTCCTAATAGACTATCCTGAATTGTGAAGATAGTACTTATTGGTTCTCCAAATCAATAGATCAAATGAGTCCTAAACACTAGCCAAATTCTTATGTTCAGACTCAAAGATGGATTTGGCCAGCTAATAGGAAATGGGATTAGAACACATTTCCCCTTTACTTCAAGCTTTTTAGGACCTAGGGGGTAACCCTTTAGCAACACATAGAGATTTAAGCACATAATTAATAGGATATTGCTCAATAGATAATTCTCTCACAAAATTATGCTAACAAACCTAAAATATCACTCAATATTGGTAAAGACATACAGTGTTTTTTCATTAACTAGGATGGAGAACATGAAAAAAACATAACTCATAATACATAATTAAAGTGGTTTCTGATTTAATAATTTGGGACCAAAATGAAAACAATAGATGCATGAAGATTGACCAATGCCAAAAGAGGGCTATGGAGACATATAACCAACACTTCATTCTATAGTGTTAAACATGTTTTGAAGATCTTTGAAAATTTTATCACATGGTGACAAAAACACCAAAGAAGCTTTATCTGGTAACCATTCGCTCACCTTGTCTATTGGATCCTCCTTCACGGAGCTTTCATACCATGAAAATATCAAACTCTCCTTTCCACGTTAAAAAAGGCCACATTCAACTTGCATATTAGTCATGCCCCTTAAAAACTATGAGAATGGTTGCCCTGCAATGTGAATTAGTCAGGCCTTGCAGCACAAATTCCTCCATCATTGGCACCACACAAACAGTCCTAGGTTCGAGCCTCCATTCTTGTAATGAAGCACCCTCCAGCTTCCTCTCATGCCTTCATGGATGTCTACATCACGTTCCAACGTCATTGCAACAAATACCATAGCGAGCACAATGGCCACATGAAAATATCGGTTGCATACCACATCTGCCACCTTTAGCTAGTGCAGTGGCCTCCCTATTCATAGAAGCACAACCATCGAACCATCTAAAAACATGTTACCATTGTTCCTTGGATCAATCCCTTACTTTGTGGTTTATGTTGAGCAGCACCTAAATTCTTTGAATTCAATGCAAAATTTCCAACCAAACTTCATAATAAATCCACTAAGAAAGCTCTTCATTGAATAAATAATTGAAAATATGACAAACAGATTACAAAGAATTTTGTTAATCATCTTCTTCTTAAAGTGATTATCCATATTTATGCATTCTTTCTTGTTCAATTATTTAAAATTTATACCAATTTTTTTATAATCTTATTTGTTTGTAGTGAATTATTACTTGCAAAAGGCAAGTTAATGAGAACACTGTCAGTATTGAATTCTAACACTAAGCCCCCTTTCAACCATTGCATCATAGAAATCCAATGCATCTTGCATTTTACCTTCTTTGTAAAACCCATGGTAACTCAAGAAAAGCACTACCTATTCGATGCATTTACTCCAAGTTGCCAGCATACATGAGGCATTTGATGCACCTCAATCTGCCATTGTTTAATTGATGTCAAAGCCCAATCACTGAGCTTTTGTCTCCCATGGTATTAAATTTGACTGTACTACAACAACTACCATAGATGTGAAGAGTGCAATTGCATTGAATTTTAAAAGCAAAGAATGTCCCAATAGTAATTCCATTAAAAACTCAGGCAACCCAATCAGCAAGTTGAACACAAAAATTTACCCACATTTCACCATATATTAGTGTCATCAATAGCTTTGCCAAATGTGTGAGATATTGCATTTGTTGCAAACCGGAGAATGAACATTCACTTCTTTGATCCACAACAAAGTGTTTCAAAATTTTGAGTTGCCAATTTACTAAGAACATATCTTATCATTCTTGTTTCAATTCTTCCTTGTTTTGATTCATGTTGAGCCTAGACCATAGCTGCAAGAACCATGATCATTCAAGTGAAACAATACCTTCTCTTAGTCCTTTGCTTCCATGAAATGAGATTTTTTGGATTCAAAACCATTTACTTGAAGTGCAATTTCATAGTTGTGCAAAGTATGTCAGGGACTCGGGTCCCCATGTGGGCCTGACTAATTTTTTTTTGTTTTCAAACAAGTTTCATGCTAAACTAAGTGGGAAAAACCTCTGAATTTTTCTGGCTACTTCAGATGTGAGATGATAAACTGGATTATCAATAAAATCTTCTTTCTAGCATGTTTGAAGAATGGTGAAAATTGGTCAAGTGGGCTTTGGAATTGCCTTGGCAAATCAGTCAAATGACCTCTTGGAGCCATGAAAACTTATAGGCATGTAGAAATTTGACCTGAGAATGGAGTGAAAAAGACGATTCAAAAAAAGAGATCCTGAGGTGAAATATATTAATCAACAAAGTTGGTTGCTCAAACTTTGTTGCAACTCCACTTGTTCAGAATCAATTAAAACTCACCAAATGACCATTTTGAAAAAACATCAAATCAACTCCTGAGAGGCTGCCACTAGAAACATAAGATCATTTAGGTACATTAAGCATGTTTTCAAGAGGGATTTTATTGAATCATCATTCATCAAAAGATATTGAAGGTCAAAGTTGACCTCTTTGAAAAGTTTCAGAAAATGCAGATGCAAAACTGAACAAACTGCATTTGGTTTTGATCTCGAAAAAATAGCAAATCTGATCGTGAGACTCTAAAATTGGGCAAGGGAGTACATGAATGTGGGAGGAATGCAAAAAAAAACCCTTTTGTCTTGAAAATCACCCAGATGTGAGATATCAAGTTGAATAGGAGGATACTTTGTAGAACTGAAAGTTCTGAAACAGAAAAACAATGATAGAACCATCCAAGTTCGCCTTTCAAAATGTTGTCAAAACTCATTATGGGAAGCTGAAAACTAACATACATGTTCACATATGTCACATGAGTGGGTGCAACAAGAGGTTTGTCTTCAAAATCAATAGGCTCCAAAATATGACCCTCCAAAGTAGGTCATTTAGGAAGATTTTCAGGTGCACTTCTAAAAGTGTAGAGGCAAAATTTTCAATATCGGCACTTCAAATTTGAAAAATTTCAAAGTTCCATCAATGGATCCAACTATGGATGTATGCCCCTTGTGGGCATAGGAAGAATTCATATCTCTAGAGAGGAGACCAAATACTGAGTTTGTTAGGTGCTCTCAAACTACTTCTTTATTCAACCTTTACTTCAATTTCACTTGGTGACCCCAGGTCACCAAGTGAAAAAAGGGGAGTCAATTTTTTTCTCTGTCAAACAATAATTTGTTAAAAGAGCTCATCTCCCTCAACTCATACTTGCCTCTATCACACCACAACAACATGAGTGACTGCATCTTTGAAAACACCAGTATCAGGTTGCCTTTGAACAAGTGGAAACTTTTTGTGTTTGGATCCATTGTCATATGGAAACCAAATCACAGATGCCATATCACCACCATTCTCTTCATTTTTTGATTTTATATCAAGTGGCAAGATTTGAGAATAGTAATCAAGATCACATGGAGACAAGATCTTATCACATTTACTAACCAAAACCAATCTGAAATTATCACTATAATTTTCTTGATCAAACATGTTAGAATCACTATGCATCTGAAAGTTAGGCATACTATTATAATATTTATTGTCATGTGGCAACAACTTATCATGTTTATTATGTAAATCACTCTCAAGCTGAAAACAACATTCTTCAAAGTTTTGTTCATTGCCACACTTTGTGAAAACTTCCTCCAGCTAACAAAAGTATCACTCACATTCTACCACATGGCTTGTACTATTAAGCCCATTTTGATTACTAGTTTTCATATCAAAGGTGAAACCATCACAAGAACTCACCAATAGATCTTGCACATCATGCAAACTATCTCCAAGTTTATGCAAAGAGATACACTTGTGCATTGGCACACTCTATAACTGTCCTTCATCATGCTAATGTAGAGAATCATCAAGGATTTCTGACTTGCCTTCATCTTCATTCACTTTGTTATCCTTTGAACATAACATATTAGCATCTTCATCATCACAAGTTTTCTCAGAAGTGAGAAATTCTAGTTCATAAAAATAACCTAATTTTACCTTGAAATCAACATCAATATCCACATGGAAAGACTTATGACTAGGCTCATCAGAATAAGCAAACAAACCCTTTTCCAAATCTTCATTAAAATCTTCAAGACTTGACTCATTTGAAACACAAAGCTCATGGTCATCTGTTGTTTCTAATTCATCAAAACAAATTTTTGAACTCATATCAGTATCCATAATTTCATACTCATCATACAATGCATCACTACAATCAAATTATTGCTTGTCCTTATCCACATCATCATCATCATGTTGATCAACTAGTTCATGAATGGAAAGAAAATCAGATTCACATGCATCATACCTTGCATATTGAAGGCCATCATCATTGTCAAAATCAATATGAGAAGCACACAACAAACTGAGGGTCATTCATATGTGCACATCTCTGATATTCAATGGTCAACATATTTGAAATTCGTTCACAACTTAATAGATCATTGTTCTGTTCCATTCTTTCAACCACTTCCTCTTCTTGACCTTCACTAGAATTGAATGCATTATCAAGTTGGAAATCAAGATATCCCATGATCTCATCATCACCAAGATCTGAAAAATCAATAGACTGATCATAAACTAGATTTCCCCAATCATATGAGATTGAATTTCTAACAACATTGTCAAAAAAATGGTCACAATCCTTCACAGATACAAGTTGTCTATTTTTTCATTCTTTCTTAGTTTTGGGCTGTCATAACAACAATCCACATCATTTTTCATTTCAGTATTGGACTGGGTATCATCATTGAGTTTTTCATTTACATCCTCTTGAAGATAAACATAAAAAAATTCACTGTCAATCTAAAAACCATCAATGGTTTCTTCATTGCAACTGTTTGTAGTTGATCTTGCTGACTGAAATTCATTGCACAATGTATTGCTTGCAACTGATATACTAACATTCTCAGAAGCATTCTTCAAATCAGAAAATCCTAGTGTCTCATCATGAAGACTTTCATCAAAGCTACACTCACTTGTAGAATTGACATGATCAATTATACCATAACACTATTGATTGCACATATCTGCCACAAAAAGTAAGTCCAATTCATATCCCTCATTGCGTCTTTCATCATTATGGCTTCAATTTTCATCTAGGTGTATCTCTTCTAAAGGTTTTTCAGAGGCAACTTCCTCATCACCTAATGATGTATCATTCTTGTCTTCTCCTCTCTCATGTGTGCACTTGTCTTTATTTAGAACCAAAGACATTTGATCATTCATACTTACACAATTGTTGACTTTATCAGCATGATTATTAACCATTGAAGACAACAAACTTTGCACATATTCATTCCTTATTTTCTCCAAATTATCTAGAACTATGTAAGCCATCTTCATATTGGATATTCAGAATTTTTTTAACAGTGAACTAAAGTACTAGGTCTAAAAATTTTAGGGACCAATGAAAGAGCAACAACAAATCTATGACTGAAATCAATGCTTGACTCTTCATTTTTTATTTTAATCTCCTTTAATCTTGTGACAAGGTCAGAAGGTTCTTTTGCAAATTCTTCTCTATAAGCACCCACTAGTTTATCAAAGAAGGGAAAGGTCTTCTTAGGAAAACTTAAGTAGTAGTCCCTAGGCCTTGCTTAAAGAGATTTGACAAAAAATCTCATCCACATATCTTGATCTCCGAATGAATTTTTCTCCATGAAGCTAGAAAAAATTTGAACATGTTCATCTCCTTCACATACATTGTATCCATCAAATCTAGGCATCTCATTATAGACTTGATTTGGCATAATCTCAATTTTGTAATCAACCCGTGACAAGTCTAATTGGTTATACAATGGGTCAAAAGTATTGACAAAAGGTGCAATGATTTGGAAAGTATATATAGTATGATTATTTCTTAACTAGGCTTGTAAAGACATCTGGTGCCTTTCCTCCATCTCTTTAATTTTTCTCTCAAACACAACTTTCCATTTTGACCTTATCCTAGGCTCATCCACTCTTAGTTTCATGCACTTTGCAATGTCAAATATTGTTTGAGGATTTTCAGACTTTTGAAGATTCTTGACAAGTTGTATCAAGGTGTCTAATGGTATGGTTATTTCAGCTTGGTGATCCGTGGATCTATGCAAATCTAGGTTTAACTAATTGTGCATAATCACAACCATGACCAAACGAAGGGTCACTAGGATAATTGCTAACATGATGATAACCTAGGCTTGAAACATATGATAATGCAAATGGATGGAAACCCCTAAGATATACAAATTCATTCTAACCATCCATAATAGAAAATATTTGAACACTAGACAAAAATATTTCAGTGGAATTGTAATTACATTTAATATGACAAATCCAACAAATGGGAGTGTGCAAACTCAATATTAGTACCCTTTCCCTTTTTTAGTGTTAACTCACTCAGTAGGGAGCTGAAGTTTGTTTTTTAGACATTCAAATATGGTTTTTGCGCATTATTTTCTTGAAAACCAAAGGTGAAGAATACCTAGAAATGTTGTAGTTGCTACAAATTGTTCTTCCTAATTGGAAATACTGTAGATTTGGAACTATATTCACATCTTCATTAGGTTATTTTTGACAGAGCCACCACCTCTCTTCACAAAGGACTGAACTTCAAACAGTATGAATCCCTTTTACCGATAAATTTATTTTCAAGTTCCTTTCACCAACAAAGCCACAGATCATGAAATCTTGAGGTTCATTGCCATAAATTCTTTCTCCGAGTTTGAAATCCTTCAATATTTGAACCAAATTCAGAATAGAAAATAATATGACTCTATAAAATATCAATTTTCAACTTGAGAATCAAAATTCTCCCTATCAGACTCACCATTCCGTTTAAGTGCCCATATTGAAAATTTTCCCTTTGGACTTTCAGAAGTGCACATGAAAATCTGCCTAAATGACCTACTTTGGAGGGTCATATTTTGGATCTTGTTGATTTTCAAGCCAAACCCCTTGGTGGACACACTCATGTGACATATGTGAACATGTATGTCATTTTTCAGCTTCCCATGATGAGTTTTGACATCATTTTGAAAGGCGAAGTTGGAGGGTTCTCACACTGTTTTCTTGTTTCAAAACTTTCAATTCTACAAAGTAGGATCCTATTCGAGCTGATATCTCACAGTTGGGTGATTTCCAAGACAAAAGGGTTGTTGTTATCCATTCCTCCCACATTCATGTACTCCCTTGTCTAATTTCAGAGTGTCATGATTAGATTTGCTATTTTTTTGAGATAAAAACCAAATGCAGTTTGTTCAGTTTTGCATCTACATTTTTTGAAACTTTTCAAAGAGGTCAAATTTGACCTTCAATATATTTTGATGAATGATTATTCAATAAAATCCCTCTTTCACATGTGCTCAATGTACCTAAATGAGCTTATGTTTTCAGTGGTGGCCTCTCAAGAGTTGATTTGATGTTTTTTTGAAATGGTGATCTGGTGAGTTTTAATTGATTCTAAACAAGTGCAGTTGCAGAAAAGTTTGAGTAAGAAAATTTTCTAATTAACATCTTTCACCTCGGGATATCTTTTGTCGAACCGTATTTTGCACTCCATTCTCAGGTCAAATTCCTACATTGCTATAAATTTTCATGGCTCTAGGAGGTCGTTTGACTAATTTTCGAAGGTAATTCTAGAGCCCACTTGACCAATTTTCACCATTCTTCAAACATGCTAGAAAGCAGATTTTAATGATAACCCAATTTATCATCTCACTTCTAAAGTAGCCAAAAACATTCAGAGGTATTTCCCACTCAGTTCATTATGAAACTTGTTTGAAAACAACAATTTTTTTAGTCGGGCTCACATGGGGACCCAACATACTTTGCACAACTGTGAAATTTCACTTCAAGTAAATGGTTTTGAATCCAAAAACACCTGTGTCATGGAAGCAGAGGACTAAGAGAAGGTAGTGTTTCACTTGAATGATCATGGGTCTTGCAACTATGGTTCAGGCTCAACATGAATCAAAACAAGGAAGAATTGAAATAAGAATGATAAGATCTGTTCTTAGTAAATTGACAACTGAAAATTTTGAAACACTCTGTTGTGGATCAAAGAGGTGAATGCTCATTCTTCGATTTGCAACAAATGCAATATCTCACACATTTGGCAAAGGTATTGATGACATTAATATATGGTGAAATATGGGTAAAGTTTGGTGTTCAGTTTGCTGATTGGATTGCCTGAGTTTTTAATGGAACAATTATTGGGACATTCTTTGCTTTTAAAAATCAATGCAATTGCACTCTTCACATCTATGGTGGTTTTCGTAGTATAGTCAAATTGAATACCGTGGGAGACAAAAGCTCATGATTGGGTTTTGACATCAATTAAACAATGGCGGATTGAGGCGCATCAATTAACTCATGTATGCTGGAAACTTGGAGAAAATCCATCGAATAGGTAGTTCTTTGCTTGAGTTACCATGGGTTTTGCAAAGAAGGTAAAATATAGGATGCATTGGGTTTCTATGATGAAATGGTTGAAAGGGGGCTTAGTTCTAGACTTCAGTACTTACAGTGTTCTCATTAACTTTCCTTTTGCAAGTAATAATTCACTACAAATAAATAAAATTATAATAGAAATGGTATAAATGTTAAATAATTTAACAAGAAAGAATGCAAAAATGTGGATAATAACTTTAAGAAGAAGATGATTAACATAAATTTTTGTAATTTGTTTGGCATATTTTCAATTCTTTGTTCAATGAAGAGCTTTCTTAGGGGATCTATTATGAAGTTTGGCTGGAAATTTCACACACTGTTTAAAGAATTTAGGTGTTGGTCAACATAAACCACAAAGTAAGGGATCGATTTGAGGAACAATGGCAACATGTTTTTAGATCATTCGATGGCTATGCTACTATTAATAGAGAGGCCACTGCACTAGCTAAAGGTGCTAGATGTGGTATGCAATAGAGATTTTCATGTGGCCATTCTACTTATAATGCAATTTGTTCCAATGATGTTGGAATGTGATGCAGACATCCATGGAGGCACGAGAGGAAGTTGGAGGGTGCTTCATTACAAGAATGGAGGCTCGAACCTAGGACTATTTGTGTGGCGCCAATAATGGAGGCATTTGTGCTGCAAGGGGCTGATTCACATTGCAGGGCAACCATTCTCATAGTTGTTGAGGGGTGCGACTAATATGCAAGCTGAATGGGGTATTTTTTAACGTGGCAAGGAGGGTTGAAGATTTTCATGGTATGAAGGATCCATGAACGAGCATCCAACAGAAAAAGGCATGCGAAACATTAAATCACAAATCTCCAAATAATGCCATTTCACATAATTCCATGATTCATAGCATATACACATGATAGATTTGTTGAAAAGGCTTATGAAATTCCCAAGAAAATGCAATGGGAGGAACGTCACACCATGCAAGGGATTGATTTAGCCTTGCAAAGGAGATGCAGATTGTAGTGAAAATACATCAAAAATTGTTTGAATACATTCTACATTCTTTTAGCATGGCTCTACGCAAAAAGAGGGAAGATTCAAAGAACGTAATGACGCATATTGAGGAGACTCAATAGTGCACTGTGATGTGTTGGCATATAAACTAGGTAATATGTTGTTTCCATTGGCTGCTATTGTGCTCAATGAAGAGGTCAATTTTGAATTGGAAATAATACTTTTATGCAGCCGGATTTCATTGGATTGAGCTCGAACACACCGTGAGCAGGGCAGTGATAAAGGTAGTAGATGAGCATTACTGAGCATTATTGTTGGCTGTGGAGCATTCGATGGGAAAAGATGATGTAGGTTCATGAAGACCATTGCAAACACTGTCACTAGGGTCCGATGGAGTTGCAGAGCAAGTGAAAAATGAAGATTAGGGCTGAAACCTAGGCTTGATGACTAGCAACAAAAAAGCCCACATGGAAGCATCATCTGAATCATGCAAGATATGAGGGTGTTGTTAGTTGAGGAAATGCGTGGTGTGCCCGATTTGGCCACGTGGAGGTGGCGGGCTCGGGTAGAGATTTTGTTGAGCAGTGAAGCTCTAATGTTGCCTGATAAACTCTTAATGAAAACCTTTTCTCATAAAATTCAAGAAATGCGTGGTGGGCCTGTGAGTATTTTAATTCTTTTGTTAAAGTATTAGTATCACAATGAATTTTTATTGTGATGGGTGCTAGTTAATTTTTCCTGTGGTAACTTTTAAATTATTTTATTGTGATGAGGGAAATGTTTTAAAAGTGGAGGCTCGAATCATTTCAAATGGATATTTGAAATAAAGTGAAAATTGAAATGGTAAAAGTATGGGTAAAGTTGTTTTTGCCCGAAGATAAAATTTTAGAGCCTTTCACTTTTGTTAAGTGAAACCAAAATGATGTGCATGGAAAAGTGAATAAAATATTCACTAATGTTTTATTTGTTGAGAGTGAAAATAAATACTTGCAGCAAAAAGGTGAATATATATAGTGTTACATAATAGAAGGACAAACTAAAGTTGTTTTCACGGGAATGATGGAATTTTTTTAAGTGCATATGAAAAAAGATTGTTTTCTACAATAGGGTAAACTTGTGAAATTTGTTCACATGAAGGTGAAGTTGGTGTTGAAAATCACGATGAAGGCAAAATTTAGAGGCAAATTTTGTTGCAAAGGAAGAGAGAAGATTTTAGATATTCTCTTGTTGTTGATCAATGGAGGATGAAATTTCCATGTGTCTTTTACAGATTAGTTTTAGGGTTGTTTGCTTTTCTTTATTTTTCTCATTCTTTCTCATGTTTCGGGGTTCCATTTTTTGAAAGCTTTGCAAGGTAGGTAGAAGCTCTAGGTAAATTGTAATGCTAGGGTGAATTATAAATATTAGTCAATTAATCTGAGGTGTTTTGTGTTCTGAATTGAGCTTCGTGAATATATTTTAGTTGATAACTGTCTCCATGGTTGAGATGTAAAACTCTTTTGAATTCAATAATAAAAAATTACATGGGTTTTTTCATGCACATTTTCTGCATTTGAGTTACATTTGTTGTTGTCTTTTATTCATTGAATAATGTAATTTCTTTAATGAATGTCAATTGCATTTGTTATTGCTTGTTGTTCAGGGAATAGTTTAATTGCTTCAACAAATATAACATGAGTATTGTGTTTCTAGGTGGATTTGTAAGACTGGTTACTAGATAAAGCTTCAGTGGTCTTGTTCTCACAATGCGATAAAATTTTCAAAGATCTTCAAAACATGTTTAACATTGTAGGATCAAGTGTTGGTTATATGAATCCATAGCCCTCTCTTGGCACTGGTCAATCTTCAAGCATCTGTCATTTTTAGTTTGGTCCCAAATTATTAAATCAAAAACAATTTTAATTATGTATTATGAGTTATGTATTTGCCATGTTCTCCATGCTAGTTAATGAGATGCACTTTATGTCTTGGCCAATATTGAGTGATATTTTAGGTTTCTTAGTATAATTCTATGAGAGAATTATTTGTTAAGAAATATCATATTAATTATGTGTTTAAATCTTTAGGTGTTGCTAAAGGGGCACCCTCTAGGTCCTACAAAGCTTGGAGTGCAGCGAAAATGTGTTTTAATCACATTTCCTATCAGTTGCCCAAATCCATCTTTGAGTCTGAACATAAGAAATTGGCTAGTCTTTAGGACTCATTTGATCTGTTGATTTAGAGAACCAACAATACTTTTTTCTTTCATGATTTGGGTTGATATATGAAAGAATTTTGTGTTCCTATCACAATATTTTAGCCACAATTCCTTTGATTTCTGCCACCAATAGACTTCTTCTCTCAATAACAATTCCCTCCATTCCTCTTGAAGTTTATTCTACTCATCAAATAAAATAATATCAAGACCATTAGCAGTGATGCTTTCATTTACCTCTGCAAGCCTTTTGTAAACTAGCTCTTTCTGGACAAAGATATTATTAAACACTTATTGATTCCACACTTTTAAATGTTTCTTAACATGATCCAAATTTTTACTTAATTGAAACATTCTTGAGCCATGCCAGAAAGGTGCATTCAACCACCATTGTCTTATCAAATTGATAAGTTGTGGATTCTTGAACCACATAGCCTCAAACTTAAATGAATATTGAAACTTTAGCTTTATTTTTTTTAATACCAAATCTAGAGAAATAGGAAAATTATCAGAGGCAACAAAAGGAAAAAATTTAGATGTTAGATCAAATTGAATTAAGATCCAATTCGGAGATGTTAGAAACCTATCTAATCTCTCCACAATTTAAAGGAGATTTTTCCTCCTATTTGTCCAAGTAAACTTCTCGTTTGAAGGAATTATATCAACCAAAGCATTATCTTGAATAAAAGTAGCAAAATCTTTCATATCTTTTTTTGGGGGACAAATACCACCTTTTTTCTATAATAATATTTCTATTGCATTGAAATCTCTTGATAAAATTATTTTTTCTTGACCCAACATATCCAATTTCTACTTCAAATTCTCCCACAATACTTTCTTGCCAACTGTACTATTTGAAGCTTAAAAATTTAACAACCAAAAAGATAAATCAAAGTGCTTAATATGCATTAACTACTAGCTATGCTCACAAGTAACCATGCTAATGCTAACTAATAGTCTCAAGCCACCTGAAGCTCCATGAGATGGAGGATGAAAAGACTTCCATTTGAACCACTTCTTACTAATAGTCTCAAAAGACTCAGCTGAAGTTCTAGTTTCTTGAAGGACAACTACATCTACCCTACAAGCATCTAGTTGATGCTTGACTTGGGCCCTTTTGTCAAGGGAATTTATGCCTCTGAAATTCCAATAAATTATCATCATTGTAACTAAGGAGAGAAACATGCTCTCCTTGGTATTTTTTGTTTCACACCTGCACTCATTTTATCATCTAATGTTGATTGAATACCTGCCTCAATTTCCTCTTTCATCTTGGAAGCTAAATATTTCTACCCCCCCTTGGTAGGAGATTTTTTGCTTGATGTAGACAACGGGGCCTAAGAAATTGATAAAGAAACTAATGCATCTAATAAATCCCCTTCACCAAAAACCTTTGAGGCAATATCATGTATCAATTGATCAGTAACGGAGAATAAATCTTCATCAACAATTTTTCCAAGGTCCACATCAGAAGGAAGATTAGATGTATGAGCAATGGAGCCTTCAAAATCTTGGTGAGGCTACAAGGCATAACTACCCACCTTCTCTTGGTTATAAAAAACCTTTAAAAAATCATCACATTGATTTGCCACTCCGAGAGTTATAATCAAAGAACATTAATTAAACTGTTGGAAACTAACAAAATTACATCTAGGAACCCATAGACCAATGAATGAAGGAAAATAGTAATAGGAGACAACAAAAGGTTCTCCCAACGAGGCCCAAAAGAAACCAAAATAGGTTTAAAAAATTAGACAAAAAACCTACTGACATTCCCAGAATTGTTTAGACCAACAATAGGTGAAGATCTATACTTGCTATCATGACATAAAGGTGAACTAACTTGAACACATACTATTTCATCTGAATAATAATTTTGCA
Organism: Sequoiadendron giganteum; assembly: GCA_007115665.2. NCBI lineage: Eukaryota > Viridiplantae > Streptophyta > Pinopsida > Cupressales > Cupressaceae > Sequoiadendron > Sequoiadendron giganteum. The sequence continues at coordinate 539,613,661 of CM021105.1, forward strand.
CAAAATCATCTTCCTCCAATGACAAAGAACTACAAAGAGAACCCCCAAATGAATCTAAAACACTATCTTTTGAAGCCCCCCACTGTTGCAGCTCATTACTAGAAGATCTTTTATCCTTAAAGTGGGTGCAAGGAGCAACAAAATTCAAATTCCACTTATAACATGTATCAAAAACTTTTAATAGAAAGATTAAATCAATATTTGTCACAAAATCATTATCAAGATTTACAAGAGCTACAATAGAACTATCATTCATGGAGTAAAAAGGATCTTTTGGAGAATCCTCTGCCACTTCTATGTTCACTGTTGAACCCAACACACACTTACTTGAAGGGTCAACCATAAAATGGCATTGAAAAAAAAATTGTTGAGGGTCATCAAAGACCACCTTTTATTTCCACAAACCATAAATTGATTTGATATAATTGATAACTATTGGAAAAAAAATTGGTAACATCAACTAGAAGGAAGAACCTAACTGGCAATGATGGGTTGGAAAAGAATTGCAAGACTTGGTGTAAAAAGATGCCTAACTGATTTCCAAGAGTTTCAATAATTTGGGACTCTTTGTACTCCAATGGTAACCCTTGAAACTGAACCCAAAATGGAATGAATTTGACCATAGATTGAGAACGACAAAAACTTGGAGACCAGAGGGTAGAAAAGAGACCATGGCCCTCACAAATTGAAGACTTCTTTCCATAAACAACACTCCTTGAATCTTTATTAGAAAACAAAACCAAAAAAACCCTTTCCCTCTTATCTAAGAAGAAAACTTGAATAGACCCCTCCCAAGTTTGGAAAACCCAACATTGTAAAAAAGCGAGATTTGGAGAGAATTTTCAAAACTTATAAATGAGAGCCACATCCTCGAGATCCTTGATCTACGGTTGCAACATTGTATCCATAAGTGTAGAATTAACATGATCACTTGAACCAGTAGTCAGATTATTTCACTGCTTAGGAGCCCAAACCTTGCCAAAATGTCTAGAGGCATTGACATCTCTCTGAGAACCAAACTAAAGTTTATTTTGCCCATCACACACAATCTCAAGAACACCATTAACTTTTGGGTCCAAACCCCTCTTGTTGATGATAATGTCATTTGGAAAAGTCAAAGGAGAACACTTAGAGAAGAAATATTTAGGGAAAGAGATGGGAATGTTGTTTGGAAAAGTGGAAGGACACACAAAAGAAGATTTTGGATCAAAGGAAGCTCTAGAAATGATAGGAATGTTATTAGGAAAAGATGTTGGAATGCTGGACCCTAACACCAACTCAGACTAATTCCTAGTATGAGAAGAAGCATAAATGCTTGATTTTGAATTAGACACAAATAAATCAAATGGAGGTTGTTTATCATGAATAAGTGATTTCCTGAACCACATAGGCTAAGAAGAGGCAACCACCTGAAAGCTAGAGCATTGAGCGCCATTAGAGCCCCAATGGGAATCAAAAGTACATTGAGAACCATTAAACAGATTAGGAAAACTCTTTTTCACTAAAGAAAAGGGTTACCATTAAAAACTAAGAGTATATCTAAATGGATCTTTACCCTTAGACAAAGGAGGAACACTCCTTTGACCCCGATTTGCACCATGAAATCCAGAAGGTTGTACAGAACAGCCATAAAATTTTGAAAAATTACCATTAGCGGCAAATGAAGTCCTCTGATTCATGCGGTCCTCCATCTCTTAGGTTAAAATATTCTTAAACCAAAATGATGACTCCGTTGTTGGAGCAAACCCCACTTCTAGACTTATTGGAAAGTGCCACGTTTAATGATTTTTAGTATAAGTGCATTTAATTCTCTCTATTAAATAAAAATCGTGCATGTCACATTCACTATTTTAGATTGTATCCCATATTATATTCTTTGTTTATTTATTCTATCTCTCAGTATTCACTAGACCTCACTATTTTACTTGCCTTCTATATCCTATACCACCCTAATATTCTTCACCTTCTCTCAAATGACTTGAAACCAAGTATATATCATCCCTTAACTTTCCACATGGTATGTATTAGCCTCAACATGGCACAAATCTCAAAACCACATGAAATATGTTGTCAAGTAAAAATAAAAAACATGGAAATTTCAATGGTCCAATGGTGGAGAATCTCTTTAAAGCACTACACATCTCTACAATAGTTATCCTAACCTTCATAAATATCTACCCTTAAATATCTACAATAGTTATCCCAAACTTCGTAAATATAAGTACATTTAATTCTCTCTATTAAATAAAAATCTTGCATGTCACATTCACTATTTTAGATTGTATCCCATATTATATTCTTTGTTTCTTTATTCTATCTCTTAGTGCTCACTATAACTCATTCTTTTACTTTCTTTCTATACCCTATACCACCCTAGTATTCTTCACTTTCCCTCAAATGACTTGAAACCATGTATATATCATCCCTCAACTTTCCGCATGGTATGTATTAGCCTCAACATGGCACAAATCTCAAAACCACATGAAATATGTTGTCAATTAAAAATAACAAACATGGAAATTTCAATGGTCCAATGTTGGAGAATCTCTTTAAAGCACTACACATCTCTACAATAGTTATCTCGACCTTCATAAATATCTACCCTTCGAACAAACCCAAAATAATTTACAACAAACATAAATAACTCTAATTGAACACACTATCGATCTATAGAAATATCATACTCCGAGTTACAGACTTTCACTCATCATATCAACTTCAAAATTTGATGGAATATAAAGATACTACAAACTAAGATACTACCACAATTGTGAATGTTGATTCCTTAATGTAGTGAAATGCACTAACTTCTTCTACCATGGATTATTAACCACCAAATTATACACATACACAAACCATCGAACTAAACCATAATTTCCACTTTCTTACACATGATGCAATATTTTCACCCTACATAGAGATGCATCTCCATTCAGGTTTCATAAGACATCTATTGTATTATGTGGTGTTGATTATGTTTTGTATATATTATTTCTTTTGAAAATGGTTTTATTAAAGGCTATTTATTATCTCAATATTAAGTAGGATTTTTTTCAGTTACAATGTTTGGCTTCCTTTAGTGACCAAGCAATGTATAATAATATGAGAATAAACTTGTAATTGAAAATTTTCAATCCAAGAAAATTACACAATTTGGTGATGTGGGACATAGTTGTCTTGTCTCAAATCAACTTGATTTGTCAAGGTTTGGATGGATTCCTACATCATTGATGATATGAGGGTAAACCCATAATAGTGGTGTACAATTTTGATGCGGAAGGAAATTTGTAAAAATGCTCACACATTCAAAATTTCATGTTTCTAAGGGTTCGTTCGAACTAGGGACTTCGCACGAACCCAAAAGATTGGTTCGGTCGAACCCCTAGTTTGAGCGAAGCCCCTTTTGCATGGTGGGTTCACTTGAACCCTGTGATGTCACGTTTGTTCATAGAAATGAATTGAAAATTAAAAAAAATGGGGGTTTGAACAAACCCCACTTCGAACGAACCCCCCTTCACCCTTTCAAGCAAAGGTGGGTTCGTTTGAAGGGCGAACCCCCCCTTTTTGCCCTTCTCCCCCTCTTCCACCAAATTTTAGCAGATTTTTGCCCTTCGAAGCTCGGGTTGACAATGAAAATGGAGGAAACTTAAAAAAACCAACTGGAAGATGGTAGTCCTCAGAACGATCTATCCAATGAATTAAATTTTACTATGTTTTGGTTTTATTATGTATGTTTTTTTTTAGTTTTATTAAACATAGGGTTTTCACCGAAAATCAAGCTCTCTGTTTTGCACATGTGGAAAAATAGCAGATTATCAAAATATTTTTTAAAAAATATGTTGAGACTGGATATTGATGTCCTTGATCCATTAAAAAAAATAAAATTGAATTTTGATTCATACAAAAAAAGTTATGATGTATACAGTTCGCCTATGTCTGAATTGCAATTGGTTTGACTTTGAATCTTGATTAAGGAAAAAATATTCAATAAAAAACTATGAGACAAAATGAAAGTACTAGATATCGTAGTTACAAATCTAAATTCAAAAAAAATAGAATTTTATCCTTTATACAAAATAAGTTATGTTGTATATGGTGAGCGTCAATTTTTTAAAATGTTGTTTTCTGAATAAACCAGTTTTCATGGGAGATGGAAAAAAAAGTGCAATCTGATTCCAAAAGTTTTGAAAAAAATATTTTTAAAATCTAAAAACAAAATGTGATGAGACTCTAGTTTGCATCATCTTCAAATTCCTCACATTTTAGCCGCTATAGGTTCCCGAATATGAAGATTTAGTTAAAAATAATAATTGCAAACCACTATTATGGGATCACCCATGACATAGATATTAGATTTGTGTTGTGTTGAAGTTGGTATGCAATTTGTGTTGTTGTAGAGTGCCTAAGATGCATGAGACATGCTTCACATATTCCTCCCATATCTTATTGAAGATGGGGGTGTCATCCAAGTATATGATCATGAAAAAATAGATGAGGGGGCACAAGATATCATTTGTTAGGTACAAAAATGTTAATGGTGGATTGGTTAGGCTAAAAGACATAATTGTCTATCTATACAATTCCTCCTTGGTATTAAATGTTATTTTCCAAGTGATTTCAAAATGAACTAGTACATGGTGATATTCTAACTTGAGATTAATCTTAATGAAGTATTGCATACCAAAGAGCTAGTCCAAGAGGTCATCATTGCATAACAAGATGTGTCTATATTTCTCCATGGTTTTGTTAAGCATACAATAGTCAATGTAGAGGTAGGTTATTCTTAAATATGAAACAACTGAATAGTCAAAGCTAAGTTTTGAATAATGAACTTAGAACAAGTATTTACCACTTTTTTATAAGAATGAAATGTAAAATTATAATTTAACCATTTAACCATTTAACCATTAAAACATATGATATTGAATAAAATATATATACTAAAAAATTGTAACTGAATTGATTTAACATGATTGATGATAGTAATAATATATTCTTTCATTAAACCATCTATCAAAACTGGAATCCCTAAAAGAGTATTTATCTATATAGAGTAATAATACAATTTAATTTATTAATATTTATTGTATTATATTATATTAGAGCAATATAGAGATAATATATAATATATTATACCATACATATTATTTAAATATACATTCATTTTTATATATAAATATATTCCTAATCTAATTATAGTAAATTATTCATTTGTATATAATTATATATTTATTTATATTTTATTATATATAAAAATATAATATATCTTATAAATATATTTAAATTTAACTTTATAATTAAATTTAAATATTAAAAATTAAAATAAAAAAATATTAAATTTTAAATTTTTAGTTTTAAAAGTTTCTATTAAAATTTTATAATAAATTAGTAAATTTTTAATAAATTTTAAAAGTTTGAATAGCAAAGTATAATAAAATATAAGGAAAACTAATTGTTTTCACTTTGCACTAGAGATTTAATTCATTTTTACTTGAGTTGACAGACTATTAGACCTGCAAAAGTTGTACACCATGAAGTATACGGCAGTGGCAAGTAGATGTCAGTGATGGATGTGTATGATGGGGAAGGCATCCATGCCCCGGTGCATTCCTGGGGCTGGGTAGCCGTTGCCTGCTAAAACTATGGGCCCTTAAACAAAGCTTTTCTTGTAATATGAGTAGCACTAGAGACTAATGATAATAATATTTTTAGGTCATATTTTCTAGTCATGTCATTTGAGAGTACTAGAGATTTATTTATTATAAAAATAATAATATTTTCTTGGGTTATATTTTTGAGGCATTTCATTTGTCGTGAACAAAATTAAAGATTTATGCTAATATGTGTAGCATTGTCTTATAAATTGTAATATAGAGATTGATTAATTAATTTAGAAAAAAAAAGATTTTCTTGTATTTAGTCGATAAATTAGAGTTTGATAATTGTCAATACAAAAGTATTGGGGTCATATTTTCTAGTCATTTTGTTTGACATAGAAATCGGAAAAAATCTTGTTCTTATTAAAAATTATTTAAATTTAAAGTTTTGCTTTTGATTTTCCAATTATCAAACTATATGACATAAATAGTTTCCTTTCATTTCAATTGATATTTACGTTATTATATAAGCTTATAAATAAATGTCGCATTGGTTATATATGTCATTTAATTTTAAATTATTTTGATGTTTAGTTAAAATCTATGGTTGTAATATTTATGCATAATTAATTGTACCCCATTTAAGAAAATTATTAGATTATATTATTTAGACATTATAATCTAATTAAATGCACTTGAGATCTTGGCTGTATTATAACCAATTCTTACAATATGTTGAATTTGGTTTCTTCATTCCCTTTTCCCCTCTTAAAGTTATCTCTCTCTTAAGATAATCACTAGCTAGTGCATAACCATTGGTGCTTACATATGCTAGTGGCCATAATTTGTGCAATAACCTACCTAAGCATGAGAAAAAAAATCATGCATCAGTGAAATTGTTAGGACTAAAAATTTTCACCTAGTCTACATTCAATCCTTGTCAGACCCTAGTTCCAGGAGTCCACTACAAGAATTCTAACCCTTGTACTATTCATTTTCTAGGTCAAAAATTCATGTTATATCTTTGTCTAGGAAATATTTCATCATACTTGTATGTTGTTACTCTATCCTGAGCCAATAGCAAAGTGCATTTTATCATTATCCTATTTAAAAAACCTATCGCTGAGATTGTCACCTAAAATTTGACATTTAAATTATTTATTTTGTTCTCCCATAGTCATCGTTTTAGTGAGCTCATACTTATTATCCGACCCAAAATATGAAGTAACTCATATCGGGGAGACTACATTGCATTGAAAGAAGTTAATTTGAAGTCTGTTCGATAGAATGATTTGAATGAAGACATCGTTGACATTGTTGAAGTGATTGCAATATATCAAAAGTAGATACTTTGCGGTCTGCAAATGGAATGATTTGCATTAATGTCGAGTTTAATAATACAAAAGGAAGTATCACATCAACATAAATTGAAAAGACAGTTTAATGTAAGGTGGGATTAGGTATACATCAGAGTAACAATGAATTATCGAAGAGATAGTAACAAGAGTCCCTTCGAAAACCTGACAAATAGAAAATGCATACATCGAGGGGAAAGATATATGTCAACGAAAGATAACTAATGGTCCCGTCAATGAAGCGATACATGTTGAAGACATAACATCTTATAATCTCATCGATGAATAGTGAAATGCTTTAATACATTGGAGTGACTAACGAATATCAAAGACATGGTGTAACAGTAACCTAGGAGAAGGTTCAAAGGAGATAACAAATAAGAACATTGAAGAGAGATGTAAATGTCAATTGGAGCATAAAAATAGTCCCTTTGAAACCTCGAAGGACAATAAAAGTATACTATTGGAATTTTTTGAATGGAGAAACAGACATCAACAAGAGTATAATATAGGTCACTTTGATGCAGCAAAGACAAAGTAGGGTTTCACATGAGGAACATAGGAATGTGAGGTTCATGGCATAGAGCATTGAACAAATACTATCGAATCCCATGCTGACAAGAGAAAGAGTTGATCATGAAAGCCTGAGCAAAAAAATGAAATGGTGGATACTGGTAGCGACATAGGAGCAAACAGAGATGAAAACAAATGGAGTACGAGGGGGAAAGCAGCTAAACAAATATTGTATAATGTCATACCAAAGGATGGGAATACGAAAATTCAATTTTTGGAATTTGATTGATTTGAAGCTTGTTGCTTCCTTCATTCCTATGAGGAAACCAAGATCATGGGGAATTCTCTTTTTTGGTGGGTGGAAATTAGATTTTGGAAAAAAGACATTGTAAAGGCCTATTTTGTGAAGCATATCAATCAAGAGCTGCTCTCTTTGGTGTCTAAATTTTGGTTGTTAATTACTTGTCGAATATCATTGATAAAACTTTACCTGGTTGTGTCCATTTTGTTTTATCCTTGTTATTTAAACTAGCATATCAAGCATATGTCTAGTTTGTCAAAACATAGTTCATGTTGTGTGATTTTTTTAATAGGGCTTCTTCAAGAAAGAATTAAATTCCTTTGAATAGGTCATAGTAATATGGAGGATTCAATTGGATAAATAAGAATAACCTGATAAAATATAATTTTGCATGTTTATGCAAGTCTTAAATAGTATTGTGCCAAGTAATTTGAATTATACCTAGAAGGAAGACACATATCAATTTGAAATTATGACTCTGTTAGCCAGTCAAAAAGGCATTGATCAATTCATTTTCTAAAACCATCTCTTGTATCATATTGTAAAAATCCAATTTAAAATTTTTTGTTATAGGAGTGGAGGTATTTGTAGTTTGAAAATATAATTCAAAATCATATATGTTACTTTGAAGTAGATTGAAAGGGATGATTTAATTGAAAAAATGCATAAAATTCACAATCTGCTCAACATTCACCAATCATTTTTGAGGATTTAACATTCAGTGGTGAATGTATGGTAATACCCACCTAGGCATAGCAGACCCTAAAGTGTAAGGAATTCCAATCAATTTGATTGATTTTGTTTGTTGGCCAATTCACTTGTAGAACCCAATTATAAAGATTGGCATACTTTTAGGGTTTTGTAACTTGTAGATTTGGAAACCAATAGATTGGAGACTCCGTTGGGGAGTAATACATAATCTTGGTTAAAGACCATTACATTACAGAGTTAATGATTTTTTGAATTTAAACATAGATTAGTAACTCTGCTGGAAAGGACTTGAAAAGATAAAATCCATTCCTCTCTAGAAGAGGTGGTGACTCTGTTTCAAGAACCTGGTGAAGGATACAAAGAAATTCTAGATCTGTATAATTTTCAGTCAAGAAGAAGGGTTAGAAGCTGCTACAATTGTTTAGATAGGTATTTCTATTCTGAAAAGTAGCTTATATGAAAACCATAGTGTATGAGTTTTAAGGAAGTCCCTTATCAAGTGTTGAAGCACTAGTAAGGAGAAGAATACTAATATTGATTTTACACACTTCTATGTTGTAGTTTTCAGTTATGGAATTCTATGAGAAGTATGTAGTAATAAGCTCATTTGAGAAGATCTTAAGCCTAACATTGTGTTTCTTTATGTATTATCCCTACTTGAGAGCCTATTGTGAGAGAGAAGAGCTAAAATATGTGTGACGACTATTTTTGTGTGGAACATTTATAGAGTGATAAAAAGATATGTCATTCACATAGTTATCCTTGTCTGGTTCCAAACACAATGTCAATCACATCCATAGAGAGAAGTGTTTGTCGCAAATAGAGACAAACCATTGAACTTCAGTAACATCCAAGGCTACCCAAATCCTTATCCATTTGATCTTAGAAATCATGTGCCTATATTTCATGGAGAGGAGTATGAATTAGCATGTAGGCATGTACAACTATTTTTTGGGCTTATTGAAGGCTTTCAAATTTGTGCAAAAGATGTTATTATGAAATTATTTGTAAGGTATTTGGAGGATAGCGCAAGAGAATGGTATAGTGGCTTACCCATGTAAAGTATATCTTCAAGGGAAGATTTCAAAAGTTTATTCCTAAATTAGTTTGATGACAATAATAAAAGTTATACATAAACATTTAGGCCTCAATCTATTTAGCAAGCAATGAAATGACATATGAAAATGTGTGATATATATATATATATATATATAAAAGGTTGAGAGTAGTCTTCAAGGTGTAAATACTCTCTCTATTCTAGCTTACCCACATCAATGCCTTGCACACCACAATTAACCCCAAATTCATTATTAGAAAAGTGCACACATTATTGACCCTACCATCCATATTTAGAAAATGTTTACCATAAGGAAAGAAGAAGGTGAAACATGTTATTCCTTGTTGAAAAGGATTTTGAATGCTTATTCAAACATATCTAATAGCTTCAGACCTCACGAGTCTATTTTGATTGACCTTTGTTTGAATGCCTATGAATTGAGTCCAAATTTTTGGTCTAAAAATGGGAAGCCCCTTTGCCTAAGTCAAGTAGTTGAGTTGATTAACTTTGTTGAAAAGAATAGGTACAGACATATATTTTGTGTGAGGTTTCATGATAATACTTGTGGTCTGTCTAATGATATCATGGGTGCACTTAAAAATAGTATACATGATAATTTGAGTGCACTTCATGATCAAACACTGGAGGTGCAACCATTTATGCATTATCATAACATTGATAATAATGACTTAGAAGTTGAAACAAACAAGGATAGTGTGCCCTACATCAATGAGGAGGGTAATGATTGTAATCAATCTATAGAGGATCAAGTAAAAATAATTTTTATGATAGTCTAAATGTTAATAAGGATGAAAATATAGAAGGCCTATCAAATTATGATTGTGTTTTTGGCAAGGTCGTGGGAAATTCAATCCTATATGATATGACCACTATATGTTATGAAAAATCCAATGAAATATCTAGATTTTAATGAAAAAAATGACAACCCTGTGGATTTTTATTTTCAAGTAAGTGGTTCTTTCAACTCTTATGGAGATCAAGTGGAAGGATTAGTGGAAGAAGAAGTGGGTTCACTCGACAGTGAGCAAATTTTGGATTTATTAACCATGGAATATTAGAGGTGTGTACATGAAAATGTTTATGAGATTCTATGCCCTGCTCAAATATTCTTTGATCAATGTTCCTCTGGGTACTAACTATGACACATGTCCATTTTTTTTTCCTTCAAAAAATAAACAACATAGTTTGTAGTATAACACTATTCATGGACATTAATTCACTATTGAAGACATGAGAGCGATGAGTGGGAGTTCGAGTGGAGGTGCAAGTTTGAATATAGGGGAGGGCACGATTATGGAGGCATCTGAGGAAGATGGAGACACAGATGCAAAGGATGATGTCTCCTTGTTGGAGGCAGTTTGTGGTGCTTTTTTTGGTTTGAGATCACTGGAGGCTTCTCCAAAGCTCGACGACCCTTATTTTATTTTGTGTGGCATGGGGTCCTTTCCTCTTCCTACATGGTGGTCTTCTTGTTCTTCTTTCCAACTTTTTGCTTCTTTCAAAAGTATTTTTCTTGCTCACCTCCTGGCCTTTGCTGGTTTGATTTCTATATATGGTGTGGGGTTTTCTTATGTGGACCTTTTGGCTCTGTCTACATAGGCTAAGTTAGTTGTGCTTCTTGCCCTGGGTTGGCTAGGCCTCTTTGGTTTGGAAAAAATGTTGGTGAGGGTGACTTCTATCATCTACTCAAGTTTCTTTACAATGTTGCTTTTGGATGGGTGTTGGAGCAACATGGTTCCTACTCTCACTTGGCTTGTGGTGGTTGCTTTGGAGGATGGTTATTGGGCTCTGTTCTGGAGCACCTTCTTTTTGGTGTCAAATGCTCTTTGAGGAAGAGTTTGACTCTTGTTTGTTTGGATTGTTTTTATGGTTTAGCTTGAAGACCTAGTTGTTTATGGTGTTCTTTTGGTTTGGGAAGAACCCCTCCTAGCTTGTTAAAGGGGCCTTTTTTGGTTTGGCATTGTTCCCCTGTTAGGCTATTATTTTTTGTTTTTTCAAGGGTTGGTGATCTTTGTGCATGTGTTGGCCTTTAGTGGTTCTTTTTTTGTTGCTCCTATCTTTATGGACGATGTTGCTTTAAAATTTTTTTCTTGGTTTACCTCATGGAGGATGATGTTTTTGAGGTCTGTGGGGAAATTTTTTTTTTTTTTGTTTTTGGTTGGTGCCTTGGGTTTTGGTTAATTTGAAGAATCTGGAGCCTATGTTGTTGTGGGATGATTTGTTCATTCTCTATGGTTTCTTGTCTCCTTCTATTCTGAGGCCTAAGGTTGCTATGAGTGTTGCTCCTACTAAAGTGGTTTCTTTTGGCTGGGTTATGCTAATGGTGTCTTCTATAGAGGTGAAGCTTGCTCTTATTGAGGTAGAGTATGCTCCTTTTGAGGTGGAGTTGTTTTCTATAGGTCTAGTGGAAATTTTTCTTCTCCTTTTCTCGTTCCTTTTGAGGTGGTGTTCATTCCTTTTGAGGTGGAGTTGGTATAAGTAGCAGTTGAGCTACTTTTGTGGTTCAAGCACTCGTATCTTCATCCCCTATAGAGGGGGTCATTTTCCTATGGACGTGGAGTATGGGATGGATTTTTAGTCTCATTAGATATGCAAGAATTTTGTGGTGTCTATGTCATCTATGGTTTTGGGTTTAAGGTCTCAGTCAAAACCTGATGATACCTTTCTTTTGGGTTCATGGTCCCTAAAAAACTAGGTTAAGGGTTTTAGGTTTGTTCAAAACCTTTGGGTTTAAGGTCCTAGGTAAAACCTGCTTGTATTTGGTTGTGGAATTTAGGCCCTTGCCTTTCCTTGGCTTAGAATGTGTTGTCTTACTTTATGTTCAATGTTGATGGTATATGGTTCATTCTTGATGCAACATTTTTTTCTTGGATAGGGTTGTAGGGCCCTTCAAAATCATTATGTAGTGGGTTTCAGGTCCCATCAAAACCTAATTTTCCCCTTACCCAAAAGCACTATTCATGAAGGATTTCTTCTTGACTCTTACAAAAATGTTGAATTTCCATTACAAAATGAGCTAGTATATGAATATTTTTCTATCCATATGTTGGGGGCTTGTTTGTATATTCTCATGGTTTGCAATAGTTTGATACAATCTATGTGACAACATATGAGTGTTTTTATTTCTCAGTATATTTGGGAAAAGTTTCAATGAAACATGATGATGAAATAGATAATGCTAATTGTTGCATTAGTATGAACATGTTTCATTAAAGGAATATGATGGATGTTTGTCACATGGTAATGGTATTTTTCAATTTGTGCTTGATTGTGAGGTATAGTCAAATGGAACTAATGTTGGTGTGGGAAAATATAGTGATATGTTTCATAATTCTAGTGGTAATGTTTGGATAAAAGTACAAAGTTGTCACACTTTCATCCAACTTATCAGCACAAGTGAATTTTAATATCTATAACTAAAAATTAATTTTGGTCAAACATATGATCTAGTAAGATTCATTTTGGATAACTTAAATATGTCCACAGTTTTTCCAACTAATTTTTTTTTTCTAAATGCATATGTAACACCACTTTGAGACCAATCTACTAAAAAAATGAAATTATTTAAAAATTTAATGTTTCAACAACACTTACTTAAATAAGTAACATTTTTTTAAAAATGTAAAAATACCCTTTTGTGGATACATAAGTATAGTTTTCAAATATATATTTATTTTAATTGTTCAATTATTATTTTTATTTTATTATTATTTTTTACTAAAAGTAGGTTATCAACACAAAAATATTAGGTTGATTACGATGTGAAGAAAAATACTAAAACTTATTAAAAAAAAAAAATATTAAAAAATATGATGCCCTAGATAAATGAATCTAGATTAAGACAGTATAATTTGTTTTCTATTTTAGATAAATAATTAATATAAAAGTTGACCTCGAGTATAAACAACCTTATTTTAATACATGCACATTTAAATATTTATTTTAAATTATATATTTATTGAGATTGCAAAAAATTATTTCAATGCCCTAAAGTTTCAATCTATAAATATACATGAAAAATTGAAAAAAGAAAAGAAAATTTACTCTATAAAGCTTGACATCTCATGTAACATCATTTTTCAACATTTTATCGGCAACTAGATTATTGTGTTAATTTATAAAAAACTATATTCAAATAATCTTTTAATATTGTCAAAAAAATATAAACATAAAATATAATAAAAAATACACATTTTGTTAGTTTACATCATTTAAAAATTCAAAACATATATGCCACTTTCTAGTGATTCAAGTTTAAAAGTTAGATCAATGTTGGCTAGTTCCTATATAAAAGTGTGAGACAACTTTGTACTTTTACCCGTTTGTCTTTGGGCTTATAATGATAATGCTTTCAAATTTTGCATGATGCTATCAGATGAAAATAAAGTGTATGACAGAGGAAAATAGAGGTTTTTCTTTTTTGGTGGCCTAGTGCCATCTATTGTGGTGTGATTTTCTAAATCATACTAATTCAAGGTAGAGAAAGATTTTGACTGTACTACCCAATGGAAAAGATACTCGGTCTACTTCCACTAGAGACTTGAATTCTTACATGTAAAACATGGTGGGTGAGAATCAAGAATTACCAGTGCATGGACAATTTATGAAACACTTATTTTCTTAAAGAAGATAACTTCCATGCACAGTAGTTTAGGGTTTTCCCAATTTTGGTTTTCTTTGTTTTGTATAGTTTTATGTTTTTGGCCTGCACCCTAGAGAAATGTTTTGGATTTTGCAATGTTTAGTTAGTTATTCATCCCCAACTAGATCCACTGTTAGGACTGAAAATTTTCACCTAATCTACACTCAATGCTTATCAAACCCTAGTTCCAAGAGTCCACTAAAAGAGTTCTAACCCTTTTACTATTCATTTTCTAGGTCTAAAATTCATGTTATATCTTTTCCCAAGACATATTTCATGATACTTGTATGTTGTTACCCTACCTTGAGCTAGTAGAAAAGTGCATTTTGTCATTATCCCATTTAAAAAACCTATAACTTAGATTGTCACTTAAAAATTTCCATTTAAAGTCTTTATTTTTTCTCCCATAGTCATCATTTTAGTGAGCTCATACTTATTATTGGACCCAAAATATTAACTCATATTGGGGAGATTATACTACATCGTCGAGAGTTAATTTGAAGTTTGTTTAATATAATGATTTGAATGAAGACAATGTTGACATCATCAAAGTGACTATAGCATATTAGAAGGCAATATTTTGGGGTCCCATTGATGGAATGATTTGCGTTAATGCTGAGTTTAATAACACAAATGGAAGTATCACATCATCATAAATAAAAAAGAAACGGTTTAATGTAAGGTGGGCCTAGGTATACATCAAAGTAACAATGAAGAATAAAAGAGATTGTAACAAGAGTCCCTTCAAAAACCCAACAAATAGAAAATGCATACATTGGGGGGAAAGTTATATATTGAAAAAAGATAATTAAGGGTCTTGTTAATGAAGCAATACATGTTGAAGACATAACATATTATAATCCTATCAATCAATAGTGAAATGCATAAGTAAATCAGAGTGACTAAGGAGTATCGAAGACATAGTGTAATAGTAACCCAAGAGAAGGTTCAAAGGATGTAACAAATAAGCACGTCAAAGAGATGTAAATGTCGACTAGAGCATAAAAATAGTCCATCAAAACCTTGAAGGACAATAAAAGTATATTATTGGAATTTGTCAAAGGGAGAAATGGACATCGACATGAGTATAATATAGGTCACTTCGATGAAACAAAGACAAAGTAGGGTTTCACATGAGGAACACAAGAATGTGAGGGGTCATTGTACATGACATTGAACAAATAATGGAAAATCATGTGATGACAAGAGAAAGAGTTGATCGTGAAAGCCTAAACAAAAAAGTGAAATTGTGGACATTGGCAGTGACATGGGAGCAAATAGAGATGAAAATAAATGGAGTACAAGGGGGCGAGCAGCTAAATAAGTATACTTATGTCATACCAAAGGATGCGAATACGGAAAATAAATTTTTGGAATGTGAATAGTGTGAAGCTTGTTGCTTCCTTCATTCCTATAAGAAGGAAACCAAGACCATGGAGAATTCTCTTTTTTGGGGGGTGGGGAATTGGATTTACCAAAAGGAAATTGTAAAGGCCTATTTTATGAAGCATATCAATCAAGAGTTTCTTTCTCTAGTGTCTAAACTCTACTTGTCAATTACTTGTCGAATACCATTCATAAAATTTTACCTTTTTGTCTTCATTTTGTTTTCTCCTTGTTATTTAAATTAGCATATCAAGCATATATGTCTAGTTTGTCAAAAAATAGTTCATGTTTTGTGTGATTTTTTAATAGGGTTTCTTTAAGAAAGAATTAAATTCCTTTCAATAGGTCATAGTTATCAGGACGGTATGTGCAAGATCATCATGGAAAAAATAGGCCCTTAAGTGGCGATGAAAATTTAGAAAATCAGAGTTAGGCAACTTGACGTGAATTTTTGAATAAGTTATCTATATTATTTCAAAAATATGTAAAAATAGAATATGTAGAAAATTGAATGTAGTTTCTATACTACTAGGTTTATTTAAAAAACAAAAATCTATTTGGTGAAAATTTGAAATTTCAATGCAGTAGTACTTAAATTTTAGGGAAAAAATAAGTAGGTGTCTATCTAACCACCCTAACCACAATAAAATGATAATATTTTTTTATAAGATTTTAGATATAAGTAAAGGACTCCTGTCGCAATTTGATGCATACTTTTTTGTAAATTTTTTCCAAGTAAATAATTAATTATGAATTTTTTATTATAACTTATAAAAAATATAAAAAAATCGTATGTTTGACCACCTTAACTTGGTCAAAACTTCATTAAATTCATTTTTTTTAATCCTATAGTATGCAAAGCATAGAATTTGACGCATGTTTTGGATTCAAAAAATGTGATACCATTTGAAAGCTATAGATGTTTTTCAATCAACCTATCAATCAAGACTTTAGTTGTAATTCAAATAGAAAATGAATAATAATTATTTATTAAATTCAAACTAAAACATAATTTCTATTGGTGGAAAGTTGATAATCTCTTTTAAAAACCCTTTTCATTTCATCAATTTTGGGTAAAAAAAAGTCATCAGCCACATGGGCCATCATATCACTTACATATTGCCACTTTTTGCCCCATCATGATCTTGCACATACTCGGGATGATTTAATTGGATAAATAAGAAGAACCTGATAAATGATCATTTTGCATGTTTATGCAAGTCAAACAATATTGTGCCAAGTAATTTGAGTTATACCCAGAAGAAAGACACATATCAATTTAAAATTTTGACTTTGTTACCCAATGGAAAAGGCACTAATCAATTCATTTTCCAAAAACTTCCCTTGTATCATATTCTAAAAATCCAATTTAACATTTTTTTGTAGGAGTGGAGGTATTTGTAGTTTGAAAATCTAATTCAAAATCATATGCCACATTAAAGTAGATTTAAAGGAATGATTTAATTGAAAAAAAATCATGAAATTCATAATGTGCTCAACATTCACCAATCATTCTTGAGGATTTAAAGTTCAATGGCGAACATAAGGTAATACCCACCTAATCATAGCAGCTCACCTAAAGTGCAGGGAATTCCAATCATTTTGATTGATTCCATTTGTTGGCCAATTCACTTGTAGACCTGAATTATAAATATTGGCATACTTTTAGGTTTTTGTAACTTGTAGATTTGGGAACCAACACAATCCATACAAACAAGAATGATATTTATTGATTATAGACAAATGTATATTTCATGGTCTACTATGGTGTGTGAGATTCTAGATTCCAATCTTGCTTACCATTTTTCTTCCAACTAAGCATTCCTTCCTCAACCAGGTTCTTCTTCTTCAACCTATTCCTGCACACACACGCATGTTCTTGCAATTTCCAACTTTATCATTAACTTTTAAGCCACAAAACTTTCGAAATAACTCTTTTTAAATCATAAAATTGCAAAATAATCATTTTTCAAATATATTATTGCATTTCTCAAACCCATAAATACTAAATGATAAATTCCATTTTCCAAATATTTCAATTAACTCAACATTATTAAATGCAAGGAATGTAATTGAGATGTGACAACCTTCCCCACTATAAAAATGCATCATCTCGATGCCTAATCAAACAAAATTGATTCACATGTGTTCATCAAATCATATTGTTTTCAAGATAAAACATCATAACATACAAGTCCAATTTTTTTAAGCAATAGTATATACAATAAGCCATCAATTGTCTTTCTAATAAAGAAAATAAGGAAAGGAGCATTCTATTTCATCTGCATCCTCCCACATAGCACTATCTTCAAATACTGATCCCATTGGACATTATATTGAACAATGTCTTTGTTTCATAACTTGACGTTGCATCTATCTAGAATTCTAATGGGCTCCACTAGCACCACTCCTGTATCCTCCACCTTTAAATAATTTCAATCAAGTATATGCGATGCGTCTGGGTGGTATGGTTTAGGCAAAGAAACATGAAACACATTATGGAGTTGAGCTAGAGTAGGTAGTAGAGCAAGTTTGTATGCAACTGAGTTGATTAATTCCAACACATCAAACAAGCCCACATATCTCAAAGCCAACTTGGATTATTTCCCAAAAGTAATAGAGCTCTTATGTAGCTTGACTCTTAGAAAGACCTTATCCTCGACTAAAATCTATCTAAAGGTTTTATGTATGTTTGTATAGCTCTTTCATCTATCTGTTGCCTCCTTTAGTCTAATCTTGATGAGTCTCATATGCTCTTCCATCTCTTTTAGCATTTCAGGACCCACTATGATCTTTTCTTCCAATCTATCCCAATTGATAGGAATACAACACTTTCATCCATACAATGCCTCAAAAGGTGCTATACCTATAGATGCATGATAGGAATTGTTATAAGAAAATTCCACCAGTGGTAGATACTTCCCATTTATAATTTTGATCCATATATTACATCTAAAGGAGATCTTGCATTGTCTGATTCACTCTCTTGGTTTGAATGTCAATTGGAGGATGATAGGTTGAACTAAAATTTAGCTTAGTCCCCAATATTGAATTCAAGGTTATCGGGAACCTTGATGTCATCCATGTATCTCTATCAAATATAATGGTTTTCGCACTCCATGCAAGTGAAATATCTCTTGGAAACATTTCTTGTCCAAGGTCAACAATCGATCCTTAAGGTTCCCTACAATAAAATGTGCCACCTTAGTCAACTTATCATCTACTACTAGAATGACATCATGTATGTTCTTACTTGGAGGTAACCCCCATACAAATTCCATGCTAATCACTTGCCATTTTTAATTAGGTATATCATGAGGGTCAAGGTTCCTTGTTGGATGCATGTGCTCAGCCTTAACTCACTAATAATACAAGTTTTTCAACTCTACAATCGTGTTTGTAACTATGTGGTGTCCTGAATATGGTGCATTGTGAAATTCTTCTTAGACTGGCTTCCTACAATCTCTAGAATCTGGAACATACATCCACATTTGGTACCTCAAGATACTATCTGATTCAAATGCATACCCATCATATTGATGGTCTGATAGATTTTCTTCTAGATCCTTTTTCACCCTTTCATAATGTACATCTCCTTGCAACTGTTGTATCACCTGCTACCTCAAATTGGATCTTGTAGAGGTCATGGCTACCAGATGTCTTCTTCTACTAAGATAATTTTCGACTCTATTTTCCTTTCCTTTTATATACTCACTTCTGAACTCATACTTGCTAAGGAATTCTACGCATCTCTTTTACCATGTATTGAGGTTTGGTTGAGTGAAAATGTATCTCAATCCCAAATGATCGATTTTGAGCTCAAATAGCTTCTTTAAAAGATAATTTCTCAACACCTAGAATGAGTGCACTATAGCTACTAATTCCAAATCATGTGGTGTGCAATTCACTTCATGCTATTTTGGATTTTTAGACTCATACACGACTACCCCTTCTTGCATTAACACTACTCCTACTCCATCTCGTGAAGCATCTATAATCACTAAGAATTGACCATTGGGATCTATAATCACACTTCTCAGTCCACTCAAACCTCTTTCCTTTCTTTTGGAAAGATTTTATTAGGGCTGCAACTTAAGAAAACCGTTGCACAATTTTTTTTGTAATATTTATCAAGGCCCATAAACCTTTTCACCTCTGTCATGTACTTTGAGGGTCCAACCACTCCATAATTTATTTTATCTTCTCGAGATCCATATATACTTCCTCAATAGAGATAATGTGGCCTAGGTAGTGCACCTTATCCTAATAAAAAAGGCACTTGGATAGCTTTCCAAAAATCTTCCTTTCCCTCAAATGTTGTAAGACTATTCTCAAGTGGCAATTGTGTTCCTCAATAGACTTGGAATAAACTAGGATTTCATTAATACATATTAAGACAATAAAAATCCAAACAGTCTCTAAAAAAACCGTACAGTGGTGAACTTGTAATGTCTATATCGAGTTTGGAAATTTTTCTTCAGAATATCTTCTTCCTTTATTCTCAATTGATGATAACTTGATTTGAGATCTATTTTTGAGAATATTCTCACTCCCTTCGTCTGATCAAATAATTCATCAATCCTCATAAGAGGATATCGATTCTTGATGGTTGTCTTATTAAACATCTGATAATCAATACATAGACACAAGGTTCCATCCTTCTTTTTCAAAAAGATAGTTGGTGCTTCCTATGGTGACACACTAGGTCTAATAAGCCCCTTGCATAAAAGATCTTGTAACTGGGATTCTAATTCATAAAGCTTCATGGTGGTCATACCATATGGGGTCTTAGACTAAGGCTCGACTCTTGGCACTAGATCAATGGAAAAACTGAATTCTCTCTTTGGTGACATCTCGATAAGATCATCAAGAAACACATCCCAAAATTCCCTAAGGATTGGATAATCATCTAGGTATGGTTTCTCATTGTAGGGCTCACTAAAATGCACAAGATAAATGGCATAACCCTTCCTCTGATCCCTCTTGAGTTGCATAGCTGAAATCTGCCTAAGTTCCAAGGGTCTTCATATCCCATGTATCTCAATCGAGTACCCATAGTTATCCAGACAATTCACCATCTTATCCTAACAATTTAAATGGATTTGTGTACAGTTAACTAGTTTATTCCCAATATTACATTATAGGACCATAGTGGTGCCATGTAAAGGTCAACTTGGGTCAAGAATTTGGGAATTTCTAACCCACTACAAAAGAAACATGAATATACTTCTCACTCTATTCGATTCCCATACTGAATAGACAACATGATTTTCAAATATATAGGTCAAATGAGCAGCTTAGAAATCATTCTAGGATCAATAAAACATTTATAAGCTCTAGTATCTATCAAAATAGAAATGGTTCAACCATATAGATTACCCGTTAATTGGATTTGAGAAGCCTCATACTCTGCTTGCCTATTATCCACCGCCACATGGATCTTGTGTTATAGGGTCTGTTATTGGTTTCCTTAAATTCATGACTTCAACTTCTAAGGGAAATTATATGCATAATTGTCTCCCCCAAAAGTGTAAGATCAATCACATGGTCCTTTTTGACTTCCAAAACTATTCTCTTTTGAGTATCTCTGGTTAGTATTAAAGTTTTCATTAATCTTGTTAGCCATTTTATTCCTTTCACCTTGGTTGCCTTTTTCCTTTTCTAGAGGATCACCTTCTCTTTTCAAATTTATAATCTGATGGGACTTATTTCCCTTCTATCCATCACCCTTCCAAAAAAAAATTGTTTCGAAATCGAGGCTTGAAGTTTGAACCCTTGTGAAGATTGGACAATTGTTGTTCTTTTGTTCCTTCTTAATGGCCTTCTCAAAAGCCTCTACCATCGTAAGAGGATTATGAAGATCCACCTTAGCTCCAATATGGGGTCTCAATCCTAATATAAAATTTTGAATCCAAAAATGCTCATCAGATTGATACTATGACACATACTTGAGAAAATTGGTAAACTTCTCCCAATACTAAACTACTGGCAGGCCACCTTGGGTCAAATTTTGAAATTTAGTCATCTTCTTGTCAAAGAAAAGTTGTGGTAGCCATCTCTTCCTCAAATATTGGAGGAAAAAATCCCAAGTGATCAACTTTGGAAAAAATCTCCCTTATGTCTTCTCATTGCCCCACCAAGTAGTTGCTTCTCCAGACAATTGATATGCAACCCGAGTGGATTTGGTTTGGTGAGACATGTAGAAATTTTCAAAACCAACTTCAAAGTCCAAGAACACCTTCATGCAAAAGGATACCTGTCACAGGGAAGAGAATTTACGAAAAAGCAGATGAGGGTTTGAAGCTCTGAAATATGGAGAGATTATATTATCAGAAAAATAGAATGAATGAAATATACAATGGATCAATCCTTAAGAAAGGAGATCATGCAAAACCTAAAATTAACCCTAATAGGTAAACATTTAATAATTAATATAATTATTAAATGTCACATTATGCAAACTAAAGTGAAATCTTAAGAGAGGAATAAAGGTAACTTAATTAACATAATTAAGTTAAAACCTTTACTCTAACACCCCCCCTTAAGATGAGAAAGAGTGTAGCTACAAAAATGTGCAAGAAAGAAAAGGTAACTACAATGCATGAAAGCAAACAAGGGTCCTGACAACTAGGTGTAATCAGGTACCCGAATACAACCAAATATCTATAAAGAGGATTAAAAGAGAAAACCACGTGGGAAAAACTCTTCTTCAAAAAGAGATGAAAAAAGAATGCTGAAAAAAAACATGAAGGAAGGAAGGCCTCGCTGAGACCCACCATGGACAACATCCTTCACCCCGATCATAGAGTGCAACTGAAGATAGTACGACAATGCCAAAGGTTTAGTGAAGATGTCTACAACTTGCTCCTCAGTAGGAATGTACTCCAAGATGAGAGAACCATCCTGAATCAATTGTTTGATGAAGTGCATGTGAATCTCAATGTATTTAGTCCACTGATGCTCCACTGGGTTGTGAGAAATGTGAATAGAACTTTGATTTTCGCACCAAAGAGTAGTGGGATGATCAGGAGGAAAACCAAACTTAGTCATCAACTATTGAAGCCATAAAATCTCTTGACTAGCTAGTGCAGTTGCTCAGTACTCAACCTCTATAATGATAATGCAATAGCAGACTGCTTCTTGCAAGACCATGTGATAGGACCCGAACCAAGACAAAAAAAAAAGCCAAAAGTAGACTTCTGATCATTGACATCACCAACCCAATCTGAGTTAGTGAAGCCAATAATGTGAGGAGCTTCTGAGGTATAGTGAATGCCATAAAATGTGGTGCTCTGAATGTACCTCAAAATACGTTTGGTAGCTTGCCAATGAATCTCTTAAGGATGATGTGAGAATCGAGAGACAATTCCAACCACAAAGGAAAGATCAGGATGAGTGTGCGTCAGATACAACAAACTGCCAACCAACTACCTATATAAAGTGGGATCGACTAAAGGAGTAGAGAAAGCAGTAGACAAAACAAAACCTGATTGAAAAGGAGTGGGGGTAGGCTTGCAATCAAGCATGCCAAATCGCTAGAGCATATCAAGAGCATACTCTTGCTAAAGCATGGAAATCCCATCTGAAGACTGAATAACCTATAGGCCCAAAAAATAGTGCAGAAGACCAAGATCTGTCATCTAAAACTACTCCATCAAAGTGCTCTAAACACTCTAAATCATGGAGGATGAGCTACCTATAATAATGAGATCATCAACACATACCACAAGTATCAAAAGATTACCCTCATGACATTGAATGTACACTGTGTGATCGAAATGACAACATGTGAAGTGAGAAGCAAGCAAAAAGGAGTCCATCTTCTCATACCATGCCTTGGGAGCTTGTTTGAGACCATACAATGACCGTCGAAGTCTGTAAACCAAAGAAGAGTCCTGCACAAAACCCTGAGGCTTCTCCATATAGATCTCCTCATGTAGGTCCCCATGCAAGAAAGCACTCTTCACATCCATCTAAAAGACTGTCCATCCCTGAGAAGTTGCAAGGGAGAGTACAAGGTGAATGTAATTCATCTTGCCAACATGGGAAAAGGTCTCAGAGTAATCAATACCCTCTACCTAAGAAAACCCCTTCACAACAAGACAATCCTTGTACTTATCAATTGAACCATCTGCATCATACTTGGTATGGTACACCCACTTAAACTGAACCAACTTTCTCCCTTTTGGAAGAGAAAAAATATCCGAAGTGTTATTCTTCATCAAAGAAGAATACTACTCATCCATGGCCCTATCCCACTCATGGTGACCTATCACCTCTAAAAACTTTTGAGGATCATCTTAAATGGCATGACTCAAAAGACTAGTACCAACTGTCTGAGCACGAGTATGACAAGTATCAAAAGGATCACCTGCCAAAGGTCCAGTTGCCTCAATAATAGCACAGGCCCAATTGGGAAAATGCTAAGTATTTGGTGGTGGTGGAGATGGTGGGTCATCATCTGTATCATCATCAAAAGATATGTAATCCTCAAGAGTTGGAGAGGAAGTAGGAAGCAGTGAGGGAGAAGTTGGTGATGGAGGATCGATCTGAGGATAGCGCTCATCAAACTGGACATCTCATTGAAACAAGACCTCTTTGGAATCAAGATCAAACAACCTGTACGCCTTAACATCCTCATAGTAGCCAACAAATATGAGTGGTCAGCTCTTCCTCTGCATGGCTTTCCTCTGAGCATCCAGAATAAATGCCCAAGCTTCACTACCAAAAGCTCAGAATGTAGAAACATCAAGCTTGATATGAGTCCAAGCCTCCTTAGGAGTCATGTGTCATAATGCCTTTTGAGGCATTCGATTCTGAATGTAGTTGGCACAATTGACTGCCTCAGCCCAAAAGGAAGCATCCATAGCTTGAAATTGTATCATACAATTGGCCATCTCCCGTAAAGTTTTTTTCTTTCGCTCAACAAAACCATTTTGCTAAGGGGTGTATGAAACTATAAACTAATGTTGTAAACCATGCTTAGTGCAAAAATCTCTGAAAGCTTGATTAACATATTCCCCCCCATTATCAATGCATATCCTTCTATAGAAATGTCCAAATTGCTTCTCCACAAATGTCTTAAAAATCTAAAATGAATCAAAGACATCAGACTTGTACTTCAAAAAATACACCCATGTACGCCTAGAGAAGTCATCTATAAATGTGAGCACATATTGGGCACCAGAAAAAGAAGGAGTGGAGAAAGACATAAGATCATTGTGAACCAACTCCAAAGGTGACTTAGCATGTGAGGCTCTACCCATAGGAAAAGGATCCTAGTGATGCTTGCCAAGAGCACATCCATGACAAACACCATCAATACAGGATATCTGGGGAAGCCCAATCACTAGTGTTTTTTTACTCACTTGCTAAAGATATCTGTAATTGACATGGCCAAAAAACTCATGCCGAAGCTTGCTCACTATGTCTGAATGAGCTATAAGAGAGAAGCATGAACTATCTGAACTCTCAAAGCCATCAAAATTGTATAAGCGAGTCTTAGGATCTACACTCCCTATAGCAACAACCAAATCAGGATCATGAAGATCTTGAATAACCACATCATATGATGAGAACTCTACTATTTTACCAGTGCTAGAATGAAAAATCTGATAAATGGAAAGGAGGTTTGTAGAAATAGCAGGAACCAAAAGAACATCCTCTAGACAACCACCATCCAAAGAAATAGTACCAGAACCTATAACTGAAAGTTGTGCTAAGTCACCAGCTGCAATCTCTAAAGTATCACTATGGGCAAGGGTAGTGACCATCTCCTGTGAGTGATTCATATGGTGTGAAGCACTAGAATCAACAATCCAAGTGGATCCTGAAGGTACAGCTCGAGCAGAAAGAGCATGTCCTTTTCTTGTAGAAGAGGAAGGAGGAGAAGGTGAGGTGATATGATGTTGCTACATGGCTTCCTCTAAAGCCTCTAATCATTTCCAACACTTGGAAACTAGAAGTCCTTCCTTCCCACAAAAATTACAAGATCACCTAAATACTTCTTAGTCTTGGAGGAAGACTCACCAGACTTTGAAGATTTTCCTTGTTTCGGATTGTACTCTGGTTTTGAATTTGACTTTGGAGGTGGCTTGCACAAAGTCTCACTGCCAACTGAATCTATCTTGGGCTTTGGTTTCTGATTCTTCTTTCCTTTTGATGTTTAAGCAACCAATGCATGGTGAATCGATTTCTCAAGGCATCCATAGTGGAATGGAAGGTAGATGAGAATATCTAAAAGTTCCCACGAAGCTTTGAAAAAATCAGGTAAATACACTCTGTATCAGTCTTAGCCTCACCACAACCCTGTAAAAGAGATCTATGTTGTTTGAATCATCAAAAAATCTTCAATAGTGGGAAAAGAATCAGGTACAAGTGAAGTCAACTCTGCCTCAATCTGGAGTGCATGAAACTGATATATGGTACCAAATAGATCATTGAACATGGTCCACATTTCAAGAGGACTGTCACACCCATCAAGATGAAACAACAAGTTGTCTGAAACATGCAAGGAAATCAAACACATAGCCTCATCCATCTTATTTCTATGCTACATAACCTCAAATGGCCTGGTCAAAACTAGTTGAACCGTATCTAAACAGGACCACAACCCCTTTGATCTAAGAAGACATGTCATGAAAGTCTTCCATGTATGGTAGTTATGCAGTGTGAGAAGGTCAATAGTAGAAGTGTTTTCGGCCATGTTTGGAGAGGTTTAATGAATTTTTTAATGTGAAGAGTTTCTAGTTTTCTGGAGTAAATGACAGAAAGAAATAAAAAAGACTCCCCCCACAATACAAAAAACCAAACCCTAGTAGAGATTTTTCAGCGAAAAAATAGGAAAAAGGAAAAAAATATTTCAGACTAAATCTTGTGTAACTGATAAATTTTATGAAAGAAATAATAGAAGATCTGAATAGAGTGCGTTCACATCTTTCTGACGCCTATTCGTTTTCGAAAAATAGAGAAAAAATGACCAAGTTTTGCCCTCCAGAGTGTAGAAAAATCATCTAACTTTGACTATGAAAACATATATCCAAACTGAAAAAATTTGAAAATTATCCTAGACTATCATGATGGGCTCAGAGCCAGCTCTCCAACACCTATTTTCGTTCAAAAAATGGAGAAAAAATGCCCAAGATATGCCCGTTTGAGTGAAAGTGGATAAAAAAACTATTTTTGGAGGGGCCTGGTGGCTCCCTGGTGGCGCTCTAGTGGCTGGCAGCCCAGGGGTGGCACGGTGGTGGCACATGGGTGACATGGCGGTGTAAATTTGGCAGCCAGCCAGCAGAGGCTGAGCACTAGCGGCGGTTGGGTGGCTGACCGATAGAGGTGGCAGCTAGATGGCAATTGTTGGCGACCGCTACCTCTGCTGGTGGCTGCTTGGCTGCAGGGCCGCAGCGGCTTCCAATTCTATTGGAAGCACAGGAAAAACTTGGAAAAAAATAAAAAAATCAATTAAAATTTGATTTTTTTAAATTTTTGCCTCGAAAGGTGTGCCCGAGGGTCGTACGGCCTTGAGGCAAAATTTATTTTGCCTCCCTGATCAACTGTGGCCAAAATCAATGAATGAATAATCGATTTAGGGGTTTTTGGATACTGTGAATCCAATGACAGGGTCTATTTGGGTCCAAAGTGAACCCAAAAAATGAAATATGTCGGATCCACAAAAAACACCCAACAAAACTGTGAATGCCTGATCCAACCCTTGTAGCTCCAAATTCTTCAAAGAAGAACAACCATGTAGTAGGTTGGCTCTAATACCATGTAGAATTTGTCAAAACTAACTTGAGAGTCCAAGAACACCTGCATGCAAAAGGATACTTGTCATAGGGAAGAGAATGGACCTAAAATCAAACGAGGGTTTGAAGCTCTGAAATATGGAGAGATTATATTATCAGAACAATAGAATGAATGAAATATACAGTGGATCAATCCTTAAGAAAGGAGATCATGCAAAACCTAAAATTAACCCTAATAGGTAAACATTTAATAATTAATATAATTATTAAATGTCACATGATGCAAACTAAAGTGAAATCTTAAGAGAGAAATAAAGGTAACCTAGTTAACATAATTAAGTTAAAACATTTACTCTAACAAGACAAGTTGTGGAGCTAAAAGTATTTTTCCATCTCTATGATCTAGGCCTCATCTCCATCTTGGATGGCCTTGCAATCAAATTTCAGTGGTTCTACCTTTTTAAGATCTTCCCTAGTTCTTCCTTAATTTGACCTTGATTAAGATCCCCTTTGGAGCTTTTTCATTGTTTAGGTACCCCTTTCCCAAGTTTTTGATCTTACCATACCCATCAAACCTCTTTTTCTAAATGGTCCATTTTGTTTTCTTGTTGGTTCAAGAGTTCCAATATTTGGTCTAGCCTCTTGCTTAGCCCATTGTTATGTCTTCTACTGCCTGCTTCTTGTCTGGTGGTCACCATAATGACTCACACTCAACCTACACCATAGTCATGTTTGGTGTATCTTAACACAATGTTTTACATTTAAACTATTGCATCTGTACAACAATATGCACAAAAACATGTAATCTAAAATAGATATACATGTTCATTCACATCAAGACAAGTCCTCAAGTTCTATGCTCTTGAACAACAAAAAGACTTTCTTTATTTATTAAATATGGATTTACACTGATCCTTATTTACAAAATTTTAGCCATTCTAATCAGTTCCCTCATTGTTGAAAAGATGGCATTCCTCTAAATCCTCATTTGAATTTACATCATCCCTCTTGGGTGAGGTGAGACATGCATTGAGCAGTCCTTCTCCTCTTTAGCCAACCTCTAAATGTGGAGGGTTTCATAGCCTTAGGAGTTCATTTGGAATCATCAATATTTTTTCCTCTCTCTAACTTGAGATGTGTGAGGGTGTGTACTATAGTTTCATCATTAGGAATCTCGGGTTGGTTCTTGGGTTTGGGGTTTTCTTCAATAATAAGTAGCTTCTTCAAAGCCCTAATGGTTTTCCCTTCTTTCTTCCTAACTTGGACCTTCCAATTTCTTGCAACCAATTCAGATTACTTATTCTTTAGGTAAATCAACTCTAGCTAAGAGTCTACTATTCCCTAGTTCAGCCATCATGGGCTCATTGGCCTAGATTTGAACCTTCAGCTCTGATACCAAATGTAACATGTTCAACTAAATTTTCACCAATAAATTTAAAATTGAAATTAAGTTGAAATAGCTATGGGATTTGTGACATAAATCCCATAGCTATTTCTATTTAGCAATTTCATGTCCATTAATTAAAAAAGAGTAAATCTAAATATATTCATTTCCAAATGTCAATAGTCAATTTACAAATCTTTACTTGGCTTTCAAATGCCTCAAAGTCAATATATCAATTACATAAATGATACAAGCACATAAATAAGAATCCAATATAATTCCTTTTTAGATAGCTTGCCTCCACTGGTGGATGAGAACATGGTTGAGGTTCTTTTCCACCCAACCAAGAAGCAATGCTTCCCCAAAATTTTGTATTCCATTGAAGAATACCTGACCCTACATGGAGCATTTAGCAAGATATACAATTTGCAAGGTAGAATATGTGTGTGCCTAACTACATGCATTTCTATCTACTATTAGAATATGAAAGTTCCATGTTAGGTAAGAACAAATACAACAGAGAGGATAAATATTAAACAATCTATTTTGTAAATAAAAAATAATGACTACAAAGCTTGGCCAAGCTCATGCTACATAAATGCAACTCAAGTTAGATTTGGAAAATAAAATCTACACTCTCTAGCACCCATTCCTGGAATAAAATTTCATCATAACAAAGGGGTATCTCTTCCTTTTGGACCATCTATTAGCATCATATGCTAGTGTGCTATATTCTATCATAGTATTCTTATATCATTCTCTTTCAATATCATCAACAAATATTTCATCAAAAATCTGGTGTAACCATTCCTCTATTCATCATACTACTATTTTTCCATTAAGACTTGTATTGCAATTCAAAACTATTCCATTTCTATAGTTCATTCCTTTGCAAATGAAGATTAAACAATCTTAATGAATCATTTATTCAAGATGAATCAAAAGGTATACCACATGTATGTGCACATGCATAAATGAACCATTTATGCATGTGCAGATATATGCCTGGAAATAAACACAGTTGGAATATACGTATACACTCTTAATATTAAAAAAAAAATGTTCCTTACATAAAGGTTTTCCATATTCAAAAAAAGTGAAACAAAGAGAAATGGTGGTATCGATGATTATGGTTGTTTTGAGATTTTGATTTGTAGAAGGGGTGTTCACCACAAAAAAAGACCTATTTCTCTAATTTCATTCAAGGAAATGAGATTCAAATAAAGGTATGAATCAAAAAAATTTCTATCTATGCAAGGACAAGGATATAAGCTAAATATCACTTTGGGTCCAAAGAGATTAAAACCATGAAACAAACTACAAAATGAAAACCATAAAATGCAAATGAAGAACAATAATCAAAACTAATAGAGATAATAATCAAAAGGTGGATCTAGAAAGGCGAAAATGATGTGTACCTTTTACTAAAAGTCACCTTTTGAAGCTTGCTGAGGAATCATTTTCCCTATGGTGAATCAGTCTTGGCTAAGGTTCTTGAAAAAATATTTTTGGGTTCTCTTCTCTTGTGTCTACACTCCCTGATTCCCGATTTTCACTTTCGGACAGCCATAAATAAATTTTGTAGGAGAGTTTCCATGAAATGACAAATTTTCTTCCAACTTTGACAACTGTGCAACTTTCTTCAATTTTTCTCTTCAAAGGATCTTTCACCTAAAATATGTAATCGCACATCAAAGAGAGAAAAATGTTGTTTATTAGGTGAATGGGATTTACCTTGGTCAAACCCCATTTTGGTAATTAAACCTTGAAATCAAACAATGAAACATGAAGAAATGATGAATAAACAATAGTATATTACTATTCACCTAATCTTATTTGAACCTTGGATTATAAATCTGCAACTAGCATGAATTAGCTTTAATGAATGTGGATCTTGATAATGAAACTTGATTTGAAACAATGTCTTTGAGTACTTAGAATAGATCTTGAACTCTACATCACCATATTAGCTCAAAAAACATGCATGATGCAATAAATCTTTGACATGATGAAAGGAATCTTGATTGCTGCAATAATATTCTACAAATCTCCCCTTGAATGCCTTGAAAATGCTCTTGATCACACTTGTTCATAAATTTCCTAGAATTCTTGAAGACTTATATTTTTCTATGATGAAGCATAATAAAATAACCTCTTATTTATACATATCTTAAGATTAATTACTAAAATTCAAATATTACAAGCTGACATTGAATTGTTGATTTGAAATCATTAAAATACCACCAAAAGAATATTTTAAATGGGGGCCCTAGGACTAAGTGAGGACCCATTCAACCTATGGCAAATGGGTGTTGGGCCACTTACGTAAGACACACATTGCTCAATGTTAAACATTATGTTATGGCATTTATGAATGTCGATTTTTATCCCTCAAAAAAAGGAAATTTAATTAGGTTTGGATTTGAATTAAAGGGGCCAATTAATGCAAATTAGCCTCAATTAATTAATAAAGCCCTAGATTAATGTGAAAGTGTAAAGGTACACCTTAAAACACCAAAAATAAGGCACAATTAAGTCCATTTTATTTAAAAGGGATCTAAACTTAATGTGAATATGTAAAACATATTACAACACTAAATTAAGGCTTAATTAAGCTGATTTTATTATTAATTGAAACATAGAAAAATTGGAGGTGTGGGGTGATGAGTTCGCCCCAAAGACCTTTTTCCCTTATTTCATTCAAAATTTAAGCTATAATATGCAAATGGAGAACAATAATCAAAACATAATAGAAACGATAATCAAAAGGTAGATCTAGAAAGGGGAAAATAATTTGTACCTTTCACCAAAATTTACCTTTTGAAGCTCACTCAGGACTCATTCCCCTATGGAAAACAAGTCATAGCTAGGGGTCTTGAAAAATA
Organism: Sequoiadendron giganteum; assembly: GCA_007115665.2. Taxonomy (NCBI): domain Eukaryota; kingdom Viridiplantae; phylum Streptophyta; class Pinopsida; order Cupressales; family Cupressaceae; genus Sequoiadendron; species Sequoiadendron giganteum. The sequence goes on from CM021105.1 coordinate 539,645,257, forward strand.
TTTTATGGGTTATCTTCTATGAGATCTTCACTCCCAGATTCAATATGTTCACTATTGGATAGCCAAAAATAAAATCTAGAGAATATTTTTTGTGATTGATAACTTTTCTTGCAACTTTGACAGCTTTGAAAATTTCTTCAATTTTTCTCTTCAAAGGATCTTCAACCTAAAATTTTCAATCACACATGAAAGAGAGAAAAATGTTTTTTGTTAGGTGAATGTGGTTTTTCCTTGGTCATGCCTCATTTTGGTAATTAAACCTTGAAATGAAATAGAAAATCATGAAGTAATGATGAATGAACAATACCATGTAACAAATCACCAAACCTTATTTGAAATCTTGGATAAAAAAACTGCAAACTAGCATGAAGTAGCCTCAATGAATGTAGATCTTGGTCATGAAACTTGATTAGAAATAATGCCTTTGGTATGCTTGAATAGATCTTGATAACTACATAAAAATAGTAGCTCAAACGACATGCATGATGTAATAAATCTTTGACATGATAATGGAATCTTGATTGATAAAATAATCTTCAATAAATTTTCTCTTGAAATGCTTTGAAATTTCTCTTGAATTTCCTTAGCTTGCATGAAATATTCTAGGTGAAACATAGTGAAATAACATTGTATTTATGTGTATCTTAACATTAATTCTCAAGATTGAAATATCACAAGACCAAATTCAATTATAATTTTGAATACATTAAAATACCACCAAAAAAACATTTTAAAGGGGGTCCTAGGTATAAGTGAGGACCCATTTTCTATAGGGTGAATGGGTCTTAGGCCACTTACCTAGGACACACATCAGTCAATGTTAAACATTATGTAAAATTAGGGTCTTATATCTAAGTGAGCAAATGGGTCCTAGGTAACTTACCTAGGACACACATCTTCCAAAGTTAAGTCTTGTATAATGGAATTTATGAATGATAGGTTTTATCTGTCAGAGAATACATTTAACTAGGCTTGGATTTGATTTAAAGGGGCTAATTAAGGAAAACTAACCTCAATTAATTAATAAATCCCTATATTAATGAAAAAGTATAAAGGTACACCTTACAACACCCAAAATAAGGCACAATTAAGTCCATTTTATTTAAAAGGGCCCTAAACTTAATGTGAATATGAAAAGCATATTACAACACTAAATTAAGGAAACATGATGCTCATTTTATTAATAGTTATTTCCAAATTAAGTATTAAAAAGGGATAAATTTTTCCCTTACTTTAGTGAGAGGATGGCCACATATATCAAACTCACACTAAAGTAGACATTCCAAATACTTATGTATGTAGAAATGACAAAGATACACAATCATACAACATCAAAGACATGGAAGGTCAAGCCTAGATGGTCCGTGTTGGTTCTCAAAAATGCAGGTTTCAACCATAAGAGTCTACCAGACCCTTACAACATTCTTGGACAACATACAAGGACAATTATACAATTAAACCTTCTACTCTTTAGGTTCTACAAGACCTAGGTGGGTGAACCTATGTGAAACATGCAGATTTAAAATGAATTTCCTACCAAACAGTGTACCCACAATGGAAAAAGTTAGTGAATAGACAAAAATACCACAACTAATCCCACTACATAAAAGAAAAGTTTTGAATATATTATTTGTTAGGAATTTTATCCTTTGGGATATTGCTAAGCAGTGCCTCCTATCTGTTGGGAAATGGAGTAAAAAATAACAAGGATCCAGGGTGTTTCCTTATCCAATCTTAATTCAAATTGTTGAGCATATTAAAATGTGAAATTCTATGACTAGCATATTATTTCACCCAATTTATGGCTTGCATAAATTAATCTTGAATATTTTCCTACCAGGTTCTTCTTTAAACAACCAACCTAAATTCCAAAATCACTATGACTTGATTTAAAGAATTTAATTCTGACCTTGTAGACACCTATAAATCAAACCACACAAAGTGATAATTGCACCATGATAAACCAAATACATACTTGTTCTTTTGATTTAAATTATTTAAGAAATTCACAAATTATGTCATCTCAACAAACGAACTCAAAAAAAATTGCACCAGTCTGAAAATGTCTACTCCATTACACCAGTTTCAAGAAGGACTATTCATTGTGACTGATTTTTCTCAAATATTTATACAACACAGCTCAACATTCATGACTTTTCATTTTACCCACCATAACCATTTTGCATTCTGATAGAAATGAAATATTTAAATAAGTTGCCTTATCGAAAATTTAACTATTTTTGACTATAGTCAAGCTTTTAAATTTTCACTTTAATATTTTCCCGTGGCTGTCATTGCTTATACTGCTCTACCACATTTTCAACCCACAATATGGCAGTAAAACATTAAGTGTCATCTCTACTCATTTTTACCGCTTTACCATGGTTTGTTCGATGCTTTCTCATGGTACCGCGGGGTAACCGTTATCCATTTCCTCTCCTCCTACCTCTATACTGCGGTCTTTGTATTTTCCATTGACGGTATAGCGGTAACCACTTACTGACTACCATCTCGCTACCTTGTCCATTGCTAACCCTATCACCATAGTCACCGTAGTCAGTCAGATGACTGTCTATGGTACCGCAGTGGCTCCCCCTTCATCGTTTACTAATCACTACCACGGTCACCGCAGTCACTAGCCTGACTACTAGCGGTATTGCAGTGACTATCTTCTGCCAGCTGCTTCATTTGTCATTGACCACTGACCATTTACTGCATCGATTATCTCACCGCCACCACGATACCATGGTCAATGAATTGATCGCACATGGTGTGGCAGTGACTATCTTTTTCCCACTCCATTAGCTGCTACCGCCATACCACGAGCCCATTGTGGGAGGCTGCGGTAAAGCAGTAAGTGATGTAATGCTGAACATTAAGGAAATGGTAAAGGGTATAGGCTATATATGAGTGGAAAAAATGAATTTTTAATGGAAAAGATAGCAAATGAATGGGTTAAAATGGGAAAAAGGCCTTAAGATTTTCATGTGAAATTCTAGTTCTAACAGTGGCTCTTGTTGGGGATGAGTCATTCAAAAAATCACTACAACAATCTAGAATGCAACTAGGAGAGAAGACCAAAATATGAATGGTCCAGAATATGAAGGCAATGGAGGATGGAGGGAAATAAAGAGTGACGAAGACGAAAGATGGAAAGTGGAGCATGGAGAATGGAAGATGAAAGTGACCCTAATCTACTACACATGGAAAGAAAGCAAAGCTTTCAAAAAGGGAGTTCCTGAGAATGTCCATGTACTGGAAAACCCAGACCCTTGAAAATTCCTAAACTACTGTGCATGGAAATAATATTTAAAGAGGGTTATTGAGAATTGTCCATGCACTGGAAATCCTTAACTCTCTATTGATCCTTAAGAGAAGAAATGCTTCAGGAATTGCCCATGTACAGGAAACTCCTGCTCTTCTCCATACATGTTTTGCAGGAAATAAGAATCTTCACCTTCTTTACCGGTTATCACAAAAGGGCCAAGCCATAAAGCTTCAAACTTGTCATGCTTCCCCTTCTCCTGACACCGAGCATTCCACATCAATACTAAATCATCCTTTTAAAATTTTATCTTCTTGGTCTTTTTATCAAAAAGGTATTTCATTTGTGACTGCAATTTCATTTTCTACTTCTGAGCCACTCTTCTCACTTCATCAAGCTCTGCAATCTGCTCCATTCTTTCCTCCATTGGATCAGAAATATCCAAGTCTTCTTGCAGAATAAAGTTATATACTGGCAAAAGACTATGCAATGGCATCCTAGCTTGTGTCCCATACACCAATTCAAATGGAGATTTTCTAGTTACCTTCTTCACTATAATTCTATCCACCCATACAACCAATCTTAACTTTGAATCCCATGCCCTTTTATTTGTATCAAGCATTCTCCTTACTATCTTGAAAAGATTTTTATTGCTTGACTTTGCCTGACCATTGGCTTGTGGATGATATGGGGTAGAATAAGAAATATTAATTCCATATGTTTTGCAAAAATCTTTATACTCATCTGATCTAAAACACATCCCATGATCTATGATCAATTTGACTAGAGTGCCAAATCTAGTCATAACATTCTCCATCAGAAAATTCACTACCACTTTGCTTGTTGCTTGCCTAGTTGAAACAACCTCCACCCACTTAGTAAAATAATTTGTGGCCACTAGTATCCACCTATGTCCTCCACTTGATCTTTCCTGTATTTATCCAATGAAATCAACTCCCCATTGTTGAAAAGGTGCTTCTACCTACAAAGGTCTAAGTGACAATGCTCCCTGATACTTCGACTTTGCTGAAAATTTCTAACAAGCCTCACACTTCCTCACATATGCAAATGAATCATTGAATACCCTAGGCTAATAATAACCAGCCTTGAGAATCTTGTGTGCAGTAGTCTTAGCAGAATAATGGCCTCCACACACCCCTTCATGCATTTCTCTCAAAACATATTTTTCTTGGGATTCATCTAAACATAATAACAATATACCATCCCTATTTTTCCAGAATATATCCCCTTCTATAAAAAAATATTTAGAAGCCTGTAACTTCAAGGCTCTCCTTTGATTATCATTCAACCCTTCAGGGCACTTCATATGTTTTAGATAATGCATTACATTTGTATACCATGGAGTATGCTCAATACTTGCTATAACTTCTTCCCTACCTTCAACATTGCAGATTTGGTTTTCTTCAAGATCTGTTTCTGCCATCATCCTAGCTAGACCCTGTCCTCTTACCAACTTGGTAATCTAAATCTCCATGTTGAATTCTTAAATTTTGTTAATCCACCTGCATCTCTTCCCTGTCACTTCTATCTGCACCAGAATATCCTTCACAATTGCATGTGGGACATAAGCAATGACCTTAGGTCCAACAAGATAAGATTTGAAATCCTTTGCTACTTTGACCAATGCATAAGCCTATTTTTCCACTATATCATACTTCAATTTTGACCCCTGCAAAGATTTACTGAAAAGAGAAACAGGCTGCTCATGACCTTCATGATTTTTCTGTAACATGACAGCAGCTATGGTATGGAATGAAGCAAAATAAAAAATCTGAAATGCTTAGTAAAATCAGGGGACTTTTATGATAGGGGCTTCTTTGATAGCTTTTTTTATAGATATGAAGGCATCCATAGCTTCAATAGTCCAGTCCAATTTTTCTCCTTTTTTCAACATCTTATATATAGGTTTAACAATCTTAGCAAAATTGGACACAAACCTCCTAACAAAATTAATTTGGCCAAAGAATGATTGGATTGCTTTGATAGTTTTGGGAATGAAAATTTTATCTATGGCATCTACCCTTTCAGGATCTATCCTAATCCCATCTTTTGACACAATATGCCCCAAAATTTTATCCTCTGTGACAGAAAAATGACATTTTTAGGATTAAGGCTAATACCATATTCCAAAGCTTTGATGAAGATCTTCTCCAAGTTTCCCATGTGATTCTCTGCCATTTTGGAATAAGTAGTGAAATCATCTTGATATACCACCATTATAGCATTGATTAAATCTGCAAATGCCACATCCATGGCCCTTTGAAAGGTAGCTCCTTCATTTGTGAGACCGAATGGCATTCTTACATAGACATAGGTTCCCCATGGTGTAGTGAATGTCGTCTTATATTGCTCAAATTCTTTGACTTTGACCTGGTTATATCTAGAAAACCCATCCAGCATTGGCAATAGCTCATATCCTGTTACTTTGTGCAATATTGCCTCCATGTTTGGAAGAGGATAATTATCTTTTAGGGAAGCAACATTCAGATTTCTAAAGTCAAAGCACAATCTTATGTCCCCATTTTTCTTCCTGACTGGAACTAAATTTGAAACCCATGTTGAATGCCTAATGGGTTTTATGATACCTCCATCTCTGAGCTTTGCTAGCTCCTCTTGCATCTTAGGTTCCAGAGTTGGATTGATAGGCCTCTGCTTCTGTCTAAATGGCTTTGTGTCTAGCTTAAGTGGAATCTCATACTGAAAAATATCTTCTCTATATGCCTTCAAATCCTCATAAGACCAAGAAAACACATGCTTGTATTTTCTCAGCAATGTAATCAACATTCTTTTGATGGTTGGGCTTATTTTCTTTCCAATATAAACCCTTTTGGGTGCTAATTCAGTTCCCAAATTTATTTCTTCAATATCTTATTTCTTAACAGGTGTCTGCTTTATGAGGGAATGATCACTCCCATCATACACTCTCTCCAATTCCACAAGCCCTTTGGGAAGCTTGTTAGTTTTAAGCTACAACTTCCACAAGAGTATTGAAATCAATCTCCTATGCCTCATACTGATCTATACAATGAAGAAATTTCAAAAGGTCAGTATCATCATCAAAAACTTGCCAACCATATATGTTGTCAGGGACTATTGGTCTTGTTTTAAATTCAACTTGAGACACTCCTGCCAAAGTGATATCATCTTTCTTCAAGGCTACATTAGCAAGAAAATCAGCCATCAAATTTTCAGATCTATCTATCCAATCAATTGAAAATGTATCAAATAGTTCAACTATATCCCACACAATATTTCTATATTGTTTCAACCTCTTTTTCTTTGCAGCATACTTTGATCTAACTTGTGACACAACTAACTCAGAATCTCCCAAGACAGACAACAATTTAATCTTATGTTTGACAACCATGTTCAAAACAATCAACAAGGCTTCATACTTGGCCACATTATTCATACATTCAAAAGCCAACAAAAATGAATATTTAAATGTTGTACCTTCAAGTGATATAAAAACTACCCCAACTCCATTGCCTTCTTGACTGCATGCCCCATCAAAGTATATTTTCCACACACCCTACTGATTTCTAGAGACAAGCTTATCAATTAGGTCAGTATTCACAAGTTCTGGTTGAGATAATTCTACTCTAATACTCCCCAAATCTACATCACAAAGGCAATTAAGTTGTTCTTGAGGAACACACTCAACAATTTGATTCACCCTTGGTTCTCTATATAGTTTTACCTCTTCACCATTACCTAGTATTGTGGCATATGATAAATCAAATTGCACATTACCTCCAATTGTTGCAGTCCATTGTCTTGACAAAAGCATTCCAAACTAAGGAGGTGTATCAATCACAGTTATATCAATGTTATAAGTTGCTTGTGGGTAGGCTGCTAATTTTACTTCTACATCTTTTATAATCCCCACTACTGGAAAATGCCTACTATCCATGGCATAACACTTACCACCCTCAATATCTATCCACATACCGAGCTGTTTCATTACCCCTATTGGCATAATATTCATAGAAGCACCTGAATCTATCATGCAATTTCTTATGAATTTACCATTTATGGGTAGGGTAGTAAAAAATGGATCAATTTATGGCGTGTTCATCAATGCATCATTCAGACCAACTTCTGAAAATTTTATCTTTCCTTTCTTATCAGCAATTCCAGGATTCTCATTTTGTTCAAAATTTATAATTTGATTCCTCCCACCAGACATCAGTTGAATAGCACTTTCCCTATACTCTTTAATTTTCATCATTTCAAGTAATGGGACAAATATTTTTACCTCGGATAAATCTTGCACAAAATCAAAAGATGCACCTTTAGCTCTTATCAACTTCTTTTGCTCTGTTGGTTCACCTTTGTACTCCTCCTTTTCCCTCTTTGATGTCTAATACAGTTTTTGTTTATCCTTGGGGAATTCTTTATTTTCTTCTTTGGGAACATACTTCTATTCTTTTTTATGAGGGCACTCATCTCATCATTTATATTTTTTGATATTTCATATGACATCTTTTTATCTTTCAAGAATATTCCTTTTGGAACACCTTCATTCTCATTCACTATTCTATTCCTCAGTCGATACTTTCTTTTAGCCAGCTAAACTGCTGCAATAGTCAATCTTTTAATTTCTTCCTCAATTGGTCTCTTCATATTTCCCCTATTAGTTTGATATGATGTAGCAGGGAAACCTTGTTCATCATCACTTTCCTCATAGTCAGAAAAAACTTGTTGTTTTGCCATGTGAACATTATATTTATGATGATCAACATCATATTCATACCCTCCTTCCTCTGAAGATGAATATCCTTGCTTTGTTGAGTGAAGAGTATGCGAAGTCAAATAGATATTATGATCTTGTTCATTATCATTTTATGCTATGTCTTTTCCTGGCACTGACTGAGCTACAACACAATGTTTTGAAGAATGTGGCAAGTCACAAACTAAACACCAAGGACTATTATTAGCCATGTATGTCCCTCTTTTCTTCAAAGGGTTGGGTGTCTCTTTATTTCTTGGCCCATCCATTACTGGATTTCCATTTCTCCAGTTTGTATTATAAGGCATGTCATGTAGTCTTGGCCTCTTATTCCTATATGTGTTTTCTTGTTTATTTGGAGGAGCATATTGGGGAATCCTTGGGTTATCCCTCTTGGCAATCATCCATGCAACCTTCCTATTATTTTCAATAGTGAGTACTAACCTTTGAGCTTCAATGAAATTTCTAAGACCCCTATTCCTGAGCTCATAACCTATCTTAGGATCAAAAGCTTTTAAATAAATACTCCATGCAGTAGGATCAACCAATTTAGATCCAGGAAGTATCTTATTATGCAATTTAGAAAACCTCTGGTTGAAATCATAGGTTGACTCATTTTGATTTTTCTAAATGGTCACCAACTCATGCAATGCAAACTCAGGTGCATATTGATTCCCATGCTGCTCAAGAAATTTTTCATAAAACACATGAATAGAATTAATAGAAGTTGTTGGCAGACTATTAAACCAATCTCTGGCATCTTCAATTAGTGACATCATAAATAGTCTCATTTGTATATCTTCATACTGCATATCTAAATCTTGCATAAAAGCACTAAATCTTCTTAAATGCTCTTCAGCTGTAGTAGCACTGCTCCTTGTGAATTTTGGGACCAAACTTCTCCAACTGTTGTCCATAGGGTAAGGGAATATTTGTAATCCAGCCAAGTCAAACTGCCTAATCATGGTTGCATATTGTGGAGGAGGATTTTTGTAATACTGACATTGGTACAATGGATTATTATTTTCCATATATTTTTGACTTTGTGGGGGTACATCTACTGATAAGGAGGTGGCTGAACACCTTGATTTTGCGGTGAAACATTTTGATATCTACCTCGATTCCTTGGCTGATTTTGGTAGGCCTGTGAGGAATTTGATGGGCCTACATTATTGTTCCTTCCCTATGAGGTGGCACATATTTTTGCAAATTAGTCATTTGAGTACTAATCTGCACTTTTCTCAATTTCAATTCTTCAAGTTTTTTAATTGCTTGGAGCCTTTGCTCATATTTTATTCTTGCTCTCTCCACTTCTTGTCTCTCATGTTCCAATCTTTCATTTATTTCATCCTTAGCCATAAGTTCATAATTCTCCTTAGAGGTTGCTTCATAGCCAAGTCCATCCTAATTCTCTTCAAGAAATGCCATTTTCTGATCATATTCATGTTGTCTTCTTTCTCTTTCAGCTTCACATTCAGCCATGAATTCTTCAACCTTCTTAGGATCTTGTTGATAAAAGGGATTCCTCTGTTCCTCAGAAGTGTGAGGTTCTCTGGAAGGGCTTTCTTCATTTGCTAATGTACCATATGAATTATGTACCTCTAGTGATGCTTTTGATGTTTTATTTTTGCTTGATAGTCCCATGTCATCAGTCACCTTCTTACCTTTATCATTCTTCTTTATTCATTTATTTTTGGCATTAGGACCATCACCATCTTTGTACAAAGATCTTCTTCCTTGCATTTTGGGAGCAATTGTGATGGTCTGAACTCTAGGAAGATTCCTTTCTGATATATACTTCACTTTATCAGTTTCGATGCACTTGTTCATTTAGAGTTGCCACTCACTTTCCAAAAGTGAGAAAATCCACAATTCTTTATTCATAGCAGAATCTTCTACAAAATATTGACTCTATAACAAAGGCTTATTCTTAGATTATGATCCCCAGTAGAGTCGCCAAACTACTGGTTCTCAAAAATGCAGTTTTTAACCATAAGAGTTTGCCAGATCCTTACAACATTCTTGGAAAATATACAAGGCCAATTATACTATTAAACCTTCTACTCTTTAGGTTCTACAAGACCTAGGTGGGTGAACCTATGTGAAACATGCAGATTTAAAATGAATTTCCTGCCAAACAGTCTACCCACAATGGAAAAAGGTAGTGAATAGACAAAAATACCACAACTAATCCCACTACATAAAAGAAAAGTTTTGATTATATTATTTGTTATGAATTTTATCCTCTAGGATATTTCCAATCAGTGCCTCCTATCTGTTGGGAAATGGAGTAAAAAATAACAAGGATCTAGGGTGTTTCCCTATCCAATCTTAATTCAAATTGTTGAGCATATTTAAAATATGAAACTTTATGACTAGCATATTATTTCACCCAATTTATGGCTTGCATAAATTACTCTTGAATATTTTCCTACTAGGTTCTTCTTTAAACAACCAACCTAAATTCCAAAATCACTATGACTTGATTTAAATAATTTAATTCTGACCTTGCAGACACCTATAAATCAAACCACACAAAGTGATAATTGCACCATGATAAACCAGATACATACTTGTTATTCTGATTTAAATGATTTAATAAATTATATTTCGAAACAACCAGATAAGAAATTCACAAATTATGTGATCTCAACAAAAAAACTCAGAAAAAATTGCACCAGTTTGAAAATGTCTACTCCATTACACCAATTTCAAGAAGGACTGTTCATTTCTTTTTCCCAATTCTGTTATTACATTGGAAACAATCCCCACTTCTCGAACCCCTGTGACTGATTTTTCTCAAATATTTATACAACACATCTCAATAGTCATGACTTTTCATTTTACCTGCCATAACCATTTTGCATTATGATAGAAATGAAATATTTAAATAAGTTTCCTTATCGGCAATTTAAATATTTCTGACTATAGTCGAGCTTTTAATTTTTCACTTTAATATTTCCCATGGCTGTCATTGCTTATACTGCTCTATTGCGGTCTCACATTTTCAACCCGCGGTATGGCGGTCAAACGTTAAGTGTCATCTCTGCTCATTGTTACCACTTTACCGTGGTTTGTTCGATACTTGCACCTAGTATCGTGGGGTAACCTTTATCCATTTCCTCTCCTCCTACCGCTATACCACAGTCTTTGTGTTTTCCATTGACAGTATAGTAGTAACTTCTTACCAACTGCCATCTCGCTACCTCATCGATTGGTAACCCTATCACCACAATCACCATAGTCATTCAGATGACTATTCACGGCACCGTAGTGGCTCCCCCTTTGCCGTCTATTCACTGCTACCATGGCCACCACAATCAGTGGCCTGACTACCAGTGGTACTGCAGTGACTGTCTTCTTCCAGCCACTTCATTTGTCATTGATCGCTGACTGTTTACTATGCCAATTATCTCACTGCCACCGCAATACTATGGTTAATGAATTGACCGTGCACGATGTGGTGGTGATTGTCTTCTACCTGCTCCATTAGCTGCTACCGCCATACCACGAGCCCATTGTGGGAGGTTGTGGTAAAGTGGTAAGTGATGTAAAACTGAACATTAAGGCAACGGTAAAGGGTATTGGCTATATATGAGTGGAAAAAATGAATTTTTAATGGAAAAGATAGCAAATGAATGAGTTAAAATGGGTAAAAAGGCCTTAAGATTTTCATGTGAAATTCTATTTCTAATAGTCTGATTGGCATGGAACACATCTAAGACTTTAGTTTTGTTTTTCACTTGCTCTGAGGTAGTGGAACTTCAAGCTATCCACTAGGTGAATCTCCGAATAAATTTTCTTAGTTAGAAATTCATGCTAGGTCTACAATCTCTCATCATAAAATGAGAAAGTCATGCCGCCTCTATGTTGGCTTCTCATCATACTAACCATAGCAAATCTATCCCTTTAATGACATCAATAAAGCACCACAAGGCAAGGCTCCATAAGAAAGAAAGGTGTGCTATGCTAGGTGGCCTTGAATTTAAGCTTTGAGCTTCACAAGGTTAGCAAGCTAGGTTATGCAAAAAATTTGAAAATTATCTATATATATGTTGTTTGTTCAAAGGGATCTTGCTTAGTTCATGTAAGTTCTTCTTCTTAGGGAACATTGTGCCTAATGTCTCTAAGTGAGGACAAGTCAAGACTAAAAGTTACGCAAATTAGGGAATGTAGTGCATCACATTACCACTAAGAGGAAAGCCATATGCTAAGAAATATCACATTCTTGGAGGACATCAAATCCAATGACACCACCAAGAAAATGACGCATCACAAGAAAAAATAAAATTGCACCATAAAACATGAAAAATGTTAAAAGATATTATCGATGGATGCCCCCACTTTAAAGCAATTTTTAACACCATTACTATGAGAAATTGCTTTAAAGTAGCCAATATTTACTCCTAAGAAATGAGAGATTTACTAAGAAAAGAACTATACCAAGTCATATGTTTCTTAAATGAAGCTACGTCATGAAAAATGAAGGAGGGGTTTCCCCCAAAAATACATAAGGGATCTATGGATTTAGGGTCAATATATTTTTGCTACAATGTTGTTATAAAGCTCAAAAACGCCATCATTCCCCAAATACTCATAGAGATATAAAAATGAAACATAAAGAGTGTAAACAAAAGAGAAACTTTTGGGTCAACATGGAAGAGACCTAAATCTCTCAACGCCTTGTATCATCCCCAAAAGGAAAACACAAGACATATGAAAAAGGTAAGAAAATTATGACATAGAGAAGAATGTAGATACAAATCGAATAATGCAAAAAATGGGAGAGAGATACATCAAACATAATAGTATGAGGGATTACACTACACACATGTAATCACATGAATAAATATGAAAAAGAAAATAAATTAAAATACTAGTAAGGCACATGCAATTCAACCTATTAGCAGGTCATCCACAACCTAATCTTGTTTACTATATACAAAAGGATAACAACTAGCCAAAGGGATAACAAGAAGTGCCAAAACTAGGACAAGGCTATCTAACCCCTTTCCCCCACTAAGTGTAAGAGAAGGATGAGCCAAGATAAGTGATGATGATATGTTGCTTCTTACAAAAAGGAAATGATTTGTGATGAATGTAAAACATGCAATAAAAGTATGCTATGATCCTACAACTATTACATGGCAAGGAGAAATAACTAATGTTATTGATTATAATGAATAAATAAAGTATCAATCTAATGCATATCTAATGAGATATTCCCACATGTACTATCTTGGTATGTGTAGGATCATCATGGAAAAAATAGGCCCTTAACTAGAAATGAAAATTCAAAAAATCAAAGTTGGGCAACTTGACGTAAATTTTTGAATAAGTTATCTATATTATTTAAAAAATATGTAAGAATAAAATCTGTCGCAAATTGAATGTAGTTTCTAAACTACTAGGTTTATTTTAAAAAAAAATCTATTTGGTGAAAATTTGAAATTTCAATGCAGTAGTACTTAAATTTTAGGGAAAAAATAAGAAGTAGGTGTTTGTCTAACCAACCTAACCACAATAAAACGATAATATTTTTTATAAGATTTTAGATATAAGTATAGGACTCATGTATTGATGTGATGTATATTTTTTTGTAATTTTTTTCCAAGTAAATAATTAATTATGAATTTTTTATCACAACTTTTAAAAAATATAAAAAGTCATATGTCTAACCACCTTAACTTGGTCAAAACTTCATGAAATTCATTTTTTTTTTATCTTATAGTATGTGAACCATAGAATGTGACGCATGTTTCAGATTCAAAAAAAGTGATACTGTTTGAAAGCTATGGATGTTTTTCAATCAGCCTATCAATTAGGAGTTTAGTCGTAATTCAAATAGAAAATGAATAATAATAATTTATTAAATTCAAATTAAAACATAATTTATATTGGTGGAAAGCTAAGAATCTCTTTTAAAAACCCTTTTCATTTAATCAATTTTGGGTAAAAAAAAGTTGTTAGCCACATGGGCCATCATATCAGTTACATATCGCCATTTTTTGGTCCATCATGATCCTACACATATCCATCTATTAATTAGGATTCACCAAAGTTATGTCTTAGAATAATCCTTTGTAAGAGTGTTGATATTGAGTGAAGGCTTGTTTATTTCTTTCAAGGGATAATAACCAAGATCATTAGTGATTTCTTTCATTTTAGGCTCTATATGAACACAAATACCTTGTTCTCTAGTACCACATCCTTTTCCACTATAACCAAGTTATTTCATAAGTTCACAACCTCTTCCATAAAGCTTTTTTATTTCTTTCAAATTTGGTGGTTATTCATAATCAACTTCATCAGTTTTTTTGGTGTAATTTACTTCTTCTTCTAAATTGGTTAAGGTGGATGCTTTTGAATTTTGTGTTGACATTACCACTTTTTCTTTTTCTTTTTTTAGACTCTTTTGTTATGATTTTGTATTCTCCCATGAATGTATGTGTGATATCTAAGGAACCCCAGTCATCTTCCAATAACTTTGTAACCTCTTAAATATGCTTCTCTTTTTCTTTCTCTTGTACAAGTTCCACTTTTGTAGTTGGTGTGAATATTTTGAAAGGATTTTCTTTATTTTTCTCAATGAGAAAACTATTTCATTGAGGGTCGTCCTTGATTATATACACTTTTTTTTTTGTAGACATACTTCATTTTACGATGAATGGTAGAAGGCACCCCATTCATTGCATGAATCCAAGGTCTACCTAAAACAAGATTATATGAAAGATAGTGAGCATAACATGGATAGGAGTTTTCAGTGTAACCTTTCCAACTTTAATAGGCAATGTTCACCCTAAGGAGTTGCTTTCCTATGCTATCAAACCCATTAATAGATAAAGAGTCTGGTTGAATTTGGATTTTGTTTGATTTAACCTTGTCCAAAAGGTTAATGCTACACATGTTAAAGGATGAGCCATTGTTATTAAGGTTTCTCTTTATCCTAATTTGATTATGTAGAGTTATTATCATGATTTTTTAAAAAAAAATTCTTCTAATTAAGGTAACAAATCTTGATGTAAATTAATGTCTAATTTGACTAGATTTATAGCTTGAATTTGGGTTGCCACATCATTTGGTTACACATTAGGAGGGGTAGGAACTTGTTGTAAAGGACTTTAAAGCATGTTATGATAAATAGGTGAGTCTTGAATAAGGTCCCATAAGGATACCATAGTAGAATTATTTTTCAGTTGTTCAACAAGATCATACTCCTTTCCATTATTTGAGGGAAAATGAGGAGCACTAGGCAAGATAGGTTGAGATAATGGGAGGGATGTTGGAGTTGGTTTTATTGGTTGTGGAATTTTTCTAGTGTTATATGTATGAGAAATGATATTGCAAGTTAGTTGCTATGAAATATTATCATTATGAAGTGGCCTTGTAGGTGGTTCTAAGATAAGCATGGGTTCATTTTGAACTTGTGGTTGTTGTGAGGGTGGATAAATGATAAGTTCAGGCTTCGGATATTGCTTGAAGGGGTATCTAATGCGCATAACATCAATGGAATTGTCATTATTTTCATGATCTCTTAGTGAAGGGGAGTCTAATGTCACTTCATCATCTTCATCTAAGGAAGCCTCATTACTATTGTTTGAAAGACATGTGTCAATGTTATCATTTTTTTGCACCATAATATCTTCCCTTGTAGGAGCATTTTTAGGAGAGATAAAAACTAGATGTTCATGACATTCAAAGGTTGGTTCTTATAAAATGTCTTCATCACCAATAAGGGAGTTATCAATGGTTGAATTTTCTTGCTTATTAATGATGGAATTCTCTTATTCAATAATATTTTCCCTAGGGGAAGAGAGACAAATAGGATTCTTGTGACTCATTGATTGGATCTTCTAACACCAAAATATCTTCTTTGTAAATAAGAGAGATATTAGGAGAAGGCCAAATTTTATTGTTATGATTGTCCATGATTTCATCCTTTTTCTCCAAGGTCTTATTCTCTTGTGCCATAATATCTACCCTAGTAGGAGAGCTTTTAGGGGAGGAGAAAATAAGAGGTTCATCACATTCCATGGTTAGATTTTGTAAAGTAACTTTATCACAAATAGGGGAGGCATCAAGAGAAGAACAACTTGTTGGACAAATGTTTGACAAGGGATATAATATTCAATTCAAGGATGGAAAGTGTAAAATACTAGGCAGTTCTGGAAATGTGATTACATCTGGTACAAAAATAAAAGGTAATATCTTTCATCCAAGTACTGCTAGTAAAATTTGTCTAATTTCTCAAGTTGATGAAAGCTGGTTGTGGCATAGAAGATTGTTTCATGTAAACTTTGACAGTATTATCAAGATAAGTTCTACCCAAGCAATGAGAGATCTTCCTAAGTTGATAAAACCTACTAATACTATATGCAAGGAATGTTAGTTAGGGAAGCAAACTAGAGTCTCATTCAAAAGTAAATAGTATTGTTCAA
The DNA here is from genome assembly GCA_007115665.2 of Sequoiadendron giganteum. Classification (NCBI taxonomy): domain Eukaryota; kingdom Viridiplantae; phylum Streptophyta; class Pinopsida; order Cupressales; family Cupressaceae; genus Sequoiadendron; species Sequoiadendron giganteum. The sequence goes on from CM021105.1 coordinate 539,661,713, forward strand.
ATGAAGTATTGGAGCTTGTGCATACTAACTTGTGTTGTCCTTCTAGAATCATAAGTTTACAAGGTGTATTTCATGCTGCTTATTGATGATTATTCTAGATTGATGTGGGTTACCTTCTTAAGGGAAAAATATGAAGCTCTAGAGAAATTCAAGATTTTCAAAGCTATGGTTAAGACAAAGACAGGTCTGAAGATTAAATGTCTGAGATCAGATAGAGGTGGTGAATTCACTTTTGGTGAGTTTAATTCTTTCTATGAAGAGCATGGGATAAAGAGACAATTATTTTCCCCAAAGACCCCTCAGCAAAATGGAGTTGTGGAAAGGAAGAACATAACAATTCAAGAAGCTACTAGGAATATGGTGTTGGAAGGAAATGTTCCTCATATCTACTGGAGAGAAGTTGTGGTACTATCATTTACACTCTCAACTAGGTATATGTCAAAGGTGATACTACTAAGACTCCTTATGAGCTATGGTTTGGTCATAAGCCTATTGTTAGATACTTCAAAATATTTGGAAGAAAATGTTATATCAAAAGAGATGAAGATATAGGAAAGTTTGATGCTAGAAGCGATGAAGGAATCTTTCTTGGTTATTCTACTAAAAGTAAAGCCTACCGGTGCTACAATAAGAGATTGAGGAAAGTAATTGAAAGTTATAGTGTAAAGGTTGACAAAGACACATTTAGATAATTCAAATTCTATGGATATGATTCAAATGATCAAAATGACAGTTCAGATAAAGGAAAGAAAGTTCAAATCAATCTAGTGAATCAAGAAAATCAAGAGGAAGAAACTATTGAAAGTGGAGAAGTAAGATCACAAGGGCCTGAAGTTCAAGAACCTAAGACTCCAAGGTATGTAAGACTAAATAATTTAGAAGATTAGATTATAGGTGATAAGAATAAAGGTATTCAAACTAGGAGAAGAATTGCAGAAGAGTACTGTTTGATTTCAAAGATTGAGCCTAATAGTGTAAGTGAAGCATGCAAAGATGAACATTGGATGCAAGCAACGAAAGAAGAGATACTACAAATTGAGAAGAATGATACATGGAATCTTGTTCGTAGACCTAAGGACAAAAATTTAATTGGAACTAAATGGATCTTTCAGAATAAACTGAATGAGAAAGGTGAAATTGTTAGAAACAAAGCAAGACTTCTGTGTAAAGGACATTCTTAGATGGAAGGAATTGACTTTGAAGAAACTTTTTATCCTGTTGCTAGGATTGAAGCTGTGAGACTATTTCTTTCCTATGTTGCTTACAGAAACTTTAAGGTTTATCAAATGGATGTCAAGTCAACATTTCTAAATTGTGAACTGGATGAAGAAGTGTACACTAAGAAACTTGATGGATTTCAATTGACTGATTAGTGAGATATGTTTTGCTGATTGAAGAAAGAATTGTATGGACTCAAGCAAGCCCTAAGAGCATGGTATGATAGATTGGACAAGTACTTATTGAAGCTTTGATTTAACAAAGGAACTATTAATAGTAATTTGTATTTCAGGATTGATAATGATAAATATTTGATTGTAGAAGTATGTGTTGATGATATCATTTTTGGAGGAGACGATAGTTTGTGCATGAAGTTTTCTGATGAGATACAAAGTGAGTTTGAGATGTCTATGATTGGAGAAGTGAAATTCTTTCTAAGATTACAAATTACTTAGTTAGATAAAGGGATCTTTATATCTCAGTCCAAGTATGTGAAAGAACTACTAAAGAAGTTTGGTATGGAAGGTTCAAAGCTAGTTGGTACACCTATGGTGGATGGAAGTAAGTTTACTCAAAATGATGATTCTCCTAAAACAAATCAGACTAGATACAAATCCATGATTGATGGATTTTTGTATTTGACTGAAACTAGACCTAATATCATGAATTTCATATGCATTGTTGCAAGATTTCAAGTGGACCCTAAAGAATCTCATGTGACAGTTGTGAAGAGTATTTTTAGGTACTTGAAGGCAACAATTGTTTTTGGCCTATGGTATCCTAAAGATGATGACCTTGCTTTGAGTGCTTTTACTAATATTGATTGGGTGGGAGATGTGGATGATAGAAAGAGTACTAGTGGTGGTGCATTTTTCTTGGGAAATAAATTGATTTCATGGTTAAGAAGCATAAAGCCATTTATTTATCTACTATAGAGGCAGAATACATTATTGTTGCTAACAATTGTACTCAAGTATTGTGGATGAAGCAGATGTTGAAATATATCAGAGTTGTGTATGATGAACCTATTGCTATATTCTATGATAATTCAAGTGCTATTAACATTTCTAAGAATCCAATGCTGCATTAAAAAACCAAGCATATATGTAGCAAGCTTCACTTTTTGAGAGACAAGGTGAGTGAAAAGGAAGTTAAATTGGAGTATATGCCTACTAAGGAACATATTGCAGACATCTTTACTAAGCCCTTTCCTAAGGATAATTTTGAGTCTCTCAAAGAGAAGCTAGGGGTGATTACCCCTCCTAATCAGAATTAAGATGCAATGACTTGCATTGGTCTATGCATTTTATAGTGATATCTTGTGATTCAGATTGATGTTGTGGTGGATGCTACTCAGGTGGAGTAGTTAGATGCTTAGAAAGTATGGTTTAGAGTTTGTGTGGAGAAAGATAATGTGTACCTTTTTCCTTGATGTCAAAGGGGGAGAAGATTCATGTGAAAATTTATGAAAGAAAAGAGTCAAAATCAAAGGGGGAGAAAGTGCTAAGCGAAAGTTTCATTGATGGCATTTTTTACATCATGTGTTTCCATCAATGCGAAAGGCAGATATTGTTGGAAGTTGTTGATATGTGGTTTTCATTGATGTCAAAACTATTGGACTTAATGTTTATAAGGCTGTATATGTTGAGGATATTGAGAAAATTGTAATAACATAAGTTGCAAGTTGTTAGTGGTAAGTTGAAGGTTGTCTGTGTTGCAGTGAAGCTCAGTATGTTGGCTAGTTTAATATATTGATGGTGAGAAGTTTTGAATTAAAGGGTTTGTTGTCAAGTATATCTAGTTTATCCATTGAAATTTTTAGAGGCTCGCATGAAGATTTGATCAAGTTTTGAGTATATGTGTTCTGATAGTTGTTATGTTGCTTTAGTTAGTGTTCCTGAAAGAAGATAATGTGTTTCTGGTAATCTGAGTTGTTGTGAATTATTTTGTGGTGTCTCATGATGATTTTGGATTTTTCTAGATCATGTTCTATCTATGTTGTTGGTTCACATTGATCGTTGTGCTTGTGATTCATGATTTTTTGCTATGAGTTCATGTTTTTCATGTTCATGGCTAACAAGGTGATTGTAGCATGTTGTGGATCTTTGAGGCTAATTATTTAAGGTGTTTCATGATCGAGACATGTTGTTTTGGGTCCCTACTATTTTTTGGCCAAAGCTATTCGATTCACATTGATAATTGTTTATTAATTTGGGTTGATAGTTTGTCCACATTTTATATTTTGTTGGCCCGACATGTAGTTGATGTTATCCCTAGATACGAATATATATGACCAATTTTTTATATCATTTGAGACATGCAATAAGTGAGATGTGTGAGTGCTATGTGAGAATAAAGTTTAGATCTTTCGAAGGATGAAGTAAAGTGTGAAGAAGAGTGAGCAGAAGGAAGTGTGTTCATGTGCTTAACCAAAACTTTAATTAGCATTAGTAGATGTTATTTTCTCAGTTCAAGATCTCTCAGATGGATGTAATATGAATGTGACTATAAGATAGTGTGTCTTTCTTTGGGCAGTAAGCCTTTTTGTATTTGAGTAGTGATCTCTAGGCAATGTGCCTAAATGCATGTGCATTCCCCATTTTCTATACTTTTAACAGAGTATAAACTTGTGTATTAACCTCCACCATGGTTTTAACCCTAACAGGGTTTCCACACAAAATTCTTAGTGTAATGTGTGTTTCTGATGTAGTGATGGTTTTTTATTTCATGTTTAATTATCATATCTGAGAATAAGTTTTAAAAGTATAATTTCTATGACAACTGATTCACGCCCCCTCTTAGTTGTCTACCCTAGTGTTGCCAACACAACTATGCTTTTCATGCTTACCAATGATTGAATAATTTCGTTCAAATAGAACTTTCCAAATGTTAGGGACATTAGGAAAAAGAGAAATAATTTAATAAATCACGATCATTTGAGCTCTTCACACCAACATATCCTCTTCAAAAATGTGATTTTCATGATTCTCAATGATTGTATCTTCTTTCACCAAGATACCTTCATCACTAATATGAGAGATATTAGGAGAATAAAAATTATGATTGTCATGATTGTGTATGCTTGTATCCTCTTATGTTATGGAATTCTTACAAATCCAATAGATATTAGGAGGGTATCTAACATGCTTTTTGAAGGTTTTATTTTGTTTTCCTAGATTATGCTCATGAGTAGGAAAAATAGAATCATACAAGTTGTGTGATACTCCATGAACACAAAAATTTTGAAAAGGAAAAATGATTTTATTTATGCACAAATGAGAAGTAATCTATCCAACTTATGAAATGATTCAAAGATGTCAACAATTTTCCTATAGATCTAATGATTTTCAATACTAAAATAATTTTTGGAATGCTTTAAAAATGACTACACTAAATGGACGATTTAAGCCCAATGCATAAAATATAAATTACTAAAAATTTCTAGACTAATACTATGTTGAATAGGACAACTGAGAGGGGGGTGAATTAGTTGTCACTGAATTAAACCTTTAATTCAAATACTAGAAATAATCCTTAACACTACTTCAATTAGTAGACATTAAGTGCAAGTGCAGAAACTAAAACCATCACACAAACACAACAATAGATTTACGTGGAAAACCCAATGAGGTAAAAACTAAGGTGATGATTAAATCACCCTATAGATAATATCAAAACCAATTACAAGAGGCTCACTACCAAAGCAAGAACTCACTTTCCAACAAGGCTAACAACTTGGAGGGCTCACTACCAAAAATATAAAAAGAAGATAAAAGAGATATGTTACATAGAGATGAAAATATCAATGCAATAGATAAATCCACCACAATCACTTGCAAACATGCATGAATGATAGAGTACACCTTCTTCTCACTACATCTGAAAGCTCAACATTTAGGCTTCACACTTATCTACCACACTCGCATCACACACACTCACTAAATAGAATCAATCTCATATCTCTCTATTCTTTTTTTGTTTGCTAATCTCTCTTCTTCACTCTTGTGTGTAATTCACCACTAACTTATCCTATATTTATACCATCAACTTTGAAATATATCCAAAGTCAGTCATCCAAAATTAAATTCAAATTAGGTTAGGGCCAAAACATCCTAGGGTGGAATTAAAATGAGGGTGACCCAAACACATGCTTCATGAGAAGCTAAATAGATTTGATATGATTCATTAAATCTGAAGATAGTGCTCAACACAAGGTAGGCTAAACTAGTGTAAAACACATAGAACAATTAGGCACGAATCTCTAGATACCAAGATTAGATTTATCACGATCATAGTAGCACAACTCTCGAACCACAAGTCATAATACTTTGAAAGAGAGAAATATGAACCAAAAATATTTCTCCTAGAGATCAACTAGAACCTTAGAGAACCATAGTTCACAACTAGTGAGCATAACTCGCACTAAATAATGAATCAATAGCCAAAAATTTGGATATAGAAACTTCCAAAAATTATGATCAACATATCTGAACCACACAAGCATAGGATCAAAACAAGGAGAAAAACCATTGAACACCTACAATCTTGCTTCAATATAATTTTCTCAATATCCTCGACATATGCAGTCAACAACAACCAATTGTTAATCAATTAACTAGTTGACATCAATTACAACACCTTCATTCCTTTCATTCTTGCAACATGTTGTAGGTTACCAAAAGGCCTAGGAAGTGTAGAAAACCACTAGAAAGATAAAAAAAATGTTAGTTTTGTAGGCCTCCAAGGAATCATTTTCCCAGTGCCAAATGGGTCCCTATATAGAATTTTTTCAAAATAAAAAATGCAATTTCTGAGTGATTATATTTGTTTTCTATTTCAACTCTCGGACTATAACTTTTGTGATAGAAATTTCTAGAATTTAATGTTGAAATGAAAGTGCAATGAAGGAAAAATGATGAATGATATGACACTTTTTGAAATTCAATTTTGATCCAATTTTTGAATATGAAGAATGAAAAGTACACTAATATGTAAACACTATGCAAAATTAGTGTAATATGCATGATTTTTTTTGAATTTTTAAGATTTAAACAATGCAAAAATGAAAATTTACACCCCTATATGCAATGAAAACTAGTGCAAAATATAAAGAACCCTAAATGTAATGCAACTAATACAAAAATAATTCAATCTATTGCAAAACTCGGATCTAGGGTTAAAAGGACTTCAATTTTTAGAATGTTGTTGTATAAGGCCAGGTTCACCAAAATGAAACATAGAAAAATAGGAGGTGTGGGGAACATGAGTTCACCCCAAAGACCTATTTTCCCTTATTTAATTCAAAATGTAAGCTATAATATGCAAATGAAGAACAATAATCAAATTTGATAGAAATAGTAATCAAAAGCTAGATGTGGAAAGGGGAAAACAATGTGTACCTTTTACCAAAAGTCACCTTTTAAAGCTCACTATGGACTCCTTCACCCTATGGAAATTTGGGTCTTGACCAGAGTTCTAAAAAACTACTTTATGGGTTCTATTCTACCAAGTCTAAACTCCCAAATTCCAGATGTTCACTATTAGACAGTGCAAAAAAAAAATTGTATAAGATTATTTGTGATTTGATAACTTTTCTTGCAACTTTGACAACTTTGCAAGTTGTTTTCAATTTTTCTCTTCAAATGATCTTCAACCTAAAATCTGCAATCACACATCAAAGAGAGAGAAAAATTGTTTGTTAGGTGAATGGGGATTTCCTTGGTCAAACCCTATTTTGGTAATTAAACCTTGAAATGAAATAGAAAAGAATGAAGGAATAATGAATGAATAACACTATGTAATGACTCACCAAACCTTACTTGAAACCTTGGATAATAAAACTACAAAATAGCATGAAGTAGCCTCAATGAATGTAGATATTTATCATGAAACTTGATTAGAAACAATGCCTTTGATATGCTTGAATAGATTTTGAACACTACATCAACATATTAGCTCAAACAACATGCATGATGCAATAAATATTCAACATGATAATTGAATCTTGATTGTTGCAATAATCCTCAATAAATTTTCTCTTGAAATGCTTTGAAATTACTCTTGAATTGCTCTAATAATTCTCTCTTGAATATCCTTAGCTTGCATGAAATATTCTAGGTAAAACATAGTGAAATATATTTGTATTCTTATGTATCTTAACATTCATTATCAAAATTCAAATATCCCAAGCTAACATTCAATTATAAATTGGAAATCATTAAAATACTACCAAAAATATATTTTAAAGGGGGGATCCTAGGTCTAAGTGAGGACCCATTCACCATAGGGTTAATGGATCCTAGGCCACTTACGTAGCACACACATCGGTCAATGTTAAACATTATGTAAAATTAGGGTCCTAGATCTAAGTGAGGACCCATTCATCCTATGGTGAATGGGTCCTAGATCACTTACCTAAGAAACACATCTTCCAAAGTTAAGTCGTGTATAATGGTATTTATTAATGTTTAGTTTTATCCCTCAAAAATTACATTTAATTAGGCTTGGATTTGAATTAAAGGGTCCAATTAATTAAAATTAACCTCAGATAATTAATAAAGCCCTAGACAATGTGAAAGTTTAAAGGTACACCTTACAACACCAAAATAATGGCACAATTAAGTACATTTTATTTAAAAGGGCCCTAAACTTAATTTGAATATGAAAGCATATTAAAACACTAAATTAAGGAAAAATTAGGCTCATTTTATTATTAATTATTTCCAAATTAAGTCTGAAAAGGGATACATTTTCCTAAACTACATTAATTATTTCCCAAATTATGTGTGCAAATGGGATGCTTTTTTCCTACACTACAAAAATGAATCATTTAAATAATATTTACATGTCTCATATGGATCATAAATTAATTAAAAATGGAACATGGATGATTTACAAGATCAAGAGTACTTAATCAATTCCAGTGAATAAAAAATAATTAACATAATAAAAATATCCTTTAGTTTGAGACAATGTAAGGTTTTGTGTTCATTTGGTTTCCAACCTATATATGTTCACATATAATTTAGCTTTGATTCTCCACATTATTATTCATTGAAGAATGAATCATTATAATTTTGATTTCTCTATTCTAACAGTAATAATTTTCACATAAGGATATCATTAAGCATGTTATATAACATGATATCGGTTATCATTAAGTACCTTCATTTACCCATTATCTTTTATGTTATGGTTCGGTCAACCATATGGTAAAGGAATATTTTATCTATAATAATTAGAGTATTATCATCCTTAGGACATTGGAATAAAATAGTAGAGTACTTGTATCTATCTATATATGTTAGATTTTATGAGAAGCGAGAACCGAGCTAGGATCTTATGTTAGTCGTAGATCACATGAAACTTTACTCAATAGATGATTGAAGATCAAAATAGAAGAATGAAGGGAAATCTGAAATGAGGGAAAAATGGAGACAAAGCAAGATAAAATGTAGAATGCTCTCAATACTCTCACTGATCGATCATTGCACTAGTCAATCTAGTGAAGGTGAGAGGAGAGTGCTCAATATATATATAAATAAGGGAAACCAAGAGGTGCATTAAATCCTACTACCCATAAAAGGTGGGAGGTTATCACCTACTTTGTAAATGAAAAAATGTGGTGTCTTAGTCCCAACCCAAAAATCAAGGACTCATAGCCATAATCATTAAATTATCATTTATTCATTGATGTTTGTCAATATTAGCTAGAAAAAGATATAGTTTATTAGGCTTGTGGATGCAAAATAGGACCAATTGAGACATAAATAAAGATAAATAAATCAAGGTGGGAACAAACAAGTGTGAAAATTCAAAGGTATGCATTCTCATATACTACATTTAGCCCCCACTTTAGTGAGAGGATGAACTTGCTTCAAACTCACACTAAAGTAGCCAATCACACAATCAAGAGGGGTTCAAATGTACAAATGCTAGTAAGATAGGATGAAAATAATCACGAGGGATGATCAAGCCCCCAAGATCAAGATACTATGTTAGACCAACATAAACACAAATGAACACACTTGCAGATGATATATGAAGCCATAAGTAGATTGCAAACATACACCATCAAAGAAAAAAAAGGTTAAAAGGAAACAAAGAAAAATAAAAATAAATGTAAAAGATCAAGGTTTGACTAGCCATCCAATGTGTTGTGGACTAGGTTGAGGCTATTTGTTCGAAAGGGTTTACAAGTGGAACACACTGTCCACTACGAAAATAAAAGCACATGCTCACAAGGGCTAGTGAAGCTAGTTGTTCACTAGGTGAGCCCCAAGAAGTCCATATCAACATCATACCCCCATGACTATGATAACGAAAAAAATAAAATGCATGCTCACAAGGGCTAGTGAAGGTAGTTGTTCACTAGGTGAGCCCCAAGAAACCATATCAAAGCCAAACGTCCATGACTTTAATAGGGTATAAAAATGAAACACAATAAGAAAGAGGGATGTTTGAAGGGATTTTTCTTAGTTCGTGCAAGGTCTCTTCTTAGGGAAAATTGTACCTAATTTCTCCAAGAGAGGACAAGTCAAAGAAATATCATGCTCTTAGAGGAAATCAAACCCAATGACACCACCAAGAAAAGGACACATTGAAAGAAGAGAGAAAATCACACAATTAAACATGAGTGTCAATGTATGCCCCCACTTTAAAGTGCTTGCTAACACCATTACTATGAGAAATTTATTTAAAGTAGAGGAAGATATGAGAGTATGTCATATGGAGCCAAGTTAAGGCATGTCATCCACATCTCAAGCTTGCTCTTATATACACATGGAAAGTGATCAACTAGCTAGAAGAGACAACGACAAGTGGCATATGAGAACAAGCCTATCTAACGCCTTGCCCCTACTTAGTGCAAGACAAGGATGAGCCAAAATGAAAAGAGTAACTAGGTGCCTCAACCCAAGGGAGAGCACCATAGTCCTTAAGATGTTGAATTTTTTTTTTCAAAGCCTTACATTCATTAGTAGAATGTCCATGAACTCTATTATATGCACAAAATGAATGTTTGTAGTAAAATTTATTTTGAGTTTTTTGAGGGAGGGATATCAAACAATCTTGGAGGAGTCTTGCCAAGATACTCTCTTGATCAAAAGTAAAAAATGGCTCTTTATTTTGTGACAAAGATATCTCTTGCTTAGTACAGGATGTCATACTTACACAAGACTCTTTAGATTATGAGCTTTTATTCTCTTCTTTAAAGGAAGATGTAAAATCTACGAAATTAAAATCATTAGTGTTTTGCATGATGAAATTAATTTTAAGTGAGGACTTCTTTGTTTCTTTCAAATGATAACAATAAAGATCACTAGTGTCTATCAATTCAAGATGCACTGTTGTTAATTTCGACTTAGAGGAAAGAGTGTTGGTATCAAGTGAAGGTTTGTTTGACGGTTTGATTTCTATCATAGAACAATAACCAATACCATGAGTTTTTTCTTGCATGGTAGGTTCTATAGGGACACATATACCTTTTTTTCTAGCACCACATCTTTTTCCACTATATCCAAGTTGTTTCATAAGCTCATAACCTTTTCCATAAATATTTTTCATTTCTTTTGGATTTGGTGGTTGTTGATAGTCTATCTTGTCAAAGTTTGTTGTGTAGTTTTATTTTTCTTCTAAAGTGGTTGAGGTGGATTCTTTCAAATGGTCTTCCATATTTTGTGTTGACATTACTACCTTTTCTTTTCCATTGTTAGAGTCTTTGTTTATGATCTTGTATTCTTGTATGAATGTAGGTTCGAAGTCTAAAGAACCCAAATAATCTTCTAATAGCTTCGTGAATTCCTCAATATTTTTTTCTCTGTCTTTCTATTGCATAGTTTCCACTTGTGTAGTTGGTGTCAATGTGTTTAAAGGATTCTCTTTATTTTTCTCAATGTTCAAACAACTATTTGGTTCAGGGTAAGCTTCAAGTGTGTACACTTTGTTTTTGTAGACACACTTCATTTTACGATGAAGAGTGGAAGAAACCCCATTCATTGCATGAATCCACAGTCTACCTAAAAGAGGATTAAATGAAAGATCATGAGGCATAACATGGATCAATGTTTCTAATGTTACCTTTCTAGCATTAATAGGTAAAGTGATTACACCAAGTGGTTGCTTTTGCATGTTATCAAAGCCATTAATAGATAAAGAGGTGGGTTGGATTTTTTATTTATCAACACCAAGCTTATCCAAAAGGTTTGCACTACACACATTTAAGGTTGAGCCATTTTCAAAAAGGTTCACTTTATCCCTATTGTATTGTATTGAGCTATGATCATGAAAGAATCACATTTTTTTTGAAATTCCAAAGGAGGGAGTTCACTTTCATGGAAAACAATGCCAACATTTAGTCCTTGAATCATGGTTGTTATGCCATTCGGTTGCACATTAGAAGGGATAGGAACTTGTTGCAAGGCTATTTGAAGCATAGTGTGATAATTAGGTGAATTCTGAATTAGGTCCCATAGGGATATCTTTGCAAGAGTATTCTTAAGTTGTTCAACAATATCATGCTCCTTCCCACTATGCCAAGTTAAATAGGGAGCATTAGGAAAAATGGAATTAGGCAATGGGAGGGATGTTGAAGGTGTTTTTCTTGGCTGTAGATTGTTCCTAGTGTTATATGTATGAGAAATGGAATTTTAACTTGATTGGTGCAAAAAATTTATCTTAGGTGGTTTGAGGATAAGGATGGGTTTTTTTTGAACTTGTGGTTTTTGAGAGGGTGGATAAATGATAATTTTAGGCTTGGGAGAGTACTCCAAGGGGTATATAATGTGCATAACCTCAGAAGACTTATCATTATTTTCATGATCTCTTAGTGAAGAGGATTCTAATGTTACTTCATCATCTTCACCTAAGTAATTACTATTGTTAATGTTCTCATTTTCTTCCATCGTGATATCTTCCCTAGGAGGAGAGTTTTTAGGAGAACTACAAACTAGATGTTTGTGACATTCAAAGTTTGGTTCTTCTAAGCTGACATCATCACACATAAGAGAGTTATCAATGGTTGAATTGTCTTTTTCATCAATGATGTTTTCTTGTTCAAGAATTTTTTTCTCACAACTTTCATTGGTTGTATTTTCTAACACCAAGGAATCTTCCTCACAACTAGGAGAGATCATACTAGAGGAGAAGAAAAAATGTAATTATCATGATTATCTATAATTCCATTCCTTTTTCCTATAATATCTTCCAAAATAGAATAGGTAGGGGAAGGATCATAAAGAGGGTTGTCATATATCTTCAATTTTTTATCATTGAACACCAACATATCTTCACTTACACTTTCATCCTCTAGAACATTATCACAAGAGGTGAAGATGCTGGGAGATGAATCTAGACTAGTTGGAGTGTCAATGGTTTCTTGTTGTGTTATGTGGTCATCATTATTACCTATGGTTCTTTCTTCTTGTTCATCAATGTCTTATCCACTAAGAGAGGTAGAAGGAGAGAAACAAATAGGACTCTCAGAGCTCTCATTGATTGGTTCTTCTAACACAAAAATATCTTCTTTTCCAATAAGAGAGATATCAGGAGAAGAAAAAATATGATCGTTAGGATCATCCAACGTTGTATTATATTTCACTAAATCACTCTCATAGGGAGGGGATGTGAAATTTTTCTTAACATGCCTAGAAAGTCAAGGGACTAGCATTGTTTGACCAAAAATGGAAATCACTTTTAACTATCTCATGCAATGCTTTAATAATATAAATAATGTATATCCAATGATTCAAAACATGTTTATCCAATGTATGCAAAACTTTAAGAATGCAAAACATGTATATCCAAAAATGAAAAGCTTTATGAATGTAAACATTGTATATACAAAAGTGAAAAGTAATTTTATCCATATTATGCAAAGTTTTAGAAATATGAGAATTTTTAGATCTAATGATGCTTGTATTTGAAATTATTTAAAAAATGAGAGCCCTAAATTAATGTTTTTGACCAGCTAGATGCATAAAATAGATGTTCCCAAAACTTTCCAAACTTATAGTATATGTTACTAGGAGGCTTAGGAAGTTTAGAAAAGTATATTTAAATCCTAAAAATTGTAGCTTCAAACTCAACAAATACTAAGATGCCAACAAGGGCATCTTGTTCCTACTAAAGGAATTTTATAGTTCCTAAAAGTAAAACTAAAAGCAAAGAACACAGAGAGGTTTATGAGCCAGAAACCCACAGAGGAACTAAGATGCCAAGAAGGGAATTGTAGTCCCAATAATGGTTTTTTTTTAAGAAACAACAAATTTTGAGTTGTTCACAGTGTTCCCAGGTTGCCTACCTAGGGACCTGATGTTTAGATGTAGAAAAGTATGCCAAATGAATGCAAGAAAAAGTGACTAATGACAAGAAATTGGATGCAATTTTGAATGAAATGTTTTGAATTTTTTATGCAATAACAATGTTTATAAATGAAAATATGATTAATAATGCACTTTTTAGTTTCCTAATTATGATGCAAGAAAGCAAAAATGCAACCTATATGAACTTTCACTAATGCAAATATGAGAAACCCTAGATGCACTTTCACTAATGCAAGATGCAATGTAAGAATAAATGCAGCATAGATCTAGGACTTTAATGGACTCCAAATCAGAAAATGAATGCTTTAAAAGGTAGAGTTCACCAAAATGAAATGTAGGAAATGGGTGGTTTATAACCTAGGGCATATAACACCACTATTACCCTATGATCATTCAAAGATGTCCTAGGATCCCAAATTGGATTGACTATCAACCGAAAGGGTGATTCAATTCTCAATAGGGAAGGACCTAGGAGGGGGTTCTTTTAGGCTTTAAGGGGTTCACCACCAAGGAAAATCTTGGAAAAGTCAAGCAAGCATTCAACTCACAAAACCTAAGAATGTAAGCTAAATGGAGGATGCAAATGACAAAATTATGCAATAGCAAGTTAGGGTATGTGTACTTGGGAAGTTTGGAAATGTAATGAGGATAATAGAAATGCAAAAATGTTGTCAAAAAGTGTTATGGAGGACTAAGACACCATTATAGTTGTCTTACCTGTTGTTGTTTATCAAGGAAAATGTAGAATCTTTGGATGTCAAAACAAGATCTAAAAGAATTTATGCAAAATACCTTTGGGAGAACTAAGATGCCCTAGGTGGTGACTTAGTCTTGTTCTATATTTTTGAAATCTCTAAATGTGATCCTGAGGTCCAAAGTTTTCACTTCATTCTTTTCAAATCTGAGGTCCTAAATCTTTTGGATCTAGGCTATAGGTGAGTTTCAGTGAAGATGACAGCTTTTCAATGAAACTTTTCAACTTTACAACTTTAGACTTCAAATTATCTTCAAATCTTCAACCTAAATATACAATCACAAAAATGTAACAGAGGAAAAACTTGTTGGTTGTTATTAAATGGAGGTTTTCCTTGGTCAAACCCCTTCTTGGTAATTAAACCTTGAAATAGAAAGAAATGGAGGGAAATGATGAATGAACAACATGCAGTGTTATAGCTCACTAAACCCTTGTTATGAGGTGCTGCAACCTTGTGTTAAGTGGCTATCTTGAATGTAGATCCTAAAATGCTTGATATATATGGACTTTAATTGCTTGCTTGAATCAAAACCCTACATCACAAATGTTAGCTCAAAAAAACACATGATACAAGAATATCCTTTATATGATGCTTGAATCTTGATGATGACTCCAAATGCTTGATGAATTTATTTTGAATGCTCTTGTGAACTCCAATTATTCTATTAGGGTGCTCCCACAAAATACTTGATTGAAAATGAGTGAGGGAACCTTGCATTTATACTTATCCATGCTTAATATCCCAAAATTACACCACAACAAGCTTACATATGAAATCATTAATTAAAGGAGGCTAAATCTTGCTAGAATTTGAAATTAAATCTTGAAAATAGGCCAAGGGGGACTAAGACACCTTAGGTGATGTCTTAGTCCCAAGGATAAAATCTTGGGGCATAGACTCCAAAAAGTGGCCCTTTTAAGATGCTTTTGAAAAGAGGGTCCGAAGACCT
The DNA here is from genome assembly GCA_007115665.2 of Sequoiadendron giganteum. NCBI lineage: Eukaryota > Viridiplantae > Streptophyta > Pinopsida > Cupressales > Cupressaceae > Sequoiadendron > Sequoiadendron giganteum. The sequence goes on from CM021105.1 coordinate 539,676,955, forward strand.
TTGGGGGAAAAAGACACCCTAGGTGGCATCTTAGTCCCAATCCAAGAATCAGAGACACATAGCCAAAGTCATTAAATTATCATTTATCCATTGATGTTTGTCAGGATCATATAGAAAAATATATAGTTTATTAGGCTTGTGGATGCAAAATAGAACCAATTAAGACATAAATAAAGATAAATAAAGCAAGGTGGGCCCAAACAAGTATGAAAACACAAAGGTATGCATTTTCCTACACTACAACTACAAATTAAGAAACTAAATTCCAAAGAACCAAGCCTTAAAACACCTCATCTAAAAGGAGATACCAACACCATTAACACAACTTTTGTTGGCAACACAAGGGCAGACAACTGAGAGGGGGGGGTGAATGAGTTGTCACAAAACTTATACTTATTAAAATTATTCTCAAATCTGATAAATAAACATGAAAGCGTAAACCATCACCACATCAAAAACACATAACACCAAGATTTTTACATGGAAACCCTGTTAGGGGAAAAACCATGGTGCAGGTTAGTCCACAAGATTATACTCTATTAAAAGTATTATAAATGGGGAATGCACATGTATTCAGGCATAATACCTAGAGCTCATTGCTCAAATACAAAAGGCTCATTGCCCAAAGGAAAACTCACTATCTTACAATCACCTTCAGATTACATCCAAAAGATTTTGAACTGAGAAAATGGCATCTTCTAATGCCCAATTACAGTTTTGGTTAAGCACATAAACACTTTCTTCTGCTCACTCTTTTTCACACTTTACTTCTGCCTTCGAAAGATTAGAACATTATTCACACACAACACATAGCATACATCACACACCATACCCTCAAATGGTATAAAAAATTGATCATATATATCCGCAACTAAGGATAACATCAACTACTTGTCAACCCAACAAAATATGAAATGTGTACAAACTGTCAACCCAAATCAATAAACAATTTATCAATGCAAACCAAACAATGTTTGCCAAAACATAGTAAGGACCCAAAACAACATGTCTCAAACATGAAATACCTTAAAAAATTATGCCTCAAAGATCCACAACATGCTACAATCACCCTATTGGCCATGATCATGAAAAACATGAACTCACAAAAGAAAATCACCAATTGTGAGCACAACAATCAATGCAGACCAACAACATAGATAGAGCATGATCTAGAAATATCCACAAGCATCATGAATCACCACATAATTATCCACAACAACTCAAATTACTAGAATCATATCATCTTCTTTTAGGAACACCAACTAAAGCAACAAATCAACTGTCATAACACAAATACTCATAACTTAATCAAATATTCATTCAAACCTCTAAAAATTCATGTGGATAAACTAGATATACTTTTCAACAAACCCTTTAATCTAAAACTTCTTATAATCATTATACTAAGTTAGCCATCATATTGAACCTCACTACATCACAACCAACCTGCAACTTATTTTATTACCATTTTCTCAATATCCTCGACAAATACAACCTTAAAGATATTAATGACAATAGTGTTGACATCAATGAAAACCACATATCAAAAATATCCAATAATATTCCCCTTTGGCATTGATGGCAACACATGATGTGAAAAACACCATCAATGATACTTTTTCTTAACACTTTCTCCCCCTTAGATTTTGACTCTTTTCTCCTTAACTCTTTCATAGTTTTTCACAAGACTCTTTTGCCCCTTTGACATCAATGACAAAGGTACACATTATCTTTCTCCACACAAGCTCTGAACCACATTTCTAATCATCTGACTACTCCCCCTGAGTAGCAACCACCACAACATCAATCTAGATCATAAGATATGACTATGAAATACACAAACTGATGCAAGTCATTGCATATTAATTCTAACTACGAGGGGAAATCACCCCTAGCTTCCCTCTGAGGTACTCAAAATTATCCTTAGGCAAGGGCTTGATAAATATATCTATAATTTGTTCCTTAGTGGGCACATACTCCAATCTGACTTCCTTTTCACTCATCTTCTCTCTCAAAAAGTGAAACTTGATAGATATATGCTTGGTTTTTTAATGCAGCACCAAATTCTTAGAAATGTTAATTTCACTTGAATTATCACATAATATAGCAAATAGGTTCATCATACACAACTTTTATATCTTTCAACATATACTTCATCCACAATACTTGAGTACAATTGTTATCAGTTGCAATGTATTCTACCTCTGCAGTAGATAGATAAATGGTGTTTTACTTCTTACTTAACCATGAAATCAACTTCTTTTCTAAGAAAAATGCACCACCACTAGTAATATTTCTATCATTCACATCTCCTACCCAATTAGCATCAGTAAAAGCACTCAAAGTAAGGTCATCTTCTTTAGGATACCATAGGCCAAAATCACCTATCCCCTTCAAGTACCTGAAAATACTCTTCAAATATGTCACATGAGATTACTTAGGATCAACTTTAAATCTTACAACAATGCATACAAAATTCATGATATTAGGTCTAGTTTGAATCAAATAGAGAAATCCACCAATCATGGATTTGTATCTAGTATGATTTGTTTTAGGAGAATCATCATATTGTGTCAACTTACATCCAGTCACCATAGGTGTACCAATTGGCTTTCAATCTTCCATACCAAACTTCTTTAGCAATTCTTTCACATACTTGGACTAAGATATAAAGATCCCTCTATCTAGCTGTGTAATTTGCAATCCCAAAAAGAATTCCATTTCTCCAATCATAGACATCTCAAAATCACTCTGCATCTCATCAACAAACTTCATGCACGCAGACTATCATCTCCTCCAAAAATGATATCATCAACAAGGACTTCAACAATAAAATCTTTATCATGATCAATCTTGAAATACAAATTACTATCAGGAGTACCTTTATTAAATCCAAGCTTAAAAAAATACTTGTCTAATCTAGCATACCATGCTCTTCAGGCTTGCTTAAGTCCATACAATGCTTTCCTCAACCCACAAACCATATCTCCCTAATCAGCCAATTGAAATCCATCAAGTTGCTCAATATACACTTCTTCATCTAGTTCACCATTTAGAAATGCTAACTTGACATCCATATGATAAGTATTGAAGTTTTTGTAAGCAACATACACAATAAATAGTCTCACAGCTTCAATCGTAGCAACAGAAGCAAATTTTTTTTCAAAGTCGATTCCTTCCATCTAAGAATATCCTTGACACACCTGTCTTTCTTTGTTTCTAACAACTTCACCTTTCTCATTTAGTTTTTTTTGAAAGACCCATTTAGTTCCAATTACATGTTTTTCCTTAGGTCTAGGAACAACAATCCATGTATCATTCTTCTCAATTTGTAGTAGTTTTTCTTTCATTGCTTCCACCCAATGTTAATCTTTTCATGCTTCATTGACACTGTTAGGCTTCATCTTTGAGACCAAATAGTATTATTTTTCAATTCTTCTCCTAGTTTGAACACCTTTGTTCTTATCACCTATAATATGATCTTGTAAATGATTTAGTCTTACATACCTTGGAGTCTTAGGGTCTTCTTGAATTTTAGGATCTTGTGATCTCACTTTTGCACTTTCACTAGTTTCTTCGTCTTGATTTTCCAGATTCACCAGAATGATTTGAACTTGATTTAGAATCTAAACTTTCTTTCCTTTATATTAACTGTCATTCTAATTGTCTAAATCATATCCATGGGTTCTAGATGGTCTAACTATGTCTTCATCAACCTTGACATTAGCACTTTCAGTTACTTTCCTCAATCTCTTATTGTAGCACTGGTAGGCTTTACTTTTAGTAGAATAACCAAGAAATATTCCTTCATCACTTCTAGCATCAAAATTTCCTATATCTTCATCTCTTTTGATATAGAATTTACTCCCAAATATTTTGAAGTTCTAATAGTAGGTGTATGACCAAACCATAGCTCATAAGTAGACTTATTGATGTCACCTTTGACATGTAATCGGTTGAGTGTAAACGACAATACTCATAGCTTCTCTCCAGTAGATATGTAGAAAATTTCCTTCCACCATCATAGTCCTAGTAGCTTCTTGAATTGTCATGTTCATCCTTTCCACAACTCCATTTTGCTAAGGGGTTTGTGGGACAGATAATTGTATCTTTATCCCATGCTCTTCACAGAAAGAATTAAACTCACCGGAAGTGGATTCACTACCTCTATCTAATCTCAGACATTTAATCTTCAGACCTGTCTCTATCTCAACCATAGCCTTAAAAATCTTGAATTTCTCTAGAGCTTCATATTTTTTCCTCAAGAAAGTAACCCACATCAATCTAGAATAATTATTAATAAGTAACATGAAATACCTATCTCCTTGTAAACTTCCAACTCTAGAAGGATCAGAAAATTTAGTATGCACAAGCTCCAACACTTCATTTGAACAATGTTGTTTGCTCCAGAATGACACTCTATTTTTCTTCCCTAACTGACATTCCATGCATATAGTATTAGTAGGTTTTATCAACTTATGAATATCTCTCACTACCTGAGTAGAACTTATCTGGATAATATTGTCAAAGTTTACATGACACAATCTCCTATGCCACAACCAACTTTCATTAACTTGAGCAATTAGACAACTTTTACTAGTAGCACTTATGTGAAAGATATTACCATTTTTTTTGTACCGGATGCAATCACATTTCTGGAACTCCCCAATATTCTACACTTTACATCCTTAAATTGAATATTGTATCCCTTGTCATCCATTTGTCCAACACTTAAGAGATTATGCTTCAAAATTTCCACATATAGGACATCATCATTATTATGCTTACCATCAAGAGAAATGGATCCTCTTCCATGGATTACACCAGCTTTGTTAACACCAAATCTAACAACATCACCATCATACTTTTCCAAGATCATAAATTTACTTTTATCACTTATCATGTGATGAGAGCATCCACTGTCAATCACCCATTCATCTTTTTCTTCAACTCTGGCAGCTAGAGCTTTCTCCACATTTATGAAAATAGTAGATTCAGTAGGCACTAGATCATTTTCCTTGATAGAAATAAATACCCATTTATCCTCACTTAAATTCCCTTTATTAGATTCATCATCTATCACACCTTCATCACCAACATAATAACACTTTCTTTGGAATCTAGACTTGTTAGGTTTTGGCTTAGGAACTCTTTTTGGACACCTTGAGGCAAAATGACCTATCTTATTGCAAGAAAAACATTTAAGATGTAATTTCCCTTTATAATTACCTTCTCCTTTGGCTACCCTTTTGACAATAAGTGCTTCAAGATCATCTAGTTTTCTCTCTTCTTCTTCAATCTCTCTCATTTCTTGCTCACAGACATTTTTTTAGAACTTTCTCCTAGATCAAATCTCTTCTTATCTTTTTTGGAGATAGTAGCTTTGAATATAGATTTTGTCTTAGGAAGAGATTCACCAAACTCGCTTAACTCAAAAGCAGCAAGCTTACCAATCAACATGTCTCTAGTTACATTTGTCACAATTTGGATCTCCTCAATAGCAACAACTTTGTGTTTGTATGCAGCAGGCAAGGATCTGAGAACTTTAGCAATAATCTCTAATTCTTCTAATGTTCCACTAGCACATCTAATACTACAAACAATTTCATTCACTTTCTACATAAAAGAAGTAATGTTCTCATCATCACCCATTCTTAACGTTTCATATTTCCATTTTAGGCTTTGCAGCTTAGCAATCTTCACATGGCTATCACCTTCATACAAAGTTTCCAACTTTTTCCTGATCTCATAAGCAATCTTCAACTCCATTACATTTTTCATCTTGGAATCAATCAGAGCACTAAAAAATGCTTCCTTAGCCTTGATATTGTACTTAGCTTCCTTAATCTCACCTGTAGTAGAAGGACCATTTTGTGGGATGATATATCTATTCTTTGTAATTTTCCACTAGGGTTCACCAATGCATCTCAGATGACACTCTATTTGAGTCTTCCATAGAGAATAATTTTTTTCATCAAATCTTGAACTATCCTTCTTATATGTCTTCATCCCAGATCACCTCAAGCGATCAAGCTTCTCTAGAGGAACCTGCTCTCATACCAATTGTTGGCAACACAAGGGAAGACAACTAAAATGGGGGTGAATTAGTTGTCACATAAATTATACTTATTAAACTTATTCTCATATCTGATTAATAAACATGAAAGCATAAATCATCACCACATCAAAAACACATAACACCAAGATTTTTACAAGGAAACCCTGTTAGGGGAAAAGCCACGATGGAGGTTAGTCCACAATATTATACTCTCTTAAAATTATTATAAATGGTGAATGCACATGCATTCAAGAACACTACCTAGATCTCATTGCTCAAATAAAAAAGGCTCGCTATCTTACAATCACATTCGAATTATATCCAGAAGATTTTGAACTGAGAAAATAGCATCTTCTAATGCCTAATTATAGTTTCGGTTAAGCACATAAACACTTTCTTCTGCTCAATTTTCTTCACACTCTACTTCTACCTTCAAAATATTATAACATTATTCACACACAAAACAACATACATCACACACCATACCCTCAAATGGTATAACAATCGAACATATATATCTGCAACTAAGGATAACATCAACCACATGTCAGTCAAACAAAATATGAAATGTGTACAAATTGTTGGCCCAAATCAATAAATAATTTATCAATGCAGACCAAAAAATGTCAGCCAAAACATAGTAAGGACCCAAAACAACAAGTCTCGAACATGAAACACCTTAAACAATTATGCCTCGAAGATCTGCAACACACTACAATCACCCTATCAGCCATGATCATGAAAAACATGAACTCATAGAAGAAAATCACCAATCAGAAGCACAACAATCAATGCAGACCAACAACACAAATAGAGCATGATTTAGAAACATCCACAAGTATCATGAATCACCACAAAAGCATCCACAACAACTCAAATTACTAGAATCACATCATCTTCTTTTTGGAACACCAACTAAAGCAACAAAACAACTGTCAGAACATAGATACTCATAACTTAATCAAATCTTCATGCGAACCTCTGAATCTTCATGTGGATAAACTAGATAAAATTTTCAACAAGCCCTTTAATCTACAGCTTCTTATCATCAATATATTGAGCTATCCATCATATTGAACTTCACTGCATCACCGACAACTTGCAACTTATTTTATTACAATTTTCTCAATATCCTCGATATATACACCCTTAAAGACATTAATGGAAATAGTGTTGACATTAATGATAACCACATATAGGAAATATCATACAACCTTTACATTTTAAAGTCTTGAAACCATAATGCAATGAAATGTGGAGCAAATACATTTCTCCTAGAAACTTATGCAATACCAAATTCACACATTGGTGAATACAAATTATTTTGTACAATGACCCAACATACCAAATTATGAATACAACAACTCTAAACACCTCTAATCAACATATCTAAAATTTAAAAGAAAATATTCAACCTTGAAGAAATGTGGAACACCACCGAAACACTACTCTGCAACTTAAACTAACACTACAACACATTGTTTCCTCCTTTTATCATATTTTCTCAAAATAACTTGAAAACCAAGCACTAGAGACGCATCCTCATCATTTCCATTACTTCCTTAACCATTTAAATAATCTTATCAAACCAACACTAGAGGTTGAGACCAGTAGCTTACTAATAACAACATAATGCAACTAATCAAAGCATAGATACTCTTGCAACAATCTTCCTCGGTAATGATCTTCCTCCTCATAAAATTGAAACTAATGACAATACAAGATTTTTGACATCAATCAAAAAACCAATCCTCTCATAATTTCAACAATCTCCCCCTTTTTCATTGATGGTAACACATGATGTGAAAAACCATCAGCAACAAACTTAGCAGCTTTGCTCTATACCTATTTCCTTTTCTCTTTCCTTGTTACTCACTCTCCCTCTTAAATGACTCTCTCCTTTAACTATCTTATTTTTCACATGAATCTCTCTCCCCTTTTATATTAATGGAAAATGATAGGTTTTTTACCATTGATGTTCCTTCTTTAGCATCAACACAACTTCTTTGCAACTTTTTTCTTTACTACTCAGTATACCATATTGCACCAATTAGAAACCATTGCATAATGATAAAAATTACTCCCCTTGACTACCAAAACTAGTAATTTCACTACCTACTCCCCTTAAGAGGTAGCCTCCAACATCAATCCAAACAAAATAATGGATCTTGAAATCCACTAGAATGATGCATCTCCTTATGCATCTATTTCAAATAAGGATGGGAAATAACCCCCAACTTCTCTTGGAGAAACTCAAATGTATCCTTAGGAAGATCCTTAGTGAATACATCATCAACTTGATCCTTTGTAGTCATATACTCAAGCTTAACTTCATTTTCTCCAACCTTCTCTCTTAGAAAGTGATACCAGATTGAGATATGTTTTTCCCTTGAATGTATTATCAGATTCTTTGAAATAATGATTGCACTTGTATTGTCATATAAAATAGAAATTAGTTCATCATATACTACTCAAATATCCTTCAATGTTTGTCTCATTAACAACACCTCTATGTAGCAAGATGTTGTAATGTATTATACCTCTATAGTAGATAAAGAAACTAAATCTTGTTTCTTTCTTATCCATGACACCAATCTACATCCAAGAAATAATGCACCACCATTTTTACTTTTTCTATCATCCACACAACTAGCCCAATCTACATCTATGTAAGCACTTGGAGTAAAATTAGTCTCCTTTGGATACCACAAGACATGATCTAGAGTTCCCTTCAAGTATCTAAATATCCTCTTCAATGTTGCAACATGTGACTCTCTAGGATCTTCTTGAAATCTAGCCACAAGACAAACTACATGCAAGATATCTAGTCTAGTAGTAGTTAGATAGATTAGTCCACTAGTAATTGATTTGTACTTTCTCTAATCAACCTTTAGAGATTCATCATGGGTGATCCCACAAAGCTGGTTTACAATTTATGGGAGATTCTGATTTTTGTTGAAATCACATATATTTATAAAATATAATGATTTAAGCCTTAAAAAGTTTCATTTTAAGTATTCCAATTGAAGAGGTTTTGATCAAACCACCATAGATCAAACCCCCTTATATAGAACCCCTCTAGTTTTAAACCATACCTAAAAAAAAGTCTCCTTTACACCTATCAAAATGCTGATAAAAAGTCACTTTTGATTTACCTTTTGGGGGATCAAATGAATTCATCTAAAATTTATTTCAAATGATCATGGTAGTCCTTGAAATGAGCTATCCAATGAATATAATTTTAATATTTTTTAGTTTTATTATGTATTTGTTTATTTAGTTTTATTAAACATAGGTTTTTCACCGAAAATCAAGCTCTATGTTCTACACATGTGGAAAAATAGTAGATTATCAAAAACAAAAAAAATAGTATGTTCAGGTTGTGTGTTGGTGTCCTTGATCCATTAAAGAAGATAAAATTGAATTTTGATACATACATAAAAAATTATGTTGTATACAGTTTGGATATGTTTGAATTGTAATTAGTTTGAGTTTGAATCTTGATTAAGGAAAAAATATTTAATAAAACACTATGCAACCAAATGAAAGTGCTAGATATTGTAGTTACAAATCTAAATTTGAAAAAATTAGAATTTTGTCCTTAATACAAAATAAGTTATGTTGTATACGATGAGTGTCACTTCTTAAAAATATTATTTAAAAAAAAAAATTAGTTTTCAAAGAAGATGGAAAAATAAGTGCAATCTAAGTCCAAAAAAATTGAAAAAAGAAAATTTAGAATCTATAGACAAAACGTCACAAATCACTAGTTTGTATCATCTTCAAATTCCTCGTAGTTTAGCCACTATAGGAGCCTGAAAGTGAAGATTTAGTTTTAAAAAAAAAGTTTAGTGTCCAGTTTGCCCAAAAATTGTAAACCAGTATTGTGGGATCACCCTCATTCTTGTTCAGCTTACAACCAATAACCATAGGAGTACACACCGGTTTAGAATCTTCCATTCCAAACTTATTCAATATTTCTTTGGCATGCTTTGATTGTGAAATGAAAATTCCTTTATCTATTTCATTGATCTATTGTCCAAGGAAGAAATTCATCTCCCCAAACATAGACATTTCAAACTATTTATGTATTTATTCTACGAAATTCTTGCACACATCTTCATTGCATCCAAATATTATGTTATCAACATATACAACCACAATCATGATTTGATATTTTTAAAACATAAATTAAATATTGCTATCTTTGGTACCTTTATTGAATCCTTGATGTATCAAATACTTATCCAACCTTGCATATGAAACTCTAGGAGATTTCTCAAATCCATATAGTTCCTTCTTTAATCTACATACCATATCTAGTTTGTCTGATAATTTAAATCTTTTTGGTTGTTCTATGTATACCTCTTCTTCCAATTCTCCATTCAAGAAAGTAGACTTCACATCGATTTGATAAAGTTTGAAATCTTTATGTGTTGCATAGGCCAAAAACATATTGATAGCTTTCATTCTTTCCAAAGGAGAAAAAATCTCCTCAAAATCAATTCCTTCAACTTGTGAGTAGCCTTTACACACAATCCTTGCCTTGTTCCTTACCACTTCTCCATTATGATTTAGTTTTTTTTTAAATACCCACTTAGTTACAATTACATTCTTGTCTATTGGCCTTGGGACAAGTTCCCAAGTCTAATTTTTCTCAATTTGCAATAGTTCTTCTTTCATAGCCTTGATCCAATATTCATCTTTGCATGCCTCAATCACTATTTTAGGTTCAACATCAGAAAGTAAACATAGATTTACCTATTCTTCAATAGCTTCCTTCTTGTTAGTATACCTTTGTTCTTATCTCCGATGATATAATTTTTAGAGTGATTCTTTTGCACATACTAAGGGGTTTCAGGACTTCTTTTCAAAGCTTCTTCATCTTCAATCTACACTTCTATTTCTTCATTGTTTTCCTCTTCTCTACAAGAAGACTCATCTAATTTATATTGATCTATCATGATTGAATTATTTTGCAAATCTTCATTAACATTAACACTTGCACTCTTAGCAATATTTCTCAATTTCTTGTTGTAGCACCAGCAAGCTTTGCTTCTATTAGGATATCTAAGGAAGACACCTTCTTTAGACCTTGCATCAAACTTTCCTTAGTTGTCTTCATCTCTTTTGATATAACATTTGCTTCCAAAAACTTTGAAGTACTTGATAGTAGGAATCCTTCCATACCATAGCTCATAAGGAGTCTTTCTTTTGTTTTCTCTTGCTTAAAATCTATTAATTATTTAACTAATACTATGAATTTCTTCTCTCCTATGGAGTTTTGATAGATTTGGCTCTTTCATCATTGTTCTTGAAGCTTCTTGAACAATCCTATTCTTTCTTTCAATCACTCCAGTTTTTTGAGGAGTCCTATGCGTAGACAACTACCTCTTTATTCCATGATTCTCACAAAATATGTTAAACTCATTGGAGGTGAAATCTCCAACTTTTTCATACCTTAAACATTTTATTTTCATATCCATTCCATTCTCAACCATAAATTTTAATTTTTTAAACCTATCTAGAGCTTCTGATTTTTATTTGAGAAAAGTAGCTCATGTCATTCTAGAATAATCATCAATTAAAAGGATGAATACCTATCACCTTGAAGATTTATTACTCTTGTAGGACCATAAAGATCTATATGTACCAATTCCAATAGTCCGATAATAGATTGTTCTTTGAATTTGAAACTTCATTTTTCTTGCTTTCTAATTTGACATTCTTTACATACAACGTTGATAAGATTTGTAATATTTGGTAGATATCTCATAGCTTGAACTAAACTAATTCTTACTAAGTTATCAAAATTGATGTGACTGTACATTATTTTACGCCATATCAAGCTTGCATTAATCTAAGTCATAAAGTAGTTACCATTACCACCCTTAAGCTAATAAACATTTCCATATGTTCTTTTACCAAAAACAACCACTATTTCGGATCTCATTCTAATCTCACATCCATCATCTTTAAACATAAGACTATATCCTTTGCAACAAATTTTTCTAACACTCAAAATATTGTGTCTCAAACCCTTAATATAGTAGAAATCATTAACATTATGATTTCCACTAAAACTAATAGAACCTTTTCCACATTTCCTAGCAAATATATCATCACCAAATCTAACACATCCTCCATCATAATTTTCAAGTTTGAAAAAATTACTCTTATAAGGTTGGTCATATGATTAGATCATCCACTATCAATGATCCAATAGTTCTTTTCCTGTCTAGAATGAAAAGAATACACCAAAGCACTTTCAATCTTATCCTTTGTCTTTGGAGGTATTTCATTCACACATCTCTCAAAGTTAGTAGAAATAGATTCATCTTTTAAATCCATGAATAATAATTCATCATCAACATCTCCATAATCAGATTCATCATCAGAAATACTTGCATCTTCTCTAACATAATAACTTTTATTGATCATCTTACCCTTTTCTCCTTATTTTTTTCATTCAAAACTTTGTTCTAACATCTTCAAGCATAGTGACCTATCTTTCCACAATTGGAACATTTGAAAGGAAACTTACCATTATAATTACCAATACCCTTCTTCATTATCCTTACAAAATTTCCTTCTATATCATCAAGATCCTCCTAATCTAATTCCTTGTTCTCCTTTTATTTTCCAACCTTAAAAGAAGTTTCAACATTTGCACCACTAATTGTCCCAAATTCTTTAATTTCAAAAGCAATTAAAGAGCCATACAACCGATCTCTAGTCTATTGATTCAAATTTTAAAATTGTTCAATAATAAATACTTTATGACTATAGGATTTAGGAAGAGTTTTGATAATTTTCTTTAACACTTTT